>CAOLHI010000556.1:0-590649 GCA_948474755.1 Ctenosaura bakeri | reverse complement strand
AAATGTACATCTCTATATAGAATAATTTCCTGAAACACTTTGAGATATGCAAATACCAGTTGGAAACTGCACACAATTCTTGCCACTGTATTATTCTTCCTAATGTGTGTGTGTGTGTGTGTGTGTGTAAAAACTGGGAAATGAGTAACTGAAAATGAGTAACTGAAAATGTTCTTTTCATCCCCACCTACTACACTGCTTACCTGCTTGATCTGCAGCATATTTGTACTTCATTTCTTTTCCAAATCAAGGGCTAGATTCAGATGAAAGAAACTGATTTTTTTTTCCCCCATGGGATTGTGTAGCACCTTTGACACTACCTGAGAGAAAAAAGTTGGTAGCTTTGTAGACTAAAGTCTACTTTATCAGATGGAGTGAAGTGTAACATGGATTGAAGTGTCTAGGAACAGACCTTTATGAACAGGCTGTACATGCAAGTAGCAACAGAAATGTAAAATTAGTGAGTATGATTATGTTGCCAAAAGCCAAGGTGAGTAGATAACCATATGAATGGTAGAGAGAGTTATTGGAATGTAGTGTGGCTGGGAACCAGAGAGAATATGTGATAACCTGGTCAAGAGAGCCCTCATGAGGCTGGGGGTTTAACTAGTGCTGTAAGATGCTTAGTGTTCCAGGAAAGATGTTGTTGTTCTACCCACTATCAATAGACTGGAGTTTGCAGATATATTCCAGTTCTGCTGTTTCTTTTTCCAGTCTTCCTTTGTAGGTTGTTGTTGTTGCTGCTGCTGCTGCACTTGAAGGAGTGCAGCAGCAGCAGCATAGTGGTGGTAAGTGGGTTTGCAATATAGTGTGGTGCTTAGATAGACTGTATAGTGGTGTCTACAAAGTGTGTAACTGTACAGGGTGTCCAGAAAGTGAATCTGTTCTGCTGATATTTCTAGGCTGAGACTGATGGTACAGTGGGAATTGTTGAAATTCTGATGGAATGTCTTGTGTGAGTACTTTCCATGAGTCCAAATTTTGAAGATACCATCAACATACCTTAGGTAGAAGAAAGGTTTCTGGGTGCAGCAGTTAAAGAAGCTTTGTTCTAGATCAGCCATGAAAGCATTGGTATATTATGGTGCCATATGTGTGCTCATGGCAGTACCATTATCTTGAAGGTATATGTTACTACCAAAAATGAAGTAGTTATGTGTGAGAGCAAAGTGGCAGACTTCGGTGGCTAGGTCTGCTATAGTCCCATCTGTAATGATGTTCCTGACAGCTTGTAGTCCATCCTTGTGTGTGATGTTGGTATACAGGGATTGCACATCCATACTGACTAAGATGGTATTCCCTGAAAGGTTGCAGATGGACTCTAATTTCTGCAGGAAGTTGGTAGTGTCCTTCACTGGGAATGTTGGTGGCTTTGGATCTAAGGATATTGTCCATATATCCAGAGGCACCAACTGTGAGTGTTGCTATGCTAGAGATGATGGTCATCTAGGGGTTGCTGTCTTTATGTATTTTGGATAGTAGATAAAATGTGCCTGGTTGAGACTCTAGGGTGTGTCAATTTGGATTTGGTTCTGCACCTCCACCAGAACTTCCCTGAGCAGTCTGTGTAACTCCTTCTGGTATTCGTCTGTGGGATTGTTAGACAGTATTATGTATAATGTAACATTACATAGTTTTTTTCAGCCTTCCATATGTATTCAAATGTGTCCATGATGACTATAACTCCTCCTTTGTCAGCCTCTTTCATAACAACATTAGGACTGTTCCTGAGACTATGTATAACATCTTGTTCCTTGTGACTGAGACTGTAAGATAAATTACGTTTCTTATTGATTATTTCTATCTGGGCACAGCAGCAGAAGCATTCTGTGCAGAAGTTGAATTTCATTTGCTGTACAGAATGCTGATCAGATGTTTTAGTAGCTTCCTGCAGATAATGCTACTCAGATTGTCACTGTACTCGGTGTGGTTGCTGTGGGTTTTTTACTCACAGGCCTTTGGGGATGACATCCTGTTACTTGCACTTACTGAGAAAGTAGATGTCTGTCTTTACCTGGGCAAGTGCTTTAAAAAGGACGGTGGATTTCTACTCCATCCAGTTGAATTCGGTCATTTCCATGGTGGTAGAACTCATCTTTAGCTTGACTGAAGCAGACAGTAAGGCATTTTTTCTTTAACTTCCTTCTTATACATTATCAATAAAAAAAAGTGGACAAAAAGGCTGTTCTTACCTCTAGGAGCAGCTCAGCTTCCTTTGGTTTCTTGTACACATTCTGCATTCTTCTTCATCAAGGTCAGGAAAAATACTATTTCCCATAACACCACCAGGTCAGGCAACCTCCATTGATAGACTTTGCCTCATCTATTTTATAAAGTAATCTCCATACTGAAATCACAGAAACTTTCAAAACAGACTCAATGCATTCTACCACCATGAGGGCCTGAGGCTTCTCCTCGGAGAGATACAACAACAATTCTCAGAGTGGGAGCTTATGACCATTTGGAGGGTGTGTACCATCTAAAATGTAAATACTGTGACCACAACACTGTCACTCTCTTTTCCCCATCTTTGCTTGATGAAGAAGCTTATGAAGTTTTGAAAGTTAACATGATGTATTTTGCATCTTTGTGTTGCCCCAATAAAGGAAACACCATGTGATTAATATTGGATTTTGCTTGGAGGGGGTTGGCCTTATGGGGAGATGTAATCTAGAAAAGTGTTTGTTTGAACCGCTGAATCACATCAAAGATCTATCTAATTTTGCATCCTCTCTCTAGCAGGATATGTACTGGCATCCCTCCCCTATGCATGGTGCCCCCACTCACACTGCTGGAACTGTTGTTTAGAGAACAATATAGTAGGAGATAGCATGTAGCTATCATGTGTAATACTCATTTATAAACCTATTCTTCAGAAATTTCTCCAATGCAGTTCTAAACCACACGGGCAACATTTTGTGCCAGAGAATTCCACGCGCTGATTACATACAAATTGATTGATTGATACACTGATTATTCCATGCACTGATTATGTACAAATTGAATAAGTATTTTTTTTTCCTTTTCTTTCTCTTCCAGATCTACTACCAGACAGTTGGAATGGCTCCAAGGACCAGTGATATGAAAGAGAGATAAAAATTATCTTCATTCTTTTGCAACCATTCTCAGCCATTTGCTGAGAATATGCCTGGGGAACTGGCAGCTTATAGTCTGTCCATGACCCTTAAGTTTTTTCCTGCAGTCTCCCCTACCTACCAGCTTGGTGTCATAGTTTGAGTGTGTGGGAGACTAGAGTTCAAATCCTCACTTAGCCGTGGAAACACAATGGATGACGTTGGACAAGTCACACTAAGAGGAAGGCAAGGGCAAATCCCCTCTGAACACATCTTGCTGAGAAAATGTCATGAGTTTTTTTGGGTCATCATAAGTTGGAAATGATAAACACTTCCAACTTTGGGGTGTCAAAAAAGGATAGATAGTAATAAGTATGAAAATGTCTAGCTTCATTGCTTCCTGATACCGCAGGAGGTACATGGACAGTCTCTGATAAATAGGTTCCTGTAAAGCCCAGTTTGAAACCTAAGGTGGATTCAACACTTCACTGACATGGAAGCCACCAGCTACCACTGGCCCATCATTTTTGTTCCAGTTTCTTTTAAGTGTAAGAGGTACCTCTGACGTGGCATCAGGAATTGATTTTATATTTCCCCTACTCTCTTAAAATTCTACTTGCTTTAAAAAAAAAAAACCAGTAAAGAATCACCGGAATCCTGTTGAAGCCATACATCTTTGTACCTGGACTGAGGTCTATAGGAATCAGAATCTCACAGTGATGGGCACTGTGCACTGGTGCTCATCGCAAAGTGTTCTGCATTGCACACCAGTGTGCATCGTGCACTGATGCACATCAGTCCCATTGCACATCCAGTACTCTCACTATTGTTCCATTATGCATCATCACAATTCAGTTAAGAGATTTCTTAGCATTTTTGCCTAGGTAGCTAGGTATACATAAAGTTATGCAACACAACTGCTCATGTAGGATTCCAGCAACTGTTAATTATGTAACCAAACTTTCTAATAGAAAAACAATCATTATAATAGAATATAAATTGTCCTTCTCAATGTCAGTTTTATGTATTAATATTTATTCTCTTTCCTACCCTTCAGTAATTTAAGGGCTATCACTTCAGTACCACATTTTCCCCTACACCTTGATCAGCATATTATTTTATGAAAGACCACTTTTTATATCATGCTTACTTAACTTCTGCATTAAACTGACTGTGAGTTCATGACAGTAGAATGAAGCAGCCATTTTATGGTGTGAACGCCTAATTAAGTTAGGCATAAGGATTGGCTTGGTGTGAGTGTTTTCTTCTTGAGAGCACTTTCTTATATTCCAACCTCTGACCCATAAAATGCAAAAGATAACTGCCCAGGAAAGGATAATAATAGCAAACTATAAGAAGCAGAATGTTTCAAGAATAAGTTATCCTGCTAGGTTATATGAGAGTAGTTTTAAAATAGGCATCATTAACAATACTTGAGATTAACAGGGAAAAGCAAAGGGAAGAAAGAAGATATTTTCATTCTGTATGCATTAGAATTGAATCTCTAATCTCTCTGCATTCTGCAGATAAGCTGGAGCAGCCTTAACAGCACTCAGCAATGTGTGTTCTTACTGGTTGAAACTCAATCAAATACAATGGTGTAAAACTCAATTAGCAACAGCATCTGCTTATTGCTTTGTCATTATCAGTAAGTGTTTCACATTATCTATTCAAAGAACAAATTTCCCAAGGATCTAGCCAGAATAGAGCAGCAGGTTCTCTTTTACAGCCTGGCTTTTTCAGATGATAGGCTGGAACTGAGAGGTGTTCATTTCTGAATGGATGGAATTTGGCCATTCTCTAAGAGGAAACCTCTTTCCATTCATGTAAGGAATGGTGAGTCAAGGCTCCAAGGTCACTGGGGCAGTGAATCCAACCCAGGATTTAGTCCGAACCTTCAAGAAACTATCCAAGGTGCTAAGGATTTTGGAGGGATACAGCACAACTCCTTGGGTAACTCTTTCAGTGTTCAAACTAAAACCCATAGTGGACTCACAGTCCCACTGACATCAGCACCCGCAGCCTCCACTCCATGGAAAAATTCCTTTAATTCCAAACTTTGGGAAGTTTTCCTTTGCATAAACAAACACAAGAAATTGGCTGAAATCCTATTAGTTAGTTTGAATTGGAATAGACTGGTTGAGCCAACAATGAAAGTTAGAAATTTGCCAGATATGTTTCAATACTACCAATGATGAGGGCCAGTGTGGTGGAGTGGTTTGAGCTTTGGACTATGAGCCTAGAGAACAGGATTTGATTCCCCACTCAGTCATGAAAACCCACTGGGTGATCTTGAGCATGTCATACACTTTCAGCCCTGGAAAAACCAGTGAAAGGCTTGCCTTAAGGACATCATAAATCGAAAATGACTTGAGGGCACACAGCAACAACAACAACAACGTATATCAATGGTACCTATATAAAGTTCTTTGTTGGTGATTGGTGGTTAGAGCATGACAGAACACATTCAGTGGGTATGAACAGGTAAATATTGAGGGCAGAGAAGGATCAGAAAGGGACCATAAATGTTATAAAGTTGCCCAGATAACAGTTGTTCACACATGACCTACCTCACCCATCCTTTTCTCCCTCTGAATCATCTGCACCCATAGGATGTACTCATACCTTAGTTAATCCTCACTAGAGATGGAAAGAATACTCATTTTTTAAAAAAAAAATGGTGAAAGAACATGTGGCTTTGAGTGTCAAGAAGCCCTGAAGAGAAGAACACCAGACTGATGAGACTCTTTGCAGGATAGGTTTTATTCAGGAAACAGCATTCCCTGTGTAGAAAATAATTTTCCATCACAGAAATTTTAATTTGCACATTGCTGATTTGCATGGAAAATAGCATTTTGTTTTCTGCACAAAACAACCACATGCAAATTTGGCACAGTATAAGTTCTGAACTGTGAATAGCCTTTGAAAATTGCATGGTTTTTGAAGATTTTCTCACAGCAGGGAGAAAAATGCTGAAATTATTCATTGTTACCTTCAAAAAGAAACTTAGTGAAGAATTACATCGCTAATCTTTACTATAAAAATGATCAAGCATAGGATATATCTTAAAAACATGGTTCCAGATTATCTTCAGGTAGTGAAAAGAGATGCACACTGTATTTAAACATGACTGCCCAGATGTCCTGTTGAATCCAATGGAGCTTGTTCCAAGTAAGTGGTCATAGTTTGGCAAGCTAAGAGATATTTCCTGCTTACTCTGTACTGAGTCCAGAAACAGATTAAAGAATCCATTACTTTCATAATTATTATTCATCTGCCTTCCATTTCTGACCCAAGCCAAGTTTGTTATTTTTTGTCTGCTTAACACAGTCCATAGTTTCTGCAGAATTTCTATTTTTGTCAAGAAGTCTGTTGTTTTCCTTCTTTCTGCACTTTCTATTTTTTTCCCATTGTTGTTATAATCAAAAGCAGTTCAACATCCTCTTCAGATGTGAAATCCTTTGTATTTAATTCCTAATAAAAGACTTCCACCTGTACACACCCTCATCTTCTACCACATTATCCTGTTAAGACTGCAAGTCCTAGCTAGTCTTAGCCAGTATGGTCAGTGATGGAATCTGCAGTTCAACATCTGGAGGGCCACATGATTTCCTTCTCTGCCCTACTTTAAATCTAATTGCAGTACCATTAGTTTATTACTCCATTTAGGACTAGCTGTTGGATTTAGACCTTTATATTTTATCTGTCATTGCTCCCAAAAAACTGAGTTAATGATACAGTCAACACATCAGAAAGCCACAGTAACACAATAAAAGCTATAACTATTCCCATACTATATTAAGGGACAGCTAAAAATCAAGCAAAATCTGCATTTTATTTGTTTTTTTATCATCATCATCACTATTAATGACTGGTATCTTTATGAAGTTCACTGTGATGGAGCTATGTTGTTGAAACAATATGCAACCATGTTAGTGAATACAACAATGCATAGCAAGCCACCATGTAAGATGTCTAATTGTGCAACGGGTCTCCCATTGCTCGTCAGGACATGTTGTACATCAGGACTATGGTGCAACAGTCATACTGCTGGCTTGCACAACAGTCCTGATGGAATAGCTATGTCTCTGCTCCCCTCTTCAGTATAGGGACATTGAGCAATGGCACAATTCAACTTTATCTTCCTGAAAAATGATACTACAGCCATAAGAAGCAGATTTGTTGCTGTGTTTCTTGATTAACCAGTTCATGTTATAACTCAGTAAGGAAATCAATATGTTTGTTTCAAAAGACACAAACATGGAGAATAAGATCTAATAACTAGAAATCTGTCTGCTAAATTAAGAATTGGAGAGAAAGGGATGCAATGTTGTTATATATCATAGAATACATGTATTAGGCAGAGTAGCTGCTATTATGATAATCTTATTTCTGTTATTCCAGATCATTTCACTCATATATTATAGCCATCTGCAGTGGGGGAAATGATATTCACACTTCAGAAAGTTATTGCACAAGCCTGAAACTCAAGTTTCCAAGGAATCCAAATTATTTGTAATTGGGCATGTCTGTCTGATCAGAAATTCAAAATCAGGTTTTTTTCTTAATTATTCTTTTAAAAACAGGTGTTTCTACAATTGACATCAGTAGTTTCACAGGTTTTGAAATGTTTTGACAATTCAGGCAAAAGCGTGGCATATAGTTTGGCATGTTGTTCATGCTATAACTAGTGTTAAAGAAATATCATTACAGCAATGTATTTGAATTCATCTATCTTGCTAACTTAAATCGAGGAACCTGGAAAACTAATTAAAGGTCTGGCATTTCTGAGCAGTACCCAGAAAAGAAAAGAAAACCTTTAGCCAGTAATGTTAAGAGTTAGCAACCTCTGTATGCCTATGTCAATCACAGGAAACAGGTGTAGGGAGGAGCCAATAAAAAAGTTCGGTCCGGCAGTCCAGAAGACAGCCTGGGACCCAATGTTTCATAAGGTTTTTATTTTTCTTAGTGGCATCATTATTTGACAACTTCTTTTGGCATTCATTGCAAAATTGGTGAATTGCAAACAAAATAAAAACAAGATACAAAATTTTGTTTGATAAACTACTAAAGATATTTAGCTAGTCTGCCTTTGCTGAGAGGGAAGTAGGACAGGAAACCACGAGTGAGCAAAGAGATGCAGTAGTGCCGGCAGCCGGGAGGAAGATAATGAGAGGGATGAGTGGTGTTGGAAGAAGCCACGGGGAAAAACCAAGACCTCTGATGGCAGTGGCAGCTAAGAAAAGAGACCTGGAGGTGATCAGCCCATTGTGATCAGCCCTCAACTGCCTGCAGCAGGAGTAGCAGTCACAGTAATAGTGCTTTCAGCTGAGTGAACAAGCTTTTCCAGTTCTTTGCCATCTTTTCTATCTCTGAAAGCAGCTCCTGAAAATCTCTTCACTGTCCTGAGTTGTCCATAACAGTGTACACAGGCACTTGGTCAAAGAGTGGAGTCACCAGGGGAAAGGGGCTGTTGTGTATGGCAATGACTGTGATTTCTCCACACACAGATACAAACTCAAGGGTTCTTGAGGACGTGACAAACATCCAGGCCCCATATTTTTTCACTAAGGTTCAAACCCACATTCAGTGGTCCTGGTACTAATTGCTAATTGATGACTTCCTGTTTGTTTTCTGTTATTGTTATGCTTATTATTGCTGTTGTTATAGTACCATCACTGTACATGGTACTTTACAAGAAAAA
This sequence comes from Ctenosaura bakeri, assembly GCA_948474755.1. Lineage (NCBI taxonomy): Eukaryota > Metazoa > Chordata > Lepidosauria > Squamata > Iguanidae > Ctenosaura > Ctenosaura bakeri. Next base: position 581,871 of record CAOLHI010000556.1, on the reverse strand, counting down.
AGGAAAAAAAATAGTTTGTCCTCAGGCTTACAATCTAAAGACACTACATATGTGGAAAGGAGATGACAGTGGAGGAGGGGGATAATTCCAGCAGATACTGACTCTTTTTCTTTTGCTGTCTCTCTGAAGCCAGGTCAATGGCAACTGGAATGGAAAGATGGTCTTTCAACTGCTTCTGGGCCTAGGCACGATGGAGCTGTGTCTGTCTCTTCTTCTCTTCCTCCCTTACATACCCTTTCTCTTCCTACATCACCCTGACGGGCAACTATTTTCTCTCCTTTTTTATCTCATCATTAGAACATGTATCTGACTATGTTATGTTATACTGCAATTAACTAAGTTAATTGTAAGTAAAACTACTTCATATGTTTTACAAAGAAGATGAGGCTTACTTTTTCTCTCTCTGATAAATCCTGTGTGGGGGTGGGGTGGACATGAGACTGGTTATTGTTCAGCTTCTGTCTCGCCAATTTTATTACACTGTTAGAAAGACCCACTACTTTCTCTCATATTTCCCAAGATTCAGACTTCCAGACTCCCAGCATTCCTCAGTATTGTTTATAGGTAAAGCTGTAGGAAAAACCTATGAAGGAGGCTGCATGATTCCCACACTTGCTATTAAAAAGAGGTAAGAGATTATACTCTTATTAAATGCATAGTGTTAAATCAAAAGTTCTGAAATTTATCCCCTTCAAACCTTTTGAGTTTTCTTGGCACATACAGGCTACTGTTTGTCATTGTTTTCTCCTAGTTTGGGAGTGTCACTTTGTTCGTTGGTTTCTTGAACTGTTTCTATTTCATCCTTTATCATGGGACTCAGGATAGCATACAATATAAACAATTTAAAGCACTTTCAGATTAAAAACACAAATAATCTCAACACGATAACAACATATTAAACAAAACAACAGTTCAAATGACTTTAAAAGCTGCAACAATTTAAACCTTGTGCTTGTACACTTTGAAATAAATTAGACCCTGAGGGCTTTAATGAGCCAAAAATGAGCCACCATTGCTCCCAGTTGGACCTCCAAAATTAGGGACATTCTGCAATTTGGGGCACCAGAATTGAGAATTCCACAGTTTGAGGCACTTTCTCCCATGTCCTCCAACCTTGTATGGCTTTCACTGGTGGGATACAGAAAAAGGGCCATTTATATGGTAATATCATCATTGCTTTGTAACAAGCTTGTGCAGGAATAAATGGCAGCAGAGCAACATTAGATCACCTGACAGCATCATCAATGATTTCAGCAGAGACAGGGAGATTAAAGGTGACTTCCAGCCCTTAGCTGCCAGGAAGGACTCTAGTAGGGGCTAATTAGTCCCCTTCCCACAGATTTCCTCCTGAATAATTATTGTATTTCAAAACACACTCACTCTTTCACACAGACACACCATTCAGAAATCGAAGGGAATGACAAAATGAAGAGCACATATTGGTTCAGGTATATTGTGGTCTGGGATGAACAAATATTGCCAAGAAAACCTCATGATAAGTTCACCTTGTGTGTGTATGTGCCTTCAAATCTCCTGTTGACTTATGGTGACCCCATGAATTTCATAGTTTCCTAGGCAAGGAATACTCAGAGGTGGTTTTTCCAGTTCCTTCCTCTGAAATATAGTTCACAGCACCCAGTATTTGTTGGCATTCTCTCACCCTGCTCACCCTATCCATGAATAGATAGGATCTGGTGCCTTTAGGTATTAGGCCCCTCTCCCATCTCACACCATTTTTGCTGCTCACACCTTCCTTTTTCTTTCTTTTTTTTCCCCACCCAAACAACTGCTTGTTCTAGCCAGAATACATTCTCCACAAAACAGTGAGATCTTTATTATCAACCTTGGACAAAGTCTACTTTCAAATTTACATAATTTTAGTCGATTGAGCTCAAAAAAATGTGTTCTTTCCTTTCCAAAAAAAAAAGAGTGGAGGGGGGCCTTTATTACTCACAAGGCAAATTATTTTACTTTAACTACAGCAGGATTCGAGTGAGAAGTCTCTATGGCAACCCCACAGTCATTTGGCACACACAACTTATTTTAAAAAACCTAGCAAGATGAACAATCAGAACTGTATTTTCCATTTTTTTTAGAAATGTTGAAAGAAAGCTGAAAGTACCTCTTGTGCTGTCCTGCAGGAATAGCCAAATCATATTATTTCATTCCATAACAGCCAAGCCAAACTCTTTTTTCATGTATTCAGCACACCTCACTTTGATTCATACTTTCATGAATCCTCACAAACAGAAAAAAGGAAAAGGAAAAAAAAAACATTCCCATTGCTCAAGTTAGTATAGTATGTGATCTACGAAATGGCAGACAGCTACAGAAACACCAATGGGTATATTAGTCATGATCATGACTGATTATATGTTGTCTCCAGGATCAGAGGCAATGTGCTTCTGAACACCAGTCACTGAAGAATGACAGCAAAAGAAGGTTAGGGAGTTTATGACCTATTTGTGGACTTCCAAGGATCATCTGGTTGCTTACTGTGGGGAAGAAGGATGGTGGACTAGATAAGACTTGAACTGACAAGTCTGAGCTTCAGGATATTCAAGAGGTAAAAGATCTCATGGATATAGGCTTACCTATAGGGACTCTTTAATTACACGGTGCCTCACACAGCAGAGTTCAGCTTTTATGAAAGGACATCATTAAAATTTCTGCCTAAACCAATTTTCTGTACCAAAATAACTGAGCTACCCTTGCATACATCCTTGCATACCCTTGCTCACATCCTTTAGTGACATACGTAGGCATCAGTCTACCACACACCTATGTGTGCCTTCTTTGGGTTGTTTTCTCTTCCACTCTCTGTAATTATTAAAGTTTCTCTCCCCAACACATTGTCAACCACTTCAGCCTTGACCATGGCCATGGCCATTCCACGTCTGGTGGAATTGGTGGGTGATAAGAGAAATGTCTAGCTATGTCCCTATAGCCAGAGAAGAATGATTTCCTCATTCCCTGAAACCTCCAGAACACTCAGGAGGAATCCCTGCAGATGATATAATCATTCTGTATCTGGCTGCAGGGACTTAGCCACATGTGCCTCCAATCTTCCCACCTCTACCAGACACAGAATGGCTGTCGGAGTGGTGCACTGGCTAAACAGCGAGTCTGGAGGGTATTGAGAGGAGATACGTATTGTTCTGCATGTAGAGCTATTTTGCTACATTGTGTGTTACAGAATTTCAGTCAATGTTTCCTTTACTTTGGGTTGGGAGCATCATTTTTTTCCGTTTTTCCTCAAATAGCAAAATGTTTTGGGCCAACCCTGCTTACACTTTGGGCATAATTTTTGGTTGGAGTCCACCCCACCCACTCCAGGTCATGTGTTTTGCTTCAGGAAAATTTCATGCATTATTTCACATGGTTCAGACATATTAAGTGTCAGAAAATTCATGTTTACTGCAATATCTGAAGCCTAGAATTAGTGTTTTCTATCGGAAGTATGGACATGTGGGAAAAGACCCAGTTCACATACTCCTTATCTAATATTTTGTTCACACTCATGCCCCACATTAGAAAATATTCTGTCTCTTTCTTTTGAGTGTGTGTATATGTGCCTTGAAAGCACCCGTTGACTTAAGAGGACCTTATAAATTTTAGAGGGGTTTTTGAAGGCAAGGAATACTTAGAGGTGGTTTTGACAGTCCCTTCTTTTGAAATATAGCCTACAGCACCTGGTATTTACAGGTGGTCTCTTATCCAAATAATCATCAGGGCTGACCCTGCTTAGCTTCTAACATCAGATGAGATCTGGTGCTGTTAGGGTATTACACTGACATTAGTTCCATGTAAGCCAGCATAGTGTATTGGTTTGAGTATTGGGCTATGACCAGGAGACCAGGATTTGGTTTCATGCTCAGTCATGGAAACCCACCGGATGACCTAAGGTGCATCAGACACTCTCAGCCCCAGAAAACCCTGTAATAGGTTCACCTTAGGGTCACCAAAAGTCAGAAACAACTTGAAGGTGCACAACAATAAGAAGCCCAGAGTTTTTGTTTCATTGTCACAGACTGGTACAAATGAAAGATAATTAATGACTTACCTCTAAATGTTTGTCCCAAACAGAGTAGACCTTTGAATATGTCAATATTTACCTAAATATAATTGCTAAAACTGAGTCTACTCTAGCTGGAACTAACAAGTAGATTTAGCCCAGGGTTAGAAAATGCAAACTTCTAAATACAGTAGAGTCTCGATTATCCGACATAAACGGGCGGGCTGATAGTCGGATAGCTGAAAATGTCGGATAATCCAGAGAGTTGCCGATTTTCCTCTCCAGACTGTGGAAAGACAGGGAGGGAGGGAGGAAAAAAAAGAGGCAGAGCAAAAGAGAGACGGGGGAGGGAGGGGGGAGGGTGAGCGAGCAAGAAAGCCTGGGAGGCACCAGCTTCCTGACACGGCATCCTCGGAGTCTGGATCTCTTCAGCCAGCACCCAGCAACTTTCCCTTTCTGAGAGCCCCTGCTTCGGAATCAGGGACCTAGAAGCCAAGGAGGAAGGCTCAGCAGCTCAGAGCTGGGGTTCCCCCCTCCCCGAGGCCATCCCAGCCTCCCCTCCTGGAATTCCTCTGAAGGATCGACGGGGGGTGGGGGCCAGAAGGAGGGAGGGAGGCAGGCAGAGAGGGAGGGGGAGGCTTTTTTTTTTTTTGAGAAGGCAGAGTTAGCAGAAAGAGGCAGACTTAGCAGCCCAAGAAGCAACGAGTGAGTGGCAGAGTGGAGGGCTGGGAGGCATATCTATGGGGGGACTAGTGCTCCTGGAAAACAGCTCCCCCAAGCAGCCGTGACGTCGGATAATCTGGAATGTCGGATTACCGCAGGACGGATAATCGAGACTCTACTGTATTGTATTGTAACTCTGAGCATTCTTTACCATTGATTATGTTGGCTGGGGTTGCTTGGAGTTACAATTCAGCTACATCTGAAGGGCTGCATAACCCCATATCTTCCAACATTTCACAGATGAAAACAAGGACAAATGTGGCCAAGCAACATCAGAATGTAGTCAAGATGGCAAAGAACACATAAGCCAGAGAGGCTGCAAAATTTTTCTTTTGGCTATGTCTAAAGAGAAAAGCAAGATTCTGTCCCCTTCCTCTCCTCTTCCCATACGATGCCCCAAGTTCATTGACTGGAAACTACTTTTTTTAAAATTTAGAACATACTTTGCACCAGCTGAGGTAAACTAAGGATGAACTGGGGATGAAGGGGAAAAGTGGGATGAGAGAGCAACTGGGACATTTTAAAAGCAGCTGGAAAAGTGAGGTGATAGAATATTAATCAGGAACATTCTTGTCAAATTGAGATAGCCGGATGACATGTAATCACAATGAATGTAAGCCCCACTAATTTCAATTGATTTAGTCAAGTCAAGATTAGATCTACAATTATTTTACATAAGCTGCTGAAAAAGTAAAATGACAGAAGATTAATCAGGGCCGTTCCTATGCCAAATCAGAATAATTGGTGACTATGATAAACATTACAATACAGAGTTGTTGTTGCTGATGTTACTACACTGAGCTACAGAGCAAATACATTGTGACAGCACCTTTGCAAGCTGAGGATCCACTGTGGTTGTCTAAAAGCCCTTTCTGAGGAGCTGAGTGTAGGAGCTGTTCTTTTGTCACAAACATGTCACAAATTTCTCGAAGTAATCTTGAACATACTGTTCCATTTCTTTGACATATAACTCTGATAGAAAGAGACTAGTATCAATGCAGCACTGCGTGATAAATATGCGGTTCTCATTAATTTTACTGCTGGTAATGTGCAGGCAAGTACCACCTCACTTTTATTTGGTGATTTGTGCCCTCCAGTTTAAAAAGAAAAAGGATCACGTATACTACAGGGATAATTTTAAAATTCTAGAGGAGCACCCCAGGAAAACTATGGATTTTAATACTGAAGGGTTTATTATTTAAGTGAATGTGTTTGCAGTTGAGAGGGTGGGGAGATAATTGGAGTGTTATTTAATAATATCTGCACTTTAATTCAACTAGATTGGTAATTGTGGGAGGTAATGAAGCTATGTGCTTTGTTCTTTTAATTCACAGCTTTTTCAAAGGCAAGTGAATAGAAATCTTAAGAATGGAAGTGCGCCTTCTTGAGCAAATACATATTTATTCCTACTTAATAAACCACAAACTCCCGCTAGACCTATTTGTCTATCAGCTAAATGTGTAATTAGGCTTTTAAGAAGCATATTATATACCCAGCAGACCAAACTGGCAAAGCAGAAAGTGTTCAAGACGGTCTGATAAACATGCAATTATCTTTTAATATTAACCCTTGGTTTACCATCTACACTGGATAATTCAAACCCATTGAATGTATATGTGAAGAACTTTTACTAAAAAATTTTTTAGTGATTATTACAGAAAGTTTTGTTCTAAGATATCAGCCATCTGTACACAACCTAAGGTTACATGCTTGCATTTAAGCCAGGTAAATTTAATTAAAATCCATTTTAATAAAAGCTTTAATTTTAGGGGATCCTTTCAGTTTAAGTAAAGTTATGCCACTCTATTGTGGATGACAAGCTCTTCATGTTCAATACACATCTGTGTTTGTGACCCAAAGAAGCAACACTGATGTGATTAAAGATATGTTTTGTCATCTACTTCTGTTCATGTTTCCACTCCTCAATTGTGACTTTGACTTTATATTGTCAGTCAGTGCTTGTGGTTAGGAGCACAATTTTGATTGGTGTGCCATGTTCCCAAATATGTTATCAGGGCACATAGATAAACTCATTCATGTATTAAAGTGTCTTTTAACTTAATTGGCAGGATTGTGTTGTAGAGAGATTAGATCCAATAAAGCACATCCACATATTGCTGTCTGAAACGGGAACTTATTGAACAGGGAAGAATCAAAATATACACAGTGATTTCATTGGGGAAGAGTGTATATTACATTAGAGCTTCATACATGGCAAACAGTAAATGGATAACACAAATCACTAGGTATGACCACACATTTGCTCCAGAAAGGGGAAATATTATCTCTAATAAGCAAACTCTCAAGGTACAAGAATCACCCACCTCAGTTGTTCTCTGTGAGTTCTTCCAGATTTATTAAAAAAAATCCATGTCCTTTCATAATACAGCTCCTAGGTTTTTGCTGGGTTTTGCAAGTTACTGTTGCCTCTATCTCTTGGTGCATTCCTTCTGTACCCAATTCTTTGATCTGGGCTAGGGCTTTTCAAAGTTTTTTTTTTTTTAACTGTTGCATAGTGTGCTGAGGTGGTCCTATTGTTTGAAAGGCAAATTTTTTCCTCCTTAATTTTTTAGAAAGGTGTTTTGTTTGTGTGTTTCAGTAATAGTGCAATAGTACAAAAGTGCCATTTCACTGGTACAGTAATGCACTATAACCCTTGTAAAAATTTAAAACGGGAGAGGAACAAAGAATGTTGTTGTTGCTGTTGTTCCAGTATGTTTCAGAATTTGAAAGAAATTGGCTCAGGGACAGGAATAAAAATGGTGCTGGGGATTGCCAGAAAATATTCTAGGATGTTGGTAAGTCTCCTCACCTGGGAGGTACTGATGCTTAACGACCATTTGATATTTTTTCCCTACATCCTGAAAGTATTCAACATGGAATCATCCCTATTAATTAGGAGTTATATTTGTGTAATTTTGCCTGGAGGTTAACTGATGATTGAAGGGAGGTCCCTTTATCTGGGTGTACCCTTTATCTGCTTTGAGCCAGGCAAGATTTCATTTTAACCAGAAGTTCTACATGCACACATATGCAAGTTTTGGTGGGGAGGTGGTACACATTCAGGCACTGTGGCAACAGCTAGGTGTGTCTTTTCCTTGAAGGAAGAGGAGGAGGAGGAGGAGGATGGTGATGATGATAGAGAAGAACTTGATTTATAGTCCACTTTCCCACCCAGAATCGAGACTCAAGTCACACATGCTTTGGTCATATCCAAATTAGACTTTAAAATATGCTTCAGGCTGCACTCTCTTTTCAAAGGTTTTAGACATGGCAGGTGGTGGGGATGACTGTGGCCGGACCACTGTTGGGACTCTCTGGCATGGTTCATTTAACACTATACACAATTTGATGTGCAGATTGTTACCTTTAAAGCATAATTCAATTGGGACCAGGAGTGTCTTCTGCCACATGATCTTGCCTGCCCATTGAGACCATGAGTGGACATGCCATACCTCATCACTATCAGAAGTTTGTTTGGTGATTACAGAGAACTTATGTTTTGTGGCAGATTTTAAAACTTCCCTCTCCAGGACATCTAGTCTCTGTTTTACAGGCACTCGGACACTGCACCACAAAATCCCATTTTCAGGCCCTTGAATTGGGTGATGATGATTCCCTAGTTGCTGTTTTGCAGTTTTATTGTTTTGGTTTTTCACTGTTCAGATTTTGCTCATTTACTTCTTAAAAACCCAGACATGGATATTTGTTTATTATTTTCTTTCTCTGTGTGTGTATGTATTTTAGACATTGGTATGTATTTATTTCATGCCTTGGACCACTTGGAATACCTCCATCAGATATATTAATATCAATCAATAAATAAATGATAAGAGAAAATATTATCAAATCAATGATAAGAAAACAGTGTTATTAGGAGAGCAAAAGGAATATCTCTTAGCAATATTAGGATGCTCAAGACACAAAGTTTTGGCAAAAATATGGACACTAGAAGTAAAAACAAAGAATATCATGAAATGTCACACATACTCTACAGTCTTGAAAGGAAGGACAATAGAAACACACTGTCAAGGTTAAGAGAAAAGAAGGTAGAAGGAGAACAAAAATATGTTTTGCTGAGATGAATTCTGAGAGAATAGTGACTCACCCAATTTGTGACAAGTAGAGTTATTACACAGAATAGAAGAGGAAGATGCAGGCTGCAGTGAAAAAAGAAGTAATAAGTTATCAGTACAGAAAAAATAACCATATAACCATATTTTGACAAGAGTCCCTGAGTTTATACTAGTGCTATAATAACAGAAGGAAAGTTTCATGATGATCACACCTACTTTTCACCATACATACCAGTCCATGTCTTGTAAGACACAGAGATTTTTTATTAGGAAAAGCCATTTTCCACCTGAAGAAACAAGCAAGACAATGGTAGCTGATAACTCCCCTGTGAGTGGGATGGTAACTCTCTGCCAGTTGTTAGGACCCTTTCCAAACCTATATTAGCACCTTGGCTAGCTCCTTTAATATTCTCTAAAAGTCAGAGTGGATTGATTGTCTCTTTGGGATAGGGGTCACCCCTGAAGCAAGCAAGAAGGTGAGTGCCCTGGATGCAACCTGCCATCACTGTCTCCTCTGGGATTATGCAGTACTGTGTAAACTGTTTCTATTCTTGCCACCACAGGATTAGAACAGACAGTGTCCACATGGTCTCTGGGATTGTTTTCTTGTACAGCCCCATATTTGACACATTCAAGAAAGAGGACATAAAAGAATGAGAAGTGAAATAAAGAATTAAAAGTGAAAGGGATTAAGTGGCTAAGCCAACCTAAAGAAGAAAAATATTTGTTAACACTTTTTGTTAACAGTGGTGCAGCCCACATATACCTCAGACTATTGAAGGAAATTGTGTTGCAGCTTCAGCATTTAGATCATGATGGGAATAGAACTGGTGAAGTTTACAATAAGATCAGAAAAGCCACAAACTAGAATTCATTTAGTACCATATTCAGCCACTTCTGAGATAGCAAATGTTGAGGCAGCTCAGTATTTTCCCACCATTGACCATTCTCTTCTACTGAACCCTGGTTTGAAAAAATTTGAAGGGGAGGAGAGAAGGGAGGAAGTGGCCAAGTGGACCCTCTTGAGAGTCTATAGCAGCAACTCCAAAGCAGCCCACAGCAGCAGGATTTGGCAGCACATCATGTTTTATTTAAAAAAAAATCATGATACTGCTTTTGCCCTGAGATTTGGTGAATCAGATTTTGGGAAGCCACCAAAATAACCCTGGGGTCGCATACAACTTGGGGTCTCCAACTTCAACTACTCCTTCCTTAGTTTTATCAATCACTATTAGCCAGTATGGCTGAATTGAACCATCATATTCAGAGGCAGCATTCCTCTTAATATCTCTTTGATAGAGAACAGATGGCCTTCAAGCATCTGATCAGTTATTATGAGAAACAGGATGTTAGGCTAGCTTGACCCATGACTTGACTGAGCAAAATTCTTCATATGTTTTCCAGTGTAAGTTGGAGGAAAAAAAACAGCACTTGTGGATGCTACACAATGTTGGCTTGAATTATAATATTTTACCTTTAATATTCATGGATTATTTACTTATAAGAGGTGGCAAGTCATAGTTCTGTCCGAGCTAGAACTTCAGAAAGTTGCACTTTGTTCAGTGACCATGCATGCTTGAGGATTCTCTGTAGCTCCAAAAGTAACATTTCTAAACTCTGCTTAAAACATAAGTGAAGGAATTACTCAGTCTCTATTACTCCCATTTCTTATTCTTAGGCATTGACCTGATTTTGAATCCTTTGTCTCTCAGATCTGTTTTTATGAAGACCATTAAAACTTTGAGCATGAACTGTTTCTGCAAGTTCTAAGCTATTTGTGCACTACACTCTTATAGCGTGATTATTCCACTTTCAACATCCTATGGAATCCTGGGGTTTGCAGTTTAGGAAGGGGCAACTTCAAGTCCCAGCATTCCATAGGATATTGAAAGTGGAATAACTGCGCTATAAGTGTGTAGTGCGGAAATGGCCCTAATCTATATATCTGTTTTCAGAACCAACTTGGAATTTTTATTTTGACCTTTCTCCTGACTGTATAATCACTTCTGACTGGTGAGACAAATGACTTTAGGTCTCATCTACTACTGTCTACCATCCTGGCAAAGGCTTAGCCAAGGAATGTAAATTTTTATTACTATTTTATCACACTATCTCAAAAGTGAAGACATTAAAATTCCCTGGTGTAGAGTGAATTTCTAAATCCAAAACAGTGGCTGGAATTTTAATGGGGGAATAAAGATAAAAGAAGAAAGATAATATACAGTATCACAGCTTTTTAGATTTCAAAACTACAGCATTCTGCAGAACGTCCATTGCCCAATAGCTTAATTTGTTATCTCCTAATAAATATTCCTTATGGCCTAGGTATAGGGATTTTTAGTAAGAACAAATATTATTTCTCATTTATGCTGGAAAGAAATTTCAGGAAAAAAATAGAAATATTAAAATTTTGATTCTGACTTTGAGTGTTAACCTAATGTCAGTGTTTTACAGTGCAATACTACATATAGCTATTCTGATCTCAATGGAGCTTACTCATAAATGTGTTAAGACTGCAGCCTTCAGAGGCTGTGACTGGCAATTTGAAAAAAGGTTTTTTGATTGCTGATTTATTTATTTTTTTGCTGAATTTTTTTTGGGGGGTGTTGGCTATATACACTCTTCATATTTTTTCTCTCTAAATTCCTCCATCTGGAGACTCTTAGCAGATTATTTTCTATTGTCTTTCCATTGTCTTCTATTGTCTATTGTCTTTCATTGGGGATGATTAGTTGTATTTCATTCAGAACAGGATAGGATTTCCATAAATATTATATGTGCAGATTTACCTCTACAGATTTCAAAATTGGAAACAATCACCTGGGTATGGGAAAGTTTTAACCAAGTTGGTGACCTGTGTACGTCTAGGGGTTGTCATTGCTGTTGTGATTACCCCATTCTGAAAAATGTATGTATATTAAATCTATTTCTAATAATACAACAATAAATACCAAAGTCAAATTCATTCATGCCATAGTATGTCTGACTCCTATATAGGGCTGTGAAATCTGAAAAAAAGGTGACAGAAAGAAGATAAGCTCATTTTAAATGTAGTTCTAGATGAGAGTTCTACAGATACCTTGGATTGCTGAAAAGTCAAATAAATGGTTCCTAGAGCAAATAAGCCTGAATATTTCTTAGAAGCCAAATGATTAAATTGAAGCTATTGTGTTTTGGACATATGATGAGATGGTTTTACTCAGTGGAAAAGACTATAATGCTCAATAAAATGGAAGGCAGTAGGAAAAGTAGGAAAAAGGGAAGACCATATCACAAGTGGATTGATTCAGTCAGGAAAGCCAGACCCCTAGTCTGCAAGATCTGACCAGGACTGTTGATGACCAAAGATCTTGGAGGTCTCATTCATAGGTCAACATACGTCAAACTTGACTTGAGTAAACAACAACAACAACATAGCCTCTGAGATAACTGTCTTCCACAACTCCACATTTGGTACATTCAAGTGTATAGTACCTTTTCCTATGCATTTGATCTTCATGTTTAGGTTTGTGCCATGAATTTCAGCCATTACGTTGTAGTCTTGGATTGTATTGGGGAGCATCTGTCCACCTAGTTTTGCACATTTTACTATTGTCAGGTGTAGCACTCATTAAATTATTCTTTGTACTATATTAACCCAGAATCAATTAAAACAGTTAAGTCTAACCATTTCTTTTTAAAAAAGCACCTCACTGCCAGAACAACCAGTATGTACAAACTAAAGAGCTAAAATAGAATTCTAACCTTTTAAAAAGGAGACTTAATATTTTCAAACATTCTCAATCAAATGTGCTTTTTTCCCCAATGGACTGTCATTCTACTGTCATTCTCATATATGCACTGAGATCCGGCACGTGAACTACCCATAATGTTAGAGTCAGTGATGAAGTATTATTCTGGACCATTTTCACTGCAACTTTGGAAAACAAAACTCTAATTTTTAACAGATGGGTGCACATATAATTCTTATGCAACCAGTTTTGGGGAATGAAGATTGCCTTCCCCCCAAAATTATATAGTCACCATGCAGAGACACCAGAGAAATTTCTTCTATGACTTATCTCCTGGGACACTTCCTATGACTCTTCTGTATTTAAATCATCACACATAGTTCATAAAGTCATCTTAACATTTTTGCATTGAATCTAAAGGCACTTTTGGTACCCTCTAGCAATCTAGCTGAAAATCAAAAGAAAGAAAGAAAAGGAAAAAAATAAACAAAATGAAACAAAAAAAGAAAAGAAAAGAGAGAAAAAATGCAAAACCTTCTTGGTGCTACTTAAATAGGGTTACACTCACATAGAGTTACAAAGAAGAAAAACCAACTCTGGGATAGCGGGAATTCTTTCGCAAATAATAATCTCTTATTCTACATTAAAGTTACACACATCAGGTATTTCTCTAATAGATACCAGAGGGATTTCTTCTTCCAAGCACAGAGGAAGCTGTAGAATCTTGAACAGAGGAGGAAACTGTTGCAATGCTGGAATCAGTCATGTCAAAATTCAGGGAGCAAAACATCAAAAAGTAATTCTAAGGACTTGAGTGAAAAGTAGGGCATTGGTCAGAGATTAATGATAGGCCAGGCTTGTGATCTGAATACTGTCCAACTGGTTATGAACCTTCAGAAAGAGTAAAATTGAAAATTTTCAGCATTAAGCATTACTAAGCTCCTCTCGTATTCCTATTCGTAAATATTGTCAATATTGATGGCCTTTCTTTGCTTTCATAAAATGCCCACAAACGGAGACTGATAAAATATGAGACATAAAGCAGAAGCCATAGGAGATCATGTGAAGCAATGGCTCTTAACCTGGTTTCCGGGGACTCCCTCATAGGGAGTCCACAAAGTCCTGCTGATAGAAACCAACAGCAGCAGCAGCAATAGGGACATGGCAGTGGTGGTGGGAGGTGCAGGTGCTGAAACATCTGACAAAGGGGACACACTGACAGGCATGCTCTCATGTCCAAACTATGACTTTAGAGGCCAGGGTTTGAATACCCTCTCAGCCATGGAAACCCACTGGGTTCCCTAAGGCAACTCACATTGTCTCCACCTCAGAAAAAAGAAATGGCAACAGATCTTGGCAAGAAAACCCTCATGACAGGTTCACCTCAGGATTGCTGTAAGTCATTTTTCAAAGAGAAGAGATGTGATGGCTAGAATGAACTTCCCCCTGTCAGCAGCACTTTATTGTTGTGTGCTCTCAAGTCATGTCTGACTTATGGCAACCCTACATGGAATCTATCACAGGGATTTTTTGGCAAGATTTGTTCAGAGAAGTTTTGCCTTTGCCTTCCTCTGAGGCTGAGAGAATGTGACTTGGCCAAGGTCACCCAGGGCCTTTCCATACTACACTGTTATAGTGCTATTATTCCACTTTCAACATCCTGTGAGTCATGGCATTTGCAGTTTAAGGAGGGGCCTTTAGAATTCTCAGCCAGAGAGCTCTTTGGCCCCAGTAAATTACAAATGCCAAAATTCCACAGGATGTTGAAAGTGGAATAATAGCACTATAACAGTGTAGTGTGGAAAAGCCCTCAGTGTCTGGGTGGAGATTTGAATAGATAGAAATAGAAATAGATAAATATTTGAAAATTTAAATAAATATTTGCATATTTAAACCTAAAATAAAATGTTTAATTCATGAGTTAAGTCTTGGGTATCCCTAGCAAAAAAATATTTTTGCAGGGAGTTCCTGGTAAAGAAAAGGTTAGGAACCATTGATCTGAAGTATAAACTATTTGTTTGCCAAATGAAATCTATGGAAACAGGTTCTATGCTTGGAAACTGGCCTTCAGCCCTGCAAAAGCTTGAATAAAGACCATTTCTGATAGATCACTGAATGTTATTGCTGTTGTTGTGTGCCTTAATTTCTGACTTGTGGTGACCTTAAGGCAAACCCATTACCAGGTTTTCTGGGGCTGAGAGTGTGTGATGCACCCAAGATCACCCAGAGGGTTTCCATGACCAAGCAGGGACTCGAACTCTGGTCTCCAACGTCCTAGTCGAATGCTCATACCACTACACCATGTTCATGGTATCTTCCCTGCCAGGTAATTGGACATATCCCACAAGTAAATTGTAGGCTTTAGACCACAACCCTAAGCACCCTTACATGAAAGTAAGGCAAAACTTTTAAAAAACAGGTACCAGAAGCAAAATGGACAATATAGAGGAAAAAAAATATGTACAATGCTGGAAGGATATTTCAGCAGTCAGGTGATAAATTAGCCTAGCTGATGAAAAAACAACTGCTAATGTCAATGTGAAAAGTAAAATGAGTAGCTGACCTCCACTAGAGATCCATATCATGATCACAGATATAGATTTGTCTTCTCACTGCTAAAGAGGCTCCCTTCAAATTCCATTGCAACTCTCTCTAGAATGCCTTATGAACTTACTCAGATAAAGGAAATCACTATAGAAAATATGGACATCTTTCCTGACAAGTCATGTGAAGTTGTCAATGCTGTGATAAAGGCTTTGATGCCAGAAAAATATCCAAGATGATGTTCTTAACTGGAAACATATTGGGTAGAGCTACATGAACCCTTTGTACCTGACAGCATCAGCCTAGCCCAGCGGCTGATCTTGTCCCCAGTGGGGGGGAAAAGGGTTCCTTGAAGCTATTTAAAAATTCTGCCACACACAAAGTGACAACATGACAAAATGACTGAGCTTTTAGAAAGGAACAATCTATCTAGATTTGTCATTCTAAAGAGAAATCAGCCACAGATTGAACATGTACAATCAACTTGGGAAATATGAGTTACTTTTCCATTCTCTCAAGAATGCTCTCTACTCTAAATATATGTGACAAGTTAATAGCAATAGCATGTTTCTATACCGTTTATCAGCTAAGTGCTCTCTAAGCAATTTACAATGTGTTAGCTAATTGCCCCCAACAAGCTGGGTACTCATTATGCCGACCTGTGGAAGGATGGAAGGCAGAGTCAACCTGGAGCCCAGCAGGATCTTGTGGGTTCAGTACTGGCATTTAACCACTGCACCACCAGTTAAAAGTCAGCCATGCACAAAATTGACCACAAATGTCTTCAATCCACTCCCTCTTCCCACTAAATTTCTCTTTTGTTTCTTTACCTGAATAGCCATTAAGGAGTTACCATGATTCCCATCAGTCCTCTGTCACCTAATGCTAAGGCCATTAGCTTGTTCTAGACCCCATTGTTTACTCTGTCAGAGAGCTATTAACACTTCCCACAGGGCAGAAAAAGGCTATTTAAACCCTGGTAACTCATAGTACTCTGGACATAAGCTGTCACTCTGCTGCTCTATTTCCTACTCTTTTACTACCTTCAGACCCTTAGTCTGAGCCACATCGCTTTGTCTCTTCTCTACAAGATAGGTAAATATCACTCCTTTCACCCTAACTGCTTGCTATCCAATTCTTTCTCCCTTGTCCTTCAGTTAGCCTTGCTTGATTGTGAGACTGTTTGGATCTTATGTGCATGTGATTGTTAATTCCCCCAATAAAACTAAACATTCTTTGAATCTCCTACTAGTGTCACTGCATTAGTACTGGTTTTTTGTTTTTGTCCTTGCTGTTCAACATGGCAAAGTCAGACCTAAGGTGCTCCCTGCCCTACTTGTGTGTGAAGTCTACTCTATTCAGGCTGAACATCTGAGCAAGCTGTTATCAACAAGAAAAAAAAATTAATTTTCAGAGTGCCTGGAAAGTTACTTCCAACTGTTGTTGTTTTTTGCTTCATGAGGCACTGCTGATTAATTTGGTTTATTAAACAACTGTTTCATTCAGAAAAACAATAAAACATGAGAGTGACTGTATTTCTAAGTAATGTTGTTTAATAAGATTGAAAAGAATCCAGTAGTCTCTAAGCACATGGAAACTTTTAGGGAATGATGCAAGACAGCAGTGGGAGCTCTGGGAGAAAAGCACTTACACTCTGCTTGAAAAGCTTGTCAGTCTTGGGCCATTTCCGCATGAGGCTGTTCTAGCACAATGATTCCACTTTCAACTTCCTCTGGAATCCTGGGGTTTGCAGTTTCTAGAACAGCCTCGTGCGGAAATGGCCTTGGTTTAAAAAAATAAAGAAATTCTGTTCTGACTGGTAAATTCTTGAAGTGTCATGCTTTAAGTTATGAAGAGTCAAGTAAGTCTTGCCACTTGCCAGCAAATAATAAATGGGAATGGGGGGATGCTTCATTCTCCACAGCCTTGAGTTACACTAAATGTGAGCCCAAAGAAGGATTTGGGGTAGATATTTCTAAAAGTCATAAAAAGAATGAAATGAAACCTTTCCTTGAATAGGAATTGACAGAAAAGGTCATAAAGCACTCAGTCCAGTCAAAGGTACTGGCATGAGATTTATTTGTGTGACAGCCCCCTGAATGCCTGCTGTAAACAACTTGGTTCCAGCCGTGAGGAAGGGGAGCTTTGGTATCGGAGTATATTCTGTTTGCTTGGCCAAGTCACTTGATCTGAAGTACAGTTGAAGTGGTCAGACTAAGGACATTTCCAGTTAGGGGATCTTCATGTTAACAATTAAAATGTCCAATGCAGCTGTCCCCCACCTTTTTTTTTTCCTTAGCTTACTACCTATGGTAAGTGGGGGGAGATATAATAAGCTTTGAGAGTTACGAAATTCAGTGAGTGTGGCAGGATGATGGCCTAATAAAGTCTCATCTGAAACAGTTCTCAGTTTAGGACAGTTGTCCACATCCAGAAGGCTCTGGTTTAATTTACTGGAAGAAGATGGCACTCAGTGATTTCCATGTGTATATGTATGTGCCTTTAGGTTGCCTGTTGATTTATGGTAACCTCATTAATTTCATAGGGGTTTCTTAGGCAAGGAATAATCAGAGATAGTTTTACCAGTACTTTCCTTTGAAAAACAGCCTATAGTACCTGGTATTCATTGGCAGTACTGACCAAGGTTGATCCTGCTTAGTTTCCAAGGTCAGACAGGATCTGGTACCTTTTGGATATTTAAGCTTGTCTAATGAATTCCATAGCAGAAGCTAAAAGGTAGAAGAGAATGAACATCATTTTCAGTTGTTACTTCAGTTGATTGTATGCTCCGATAAGTTTCATTCTTCCTCTGGTCTCTGTCTGTTTTAAGTTTCTTATGGAAATTTAGGACAATAGAGTTGAACTGCAATGAGAAACATTGGAACAACATAAAGACAAAATGACATGTGAAACTGAAAAAAAGGTTGTCAATGAATATTATTTAAAAATAGATGTTATTCTTATTTTACCTATTTACATTTTAGCTAATTTTAGGTTTGTTCAGATTTATATTAAATCTATATCCTGTACCAATAGGAAGGATGGTCTGATATATAATGACTGAACTATTTTCTTTAAAAAGTTAATGATGGATTGGATTCTTGTTATACTTGTTGACTAGTAGTATGTTACAGTTTAATACACATTTACTATTGATATTTTTTAAAATAAGAACTCTGGTGCAGGCGTAACAATAAACATATCTCACCTTTCTCTCAAGACAAGACTTAAAACAGTTAAAAATACACATTTTTCAAAGAAATATACATTTTACTGCTGTAACAATGAATACTGTTGCTAACATAGCAAAATCACAGTTCAGTTCTGTATTCTTTTTTACAGCGCCTAGTTCTCTGGCATACTGTACTATGATTGATTGCCTTACTTTGCACTTTGAGTTGATCCAGATTACCTTTCAGTCTTTTTCAATACCAAGAACTGAACCTCTGGTTTCTCTATTGGTTGTGGAGGTTATTTCTCCTTGAGAACTGGAGCAATAGATCTTTTCAGAGGAATGCAAGGTGTGGTGAGTAGTGCATAGTTAAAACAATGAGAACTGAAAGGCTTTGAGTAATAATCCTGTTGTTGAAATATCACATATAGGCCACTTCTGCACCGAGCGAGGGAATCACCCCGCACCACTATTTACTGGATCTTCTGGCTCCCCGGTCCGGTCCAGGACACTCCGGAGCAGCGCGTGGTCGTCGATCTGTTCCGCTCTGGCATCCAAAATGGCGGCTTCCAGTTGGTCTTGGGTCTCGACCAACCACTGAAGCTCGCCAGCCTAAAGCCCGCCCTCGGCAGATCACAGACTCGCATTGGTGCGAGCCTGCAAATCTGCACAAGGGAGCAGGCCCGCAGTGGAGCACTCCGTGCTTTTAAAAGACCAGAAAAATCAGGTCTTTCAAAAGCACGCTGGAGGACCACTTGAGGTCATTCCAGAGCGGACTGAGGTGCGGATCTACAGTAAGTAGTCTGGACCCAGTCCACTCCAAGGTGCAGACGTCCTCCGTGGAGGACGCACTGCACCGTTTTTATTACCCCATGTGGAAATGACCATAGATGCATTTTTTTATAAAAAAATACTACTAGAAGAAAATATTGTCCTCTTTCTTTCAGTAGGTCTTCTACAAACAAAAACATCTTTTGATTTTTGTCATTTTTGTGTGTCATGCACAAGCCTTCTGACATCTCTCATTACCAAGTCAGAACCATCTTTACCTGTTCCAATGACCTGAGGCAAATTTTTTAGCCCTTATGTTCTATTTGCCTGATTATTTAATCACCATTACACCTAAATATAAATACAATTATCAGGAATCACACTTAAACAGAGAGGCTATTTCCACACTAGACTGTTATAGTGCTATTATTCCACTTTCCACATCCTATGGAATCCTGAGGTTTGCAGTTTAGAGAAGGGCCTCAAACCCCAGGATTCTATAGGATGTGGAAAGTGGAATTATAGCACTATAACAGTCTAGTGTGGAAATGGCCTTATGTATCACCTTAAGCACATATATTTTCATGTGGCTACATTCCTGTCTGCTGCACCCAGCTTCATCTCCTAGATTCTGTATTTGCTTGCTTTTCCTTTTCTAGGCAATGCAAGAACAACCAGGTCCTCTCCAACTATATGATTCTATTATTATGAAAAGCAATATTGTGAGTTCATACTGAGCTGTTCCTGAAACAGTTGGTCTTTGAATTTAGTTTAGAATTTTCTTGGAAGTTATTAGTATTTATATACACTAATACTATCTGATGTATCTGGCTCTTTAGAACAGGAGTATGGCCCTCCAGGATTTGTTGGAATGCATATCCCATCAGGCCTCACCATCCAAAATACCTATCGTGGCATTATCTTTAGACCAACCAAAAGGCTCAAAGACATCATATTAGCTTTCCCACATATTTGCAGTGTCTCCTTCTGCCTTCTGGCAAACTCTGAAGGGACTTTAATAATGCATTTCTTTCAGCTACAGCTGTCTTCTAACCATTCTTCCATAAAGCCCAACTTTGTGGCATATCTAGATGATAAGTTCTCCCATGGATAGTTTCTTTCACCTCAACTGCAGGTATTTCCAACTCCTACAGGGTTCCCTTTGTTCTCTTGCTTTCTTCTCTGACTAATACCCTCCTTGCTCAGAGCTTGAATTTCATTGGACAGCTTTTTCTAAGAAGAGTTGCAGTTGAGTCATATTTTTTTCCATTTTTCTAAAAATTAATTTGGGAGACATTCCTACTTTAGGATATTTTATGTAACCCATCCTGATGAGTGTTTCTGCAGAGCTTTATCCTAGACTTATTTTTGAAGCTCTTTTGAAGCAGTTTGTTTCAATATGCTCTTCAACAAATTTGGAGCCTTCCAGAAACAAGTGTCTTTAAATCTGAGATCATGTGACACTGGAACAACAAACAAGTGGACTCCCTCGAACTACCTGTGGTATGTCGCAGTTTAGGGGGCAAATAGTTATGCAACCAACAGGCACAATTTTATTTTTGTTCACCTATCATTGTACCACAATAAAAAATATTCTACATTTTCACAGGGTTGAGTATCTTGTGAACATAAAGTGGTAAAAATACCAGTTGAACCCACTTCCATTCTTGCTTGTGAACAGAACAAAATGTGAAAGAGTTAAAGGGTGTGTGTATGTGCAAATAGTTTTCAAGGCACTATCTAACTATAACCTATGAGATGTTAAACGTTATTGTATTCCTTCTTTTCTTTGGACCTTTTAAGCTTTTAGATTTTCCATCCAGAGGGAGAGAAGTGCCTTGGCTTTTTCTATAACCAAGAAATGTGCTTTTGGAAATGAAAGTGGAAGTTTTCACATATTCACAGAATCCCTGAGGTTCTGACAAAACACAGGTTATTCCATAGCTTGTGATAAAATCATAAGAATCGGCACCTCCGCAACTGCTATCGGATAGTTTGTGCAGTTTTCTACCCAGAAACATTTTCCCTTATTAGTCTCTTGTGCTGGCATTGTGCTGCATATTATGTGTACCTTACAATGCTGTTTTTCCCTCAGGTTGCTGGCTAAGAACGACACAAAGCTTTGGGGACATGAGATAAAAAGTAATTTTATGACTTGCCCAGCCTATATGCTCTTGTGTGTGTGTGCTGAAATAGTACAGCATCAGCCATGCAGTCTAACTGGTACAAAGCTCAGGCCATTTCCGCACTACACTGTTATAGTGCCATTATTCCACATTCAACTTCCTGTGGAATTCTGGGCTTTGTAGTTTACTGAGGCAAAGGAGCTCTCTGGCTAAGAATTATAAATGCCCCTCCCTAAACTACAAATCCCAGGATTCCATAAGATCTTGAAAGTAGAATAACAACACTATAACACTGTAGTGTGGAAATGGCCTCACTTTCATAAAGTCTTCTCAGCTACTATATGAAAAGATGCTTTGATAAACAATTGTGTGCAGTATTTTCCAACCTCAGCTGCTTAAGCTGCTGCTAAAACACACACACACAGAGTTATTCTGTCTTTGTTCTTTTGAAAAGTCATTTGTTTTTGGTTTCACTTACATTCTTCCTTGCATTTTGAAGGCTGAAATGCCCCAGATTTAGGAGAAACCATAACAGCTCTTATCATTTTACTGTGTGTGAATTTACTGTGCCTCAAGCCAGTAAAAGGTAGATGTTCTGTTCTCGACTTCAGTGCAGTCTCTGGTCTCACCAAGAGTTTCCTATATGGTAAGCTTTACTGGTTATGTAGAAGAGGGGATTTCAGCAGGTGTTGCTCATCATGCAACCAGTTAATAAGCAACACTTGCTGCAATCTCTCCTACATTAAAAGGTACACAGGAGCCCTCTCTAGCTTTCACTCTGGCAACACTAAATTGGATAGAAAACTATGTATTTATTTCTCATGTGGGGACCATATGAAGACTGCATTACAGATAAATTGACTCAGGCCCCCTTCACACTACACTGTTATGGGATTATTATTCCACTTTACCTTGGCTGTATCTTATGCAATCCTGGAGTTCATAGTTTGGTCAGAGGCACGAGAAGAGGTCTCTGGCTAAGAATTCTAAAGACCTCCTCCCTAAATTGGAAATTCCAGGATTCTATATGATAACAGTAAAAGTGGAATGATAGTGCCATAACTCTGTAGTGTGAAATAGCCCTCAGTTAGGGAGGTCAGGGCCCCATCCTTGTGAAACACAAGTACAGCTATTTATAACAGGGTCTCTTGGAGATCTCTCATTCATAAGGGCACCATAAGTCAACGCTGACTTGATGGCATATAACAGCAACAGAGTGTGTGTATCCATGCTAGAGTTGCCTGGTAAAATGAGGAACAGGGCTCTTACACATTTAATAGCACTGTAAGAGAGGCAGTTTCAATAGCTGTTGCTTGTCATGCAGCTACATTGCAGATTTAAAGCAGCCTGGTGCCATTTCAGTGGTCATGGCTCTTCCAGTGAAATTCTAGATTTGTAGTTTGCTGAAGGACTTTTGTGTCAGAGAGTTCTAGTGCTGTAGTTTAGGGAGTTCAGGATGCTCACTATAGCAGTGAGTTCTGACTACCTTGCCAAAATACAGATTCCAGGATTCTGTATGGTGAAGGAGCTATGATGGTTAAAGAGGCATGAAACTCCTGTAACTGTGGAATGTATATAACATTGTTTGGCTGACCCACATTGTGACTCTTAATTTTTTTTTTCTTACTTTACATGCCCTCTGATCTTGGAAATCCTTTTTGTATATGTAAGGGGGCTGCTTGTGTTGGTAGGCAGTCTGTGGTACACTGCAGATGAGTGCTGGAGACCTCTTGACACTTCTAAATGGTGAAGTGGTGAGAACAGTGATGAAGCGGAAAGAAAAACGGTTGCCAGAACAACAGTCATGAGGAGTTCAAGCGAAAATAAGCATATATATCATTTCGGAAACAATCCTAGATACACCTGTGATTATGTTGCGAGTAAGTCATACTGAAACCTAGGGGTAAATATCTGCAGTATTGTCCTCTGGATTGTACTGTTGAATGATTACTCTGCAAAAACAGTTGATATTTTTTTTCTTGTTGTTAGATACTGACAAGTTGGCCTCAATGCACAACTGCCCTGTGAATGAGAGACATCCAATATAACCTGCAGTGGTGGAGCTTGGAGTGCATGGAGGGGAAGTGGAAGGGGGTGGGGCTACAGCATGGGGGAATGGCCACAGTATGTGGGGGGAATGACCATGGTGCATGGGAGCATGGCTGTGGTGCACAGGTGCATGGCTACAAGCCAGGACACCCCAAAAACATTGCCAGCAGGGCCAAACTGCCCCCACCGCCCCCCATTCCTACGTGACAGATAACCTGCCATCAACACAGGTCCTGAAAACTCAGGGCTCTGACATGCTTCATTGACTCTGTTGTGGTCTTCTTCTTTTCCTACTTTAACAAAGATCTTTTCTGTTGCTGACCAACTATGGAATAATGAGACCAGAGACAGAGAACTGGGTTGAAAGAGCATTTTATTTAACCTGAAAGCTATTTAAATTGAGTTGAACCTGGAAAGGTGCAAAAGTGGGGTGTCAAGGTCAGAGACCTGGGTGGCGAGCCAGCTCGGAGAAGAGAGTGGGAGAGCCAGCAAAGTCCAGATGGGAGGAGACAAGCAAGCACTTACTCAAGGAAGTTCATTTACCAGAGTGCCAAGCAAAGCCGTAGTCAGAGTTCCAAAGCCAAGGGTCAAGGGTCCAGAGATCAATTCAAGGTATCAGGAACCAGGTGCTGGGAGCAAGGTACAGGCAAAAGGAGGGCTTGTAAGAAGTTTGCCACAAGCAAAAGGAAGCTTCCAGGTAGGCAGTTATATAGCCCCAGGCACAGGTGTATCCGGTCACTGCTTCTTAAACTTAGCCAAGGAAGCCTCCCTTTGCACAGCCCTCTTGAGTCTCCACCTTGATTGGGAACTTATTGAACCAGGCTCCAGAGCCTCTTCAGAGTCGGATCCCTGTTGCTCTAAAGGAGCAGGCAGAGGAATGTCCACACCTGCTTGGTCCATGGCAGCAAGGGGAGCTCTTGAGCTGCAGGACTCATCTCCACCCTGAGCAACAGGTACCAACAGCTGCTGCTCGTTATCAGCAACTCTGACAGGGGCTTCAGTTATCACATGGGGAGCAATCTAGCATGGGATCAGCTGAAGTCAGGCATGAATCCATGACTTCCTCCTCAGTCTTCCCCTGGGCAAACCACCTGAGCCCCTAGGGCAACCCAATAGCTAGGTTGCTCCCCATCTGGCCATTTACTGGAAGGCAGACCCAAAGAAACCCACCTCCAAGTCACAGAACTTATGTCACGGCAAAGCTGCCCAGCCCAAAAGCCCCAAGCATAATCTCTTTCACTACCTTGTAGGCTGCAGGACCTAAAGAGGCCGTTTCAGAGCCCTTCCATTCAACAAAAGAGCGTGAAGGTGTTCACTGTAACTATTTTCACCCAACAACTGCCAAGTGACCACTTGTTTAAAGGCACCACCCCAAGCCAATAGACACAGATACAGTGCAGGGTGAGCAAAAAAAGTAGAACTTCTACCCAGCCTTAAGTGACCAGCAAAGTTCACACTGCACTGGAGGTGGATGATGGATCCAAGTGTCATGCAAAAGAAAGTGAAGAGGGACAGATGGAGCTAATAAAAGCCTAGTTCTGCCTCCAAATGCCAGGCATCATGGTGCATGATACCTGACATCATCATGCTGGCCTCTCCTTCTCAGAAGCCAGGAAAAGTGGGTCCTTCCCCTCAGTGTCTCATACTATGAGGGACCAGATCCATAACATTGTTGTCATGTGCTTTCAAGTCATTTCCAACTTATTTTAGGAAATTTTTAATATTTTCAAAATATGTAAAAACATATATAAACACAAATATGATATATATATATATATATATATATATATATATATATATCATTATTATAGTTCTTCCATCCCCCTCCCGGTTCTGTATATCAAGAATTTTCCAGTTGAATCTATCTTCTCCCTTATACATATCTTGTCAAATACCATCATAATCAATCCACAGACATTTACAAATTTAGCCAGAGCATTACCCTTTTCCATTCTCTCAAAATTTTGAATTGTTTTATTCTTAAGGGAGTTAGCTAATTTTTCAATCTCTACCATGTCTTAACATTTTTAATTTCCATTCGTTTAATTGAATATCTGTTTTATCTTTACAGTGTTGTGCATATGTCAGCCGTGCTGCTGTAATCAAATACAATAATATCTTCTGTTGTTTTCTAATCTCCCGGTTCTGGCCTAATATATTCAATAAATAAAATCCTGGTACCATTCCAAAATTAACTTTGCAATTTTTTTGAATTTTATCATGAATTTCCTTCCAAAATTTCTTAGCCTTGGAACAAGTCCACCACATTTGAAAAGAAGTCCCCACTTTTTCCCCACATTTCCAACACTTCGCATCTCCATTTTTGATTATTTTTGAAGTCTTTCTAGAGTCATATACCACCTATGTAACATTTTATAATAATTTTCTCTTAAATTTAAATTTGGAGTGAATTGTATGTTCGTTTTCCATGCTTTTTCCCATGCATCTAACTCAATTGGACGACCTATATTTAAATCATAAGTCAATTCCAACTTATGGCAAACCTATCATGGGGTTTTCTTGGCAAGATTTGCCTTCCTCTGTGGTTGAGGAAGTGTGACTTGCCTGAGGTCACCCAGTGGGTTCCTATGCTCAAACAGGGATTTAAAACCTGGTCTCCACAGTCATAGTCCAGTGCTCAAGCTGCTGTACCACACTGGCTCTGTGTCATCCCATGAAATGCCCAAAGTACAATAGATGTATTTTAGACATTCTGGCTTCTAAGAAGAGCTAAAAATAAGTCTCCCTATTTTAATCAAATCCATCATTCCTAAGTCACAACTTTGTTGTCTGTGAAATACCTTAAGAAGGTCCTTTAATATGCTATTAGAATACATGAAAGCATAATAAAGGAAAGATATATTATTTGTTTGGTGAAAGATCTAACTGGTAGCTTTGTGGTATCTGAGATGTACTGACATGGGGATTCCCAGGGTGAAAACTGGAGCAATCTCCTCTATCTTTAGTGGTTGGGTCAAAGACATAATTTCAGCAAGTGGATTGCTTATCACAAAACCAGATTACAAATAACCCACTTACTAAAATCCCTCTTCTTTACAACCATTAAAGAGACAGCAGCAGTCTCCATTTTTCACTCTGGCCACCCCAAATGATACAGTTCATTCTTTCAGGCATTCAAGCTAAGAAAATCTGCATGAAAGTGTTAAACAAATTATAGGACTGCTAAATCTAATTTTATGAAATTTCTATGTGATCTTTGCTTCATGAAGATACTTATTTGCTGATTTCTGTACTGTGGGAAGTGTTTCAAAGATGGATCCTGAATAAACTTTGCTATAACACAGTTCAGTTTAAAAGCAAAACCTTGCTATAAAACATGCTGATTATCTAAAAAACTCCTGCTTGTATCTAAAAGTAGGTATGTATTTCTGAAAATGAGAAATCCAGAAAGCAAATTAAATACTTTTCCATTTGAGTATACTCCTTCAAGCATAATAGTGAATATTTCAATTTTGTATTAATAGCAAACATGAGAAAAAGACCACCTTGTTATAATAAGTCTTATTTGAATTCAGTAACAATAAGGTGGGAACCATATAACAGACTTCAAAAATTATCTCTGAACTGACATTTTTTTAATTATAATCTTGCCTGTATGTGGATTGGATCATTGGATCAAATCTTTAATGAAATATGATTGAAAATGAAGTCAGGTCTAAAAAAAGAAAATTTGGATTCATTTTTAAGCACCATGCTATGCCATTTTGTTCTCCTAAATTTGTTTGTACATACTAGAAGATTGTTTTGCTTGGTGAAATAAAAACTGCAAAGTATATTGCTGTGAAGGGATTACCTGGTACTGCAGCTGTTACTACTTCTACCATGGGGATATACTTTCCTAGGTATTATGAGGTTTTATAGGAAACAATGATCAGTGTATATTATACTGATGCTCACACAACTTTAACTCATGCATAGATGTGTCCATCATGTCTGTAGTGAAAATAAACAACTGAAGAGTTTTTCCTGTTATCTTAAATGTTTCCAGTATTTTTTTAAAAAAATACAGGTGTTTCCTATGAAATCCAGCCGTTTCATTCTTAAATACTGATTATTGATTAGCTTTACTAATCCGACCTAGCAAATGAATAAACAGAGATTTTCACATATATCTTTAAAATGTGTTGTTCCGTCTTCCAAGTGCATAACATTTAGCCCATTTCTGCACTAGCCAGTTATAGTGCTATTATTCCACTTACAACATCCTATGGAATCCTAGAGTTTGCAGTTTAGGGAAGGCCCTCCTAAAACTGCAAACCCCAGGATTCCATAGGATGTTGAAAGTGGAATAATAACACTGTAACAGGTTAGTGAAGAAACGACCTTACTGATGAAGTAGTAATGCAATGTTTGTTTCTGGCATATTTGTCTTTATAGTAACTTACTGAGTTTTTAAATACCATTCCTGTTGACATCCACATTTTGCATGTTTCAATTCCTGAACGTAGTGGCTATGGCTGGCAGGGGGGAAAGGTCTTAAAATATAAGCATACTATCCATTATTTGATGGATTAAAATGGGACAATCCAGTGCATGAATGGATTGAACTGAGACCACACCTAAGAGCAAGGATTAAATGTGTCATGAGGGGGCGGACAGGGACAGGAAATAAATCCTTTTAAAAGAATTAATTCTGTTCCTGTTTATTTGCTTGCCTATAGACACAGAGATATATATCCATGTAATTGTTATTCTTGTTGGAGGCTTCAGCAAATGTTGTGCAAAAGATAGTAAAAAGGGAAAGCAGTGGAAGAGAAAGAGGCTAGCATGAATACTTCCTAAAAACAGAGAAATTAGAGAAGTGGGAATATCCTAGCATGTGAATTTTTTAAGAAACACATAACAATCTCTGTTGAGACATGACAATTGTGAAGGTAAGATGCAAGCAGCATATCAACCATTCCTTCAGTCTCTTTATGTGTCTCAGTAGTTCATTCATTTTGTCCATAAGATATATCAGAAGCCTTCTATGGACACATGAAGCATTTCTGTTAGAGGCAGGCATACTCTGAATATACTTGAATTAGGGCTAACACAAATTTCTGCAGATTCGCTTATATCAAGAATTTGCAGAGATTTGTGTTAATCTTAGTTCAGGCTAATTCAGAATATATCTGCAGCTGATAGATGGTCCCCTTGGGTCCATAGAATGCTTTTAATCCTATGAAGGAACCCCACTAGGAGAGAAGGAAATCTTCTTTCCACCTCCAGTCCTCTGTGACTCTCTGAATCTGCTCCAGAACAATGAGGAAGATGACACTGGATGCTGAAGGAAATGGAGGGTACCATCAGCTAAGTCACCACTATTTCTGTCAAATGAACAAGTTTGAGTTAACCCAAGAGACCTGCTGATGGAAAAGTTAACTCAAGAGATCTGCTGATGGAAGAACATTGTCTTTTGCTACTCAATAATGAATCTAGGAACTAAGGAAATTAAGTGATGGCTTTTTTAAAAAGGCACGGGCTCATGCTTAGCTTATGTACATGGAAATCAATCACATATTTTAGAAGCAATATTATATTTGGTACAAAAAAACATCACCCAAAGTTGTAGACCAACTCAGAAAAAAATTTAAAATACAATAATGAGAATCTTCTTTTTTTTTTCTTTCCCTAAAGATCTTTAGGAAACCAATATGTTAGAACTAGTCCATTATTTTCTCTGATTAAGGCTTCAGTCTTGTTCCTACATACTTGAAAGTACTGTATAATACATCGGATACAAATGGATTTGTTTAGGAGTAATTGTACTATTGCAGTTTGGTGACCAACTATGGAACAACAAGACCAGACACAGAAATCTGGCTTAAATAAGGGCCACTTTATTGGACTGATAACTTATTTAATCTGTGTTGAACCTGAAAAGGAGCATAAGGGAGCAGTAACCTGATTTGAGTCCATCTGAGGCCAAGTATCAACCCTTTACAACCTCTTCGGCCTTCCTTTGAATGGAACACCTAAGCCCAAAAGGCAATCCAATAATTGAGTTGCTCCCTGATGGCCATTTACTGGAAGTAAACCCTGGGTACTTCTACCCAAGTCCCAGGACTCTATAAGTGAACCACCAAATCAGCCTCAAGGATAGACTCCTCTCCCACCCACCCCTGGGTCCCAGGACCTAAAAAACCTGCTCCAGAGCCCTAACAGTCACCAAAAGGATTGCCAAAGTATACACTGAACTTATATATTCTTCCCTGCTCCCTGCCAGTCACAACCTATTTACAGACACTCCCCCTTAAGCAATTGTCAAAGTCCCACAGATTCAGTACAGGTTGGATAGATGGGACATTGGGTTGTAATGCAAAGATCCTAAAAGGCATGTGAAGGGACAGTGAGGCCTTAAATAGCCTCTGGCTCCATCCCTGTGGCATGCAGTGGCCAGACACTCTGTGCCTCACACAACAACCTCTGGTCTCTATCCCTAGAGACTATCAAAAGCATACCTTCCCCTGCAGCACCATTCACAGCACAAGTACAGGTACGTATAATGATGATGCTTTCCTTCTTCACTGGAGTTGCTTATGTACTATTATCTTTCAGATCCAAGTGTACCCAAAAGCTCTAATTTTGTTCCTTACAGTTATACCATGTGCTAGGTAAAGAACCCTAGCCTGAAAGTCCCTCTGTTCAGCTTCATTAAATGACCACTTCTGTAATTGTGAGAGGAAAATGTCAAAAGTTCTTCCAGTCTCTATAACTTTATGCATCTTTCCTCCCTTATTCCTCTCCCAGACTTGTCTTTTTCCTGAGCCTAAAAGTCACAATTTTTTCCTCACACAGCAGTTGCTGCAACCCCTTATTTGCTTTTCCTTTTATGCAACTTTTCCAGTTATAGAATATCTGGATATAGTGACATGATGCTACAGAATTACAGAGCTATGATTCCACTAAAACTGCCATGGCAGCATTCCATGAAATCCTGGGGTTTGTAGTTTGGTGAGGCACTAGAGTTCTCTAGCTGAGAACTCTCAGTCCCTCTCTGTAGACTGCAAATTCTAGAATTCCACATGATGTATCGATAGCAGATAAAGCAGAATCAAGTACACTTTATCTGTGTAGTGTGTAAAGAACCTAAACACTATTTTATGTATGACTACATGATAGGTTTGGTCTATTTATCTGTTCTAAGTTGGTCTCTTTATGTGTAATAAATTTGCTAGATATATCTCAAATTTACATATTAATTTGACTGTTCTTAAGATTTATTTCTTCTTGTGTACAGAGCATGGGATGCTCCTAGCTTGACACTGTGTAATTACTAATTACTGTATAATGTGTTACATTGTGCTTCATTGGCCATTTTAATGTTCACCTCTCTAGTTTGCTGCGCTCAAACTGAATCTGTTTTCTAGCTATCTCTTATTTCACCACACTAAGTAGATTGATATTACAGACTTGGGAACTTCACCTTTTCCCCAAGGGTGGGAATGTGGCCCCACAGTTGTGGGTGACTACAACTCCCAACAGCCCTAATTAGCACAACCAATAATAAATGATGCTGGAAGCAGCAGTCCAACCACACCTGGAAGGCCACACAATTCCACCTATCCTCTAGATCACTCACAAAGAAGATTAAAAAGCAATGGCTCCAACACAGACCCCGGGCGTACCTTATTGTATCCATCCCTCCATTTACAGACCAGTCAATTTATTCTTCCTTTCTGCTTCCTATTCATACTGATCCATAGGACTTAACTTTGTAGATGCTATGTTGATTCTTCTTTAGAAAGACTTGTCCTTCATACAACTGAGTAATTATATCTTTACTAAAGATTCCCACCAGTGTCTGTGGGACAGACATGAATCTAATCTACAATGAAATAATTTATTGTTTTAATCTCTGCTCTATTGCTTTGTGATTTGATTTTTGTTTTGCTTTTTAGTATCACTAATTGTTTTGGGATTTTAAAATGAAAAGTGGTATAAAAAGATAAATAACCATCCTGTAATTTCCCATCTCTCTCTCTCGCCCGTTTTCTTTTTAAAATCTGGTGTTCATTGGCTTTCCACCCTTTCGGTACAAAATGTAGCCTTAGTGATGAGTTACTTTTATGTTTAAGAAGATCAGCAATTTCAGATTTGAATTTTTAAAGAATTCTTGAATCGTTACCACATGGAGCCAGGAGGGTTCTGACCCTATGTTCCAGATAGTCAGTGAGATGAAAATCTCCTGAAAATGCTAGTCTCAGCATGAACATTTGCCCTACCTCATCTGAATGATGTCAATCACAAAGAGTTTATTCAACTTCTCAGTAGTCTCTTTATGAATCTGCATGACAGTGTTGTCATCCAGTGTCTAACTGTCTCCTTAGCTAGACTCCCACATTTCATATATATTTATAATGCAATTGTACCCTAGAGCAGGAGGAGGGGAAACCAAAGGCACAGGCCATTTCCACACTACACTGTTATAGTGCTATTATTCCACTTCCATCATCCTGGGACTTGCAGTTTAGGGAGGTGCATTTAGAATTCTCAGTCAGAGAGCTCTTTGGCCTCAGTAAACTACAAACCTCAGAATTCCACAGGAATAATAGTACTATAACAGTGTAGTCCAGAAATGGCCACAAAATCCGCTTTATGTCTAAAACTGCTGGACTTATGCTGACAGAAGATAAGGGAGGAAAAAAGGGTTTCGCATGGTCCATCCCCTACTTTTCTGCTGGATTCCTGTGGAAAGGAATTGATCCATGCAAGGTCTAGAACTGGCGTAGATTTATGATGGTTTGGGCACATATTGGAAGAATGGGGCAGGATCCTGTTCTAAAACTTTTTTCTTGTTCTCCTATAGTACACCCAAAGAACAGCCTCTCTTTGATTCTAACTAAAGTCATGGCTATGTTGCTGAAGCAAGGGCTCAGGATGGCTTGTTTTGTTTTGTTTCTAGGATGAAGTTATATGATATGGTGTCCCCTTTGATGATTTTCAGTTTAACCCCCCCACCCTAACGGGTGAAATCTGAAACACTTTTCAGCCTGTAATAATATGATTCCAGCTCCAATAATTTTTTTGTGGTTGATTTCAATGTTTGCATCCCTTATATGCCTGTATTCCCTCTATGGAGAGTTGCATTTCTTTTTATTCTCCTTATTTCAATCTTTCTCCTTCATTTTGGAAATATTCTTTTCTTTAAATTTCTTTGACACTCCTCACTGTGTTGGTGATCTCTTGAAGTCAGTGGTATCTTTCCTAATTCACAATATATAGTCTAGTTCACCTTCTTTAACCTGGTTGTAGATACCCCCAAGATTTTTCTGGGAAGTGTTAATCCTATTAATTTTCTGAGTTTTTTACCTTATTAAAAATCAGTTCCTTTGTTTTTCCAAAAGTTCCCTTTTTCAAAGTCAAATGTCAATACGTTGGATATACTTGGCAATTTTCTTGTGGAGGTGCTGTTGCTGTTGTTATTGTTGTTGTGCACCTTCAAGTTATTTCCAACATATGGCAACCTGACCCAGGGCTTTCTGGTACTGTATGCTTATGTTATGCTTTCATATGAAAGTAACTGAATACAGTTTCTGGTAGGTTTGTTACCACGGTTCAAGCCTACCCGGTGATAGCACTAGATATCGCTTTTTGATATCAAATCATTAGGCCTTCCTCTGCCACCCCGCTCCACGTGTTTGTGACAGACAAGCATGTACACAGGCGTGGCCAGTAAGTGTTGGACATTCCATTCTCCACCTAGGCAGGCAGAACAAAGCCCCTATGTTGCTTCAGGGACCTCCCTGCAAACACCTCTTGCTTAAGTGCGACTCTAAACAAAGACGCCCAGCCTCGCGCCAAAAGTCTGACAATGCCAAGTGATTTGCATACTGGCTATACTATTGTTAAACCTGCGCTAAGCCCATCATGTTAAACTTGACCTTTGCCGAAGATTTATCCCGCTCCAAACTTGCATTGTTCTCACCGAGTATGGCATGGCCTGTAGGCACAATTCACCCTATAAAAACTCCCCGATTCCGAGAGCACCTCGGATCGCTCTGGACTTCCATCCTGCCTTGCTGTCGCTTTGTCTGATGAGCTCCCCTCAGTGAACCACTCTGAGCTTTCTTCCCCACCATCTTCAAGTTCTTCAGGACTACAAGAAAAGGTGTCGTATCGCCCATTTCCCCCGAAAACTCTTATTTCTAAGTTAGCTGTGCATTTGTGGTGTCTTTACTGTTTGTTTGTCCTGTTTAATAAAATATCATTATTACTCTTTTAAACCTGTCTGACTGCTTGACTGACCTGACCCCGTAGACATTGGGTTACAAGATCCCTGCTAAGTTACCCTGCCTCTCGCTAGCTTAAGAGAGTGCTCCAGTTAATTCCCCCAACTTGTGTTTGTCCTTTGGTTATTTGGGCACCCCTCCCGGGACCCCTAGAGAACAGGGTAACAGGTTAACAATACCTACATCTTTTACTAGAACTTAGGCACCACTTAGGATTAAGACAAAAATTTCTTCTATTCTCATCAGCTCCATAATCAGCTATCCTATGGCATAATCATTTAAACTGAATAGAAATGTGGCTGCTCCAACTCTGTGGAACTCTCTTCCATGGGAGGCTAGGTTGGCCCTCCTCCCTGTTTTCCATTCATAATCAGACAAAGATATTTCTTTTCAAGCAGGCTTTTAATGAGTGAACAGGGAAGCTTTTACTTATTTATTAAGTTGTTTTTTAAATAGTTGTAAGTTTTTTTTATAATTTTACATTTTATAATGTTTTTAATTGTTTTAAATATTTTTAATGCTTTTTAACTTTTTGGAAGCTGTCCTGGGTCACACTTTGGGAGAAAAGGCAGCAAATAAGTACGATTAAACAAACAAATGTTGCTTCTTTGTTTGACCAGAACAGGCACTTATCTATTCTGTGTGGTACTAGATATGTTAGTCATATGTTGCACAGAAATTATCATTATTATTTCTATAATAAATGTGTGCTGTAGGCTATAGTTCAGAGGGCAATGACAAACAGCTCTGAGTGATCCTTGCCTTTGAGAACCCTATGAAATTCATGAGGTTGCCATAAGTCAACAGAAAATGTGAAGGCACAAACACAACCAGTAAATGTGATTAGAAAGTGGTGGAGAATAACTGAATTACTCAGTTAAAAACAACAACAACATTGAAGTGGAAATATACAGCATCTACCTTTCCCCTTGAAAAGGGAGAAAGTCAGACTTTTTTTTTTAAATAATCTGTGGCATGATATCATGTCTGTTTCTCCCAGTGATAAGTTAATACATTTCTGCCATTAGTTTATGGGTGACTGCATGGATAACTTCTGAAAGGCTGTTCCAGCTGTTTAATATAATTAAGGAACATTTCAATAAACAAAAATATACTTCCCCAGAGATAAAGCAGCAATCATTCAGCACCAGTTTCTCAGTCCTGTGAGATAAGAATAGGACCACTGCAATTAGTCCATCACAGTTGTATGGACAATAATAGAGTTGTCACAGCAACTTGTAATAACCTACACAAGACAGAACTTACTGTTTCCCTGATAATGAACTCATTATTAGTGATTATCCTTAGTGAATGCTTGACATAATGAAAGAAGACAAAGAAATGCAGACTTAATTGTATAACGTAGAGGATTAATTAATTTTATAGAGCAGTGGATACCCTATAAATGTGGTCTACAATTTTAAAAAATGTCATACCAAGGAATGATTTTCAGATACATGACTTTAAACAGTCCCAGAACACAATTATTACAAGTATACAGTTCTGTATACAGTTCTGTGGGTAACATCTTCTATGTGGTGGTCAAAATGTTGGTGAATATTTCCACATCTGTTTGCTATTTTAATAGCCTGAGGCAGAAGCACAGTTTGTCATTTCATAAAAGCAGCAAAAATAATGAAGCTGGGATAGCTATTAACAGCAGAAATCACTTCACTTTCTGTGCCAATATCTTAAAAGTTCAAGTAACACAAAGGGTCAGCAGTCAAAAAGCAAGACCAAAACCCAAAATACTTGAAAAGCACACAACTGCAATGTGATAAGAGTCCGATTTCTCCTCTCTTCCTGCCTGTCAGCCATATATATATGCCTGCTAGGCTTTGTCTGCTGCTTTCTAAGCTCTGTAAACAGACTTCAAAGCTACAATTCCTGACAACTTCACACTCAATTAGCTCTGCAAGAAGGAGTGTGCACTCCTGCTGTAACAGAGGAGATAGGATAGGAGGAGTGGAGTATTGCCCTTACAAACAGGGTCAAGTCAAAACCAAAGGAGGAGTGCTGCCACCTCTGGGACTTTTCTCTAACTTCAACAGAATGTGTGGCTTCAGCTGCTTCTTTGGATAAACAAAAAGAATAAACACAACACACACATAGGAAGTGGAAAGCCCAACCAGCTAACAGTGGCTTTTCTTGAATTACAACATCCCCAGAACTGTGCACCAACATTCTTTCAATCCCCAATGGATTTTAGATTTCTCCTCCATTTTTAATTTCCCTACAACAAGATCAATATTTCAGAGAAACATTCTGGATTTCAAAATATTTTTTGTCTTCTTCAATTCTGTCTGTAGGTTTCTATATTTTTGTGATTTGTATGTTTTTAAGGCTTAGTTTTGCTGGTTTTCTTTTCTCTGCCCTCCTCTTTTTGATTTAATAATCCTATGCATTTTTGTGAATGTGTGTGCACATTGTAACTTGCAGAGGTCTAGCACTGAGAGGGATTTACTGGCTAGTAACTTTTAAGTTTTTTTCCTTCATTGCAATACTTCATTCACATTAACAATGTAATCATACACATATCTACTCAGAAGTAAGTTTCAATGGGTTGATTGGAATTTATTAGTAAGTAAATATGTACCCGATTGTAGCCTAAGTGAGAAATCCCAAAGGGCTCTTGAAATGCATGCATTTCTTTTATGATAATCACATTTTTTCCAACTATACATTTCTTGAGTAATTTCATTCCAGCTAAAAGTATTACACCTTATTGTCCCCACTCTTCACCCCACCCCACCCCACCCCATGCCATTTTTATCCAAAAAAAAAAAAACATGCTGTGAAGTACATTAGGCAGTGAGACTGTGATTGGCTGGAATTAACCACATTAGTGTTATGTTAGAGGAAAACTGAGATTTGACTTGATAATGTATTTGGTCAGAAAGAGTTGTTGTGGACACTGAACTTGTGGACACTGATGACCATGGATCTAAGAGTAAGCTGTAATTTTGAACAGGATCTAATAAAGTCATTTTTATTTTACAATAATGTATAATACTGTATTCATTGTTAATCATTCTGCATATGTGTGCACACAAACAGAATGTTGTCTTTATTGACATGGGTATTTTTTTTCTTTTTTAAAGCTTCCTTAAACTCCATACATAACTTTCCTTGCTTGCAAGTTTCTGTGCTCTTTCTGATTAGTAATTTTTGCCCACCTGTTGCCTAGCCACACCTTTTTATCAGCACTCTGATGTTGCTTATTTATATGTGTCCCATTTTCATGTGCAAAAAGTTGGAGGGTATGATGAAATGACTATATATATTAGTATAGTATATGCTATAGCCTGAAAATCAGTTGGTGGAGCTTGAAGTATGTGGAGTGGGGGGAGGGGGCAGGGTCACAGTGTATGGAGGCATGGCCATGGTGCGTGGGGGCATGGGCGCTGCGTGCAGGGGTGTGATTATGAGCTGGGATGCTCCAAAAACATTGCCGCCCAGGGCGAACTACCACCATACTCCCCCCCGTCCCTACAAAACTGCTGAAAATGAATTACACATGTACTATTCCTGGGTCATTCACTGGTCAGTGGGATAAGGAAGTCATAAAAATACAACTTCCTTAGAATCTGGGAGCTGGTGGCCCAAGTATAGAGCTATATGCATAGAGTGTATAGCTATCCCCATGAAATCCAGCATGATGTAATGGTTTGAGTGTTGGACTATGACCCTGGAGATCAGGATTTAATTACCTGCTCTACTGAAGAAGCCCATTGAGTGACCTTGGGCATGTCACACACTTTCAGCCTCAGAAAACCCCATGATAGGTTCATCTCAAGGTCTCTATAAGTTGGAAATGACTTGAAGGTGCACAGCAACAACAGTTTAGCTACCCTGTGCTCTAGGCATATAGCTATAAAATGACCAGGTTTGGACCTGGAAACTTGGGCTTGATTTGGCAAAGACAATCCTGATTAACCATCTGCCATCCCATTTTTTTCAGTTACTTTTAAAGTCTCACAGTTTTTCTCTCCTTCTCTCTCTTCCCCTTCCGACCTCACTTACTTCAGTTGCTGCAAACTGAAGCCCTTTTTGCATTCATTTTTTTCTCACGAGAGCACCCCTTGAGCGCCGCACAAATGGGAGCGTCGCACCCCCACTTGCACCCCCACTTGCACGGCGCTCACAAGGCTGACGAGGCGCCTGGGCGTATTTTTTATTTTTGGCTTGAAGCCGAAATTCACCTGTGCTTGCGGCGCCCACTCGCACTTACCTGCTGTGCAGAGCGTCGCGAGGCGGTCGGGTCATGCTTCCTTCCCCCACGGAGCCTACAGCTCCCATGGTGCCCTGCGGAAGGAAGGGGTGGAGCGCTAGCACGACGGATGCACCAGCAGGAAGCGCCTGCGGAAGGAACGAGGGGGGAAGTGGTGGCGTCCCGGAGGAGGCTTCTCGCACGAGAAGCCCTCCCCCCTCGTGCAAAAAGGTACAGTGCAAAAAGGACCTGAGTGTAAAGTCCAAAAGTAATTTGCAGTTAACTCAGTGTAGGAAGAACAGAGGAGGCCCCAGAACCTTGCCTTTCTCAGTAGGCTGGGGCAAAAACAAACTGCTACAGTCACTCACAGCTTTTCTGTTCTTTCACATTAAAAAATTTAGCTGTCCTGACCACAGTCTGACCTTGCTTGGCCTCACATGTCCCTGTTCTTATCTGCAAAATGTTGGAGAGTATATACCTGACAACTACCCACCCAATCTAGGAGTATATATTCATAATATCCTTGAAGAATGCTGGGTGACATTATATTGGAGGATTGCAGAACCCCAGTCTCCTATAAGTAAAGTGGGTGTTCTATCAATAAATACTCTGGTCCCAAAATGGGATGTGGACAGGGATAGAAAAATAAATAGAAAAAATTGTCCTTACATCATTCAGGAAAATCTTTGGGGAGAAAATAACCCTGAGGGGACGAGAGAGGCTGGCTTAGTGAAAGCGACTGTTGCTCATCTGTAATTATATTCAAAGCCTATAATTGTGACAATCAGCTTATTTGGACTGCTAATTTGGGATAACAAATGTTACTGATTTCCCTTAATGTGATCAGGGAGGTGTGAGGTAAAAAGCAGGGAACAAGTGCTTTGGAATACAGATATTCTTTTTGGCCTTGGCTTAGAGCAATCCCAGAAGAAGATTTAATGTTTAAACATATTTCACAACAGTTTAAAATATTGTATTGTGTTACTTTAGCAATTGCAGTCTGTTTAAGCTTTTTTTTTTTTAAAAAAAATCTTATTAATTAGGTTTTCCTTCTAGACATTTATCTATTTCATTTGTTTTCATGTTTTATTTAAAAACATTCAGTGAATGGTTTGGAAGAAACTTTCTCTGAATAATTTATACATAGGGAAATATATCCTTATGACTGCAGTCCCTGAGAAAGGGTCCAACAAACTCTGTGCATCTGTGTATGCAATAAACATGCATAAGATTGTGTGGTAAGATTGTTTGCTTTGTGTACTATTAATATGATTTCCTAGTCACTTGTCCCCCAGTTTCAAGTAAATGTGCTGATTGTCCATGATTCTTACTTTATACACTGCTTGTAAATATTTTGCTTGGAAATTTTCAAAGCATATGCATATATGCGTATTACTCACTATGCATATATTTATTTATGTATTCTAATGGTTGAACTGTTTAAATGGTTTTTAACAGTCTTATTTTTAGTAGAAAAACATAGAATTACAATAAATGATAATATTAATAGAATTAATGTGGTTCATAATTAACTGTTATTGTCTTCCAGTTGTTTTGCTAATTTCCAACAAAACATAATAGCATTTATCCAATTGTGGGTCCAACTAGGGTAGACCCACAATGAGAAATTAATAAGTCAACATGGATGTAAGCTCCATTGATTCAGTGGTTCCACTATAGTTAGAGGTTTCAATTGGATTTAGGCTAATGTATGTGTATTTTTTTGTTGCTCAGTGAAGGCCAAAAAAAAGTTCTTGAGGGCATACCTAAACTGATTGAAAAGGTCCCAGATTTTGTTCCTGTTCTTTCCAATTGTATACTGGGTTGAAATAAATTGAGTTGGGGTTGACACTGGGAGATGACAGAAAATATTCTCAGATCAACAAAGCATGTATGGATCTCCGAAATAAAGTTGGAAAGAACACGAACAAAAACTGTGATTTGCTGGTCTTTTTAATCAATCTGGATGAACTTTTAGATATAACATGTAGAAAATGTCCAGTCTTAAGTCACTCTTGCTACTTGACAGAAAAGAACATTGTCAAAATTAGGGAAATTTACAGTGTTGTTGAGTTTATATTTGGAAACCAAAATTATCCATTGCTCCAAAACTAATGTGTGGATCAAAACAGAATTATCCTTCCAATTTTGCAATTTCCTAAAGCAGTTTTTGGCTTTCAAAATGCCATTATTATCATTGATTTTACAGTCTAGCAAGTTTCAAACATCAAGGATTCAGAATCTATCCAAGAATCTAGGAATCAGTGAAATGCTGTCAGACATGTGGCAGATTACAAGCATGTCACGTTCTGTAATTGTGCTATTGTGATCCTACCTATGGCGATTTCATTCAAATATTTTGTCAGTCCATTTGAAACTGCTCACAGCATACCTATCATTCTTGGAATCTCAGTTGTTTTCTTTGCCCAGAAGTCATAAATCTCAATTTCTAGGTCTCAATATTTTGCAGTCTTTTCTCTCTCTATGTCTTTGATTCTGCTGTCCTCCAGTTTGCTACATCTATAATCCATGCTTTCTTTTTCTAAACCATGGTTATGTCTGACATATTGTGTTCTAATTGTTTAACAGTCTGAATCTTAAAGTCCCATAGGATTTTTACATCACCATTGTCAACAACTTGGTTAGATTTATGTTCAGGCTATCATCATCGTCGTCGTCGTCGTCACTATATTTATATTAATATCCTCTCATTTCCCAATACTTGGACCATAGGCAGCTTTTAAATTTTAAAATGTACATAAAAGGCATATTTGCTGGTAAAATGCAAATGATTTTTTGTGTTTTCTCCTCATTGTGGAGATGAATGAAGAAACAGACAAGGTAGACTTTTGAATGAACAAGTGGAACTAATAGAGAACAGAAGCAAATAGAATAGTTCATCCCTAGTCAAATGTATCATGTGTTTCCATTGATCTTATATTGGCAACATGTCATTAAAGAGATATTGATATAAATAATGGGTGTCAACAGTGATTTCTTGTAGATTAAAAACAAAATTGAATCCCATCATCTCATGATATGTCCAGAGTATGATAGCCTTCATTCAGTCATGTTGGCTTCTATAGAGAGTTCTGGGTTGATTTGCCATCAGATGCATTTATTTGTCTTTTTTTAGAGGTCCACGGTATCTATGGCTCTCTTCCAGCACCAGATTTTACTTCACTTATTGTCAAATAAAGGTATTCCAGAAAGATGTCAGATAATGAGAGAAGGTATCATGGAGAATGTGATACATGGTGACTTTCCTGCTCTTGCAAGCACTTTAAAAAGATAATTAGTGTAATGCTTTTCTTAAGAAATCACCATGGGACTACCTTTTCAATGTGGTGAGATTGTGTTCCTGTGAGGAAAGAGGTTATGTTGATCGTAGCAGTGTTGCTAGTTGGGTCTCCCATGTCAGACAGCCTTTTGCTAAGGAGCTGGGCTGAATATACCAAACAGTTACTGGGCAGCAGCACGAGCAGAGAGAGAAGGTGACACTGGTGGAGAGTTTTACTCAGCAAATGAAAATCTAAGAAAAATAGGGTAGCATTAATAGAAAGGATAGATGTAGCAAAAGCAAAGGATATAACGAAAAGTCTGACTGAATCATATGAACAAGACTTCAGGTAAAACCCATCCATATCACCATAATCCAAACTTATGTTCCAGCTAAAGTAGAAGAACAAATTGAAAATTCTGTGTTGGAGTCCAGGATCACACTTCGGAAACAGATATCATGGAATATAAAAGTATAGAACAGAGCAGAATCAAAGATTGTACAAAAATTTGCAAGAAAAGGAGGAGATAAGTCTCCACATGCTTATTGATGGTCTATATTTTATTCTTTAAAATACATTGGTGAATTTTCTATTTTGTAAAAAGCCTAACACAGTTCAGCCTACACATTGAACTGAAAGGCCTTCTTCAGGAGCTACAAGAGAGAAAAACACAACTAACAATAATAAACAAAGATTCAGAATTTAGAAGTAATTCATAATTCAAGTTACATTCATATAAAATCAACCCAAAAAGTCACATTAATTTTACATAGTATTAAAAATCAAATATCCATACTATTCAATGTATCAACAGCAGAAATTTCTGGAGCTGGCAAAAAAAATCTCATAAACTGGACTATTAAACAATAAAAGGGAGATGAGGCTTCCAACTCTTATTTATGCATTTCAGCAGATGATCAGAAGAAAGGGGAGAGTATAAAGACTGCGGTGAGACAACTTTCAAGGACATCTGATGAAATTAAGATGAAAAGGCATGTAGGCTTTTATGGGGCCCTTATAAATTCCACTCTGCTTCTTTTCTTAACAGAGTTTTTTCATTATTATAATACTGTTAGGGTGGATAAATTAATCACACCTCCACTGGATCCCCAGTGGAACACGGAGCTGATATGAACCCCCAAACACAAGATAGAAAGGTAGATGAGAGAGAGAGAGACCACACACACACACACACACAAGTACTTTGATCAAAGGATCCGTCTAGTAATCACCAAAAGTGATGACCCCAGAAGGATGGTTTATTCATCCACGCTTCCCTTCTTATACCACTTTTTATGCTTGCATCAGAAACAGATCATGCATCAGCAGAGTTACCACTTGTACAGTGAAATGTAAAATTGTACAGCTTGTACAGTGAAATTCCCACCTGAACATTTCCAAAGACATCAGTGATACAATACAGCTCTCCTTTTGGGTACATGTTAACTGTAAACAGGAGCTAAGCATAATAAACAAGTGGAAGGCAAAGGTCATTTGATGAGCCACAATTGCCTAAATTCCCAATTCACACATCAATTCTATAGCAAATAATAGAGCCCCAAATTTCAAGCCTAACAATATGTATTTCCTAATACTCCAAACTTTATGTATGTGGCAGAGTGCTGAAATTTGACAAAATGACTTACCCAAGGAGCCCCCCCCCCGATTCCTTCTATTAGACAGATGCATTTATTGAATCTATACTTTTTTTAGAGATCTTGATGTTTTCCCACTTTTTTTTATTTGCACTGAACAGCCTATATCACAAAACTTCTGTTACAGGTGCTGAAGTGGGTCAATATATATTTCTGTTCATCAACGTGAATTTTAAATCCAGCCATTATATAATATATGCAGTGATCACAGGCGTGGTGGCCTGTGGGTCTTGTTGCATCCAGCAGAGTGTTTATGGATGGTTTGGGGAGTGTTCCTTGATTAGTATTCACCACAACATCTCTGGTAGAATCATAGAGACATAGAATCATAGAGTTGGAAGAGACCCCAGGGGCCATCAAGTCCAACCCCCTGCTATGCAGGAACACCTATCAAAGCATTCCCAACAGATGGCCATCCAGCCTCTGCTTAAAAACCTCCAAAGAAGGAGACTCCACTACACTCCGAGGCAGTATATTCCACAGCCGGACAGCTCTGACCATCAGGAAGTTCTTCCTGAGGTTCAAGTGGAATCTCCTTTCCTGCAGCTTGAATCCATTGCTCCTTGTCCTAGTCTCTGCAGTGGTAGAGAACAAGCCTGGTCCCTCCTCAACATGACATCCCTTCAAATATTTAAACATGGCTATCATGTCCCCTCTTAACCTTCTCTTCTGCAGACTAAACATAGCCAGCTCCCTAAGGCGTTCTTCATAGGGCGTGACTTCCAGATCCTTCACCATTTTGGTCGCCCTCCTATGGAGAACTGGACACAGTATGCCAAATAAGGCCTAACCAATGCAGAATAGAGTGGTACCATTACCTCCCTCAATCTAGATACCATACTCCTATTGATGCAACCAAGAATTGCATTGGCTTTCTTGGCTGCCACGTCATACTGCTGACTCACATTCAGCTTGTGATCTACCAAGACTCCTAGATCCCTTTCACACATACTGCTATTCAGCCACATGTCCCCCGTCCTATACCTGTGACTTTCATTTTTTCTGCGCAAATGCAGGACACTGCATTTCTCTCTGTCGAAATTCATTTTGTTAGCTTTGGCCCAGCTCTCCAATCTGTCAAGGTCGTATTGAAATTTGATCCTATCCTCTGGTGTGTTAGCAACCCCTCCCAGTTTGGTATCATCTGCAAATTTGATCAGCATGCCTCCACTCCTTCATCCAAGTCATTGATTAAGATGTTGAATAGCATTGGGCCCAGGACAGAACCCTGTGGCATCCCACTAGTCACTTCTCTCCAGGATGAAACACAGCCATTGGTGATCACCCTTTGGGTTCGGTCGGTCAACCAATTACAAATCCAACTAACAGTAGCCCTGTCCAGCCCGCATTTTACTAGCCTCTTTGGAAGAATGCCATGGGGAAC
Organism: Ctenosaura bakeri; assembly: GCA_948474755.1. Classification (NCBI taxonomy): domain Eukaryota; kingdom Metazoa; phylum Chordata; class Lepidosauria; order Squamata; family Iguanidae; genus Ctenosaura; species Ctenosaura bakeri. The sequence goes on along the minus strand of CAOLHI010000556.1, from coordinate 537,899 downwards.
TTAGTCCGGAAACTTCAATTAATTCAGAACATGGCAGCCAGGTTGGTCACTGGAAGATCTAAAACTGACCACATAACACCTATTCTGAAGTCTTTACATTGGCTGCCTATTAGTTTCCGGGCACAGTACAAGGTGTTGGTTTTTACCTTTAAAGCCCTTCATGGCTTGGGGCCAGCCTACCTGAGGGATCGCCTTCTCCCATATAATCCGCCCCGCACACTAAGGTCCTCTGGGAGGAATTTACTGCAGCCAATCAGAACTAGGTTGGCTGCAGTTACCCAGAGGACCTTTTCTTCTGTCGCTCCCAAGTTATGGAATGGCCTGCCGGAGGAGACCCGGCACATCACCAGTCTTTACTGCTTTAAAAAAGCAGTCAAGATTGTTCTCTTCCGACAAGCCTTCCCAGACTAGTATTCCACTGCCTCTCATCAATTGTCCTTTTGTTTTTAATTTTGTTTTTAATTTGTTTTTAATAATTAATGTGTTTAGGGGGATAGAAGGGTTGGTGGGTGGGGAGGATGGGGTACATTTTAATGTTTTAATGTATTTATATATTCCTGTAATGCCGCCTCGATCCACTGGGAGAGGATGGATAAAAATATTATTATTATTATTATTATTATTATTATTATTATTATTATTATTATTATTATTATTATTATTATTTTGAGAAATCCATGCTGGCTTTTAGCGATTACGGCATTGCTTTCTAAGTAATTATAAACTGACTGTTTAATGATCTGCTCTAGGATGTTTCCTGGTATTGATGTCAGGTTGACTGGGCGATAATTATTTGGGTCCCCTTTTTTTCCCCTTCTTGAAGATGGAGACGACATTTGCCCTCCTTCAGTCTGCTGGGACTTCTCCTGTTCTCCAAGAGTTCTGAAAGAGTTCTGAAAGATATTTCTGGTCTTTTTGAAAGATATCTATGTTTTTTCCTTACAACCCGGAATATTCTGAACTATGTACCAGAGTTTTTAATCAATCCTGTAAGCTTTTGGTTATACAATTTTAAGTGAGAGAGCACTTAAGATGGTTGGCCTGTAGTTTATGTTGTTTTTCTAACATATCTGAACAAGATCTCTCAGCTGCCTTATTCAGCCCTTTGGAAAGTCATGCCTTTTATTCAGACAGAATGACAGGTTTTACAGATTAAGGCAAAGTGTAAGGATTATTTTTCCTCTGACTTGTGTTCCCTCATCATCATGGATCATAAGAGACAACAGAAGAAGGCTGGGCCACTGGAAATCTGCTTGATGGCAGTTAGGAATCTCCTGCTGCTTCTCAAAAAAAGAAAAAGAAAAAAGAAAAAAAAGAGAAGTGCTAATCTTTGGGAGGTTGTGGTGGACTACTTCCTTTTCACATTTATTTTAGCAGATTTGTCTTTGATGTATCTTCCACAGTAAAACAGCGATGATGCAAGTAGATCATGTAGAGAAGTGGCAAAGAGTTCCAATGGGTCTTTGTTTTAAAAAACTCAAAGGAAAAGGAAATAGCAGTTGAAAATATAGTAGTGTTTCCATGTGATTGCTGTCGCATGAAAATAGGCAGCCTTTTACTATTGAGATGGATGATAAACTCTTTTTGTACCAAATACTTCCTAATACAAATTCACTTTGAACCATCAAGGCTAGGACTAATGGGTTGGATGTGCTCAGACATGAAAAGTGGGTAGGTAAAGACTGCATTCTGCCTTCCATACAGAGTATGAATTGAACACACACACAGACTCAATCTCCATAACATTTGAAGCTGGCTCATCTCCAAACATATGATGAAAATTTGCAAGGGCACTATAGCCAATCACGATGCTAAGATTATTGAACAGATGATTACAACATACCAGGCTGCAAATATGACTGCTGAGCAATGTGTGAAGCAAGTCTGAAGACGAAAGAAGCAAAAGATATAATGCATCTCCAAAGAGGTTCACTTAATCTCAGTTTGTGTTATTGCACTCCATAACTGGTGCTAAATTACTGCACTTGCTCTGTCAGCTTCATTGTGATATTATAAATCCTAAAACCAGAAACCTACCCAGTTCTCAAAAGGGGATGTTTTGTTGCTGCCAATTGGGAAGGATATTTACATTGCATTTTGTTTACTACTTTTGTTCCCAGTTACCTCCTGGCCTTGAGAAGGCAAGGCATCAAAACCACCTTAAGCAAACACTTCAAGCAAGATGAAGACCTGTGACTTTAACATCTTTACATGATTATTGTTTTGGTTTTTGAAGTTTTTCCCAGAGTCAAAAGCTGCTGCATATTTTGCACTTCTTGTTTGTCACTGAAGGTTGCACTTCTTGTTTGAAGGTGTCACTGCAACATGTACTTTGGATTTTGTGATTTAATGTTTCTGGTTAAGGGTACTGTTCTGTGCACCTGTGAAGGAGCCCTACAGAATATCGTGAACAAAGATACATAGGATTGTCTTGCCTCAATGTTTATTATGGTATTTAGACATTACACTGACCATGATGCCTAAGCAAAAGCAATAAGTTTATGAGCACTTTCAGCTTTTAGTTTTGTAAGAAGGTGAGTGGTACTTGACGATCCAGTAGATAAGACATGATAATAGGGGAATAGTGTTTTAGAATATTGTAATACATGTATGTGTCTTATATTTGTCCAAAATATGAAAAGAGCTATCTTTATTTGTCATCTGGTCTCAGTACACCCAAACTTTACTATTACTGTTCACATGATAATTCTGAGTAATTTCAACCTTTCTTCCATCCAGCTGTTTGCACATCCCACTCTGTTGTATTCTCCTTATATTTGGATTCAGAGGTTGCTTTTGAACAGCTGGATTATCCCATCAGAACTTCAGAATATTTGTATATTGTAAGTTGCTATTCTCAAAAAAAATTGTCATAACAAGAAATTCTGAGGTGCTTCAACTCAGCCTGAAAGAAAGTGTTACCCTGTTTACTGGGGGTCCTGAGAGGGACACCTAAATAACCTTACAATTACAAAAGAAGGGGAAATTAGTCAAGAGCACTGGTTGGCACTACGAGAGGCAGGATAACGCAGCAGGATCTTGTAACCCAATGTTTACGGGGTCGGGCCAGGCCAAGAAGCAAACCGTGTTGGAAATTAATGAATGATCATTATTAAATACAGGCACACAATGTAAGCAACACACGCACACAGATATCTAAGGAAAATAAAGGTTTGAGTTTGATAGCGGGGTTTTCAGAGGGATTGTTGATTCGGGTGATACAAAACCTGTTCCTGAAGCCCAGAAAGAAGATAGAGAGCGAAGCTGGGGTGCAATGTATCTCAGCACGTGAAGCTGAGGGGAAGCTCGCCAAACAAAGCAGCAGCAAGGTGGTCTGGAACTCAGGAGCGATCCGAGGAAGGTCTCAGGATCAGGGGTTTTTATAGAGGGAAATGTAACTGCAGGCTATGCCATACTTGGGGAAAACAATGCGTTTTAGGAGTGGGACAAAGCTTTGGAAAGGTCAGAATTTAGCATGATTGAGTTAAGATCGAATTGACAAAGAGTTAGCCAGTATGCAAATACTCAGTGCTTAGCAGTTGAGTATTCAGCTTGCCAGGTTGCCTGCTCGGGGCAGGGAGTTCTTTTGTAAACAGCGTGCATACATAATGAGGGTATTTGCAGAGAGGTCTCCTAAAGCGGTGATCTGACTATTTCTGGCCTGTCTGGGTGGAGAATGGAATGTTCAGCAACTAGTGGCCGAGCCTAGTCTGTGCTTGTCCGGGGGCCTCACAAACACGTGGAGAGGGGTGGTAGAAGAGAGCCAAATTATTGATATCAAAATGATATCTGGGGATATCTCCAAGTAGGCCTAAACTGCAGTAACAAAAGGTTTTGTGACATTCTGAAAAATACCTTTGTGTCTATTCACAAGGACACAAAATCAATGCTAACTTGTAGCGATTGCTTTATTGAAATAGAGACTTTTAACAGAAGCTGTTTTTTTCTGTATTCAGTTGCTGAAGCCTGAAGTTAAAATTCTTAGCATCCCATTATAAATACCTATCTCACTTCCCTTAAACAGTAAACTTGAACTACTACCAGTGTAATTGACCTATAGCAGTTGAAGCAAAACCACACATAGTAGAAATTATACTTCAGAGTTCATCTATAATGTAGATTTGTGAAATTAAACAGATGAACTTCAGATTAAAATCACAAACATTCCTATTACAAGATACCTGACAAATTTATGAGACCTGCAACACAGTGTTTCAGTGTATCTCCAGCACATCACAAGAGCTCCGCCTTAGTTATATGACCGTACATGACTACAGATTATTCTGTGGTCACAATCTAGATAAAGCTAATACTTTAAAAAAAGCTATCTGTTTTGATCCATAAGAACACAATCAAACCAAACCAAAATCCACAAGTAGGTAAAGTTTTTATTATGACCAAACAAATTAGCCCAAATCATGGAAACTTTAAAGTTCTCCAAAATACTTTGTCAGGATAGGTATTAAAAAATATAGTTGGGGAAGCAAGAAAATCAAACAATTTGGCTAAAGTTGGTAGACTAAATGAGTCACTGCTAGATGTGCTGGTATCAGATTATATCTACCAATCCAAGCTCAGGTTAAAAAAAAAAATCAGGATCTTCACTTCCCAAAAAACATGGATAGCTGCAGCTGAGAGATCTACTCACTTTTGGATGGCTTCAGCATGCTATTATTTGCGTTCTTCTTAAAAGCAACTTTCAAAGTTCAGCACAAAACTTTTTTATTTCCCTCTGGTGCAAATCTGTAAGCAAAATCAAGTCCAGAATTTGGGAAGGTTTTTCTTTTCTTTTCCATTTTGCTACACCTCCCAGGAAATTTCTAACTGGATGAATTTGACCCAAATTATTCTACTCCCACATTGTAACTATCACACCCCACTGCTACTTGTTTATTTTCAGGAAACAGCTGTTTATAGAATAAATTGTAAAATGGTAATTAGTTCTGCATAAAGTATCCAATCAGATAAAATGGTGAAATGTGTTTTATAAACACACAGAGCACCAGAAACTATTACTGTCATTATTTTGGTTGCCCAGGTTTTGTTTGTGTATTGTGTAATTTCTACTAATGTCATATACTCAACAGGTATATTTCAGTTGCATCCTTTCTTCTACCATACATGTATTATGGGTCCATTTTCATATGAAAGCAGTAACAGAATGCCATATCACTTGTAACATACATGTGCTACAGTCCATTAATTACAAAGTTATGGGGTTTAATAGTGTTTACTTTGTAAACACCATGTAGTATGATTCATTTTTTTCTACGATACTGAATATTTGCAACTCCCATTGACTTAAGTGAAACTAGAAGCTTCGCATGCATATGGTAAATCAAGCCACAAATAACTATATTAATGTATCTACTATTCTTGTAAGCTCATGATGGAATGATCTCATTTCCCCCTCTTTGACATGTTGCGGAGGATCTCTAAGAAGAAAATGAGAGTACACTGTATGCATTAACTGCTGCTAAAATAAACAGGGAGTAAATTAAAAGGCAATATACCTCCTCTTTTGATTCATGTTCTTTTAAGCAATCAGACAAGAAGCATTGGGATGGAATCCCTGGAGAAATATTACCAAATGCCCTGAAGATTTGCATATTTAAACAATTTATTCTGCTATCTACTGAATCTTTCATGACCTGGTGAAATAGAAAATATAAATCATAGAATAATTCAGTACAAATGGGGTTTCTCAGCCAAGAGATAAAACTCAACTCGATGTTTGTGGAGTTCTGTTAAGCACAGATTTTTCTCCTGTTTAAAAAATTAATGAAATTAGCAGTTAATTATTCTTCTCTATTCTTGCTGGTCTTTTAACCTGGCCACTAACTGAAATACATTAGTTGCATTTCAAATAGTCATGAAACAACTAAATGCCCCATCCAAGCTCTAGTCAGGAGTAAAGGATTGGGTTATAGGACTAAGTAATAAGATTGTTTGTGTATGCTGATATCCTGAGCAAATCTTTATCTACTTTGAAGGCTCTGATTTTTTCCTTTTACATGAGATTCCTCTCAAACACAGGTGATGACAAATTTTCCACATTCTGAATTCCAGTGCAAATTGAGATCTCTCTCACAATCTCAGAAGCAAGCTCCATTCCATTGTCCATAGGCAAAGAAGAAATTTGCCAAACAGCTGGAAAGAAAGTGCTTGGCATTTTATCTTTAAAACACTTGAAGTGGAAGGTTAGAATCAGTTGAATTCTATTCTTTTAAAGGATGGGGAGATTGCTTTTTGAAAGCACAGAATGCTTTTTGAAAGCACAGAAATTCTGGATCATTCTGACAATTACTATGTCAGACTGCACAGAGAGGCCATTGAAATCCATAAACACATGGACAATTTCAACAGGAAAGAAAAAACTCGGAAAGTAAACAAACAAAATTTGGCTATAAGTACTGAAGAACACTAAAATCAAGACTCAAAAACATGCCAATGAACACCACCCAGACTCTAGAGGTCCCTCTACAGGGAACAACACAATGAGCTGCTAATGTACTTAATGCACTGTTGTGCATATCCCCTGACTAACAATACAACCCTGGGGGATATTCCAGTTAACAATAGGCCAACTGTAACACATGCAAATTGCTGCCTCCCAGCCAGGGGACTACACAAGTATATATACTCTGTTTCACTTCCATGCCACCATATTCTCTGAAGATGCCAGCCACAGATGCAGGCGAAATGTCAGGAGAAAATACTAATAGAACATGGCCTCAAAACCTGGAAAACTCACAACAACCTATGGATTCTGGCCGTGAAAGCCTTCGACTTTACAAAGGGGAGATTGCTTTTTAGCAAACTGTAGGTGTGGGAAAGACTGCTCATCAGTAAGATTTGAGAAGGAAAACCGTGTCCAGGAGTTCTCAATTTTTAATAAGAAAAGGAACCATTCCCAATGAAAAATTCTGGAACTGTGACATAAAGTGTACAAAAATCTTGCTTCCCCTGTTGGCCACTCTTACCCAAGTTAACAGTTGCATGTTTATACCAGAGCCATTCTGCTCCCATATTTGACAGCTAGTGGCCAAATTATAATTTCTCCAACAGTACTTTCCAGGACTGGAAGCCAAACACTCCTGCACAGAATTACTCCTGTTGGGTGAAAATGTCCAGAGGAAGAAGAATGTCAGGAAAACAGAATGACTGCAGGGAGGCAGGGGAGAAAAAAAAAGCCTTCCTGGAGTTGAAAAAGAGAGTGTCTTCATACATACAGATACCACATACATAATACACTACATTTTCATGGGATCTGAATAAAAGCTGAGTTAAATTTGGTGGAACTAAAATAGACCATTGCTACTTGTATCACTTTTATACATGATCTCTTCAAAGCCATTACAAAATCAATACATTTAAAGGTACTTTACATATATATGTTGTCTCTGTATTGGAGGGTAATATCCTGTACTTGCTGGTACTACCATGACACAAAACACAGATCCAGAGCATAGATTATTATGGATTATGACTTTTCCAAGGGATATTCCCCAAGCAAAGTCATACGCCATCTCTTGGTTTTCAGATGTGTATTATGATGTAATGTCAAGGAACTGGAAAATTCCATGTAGATATTCTATGTAAAAAAACAAAACAAAACAAATGGTTTAGATCCAGTTTAAGTCTTGCTTAGGATAGAACTTTTTGAAATCAATGGAACATACTAGTCATGACTAACTTAAATCTCATTGATTTTAATGTCTGGATCCAACCCAATCAATTAAAACTCTCATTATTATTGATATGTATTTAGAATAGAGTATACTCATAAAACATTGGAAATTATTGATCACCGTTAGCCTTATTTCAATCAACATTTTTATCAATAGGTCAAAGACAAAATCATCCTGTAATCCGTCCTCCAGTTCCACATGTGTCACATTTCATCTTAAATCATCACATAATTCATGTTTGCTGCAATCAGGCTCAGGAAGAGACCATCAACTATTTGCTGATACTGATTACTCTGCAACTAAGCTAAGAAAATCTAATCAGCAGGTCTAAACAAGGCAAGTAGACACAAGAAAATTAAAATGTTCCTGTGATAACTCTTTTTTTAACATCTCCTATAATTGACTGTTTGTTCTAGAATAATTAAGTATTGTAGCTCTTCCTTAGCTATCACCTTGAATTGAAAATAGAGAAAAGGCAAGAAAAAGTACTACAAAACCATGGTAAAGATGTGTGACAGAATGTAATTGCTTTAAAATGTAAGAATGGTCAAAATTTGCCTGACTTTCTCATATATGTCATAGATCAGTATGAAAAGCTTCAGTGCCACTTACTACTTTGTGTTAAACAAGGGTCCCACTATGCTGTATTTTACTAGAGTGTGTGTGAAGGTAGAAATATAAAGTAGTATTCAAAAGGATTTCATTGGCAATATGCTGCAAACAATTGTGAGAATAACGTTTTCATCCTTGCACAAGTCCAACACTTTGGTTGTACTAGCGCAAGCCATTCTGTAGTCCATTTCATAAGCTGCTTTACAAGGTATTTTGCAAGCCATTTCACAAGACATCACACAACTCATTAGGATCATTAGACTAGAATTAAAACACTAGGTCATTATGTTGCTTGCACTAAATTGTGCTAGTTTTGCTAATGATTCTGAAGCCAATGGTGAATACTATCAACTCGGTAATTTTTCCATTAGCAAATGCCAGGTGTAATAGATAACTTGCTCACTGTAAAACAATAAAAGCAATGTATAACAATGTAGGTTTAACTAGGAGCAACTTAGGGAAGGATTGTGTCTATGAATTCTTGTACCTGACAAAGTTGACAACTTTGTCTATAAGTATATTGGGGTCTGCAATACACTTTCTCAGAAAGAAAAAGTTTCCTTAATAAGAACAAAGAGAGCTTTCAAATGTACATTGGCAGGAGTCATTGGATTCAATTCAGATTTAGTCAGTCTTAGAGTTACCCTATTGAACTCAGGGGGCATTATTCAAAAATAGACATTCATAGGATTATACTGTCAGAGTCTCAATCACAACACCAAGAAACTTTTCATATTGTCTAGAGTTTCACTATAAATATAGATAATCAATGTGTGTGCATAAATGTGTGTTTGCATTCAAGTCACCTTTTGAGTTATGGTGACCCCATGAATTTCATTGGGTTTTCTTAGGCAAGGAATACTCTAAGGTGGTTTTGTCAGTTCCTCCAAAATATTGTCTACAATGCCTGGTATTCATTAGTGGTCTCCCATCCAAGTACTGACCAGGGCTGATGCTGCTTAGTTTCCCACATCAAACAAGATCTAATGCCTTTAGGTTATTCAGTACCAGTCCTTAAATCTGGCACATCATACTCCTCCTGCAATTTGAAGAGAGTGGTATACTACAACTTGTTCAGATATGTGTGTGTACAGTATCATTGAGTTAGCTGCATTTGAGTACTGGGAGTCACATGAGTGGATTCCATCAAAAACATTGTGTTTCAAAAACTAAAAAAGGTCCATTCATATTCTATGGTCATTGCTGATTCTTGTGGTTCTGGGTATATGCATGAATTCATTCACTGAGTTAATTATTTTGAAGGACTGATATTTATGGTGTAATGTATTTGTGGTAATTCTGATTGGTAGGTTTATCAAACTAATTTGTTTAACAAGTTTATTGATGCTGTTGTGTTGGTTTTGATACATAATATATTTTGATATAATACTTTGTTTCTACTAGCATTTTAATATTTTCCTTCATTTTTTTCTGCATTGATGTATTTCTTTTTTGTATTTCTCTTGGGAATGAGTTATAAGCAATGAATGGAATAGAGTTCAATGTGAATAATATAAAAGGTAAAGAGTGCATTGATGCAGGAATGTAAAATGAACCAGGGACAATTTGGTAGTACTCTCCAGTCCTCCACTCTCCAATATTTCTCACTTTTATTACGAAAGAATGTTGGGACTACACAAACCTAGAATAATGAACATCTTCTAGCATATATTGGATTCAGTCACATTTATGTTCTTGTACTGTTTTTGCAAACAGTCTCGCAAAGAGGATTAAGAGGTCTTTAAACTAAGTTCCACTGGGGAGGGAGACAATATTATTCAGGGTAAGGACTCGGCAAGCACAGGGGGGAAAGGCCCAAATGTTACTGGACAAGTAGTACAAGCGGCCAATGGTGGGAGGAGTAGAAACTATAGTACAGGACTTGCAGGAAGGGCCTGGGGACTTAACTGTCTCTACACTAATGCACGGAGTATGGGAAACAAGCAAGATGAACTTGAACTCCTAGTACAACAAAATAAATACGATTTGATAGGCATCACCGAGACCTGGTGGGATGAGTCTCATGATTGGAATGTAGGAATAGAGGGGTATAGCCTATTTTGTAAAAATAGACCAAACAAGAAAGGAGGAGGAGTAGCCTTGTATGTCAAGGATGTTTTCACCTGTGAAGAGATCCAGGACTTAAACCCAGAAAGCCAGGTCGAGAGCATCTGGGTAAGAATAAAGGGAGCAAGAAACAATAGGGATATTCTGGTGGGGATTTACTACAGACCTCCAACACAGACCGAGGACTTTGATGACGTCTTCCTCAACCAAATGACTGCACATTCAAAAAGGAGAGATACAGTAATAATAGGAGATTTCAATTACCTGGATGTATGTTGGCAGTCAAACTCAGCCAAGACGGCAAGGTCCAGCAAGTTTCTTGCTTGTCTTGAAGACAATTTCATGGTCCAGAAGGTGGAAGAGGCCACAGGGGGATCAAATATTCTAGATCTGATCCTGACCAATCAGGATGACCTTGTTAATGAGGTAGAAGTGGTTGGATCTTTAAGGGGGAGTGACCATGCCCTATTGGAATTTGGCATTCAGTGGAAAGGAAAAGATAAGTGTAGCCAGACACTCATCTTAGAATTTTAAAAAGCGGACTTCTGTAAACTTAGGGAGCTACTGACTGGAATTCCGTGGTCAAGAATAGTGAAAGGGGAAGAAGTTCAGGAGACATGGGAGTTCATTAAAAGGGAGATACTGAAGGCACAGTCTAAAACGGTGCCTATAAGGAGGAAAAATGGAAGGCATCTGAAGAAACCAGAATGGTTGACTAAAGAACTCTCAGCTGAGCTAAGTGTTAAGAGAAACATGTACAGGAAATGGAAGAAGGGGGAAACCACCAAAGAAGAATTTAAGCAAGTAGCTACGAGATGTATGGAGGAGGTCAGAAAGATTAAAGCACAGAACGAACTTAGGCTGGCCTGAGACATTAAAAACAATAAAAAGGGCTTTTTTAAATATGTCCGCAGCAAAAGGAAAAAGAAGGAGACAATAGGGTCGCTGCACAGAGAAGATGGCGAATTACTAACAGGTGGAAGAGAAAAGGCAGAACTACTTAACACCTTCTTTGCCTTGGTTTTTTCCCAGAAGGATACAAGCACTCAACCTGGTGGTTGGGGAGCAGGTGAGGAAGCAGGGGAAATGAGGCACATAATAGGTAGAGAGGTGGTACAGGAATACCAGGTCACACTGGATGAATTCAAGTCTCCAGGGCCAGATGAATTGCATTCTAGGATATTAAAAGAACTGGTAGAGGTCATTTCAGAACCGCTTGCTATAATCTTTGAGAAATCTTGGAGGACAGGAGAAGTTCCAGCAGACTGGAAGAGGGCAAATGTTGTCCCCATCTTCAAAAAGGGAAAAAAGAGGATCCAAATCATTATTGCCCAGTCAGCCTGACATCAGTACCCGGAAAAATCCTAGAGCAGATCATTAAGCCGTCAGTTTCTAATCACTTAGAAAGCAACACGGTAATCACAAGAAGTCAACATGGATTTCTCAAAAATAAGTCATGCCATGATAGAGTTACTAGCTTGATAGATGAAGGGAATGCTGTGGATGTAGCATATCTCGATTTCAGTAAGGTCTTTGACAAAGACCCCCATGACATTCTTGCAAAGAAGCTAGTAAAATGTGGGCTGGACAGGGCTACCGTTAGTTGGATTTGTAATTGGTTGACCGACCGAACCCAAAGGGTGATCACGAATGGCTGCTTTTCATCCTGGAGAGAAGTGACTAGTGGGGTGCCACAGGGTTCTGTCCTGGGCCCAGTGCTGTTCAATATTTTCATCAACGGCTTGAATGAAGGAATAGAGGGCATGCTCATCAAATTTGCAGATTACACCGAATTGGGAGGGGTTGCTAATACGCCAGAGGACAGGATCAAAATTCAAAATGACCTGGATAGATTGGAGAGCTGGGCTGAGGCTAACAAAATGAAATTCAAGAGAGAGAAGTGTAAGGTCCTACACTTAGGTAGAAAAAATGGAATACAGAAATATAGGATGGGGGACACGTGGCTGGATAGCAATACGTGTGAAAGGGATCTAGGAGTCTTCATAGACCACAAGCTGAACATGAGTCAGCAGTGTGATGCGGCAGCCAAGAAAGTCAATGCAATTCTCGGCTGCATCAATAGAAGTATGGTGTCTAGATCGAGGGAGGTACTGGTACCACTCTACTCTGCTTTGGTTAGGCCTCATCTTGAATACTGTGTCCAGTTCTGGGCACCTCAATTCAAGAAGGACATGGTCAAGCTGGAGCAAGTCCAGAGGAGGGCGACCAAAATGGTGAGAGGCCTGGAAACCATGCCCTATGAGGATAGACTTAGAGAGCTGAGTATGTTTAGTCTGCAGAAGAGAAGGTTAAGAGGGGACATGATAGCCATTTTTAAATATTTGAAGGGATTCCATGTAGAGGAAGGAGAGGACTTGTTTTCTGCTGCTCCAGAGACCAGGACAAGGAGCAATGGATTCAAGCTGCAGGAGAGGAGATTCCACCTGAACCTCAGGAAGAACTTCCTGAGGGTCAGGGCTGTCTGGCAGTGGAATCTGCTGCCTCGGAGTGTAGTGGAGTCTCCTTTGGAGGTTTTTAAGCAGAGGCTAGATGGACATCTGTTGGGAGTGCTTTGAGGTTGTTCCTGCATGGCAGGGGGTTGGACTGGATGGCCCATGTGGTCTCTTCCAACTCTACATTTCTATGATTCTATGATTCTATGACCTCTCTGGCAAGTTATACAAAATGTATAGAATAAGGCATATTCCTGGAAAATAGAATTCAACCTCTTTTCTGTTGAGTGGACTGGACCTGTTTTGCAAGTAACTGCCACTCATTTGTCCAGCCTATTTAAGTAAAGCATTAAATCCAAGAGGGAAAACACAGTTTAACAGCATTAACTAGTAGTGGTGACTCATCTCTGCATGTTATATTTGATTTCAAAGAATACTTGAAATCATCCCTGAATGTTTACAAATACAGGCAAGGGCAGATCGACTGAAATGTGGTCAGGTCTGATTATGTTACAGGATCATTGGGTGATTAAAGAGGCACTGCATGAACCGACAGACTGAACAAGGACAGTCTGAAAAAGATGAAAACATGTTTTCAAAGTCATTTTTATGCCTCTCTAGAAGAATGACTAATCAGGTATGAAACTTGGTAAAATGTTATACTGGGAGCATTTAAAAAAATGGAAAATCAAATACTAGGTAGGAGAAAACTTTTCTCACCTACAGCCTTCTTTCTAAATCACTTTTTTAAAAATAGAAGGGGATTATGCATCCAAGATAAGTGATGTTTACTTCTTTATAACACATCTTCTCATGCTTCAACAATATTATACTGTGTTCCTATCATATTATAGGAGTCGTGCTTTCCTCACTAACCTTGTTTTTGACTAAACTTATCTTATTTAGTTAATGGAATGGAAAAAATACATTTTTCTTTGATATGCTTCTAACTCTTGAGAGGCATGGGTTTGGATACAGATGCCACTCACTTGTTCTTTATGGTTTCCTTCTTTTTCTTCTCTCATGCCTCCTTATCATGTTCTTTTTCTTCTAGAAGTACAGTACTTAAGTGGTAAACTGTAATGTTGCTAGGTTTGTTTTCTCAAAGCATGTGAATTTCCACATTCCTCATGGCTAGTCTTCCAGTGTGCCAGTTCACAGAGGCAGGATGAGTATGATGGGGCAGAAAGGTGATCTCATTCTAAAGAAACAAATATAGCAATAGCATGATTACAATTTACCACTTGACCATCTGACTGTCCCTATCCTGATGAATTCACCCCATAAGGAAGAGAATTATGATTCTTTAAATGCATATGCACATCTCTCCCTATATAATAGTACTTGGCATGAATACCAATACAAGTATTTCAAATAATGAAAAATTAATCAGGTTCTGTTTTTACTACTGCAAACTGTTTTTCACAGTGAAGCTCCTGAAAAAAAGAATCGGCCTTTCTAAAAATGATGCTCTGGTTTTCAACTGTTTCTTTTTTTCATGAACAACCTCTTCACCCACTGTAGGAGTTATGTGATTGGAAATTAAAGAATAGTGAGCTCAGAATCAGAAGTTTCACATTATGAATTTGGACATCTCTATGTGGTATGTTGTCTAACACTGAAAATCAGTGGATGGAATCAAAAAAGTAGGTACTCATAGGATCCAGCTGGCCATATTAACAAGACAATGGTTTATTCTGGTCTTAACTTTGAATTACTTACAATCTATAAAGACATTTATGCACTTTAAAATTAGCAAATAAGGAAAATCAACTTTCCTGTGCCACTTTAAATAATTTGGAAACCCTGTGATTATACCTGTATGAAGAAGTTCATGAACATTGTCCTTACATTGTTCTTTTTAAAATATTTTAAAATATTTTGTTTCTGTTCCTTCTGTGTGAAAAGGAGAGTAGAACTCATCCCAGACATCAATCTAATAATGTCCTGCCACGTACTCCTCATTCCCTGCCATTTTGGGAAAAAGGACAATGGAGCATTCCATGTGCTCTGGATCACTTGTGAAAGTTTGATGGCTTCCTGTGCCTCTTCCTTGAAGCGTTCAACTATCTGCACCTTTCAAGTCTCCTCTTCAATAAGCTACTTGTCCTGGTGTTGTTTGCATCAGGATGATGGTAACAGGATAGGCTTGGCTTGTACCAGTCGTACAGAAAAATTCAACAGCATGTTGCTCTCTGCCTGTAAATTTAATAGGTTCACTTCTGTAAATTATTTACTTTATAATTAAGTACTAGGGGCTATTAACTTATAATGAGCTCAGTTTATCCAATCTTACTTCCTTCTAAGAACCAACACTTTGTGCAACCTCAAATGTTATACCTACTGATTTTCTAAACCATTGTTCAATTTATTTTTACTGGGAAAAGCATATTTATTTATAAACATTTTTAAATGATAGTGACAATGCTAGCCAGTATGGAAATATGCAAAGATCTTTTCATTTCAAAGGGATCTGTTTTTCCATTGCACTCATTTGTGAGATGACAGCTAATATATTCTGTTTTATGTGAAGTTCTTTCCCTTATGGATAATACTGTGCTTCATAGATGTCAGAGTCCAGGAACCAAATGCCCCATTTGAAATTTGGACTTCAAATTTTAAAGGTCACCACCACTGGGGAGTTTGTGGCTCTCCTAGTAGTGTCATCAAAACTTGTATTTTCTCATGTTTTCAAATGCTATGATGGAAATGTGACTCAGAGATTACAAAGATTATCAGCTGCTTTTGATTGCCCTCTGAAGACATCATTTTAAGAATCTTCAGCCTCGGAAAACAATTGTGCTGTTGTCACCTCCAGCACCCTAGGGAGAGCCAGCTTTTTCTGAGAAACAGGCAAATGAACAAGACGTTTCTTGGTCCAAAAGGCTGGGCCCGTAGGCCAGGTTTATTCAGTACAAAAATACAAAAATACAAAAATACAAACAGCTGCAGCTGGGTGGCGATCAAGAGATCAGATCGCAACAAAGCATGGAGGCCTGACCAGGCTTTATATGCAGGTAGCAACATAAACTCCCACTTCAACATTTTCCACCAATGAGGAAGTGCCACAGTTGAGGAAGGGGCTGGGACCCCTTGTGGTATGTGACCTCCTGCTAATATGTAATGGCGACTGGTTTTTTCCACCCACAGTATAGTGAGGTAGTCATCATGTGACATGGCAGACATGGGAGGGGGCTAGAATACATGGGAGGGGACTAGGACTTCCTGTGTTTGGTTTTACTCCACTCACATTTTCCCCCCCTCACACAGGAAGTACCAGCCCCATCCCATATCCCTGGAGTAGAATTTGAGACTCTCTAGTAACATTGACCCTTCGAGGTAGATCAACAGGCTTATCATTGGGTAGTATATTACGAATGATTGGCATACATTGCGATAGACAACAGAAACTCAGAGTTAAACAAGACAAAAATACTTTTCACTCATCCAAGAGCTGACCAGGCCCAACCCTGCTTAGTTTCAGTGCAATCAATCCTAATCTACTGTCGATGTAGCCAGTGCTGAAATTACTTCCAGTGGTTAACAGGCACAGTTCAAAATCCAATACTGAAGTCTCAGGTCAGCCTCCGGAGTGACCAATGAGAACCAATGTCCCTAAAAGATCAGATATCTGGCGCATTCCTTCTAAATAGCAGCTTGAGTCTGCCGCTGGGGTCCTTCCTGTAAGGATAAAGAGCGAGCAGGGGCCACAGAACAAATAGATTTTTATAACAATGCATCTTCCATTTCAACCTCCCCCCTCAGGCTTCCCAGACAGAGTTGGCTAGGGAAATTTTGGTCCGGTGAGAACAAAGCAAATTCCAGCAAGGCGGGATAAAATTTGAAATTCAGCCAGTGAACTCTCAAAATCAGGGTGTTTTTGTTTGTTTTGTAGCAAACATTGTGCCTGAGGGCCAGACCAGGAGACATTAAGAACAGAGCAAATTTCAGGCTGGACAAAGGCGGATCTGAACTGCTGCTATCCATGTGCAGCACTTATCATGGCCTTGCTGTTTATTGGCGCAAATCCAGCATCATTGTAAAATAAAATGCATCTGATGCATCTGCAAGCCAGGTCCCAGAGCAATTGACCAAGGCTTTTTGGAATGCCCGCCTAAGGGAATAAATCCTTGTCTTTATCGGCTGCTTCCTTGGGAACTTGCATTTTGGGGACCCCCTGCAAATGCATAAGCCAGGTGTGCCAGCAAAAGGTCAAATTATTTGATATCAAAAGAAATATCTAGTGCTCAGGTCTGAACCACAGTAACAACTTATTGGCAAACATATCAATAATGGACAAATGCACTCACAATGGACGATGTTCACTGGATGAATTCCCATTGACGTGAATGCAATGCAACAACTACAAAACAGAGGAACCCTGAAATGCTGTAATTCAAAAGCAGGCTTTTGTGAATGAAAGCAATCAGAAAGGCGAAACAGTTCCATGAAAAATGTGGGAGGGCAGTAGATCAGGACTGTAGCATAATCCCAACAAGAAAAGGATATTTCTAGTATAGAGGGCTTTTAGAAAGAGAATTATTACTATAATGTACACATAATGGATATATGAAACTAGTTATGCACTTCACATAGGTACAGCAGTAGATACATGAAATCAACAATTGATCTTCTTAGATGCAACAGCATGTAAGAGAAATCAGCAATTAATTGACAGTATTCTCTGGCATACAAGATCTTCTTTGGTCTATCTAACAGAAATTTCTATTCTATGATATGATGTCTTTTTAATAATGATATCTGTAGGCAGATAAAAACAACAAAGCACATCATCCCCCAGACACAAAGAGAGTGGGGTTGTGCTCAAGTTTACATTAGCAATATGCAAACAATTCAGAAAAATAACAAAGATCAGTTGAAAATCAATACAAGTAGGCAAACCTGTGGGTTCTGAGTTCAAATTCTACCACATTTCTATAAATCTCGTAACATCACACTAAAAATACCTAAAAAGGAAAGAGAGAGAAAGGGGGGGGGGAAGGCAGAAAGCATAACATCCCACATCCAGTACACTCATAACAACTGAAGCGGAAATTACTAAAAGAATACCTCATATAACAACAATTACAAAGAAATACATCAGCAATCAAAAACTTGAATGAAGGCAATTGAATGATAGCATTACAAATTCAAATACACAGTCCATAGGCAAAAGTTTCTGGAACATTAAAAACACTGAAGTAAAAATACATTTAAGATGTTGTTGTTGTTTTCAGGTTTGGGGCTTAACCCTCTTCAAGTATCCAAAAGGAAAAATCTTCTGTAATAAAAGCAGGAGGAAACCTATCCAGGAGGGTTTCCACCCCCTCTGGTATCAAAGTGTAGTCAAGATGCTTTAAGATACAAAAAGAGGGGCCATGAGTATTCACAGTTATGCAGAACCATTCTTGGTTAAAATTCCTGCAAAGAGGAGTAGTAAAGCAAGGTGCTATTACAAAGGGATGAAAAATTGGAAGCAAAAGCCATTTCCTGGTGTGTTTAGCAATTCACTAAAGTGAAATCACAATGTGAGTACTGTCATCTCTTCCATGTACGTTTCTAGCTTACTGAAATAATGTGTTTCTAAGGACAAAAATGTTTAATTACTTCCACAGGGGAACTTATAAATGCATAAGACATCAAAAAGATTCCAGCTTTTGTCATATTTAACAGGAAGACCACTGAAATTAACAGGACTTAAAATAGTCATGATCTTGATCCAACCTATAGCATCCATCCACAAATGTCACTGTATGAAAACATTAACTGGTCACAAATTAGAATCAAAAGCAAGAAACTACATTTTGAACTAGTCTTTCCAAAAATTCCTATCTGCTGAGGCTCAATAAAGATATTGCAGTTTTCCTCTGCGTTCTAGAGAAAACAGTCCTTCCGTCACAAAAGGAGCAAGCCTCGCCTTAGTAAAGTTCACATGAGCAAGTAATTCAGTCTCACTATTGAATTTTTTTTTTTTTTTTATCTGCCTGGTTCCTCTTTGCTCCAAGGTCTTCTCGGCTCCAAGCTGCCAGTTTCTAAGATTTATGCTTAAGGCTCCATTGTATTTCAAAAGCTCAAATACTAAAATATATTTTACTTCTCACACTGGCAATTTTTATGTCAAAAGCAATTACTAAATTTTGGATGAAGTTTAAAAAGAGGTTTGCCTCAAGACCCCCACCTTCTCAAACCAAGAGATTTTTTTAAAAAAGTGAGCTGTTGAAGAGTCATGGTCTGGCCCCATTGTTATGCAAATGCTCAAGAGACAAAAGAGATCTGCAGCTTAACAATTGAATGTTTCCTTGAGGACTAGAAACTTGGGAAAGAACAGATTTTGAAAAAGAACAGTTTCCTTTTCTGCAACTTCCCTATTGCAATCCTTATGGCTAACATGTTGTTCTGGCTGGCTAACATGTGGTGGATTGGCATGTTCTTCTTCTTCAGTGGCCAGTCTACTCTGGGCTTCCTGAGCTACAAATGCAAGAGCCAATTTGTGAAAATAAAGAGGGAAAAAAAGAAAAATTATATGCTTGCACAAAAATCACCCCAAAACCACTCCCAAAGAAAATCCCCAAGTTCCTGCAGAGAAATGAAAACTGGCTCATTCTCAGTCACACAATTGCTGATCTTGAACAAATTCACGCCTTCTTTGTTCTCCTTGGAGGAGACAACAGAGAGAAAAGGCTATCTTGCTGGCCTGGGATTTCTGGTTAAAGAAAACATGTTTCGTAAACAATGCAGAGATTAACAACAGATTTATGTTCTTCCTGCTGTAATTCAGTGGCAGGAAATGGAATGAAAGAGTTCCTTAAAAAAAATGAAACAAATCAGAACATAAGGGCAGTACACACTTAATTGTTGAAATAAAATATGTCTTTTTTAAAAAAAAGGAGAGATGCAGTCGAGAGATGTTGCACAGATGAATGTTTAACACAAGTCCAGCACTTTTCTTCCATATAAAAGAGTTTTTTTTCATGCTGGATAACCCTTGGCAGAAGTGCTGAGCAAGGAAAACGCCCCTCATTCCCTTTGGGAAAGTTCAAGAAAGAAAGAAACCCCAATTCCAATACGTAATGTAACCTGTTAATGTTTAGCAAATAGAGAAACAGGCTAAAAGAACATCACAGGAACAGATATATTCTTAACATTTCATTGAATCTGATTCAAATTTCTGGGCATTAGATGCAGGCAGAAATTCCCTGTTCAATAAACATAATATACCATATCCTTTCCTATTGATTACAAGAAGCTGGGCGCTCCCAGCACAGACACATTTCGTAAATCAATCCCAGTACCAGATTTTATCCCTGGGGAAAACCATAAAAGTCGCAAAATGTAAAAGGATCAGTTTGAAGATGAAGGCAGGAGCTCAGCCAGAGGAATCTCGAGGAATCTCAGGGCAAACAGCCAAACTGCCTGACTGCAGCCCTGGGACATGCTGCAAGAATCTGTTGCAGCCATGCCTGCCCTCACCCAGGGAATTCCTTGGACTGAGGGCACTAATTAAAAAAATAAAACTACAGGGAACACAAATGCACAGACATTTCTCACTCCAGGCACAAAATGAACGCAACGCACACACACAGAGAACGCAAATTCATCAACAGACAGTTGGAGCTCCCCATTCACACGCAGCCACAGAGCAACAAGAGAATTCTCAAAACTAATTTCAAGCTCAAAGGTACCTATCTAGGGCGGTCCCTTTAAAAAAGTTTTTGGGACTTTTCCAGAGGGTGAGATGTATCAGAGGCTTCTGATAATTCCAGATCTCACCCTAATCAATTTTGGAGGCTTACCAGGGGGTGAGGTGAATCAGAGGCATGTTCCAGAGGCGTCCAATTGTTCCAGACCTCACCCTACTCAGATTCCAAAGCCTTTTGGATCAGGAAGGTAGAACCTCTGTTGCCGCTGATCAGGGAGTGTACTGCGAAAATTCCCGTCACGTCTCAAAGGGACGTTGGCGCCTTGATATGAAAAATTCGATGTCCGCCCCCAAAATCAGACGGTTTTCAGAGGGGCCTCCCCGTCGTTCCCCTGGGCAGAGGGACTAATTTGGGTGCTCCTCACCCCTGCCCGCTTCTCACGAGCCCCACGTTGGGTGCCAAAAACTGTCACCTCCAGCACCCTAGGGAGAGCCAGCTTTTTCTGAGAAACAGGCAAATGAACAAGACGTTTCTTGGTCCAAAAGGCTGGGCCCGTAGGCCAGGTTTATTCAGTACAAAAATACAAAAATACAAACAGCTGCAGCTGGGTGGCGATCAAGAGATCAGATCGCAACAAAGCATGGAGGCCTGACCAGGCTTTATATGCAGGTAGCAACATACACTCCCACTTCAACATTTTCCACCAATGAGGAAGTGCCACAGTTGAGGAAGGGGCTGGGACCCCTTGTGGTATGTGACCTCCTGCTAATATGTAATGGCGACTGGTTTTTTCCACCCACAGTATAGTGAGGTAGTCATCATGTGACATGGCAGACATGGGAGGGGGCTAGAATACATGGGAGGGGACTAGGACTTCCTGTGTTTGGTTTTACTCCACTCACACTGTGAAGCAGTTACAATCCCATGGTGCTTCAGAAATTTCATTGGAATAAAACTTCAAAATCTGAAGCAGAATGAGGGAAAGGCCAATCCACAAAATATGTTCATAGCCCCCAGAGAACAGGTTGCCATCTCAGGCACATGTCAACAAGACTGAAACAATTTACCCCCTCTAAAATGGCACTTTGATTTGTCAGAGAAGCAGAGGAAATGTACGGGGATTAGTTCTTCAGATCACCTTCTTTAATGTAATTGTTTGCCTTGTCAATCCTGTTTGCCTGAACAGGACTAACAACTACCAGAATTGATTCCATGTGGCAGCTTGGAGGGCTCCATCTCCATCTTCATCCTGCATATCCCAAAAATTGAGTGTTAAGGCATACTCTCCAAATGTCCTGATTTGGGGAGGAAACCCCAATTCAGCCTCTGTTGTCCCACTTTTTCAGTTGTTTTAAAAATTCTCAGGTTCTTCCCCCCCCCTCCTCCCACTTTCCCCATCTAGCTTGAGCTTATTTCAGTTGCTGCAAACTGAGTTCAAAGTGCAAAAATAGTTTCCACTCAATGAACTCAACAAGGAAAAAGACAGATGATGAAATCTTGCTGTTCCCCGTAGGCTCAAAAAAAGTAAATGGCTGCTGCCTCTCCAAGCATGTGTGCTCTTCCTCATTAATAACTTTTGCCATCTTGACCACACATGTCCCAGTTTTCATCTTTGAAATGTTGGAGGGTATGGTTCAACTTTTTGTTTTACCCCAATAGTGCAACAGATTGGGCAATAGTATTTCCTAAAGCTTATGGGACCAGATGTTGGCCATTTTGTTGGATCCAGTGGCTTTCTGTACCGTCTCACTTGTTCCACATCTAGACAGGCCTTACTTGAAAAATGGAGTTTATTTCCTGTTTGGAAGGAAGCCCTGTCAGGGCCTAAGAAAGTTTAGAGTACCCCGCTAAATCCCGCCTCCAATGTAACAAAATTACTAGTAGTACCATCAGAAGCATGGTGGAGTACTCTTGGCCATCTTGGGAATAAAACAAAACCATTTTGAAACCCAGAACATTAACTATACGAGAGCCTGCAGACGTCAAAAATGGCTGTGAGGCTACAGACGGCCCACAGGTTCTATGTCCTCCACCATAATTCAAATGGAAATGATTCCTGTACAGAATCCCTTGTTCATAAAATACAAAGTACAGAATCCCTTATCCATAGAGCACAGAGTGCAGAAACCCTCGTCCATAGCTTGGGATGTGCACAGCATGCTCATCACAATCCCTCCAACAGAGGAAAAAGTATGCTTACCTTCAACATGGACTATTGGATCACCTTTTTAAAACTGTGTGTTGTCACTTTAAAGAAAAATATCTGCAGTACAAAAACAAGGGAAATGTCTCTTCTTGTCTTGGCAAAACTTTGCCTTTGATGAGATTATAATGTGTATGCTGTATACATATAAGTTCCGTTTTCTTGGTGTAGTTCAGAATAAGATATGCAAGAGGTTTTATAGATGCAACAAACCTTTCTAATTTTCCCCGTGGTGGTGCAGTGGTTAAATGCCAGTACTGCAAGCCACAAGGTTGTGAGTTCGATCCTGCCCGGCTCCAAGGTTGACTCAGCCTTCCATCCTTTCGCAGGTCAGTAAAATGAGTACCCAGCTTGTTGGGGGCATGTATAGAAATGTTTTGAAATACATACTATTTGTAAGTTGTTCGCCACCTCGATCCATATGGAGAGGCGGGATACAAATAAATAAATAAATAAATAAATAAATAAATAAAAGATTTGTATACATGATCTGTGCAACTGTAAAAGTTTACAACATGTATATCATCAATTCGCTATAAATTAACAGCTAAGCCAAGCATTTCACACATTTGAAATATATATTTGTTTATTTTAGTGGTTTGTCTGGATTACAATTAGAAATTATCTTGTGACTTTCAAAGCCACAAAATATTCAGAACTTCAAAAAATCTTAAGGGTGCTGTGAAAAAAGGGTCACAATTATATCAATAGTATCGTCTATTCAGATTGATTCAAAAGGCATGATCCAGCAGACATTATACATGCTGAAGCTTCATTGTAATGACTGGGATTTAAGCACGTGAGCAATTATACCCCAGGCTGTCAGTGTGCTGGCTTTAGTTTTCTAACAGTAAGTTGCTAGAATACAAAAGACACATAATACCTTCTTAAATCCGTATAGAGCTCTATGTCTGCTCTGTTTATGTCTTTTAAATCCCCTTTCTATCAACAAAGTATCAGTCTATATGATGTATGTAAATTGACCATAAAAATGTCAATTTGATCCAATCATGTGATCTTTGAATCCCTTTCTCTTTGGTGTAGAGTATGTTTTTTGTTAGAGGGTATATTAGATTAACATGAATTCCTTGAATCTCTTTGAGTGAGAGTCAATATATTTAGGTCTTTAAATAGCACTATATATAATTCTTCCCACTATGAACTTTAAAATGCTTTGGATCCTTCAAAGAAAAGAAAAGAGTGGTGCAACTTACCATGTGGCTCATTTGTGGCACCAGGATAGCAGCAGAGGGGTGGTTCTGACATCTTGTTGGAGTCACCAGATTCTTCCTGCCAGCGGGCTGTGTGGCTCCCTACAGCCCTGTGAGGAATTCTGGGAGATAGCCAATGAGGTCAAACCATGGCTCCACCAGGGTTTGAATCCATTGGCTGACAGAATCCTGGCCTGAGTGCTTCACTCAGTCAGGTTTCTGAGTATATAAGCTTGTGCTTTTTGGACAAGAGCTCACTTCTTTGAGAACTTCATTCCACCCACACATCCTGTACTCTAATCATTTTGCCTGGACTATGCTTTGTTCTGTAATTATCACAGCTTGTAGGTGGTTGGCATGAGTCCTGGATCTGGGACATCAGTAACCAGTGCTCACCTGGCATTGGTCCAAAAGGGACCTAAGGGGTACACAGGTGGAAGTGGATGTACATAGCCTGGGATGTGCACATGTTTCCTGCACTCCCTAGTGGCAAGGGGCACTGCACTGGGGAATCACCCAGGTGGAGCCCACACCTGTCATTTGGAGGATTCCAGCTGCAGGCCAGAGAGTGGGTTCATTGGTCAAAATGTGGGTTGATTTGTGCTTGGATCTAGACCCATGTGCATGCCAACCCTATAGCAACTGTAGCCAAATAAATCTGTGGCCATGTTTATTGCCAACATGGCAATATTCCACAACACTGCATGCAATACTATGATCCAGTAGACACTAGAACAAGAAAAGTTTCTTTCTAAAACAAAACAAAGCAAAACAAAACAAAAAGTTGGTTGACTAGTTAAATAATTGTAGAGTTAATCCTAAGCTGACTAAATTCACTGAATTATGTTAGTTATGACTACAAATCTTCACAATGTCTCCATTTGATAGGGAATTCTCTATTATTTCACTGTCATCCCACTTTTTCAACTTCATTAAAATGTGCCAGTTTCTCTGTCCTCCTTCCACTTTCCTCCTTTCTCATCAGCTTACCGTACTTCAATTGTTGCAAGCTGAGCTCTAGGTGCAAAAACAGTTTTCAGTCAACTCAGCAGGAGAGAGAAGAGTGGGAGGGGAGGGGCAGAACCTTACCCTTCCCTGTAGACCTGCCTTGAAGGTTGTTGAAATCTTCTTCTTTGGAGGTTGGATAGACACTTTGGGGGTTGCTTTAGTTGTATACCTGGTAGAGGGCTGAACTAAATAGTCTTTATGATTCCTTCCAACTCTATGATTCAATTGATTCTAACTTACGTCAAGGATTTCATTTAAGCCTGCTCTAAAGGTGAGAGACCCAGCATGGTGTAGCCTGAGCATTGAACTATGACCCTGAAGATCAGGGTTCAGTTCCATGCTTGGCCATGGAAACCCACTGGGTGACCTTGGGTGTACCACACAGTCTCAGTCCCAGAAAACTCCATGATAGTTTTGCCCGAAGGTTGTCATAAGTCAGACAGGACGTGAAGACACAACAACAACAACAACAACAACAATCCATTGAGACAGCATGGTGTAGTGATTTGAGCATTGGACTTTAAACCCGGAGACCAGGGTTCAATTCCCTACTCAGCCATGGAAACACACTGGGTGACCTTGGGTGCATCACTCACTCTCAGCCCCAGAAAACCCTGTGATAGGGTCACCGTAGGGTCACCAAAAGTCAGAAATAGCTTGAAGGCATACCACCACCACCGCCACAACAACAACAACAAGCATGAGAAAGTCTGGATCAAACCCAAGTATTTCTGAAGCATTTATTCTATTGAAACAACAAACAATATATTGCCAAATATGAAAATTATTCTGACTTTAAAAAATAAGGCAATTTGTGCATCATATTTCATGTTCCAAATATGGTAATGTAAAGTTTTTCACTGTGAATGATTAATAGATTGATTCACTTTCATTTTTATCCTGGAACACAGGGTCAATATAAAAATGTAAAGAGAAAGATAGAAAAGCATAAATAAAACAAGAGCACAGCAACAATTACATTACAAAAGTCATGCAGATATTTGTGCTAAGTATGTAGCTATCTCTTTTTCTCCACCCCACCCCCCACAAGCATTATCAACTTAGTGGAACATTTTGCAGTGGTTAGGTCATAGGTGGCCAGGTTGATGAGTCAATTGAACATATTTGACATGTCAGTTCACCTACCATATCTTTACTGAGCAAGAACAAGAACAAAGTCTTGTAGATCAGCCCAAATTTGCAAATCCCCCCCCAAATTTTCAGGGGGGATCATGACTCATTGGCTCCAGTGATGGGTTGGTTACTAGAAGAGCAGCCAAGATTTCAAGTTCTGTAGAGTAAATGGTTGTGCTTTATTGTGGACTGCTTGAGCAGTCTTCTTAAATAGACATTGGTGATATTCCTAGATATAAACATTTCTGATTGGATCCAGACCTCAGCCCAAGGAGTAATCTGCTGATCTTGTGCTTGTAGGCAGAGTCCATATTTTCTGCTCTTTCCATCTTCAGGGCATTCTTACACATGACCTTCCCTTTCCTTTTGCTAATCCTGAGCCATGGCTGTGTTATCCAAATTGCTTTCTTGAAAAGGTAAGAACTAGGCACAGCTATATGTGAGCTAAGTCCAATTGATATTCCCATCCAGAGTATAGCCA
Source organism: Ctenosaura bakeri (assembly GCA_948474755.1). NCBI lineage: Eukaryota > Metazoa > Chordata > Lepidosauria > Squamata > Iguanidae > Ctenosaura > Ctenosaura bakeri. Next base: position 511,399 of record CAOLHI010000556.1, on the reverse strand, counting down.
CTGCATAAGGGGGTTTGGTAAATAACTTCCCACTGATCCAGCAGATATTCTCTAGGTGGAACTAACAATTGGATGTAGACCATCCACCCTTCTTCAGGAGTTGCATTTGCAAGCCTCTGTGGTTTAGAAAAGATTTATTAAATGTTAGCATAACTCATTGTGGTGGTAGAAAGACATTACTGTTTCAAGAGTTACAGTGCATTGAGGGGAAAATCTTGTTATTAAGAATAAGGCTTTCTCACTGAGAGATTTTACTATGGCTGGCATTTTTATTTTACTTTTTTTTTTCTTGGCAGCTTTGCTTTAAAGATATACATACCACTGGGAAGGAAAATATATTCCATGCTGGATTCTGGCTTTTTCACAACAGTGGCAGATAGTTCAATCAATAAAAGATAGTGTTACACAGACAACGCAAGCCATACTGCGAACTACAGATGGTCCATATTTAACCATCGGTCAAAATAATAATGCCAGTCAGTCTCACAAACCACTTTGTACCTTCATTCTTTTTGACAGTCCTCTACTTTTAAACTGCCTCCACCATGGATTTTTGTTTCTTCATGGATGCTTTGTTTATCTAATGTGTGTTTTGTGTTGACTCTCACATTTTAAAATTTTTCTGGATGTTCCCCAACAACAGCGGCTGGAACTTCGAGTTAAGCAAGAACTGTCTGGTATGATACAAATAAAAGGATCTTTCTATGCTGACATGTATATAATTGTAAGACACAAAAATAGCAGACAACTATGTAATTTGTATGACACAACAGTATATAATGAGAAACTCATGGCCCTATCATACTACATTATTATAGTGCTATTATTCCACTTTAACTGCCATGCTAACATTCTGTAGAGTTTTGAGGTTTGTAGTCTAGTGCAGCTCAAGAACTGTCTGGCTGAGAATTCAAAATTTCCCTCCCTCAGTTTCCAATCCCGCAATTCCATAGGATGGACCCACAGCAGTTAAAGTGTATTAAAAGCACTATAAAGGGGTAGTGTGATAGGGCCCACAATCAGTTTTGAATTTTGTTGGGAAATGAAAACATGGGTGAGGGTTATTGCAAGGATCAAGGCCATTTGCATCTCACCCAATTTACAGTTCTAGCAAACCAAGGTGAATAATAGAACTTCAGTGTTCAGCTTCATTACTGGTTCAGTTAAGAGAGTAAAAATATTCGGATTGATTGAAAAGGTGTCAACAATTAGATGAGCAGATTTTTCTTTTAAAAATTGTAAACATGAGTATAAAAATTGCAAAGAGCAATGTGATAAATAACTCGAAGAAAAAGAAAACTCACAAAGAAATTAGGCATAGGATCAAATGAATCACATTTATTATAAGTTCTTCTGCAGAAGAGGGTGCTCATGAAAGAGACCCCCAATGTTGAATACCTTACGTTTTATTCTCTATCCCTACACAAGTTTTCCCTCCCCGGGACCTAATTGGTCAGGTCACAGAGGTTACAACCCTATCAGAAGCGCCTAAAAGGTTACATGCTCCATTCCCATATTTACAGTATATATGATCACACACATAATCACACTTTTCCCTTGTGGTTCCTTAATTCTCATTAGTAATTTCAAAATGCCCATGAAACAGATTTTAACCTCCCATTTTGCTAAACAGTGCCAAATTCCTGTCTTGTCTTTCTTTATCAACTTAGTTACTCCTTTCAGCTTTTGCTGACCTTCAGTCCGCATAAGCAGGTGCCTCCCAAAAAAGGAGTATCCCCCTACTATTGAGTACCTTATCTCTATCGGTCTGGTTCTTTTTGCATCAAGGCCTCCTTCAGCTGCCAGTTTCTAAAAATATGCCCCTTAGATTTCATTGTATTACAAAAGCTCAAATAATATACCAAAGCATATGTGTGTAAATATATTTAAAATGTGTTATAAGCTAATACATATATGTTAGTAATACTGTTAATAATATTTGCAAAAACTAAAATGTATTTTATTTCTCTCAGCAAGCATTGCTTGCCTGCTTGTGGGGGAAGAAAGCATATCATTTCCAAGTGCTTTTCTGCACTACACTGTCATAGTCCTATTATTCCACTTTCAATATCCTATGGAATCCTGGAGTTTGCAGTTTAGTGAGGGGCATTTAGTCTTCTCAGCCAGAGAGCTCTTTGGCCTCAGTAAACTACAAACCCCAGAATTCCACAGGATGTTGAAAGTGGAATAAAAGTACTATAACAGTGCAGTGCGGAAAGGCCCTAAGACTCTGCTCCCTTCTTGTCTCTCCCCGCACTGAGTCGAATGCAAATTGCTTTTTCACTTTGCACTGAATTGCAGAAATGAAAATAAGCTGAGGACAAAGGTAGAAAGTGGGAGGAAGAGTGAAACACTGAGACATTGTAAAAGCAAATGAAAAACAGAGGAACAAGAGAGGATTAATCAAGACTACCTCCATCAAATTGGGACAGTTGAGGGATATGGACTTTCGTCTTGACAACAACACACTTTACACATCCTGCTTCATCATTTCAGTTGCAGAAGCTTTGATTAAACAAACATATCTCATAACTTCTCATTTTTGAAAGAACTATAAGAAATTGTACCTTTTGTGTTTTAGGTAACAGAGTTAGGAAGAGACACTTCTCAAATTGTAGTAATCATTGTGTCATCGTTTTGTCAATGCTACCACAGCAGTGTATTTTTGTACCAAAAGAAAGTAAGACCATATCCTTAACAAAGAGAAAGTAAATGAAGAAATGATAGAATGCTGTAATCTCCCTACACTAACTTCAAAATCTTGGTCACATTTCTTATAAACTGGATAGCACACGGCCTTTCAAAAACCAGAAATGCCATCAAGGATTCTCTTGATTATTAGATAAGTAAATTCATACATTTAGCATGGATAAAAATTGCACTTAAAAAAGATGAGGAGTAGAATGAAGAAGAATGAAAGAACAGAGGAAAGATAAAAAATATAACAGATAGAATAGCAAATGGAACAAAAAATTAATAGAAAGCTACTGATCTAGAAGAGATGTAATTTCATCTGGAAAAAAGAAACAGAAAGCAGATGCTGTACACTGTTTAGGTTCAAGAAAAAATAGATTTGGAAGAAAGTAAAGCAGGGATGAGGACTGCTGAGGACAATCAGGCAGCAGATAGGGTGCAGATGAAGACAGTGAAATAAAATACTGCATCCATAGGTTTGTTGTATTGTTTAGCTTTTCACCAACAGCAAGCCATTGTCAAAAAACATCTTTTAACACAGTGTGTGTACTCTATTTTTATTTGCATTGTTATATTTTGTATGCTTTTCAACAGTTTTAAATTAGGACTGTTTTTAGTTTATTTAGTTGTGTTAACATCAACATTATCATTGTTATCATTATTATTACTATTATATCATGTGTTTTAGCTGTATTTTGTTTAGTATGTGGTAGAAACTGCCTTTGTCCTATGATAGAACAAAGTTGCTGTGTGCCTTCAAGTTGTTTCTGACTTATGGTGACTCTAAGGTGAAACTACCATGAAGTTTTCTGGGGCTGAGAGTGTGTGATGCACCCAACATCACCCAGTGGGTTTCTATGGGTGAGTGGGGAATCAAACCCTGGTCTCCAGGGTCATAGTCCAACATTCAAACTGTTGTGGCGAGGAAAAGATGAAGACCTTCAGGTTCTTCCAAAACAGAAAGCTTTATTTTCCAAACCATTCATTTACTGCACAGGGCAAGCAGCGGATATACAATGTCCAAAACTGCCGGCCTTGATTGATTAAAACACTTAGTTCTTATACCTTTGGTCAACAACGTCAGCAATCAATCACAGTTCTAGTCTACGTCAGCCATTACATTTGGAACTTAATACCACCCCCAAAACAAGGGAACAAAGACCTCAGTCACCAAATGACACAAGATGAGGCAAAAGAGTATGCTTGACTCCCTTTTACTTCCCAGGCACCTAAGCATAGCGTTGCAAGGCCAATCACACTTTTGAACTGAGATAAGGCAGGGACATCGCTTATTTTTCTACTCAAGCAGTACTTGTCTGAATTTAACTCCTTCAAAACCACTACATCACGTTAGCTCTCTGACAAGATAAAGTCATGGTATAAAATAAATAAATTAATAAATATTGATTCAGCTTGACTATGTGGAATCATGGACCTCCAGATGTTGTTCGCATCTCCCAGCACTCTCACCATTAACTGTGCTGGATAGGGCTGATGGGACTTGCAGTCCAACAACATATGGAGGACCATATGTTTTCTACTCCACTGTGTTGATTAATTTTCCTTTCTGTAGTCTATGGCTCTGTATTAACAATGTTGATATTCCACTAACAACAACAGGTGAGATCAAACTGGCTTTATAAATATATATATATATATATATATATATATATACACACACACACACACACATACACACACACACACACACACACACACTGTTAATATATAGTTTCTGGGGTTATGTATTCAGCATCACATAGAGATGGTCAACAAGTCAGATAGGTGGAGGCCACTTGTGGCTGAAGTTATTTTATCAGGCAAGCTGATAATAAATAAATAACTTTGAAAGACCTATTTCATAATTTTGATAAAATCCTATGTACCGGTAATAAGGTAGTGTGTAATAGAATAAGAACCAAAGTAGATGACTAAATGCAAGTATTTAGTGTTTCAATAGTATTTTAATAATTTTTCACAAATTCTTTACTGAAAATACACCTATTCCAGAGTTTGCCCTGAAATCTTGACAGAAGAAACTAACTTCCTTTGAGGAGACAATGGATGTCTCTGCTTACTGTACCCGTGTCTGAAGTCAAGGGAATTGCAATAAACTGAAAATAATATATAAATGTATAGTTTTGTTTAATACATTCTTTGATATGTCATAGAACAAGATTGCTGTCAAAAATATCACTATATAAATACAAAAACTGCATTTAGTTGTCTACAAATACATAAAATTGTTCAGGAATTGATTAAAGAATACTGCATCAATAACAAATTATACATAATTCTTAGACAAGTGGGCTGAGAAGCTCTTAACATATAGGGAAGGCTAAGAAGGTAGAACAAAGAATGTGTTATATCCAGAACAGATCTAAGCTCCTATTCCTTCCCTACAAAACCTCAGTCTCTGACTTTCTTTGGTTTATTTGGGGCTGATGAAGGAGTCATTTTGTTATTGCTCTTGGCAAATAACTGGAAGTCTGAAATATTGCCTGACCTACTACAAGTCACCCAGAGATCTACCAGAGATCTTTATCTACTTTCTGACAAACACTAAAATGAAGAGATATAAAATGACTCAAAATCTACACATTGGGGCTATCTTCTTTCTGGTTCAATTTCTTTGGATAGCTTCTGGTATACCACCACATTGTGTCTGCCATTTTTATACTCCTGGACTCCTGAGGAAGGTCACTGTGATTCATCCTGTTAATGCAGGAGAAAAGAATTGAGTGTTCTGTGATTATTTATAATATGAAAAGCATTTGCTTTATTGTACTGCTGTGGTGGTGATGTCAAGGGAAACTTCAACAGAGTTAAATGCGCATTGCAGTGGCATTTTCCTGTTGTTACAACCTCACTTCTTTACACCATTTGTTTAATCAATTGGGAAAAAATTGAATGCTTGCATAAACTGCAAGATCTATCAGCCATACCTTGAAATGCTACACCACTTTATCTTTGGGGAGGTGGCCATTAAAAAGGTCATTATATTTAAATGTATTTCATCACTACTTTAAATATTATTGTGATTGTGTGCCTTCAAGTCATTTCTGACCTAATGACAATCCAAAGACAAACTGTCATGGGGTTTTCTTAGCAAAATCTGTTCAGATGAGTTTGCCTTTTCTTCCTCTGAATCTGAGAAAGTAGGATTTGTCCAAGGTCACTGTGTGGGTTTCCAGTGTCCTAGTCCAGTGCTCAACAACTATGCCACGCTGACTCTCACTTTAAATATGCCTACATTTAGCCATTTTGTCAGAAAATAGTATTCTTGGGTAATAATGGAGTCAGTTTTGTTACCACTATTATCTTGATTTCTTTTTCTTTCAAAATTATCAGACAGTTCATGAAAACACATAGCAGATGTGACCAATTTTCAAGCTGAAAACCTTCACATTGATCATAATAGCTTTCCATTTAGGCTCAGAAGACCCACGCATGGACAGTGTAAATTAATCCTACCACCTACCAGAAATCTATGCTGCTGCAGCAATAGCAGCATGCAGATGAGTGCAAACACAAATGAGCTTCATCCATACATTTGTGTCATACATACAGCCCTGTCAGTCATCCTACTTGCTTCACTAAGAGTAACTCATAGTAGGCCTGTCCCTCGTAATAACCCACTGCAGAAGAGTTGCCCCTGTAAATTGCACTTTTAGCTGCTTGGAAGTAAAATTGATATGACCTCTGTTCTGATCAGCCAAGCTTAACTGTTCTAGCTGTGAAAAAAATGACACAGTGTCCTTTCAATTTGTCTTGCCATGTTTTTTCTTGCTATTACATTCTAGAAACAGAGTGGTTTTCAACTTTGTACTGTATACCTTTCTGAAAAGTTTAATAGAGGTTGCCTATGGACCATGTACTTCCAGCATTTGCATCTATATGTATCCAACTGAAAGCTGTCTCCCACAGCTGTGACGAATTATGGCAGAACTTGCTGGTGGAATATTGGAATAGCCTGAAGCCAGTTTGTTTCTCAAGAGACCATGCAGTAAGACAAATAATTGTATTGAAGTTTGCCTTTATGAACTATTTCTCTCCTTGTAGCAACCAACCTTGGACAATGACTCTTGACATATGCTCAGTTTAAAAACTTAATTGGTTAGTTTGCTTCCTATTGTAACATATCATGTGCTCTTCAGAAATTTATTGGACAATCCAGAAATTTTACCAGTAGCCTTGATTTGTCACAAGTTAACATTAGTTGAAGTTGAAGATTTGTTAATTTACTCTGCATTTTTAGTAGTGGAAGAATGATGTATAGAATGATTCCTTGAATGTCACCTTGTGCTATGGTGGATGTATCTTCTTTTAATCCTTCAGACACTTATTTGAGAAAATAAGCTCTGAGAATAAGTTAATTCTAAGGATGGCAAGCATAATGTCCAATTGCCAGATGAGCAGAAATCAAATCAAGTGTAGCTTCTGTGTATCAATGAGTCACCACAGATCAACCACCAAAGGTAGAATTCTCAGGATATCTCCAGGTATGACTCAGCTCTCACATCCACTGTGAATCATTAAGTGACAAGAAATGAAATGATGATGTACATGCATGTATGACCTTTTCCTACATCTACTTGCAACATACACTTGCACACACTGGCTAACTCTGGTTAGGTAGATAAAACTGATCTGTGGATTGGCTGGAGATATATTGTCCAAGCTTGGTCTGGGCTGGCAGCCAGGAGAAGCTGATAACAAACACAGGTTAGAAACTCAGCAGTAACTTACTTGGTCAGTTTACTGAAAAAAGGAAACAATTTTGCAAATGCAAAGCAATAAAGGTCCCAACAATGTCCATAAATAAAAGGGAGGCAAAAACAAACACAAGTCAAAGGCAGAAACACAGGCAAGGGAAGCAAACAGAAGCATGCACAGAAGAAATGGTCAGTTGATTGCTGAAAAAGGCTAGAGGGGAAAGGGTCAGTTCTTATAGGCTCAAGGGTTCAGCTGCAGCCTGGTGCCTGATTAATTGGTGCTTGGCATAAATTCACTGGGAGTGACGCAGGAGATCCTTTTGGTATCTACGCTGGGCAAAGGTAGATACGGCTACATTGTTCTCTATGTCAGAGTGAGCAGGGCTCCCTGCTGGGGCTGACACTTCTGTCCCTAGGGCGGGTGGTGGTACAGTCTGCTCTGCAGGTTCTGCTGCAGCGGTCTCTGTGTCAGGGCTCAGAGCAGGTTCTGCTGCCTTAGACTCTGAGTCTAGGTCCTGGAATGACAAATATATCCAATGACAAATATATCCAGTCCTTATAAAATAGGTAGGGTAGGAAAAAATTGGGAGGACTTAGGTGAAGGATCACATATATCTTCCCAACAAACTTCTGGTCTGTGGGTCATGGTTAGTTGTATACATTAACACTTGGCAGGGATAACCCTGGAACACACCAAAGATTAGCAAATCAAATGGAAGGGGTGTGGAAATAAGAAAACCAAATAAAAGGAAGTTTTGAAATATAAGATTTGTTAAAACATAAAACAAACAAAAGTCAGAATTGTTGTGAGGAGAAAAAAATCAAATTAGAAATGCTTTTCTGCAATATTGACCATATTTTAGGATTTTTTGTTTTAATTTTATTATCAAAGTTATGACAATCAATATTTACAAATAATCATTCTTTCTTTTTATAAATATATAAGAAACAGAAAACAAAGAAATATACACAATCAAATTTGTATACCTATCCAACATCTTATTCTACTTCTTATTCTTATTCTTCTATTGCTCTTCTATCTTAGTCTACATATACAGATACCTCTATATCTTTTATGTATCTAAATAAATTTCAATTATATGTCTTATATATTCTGCTTTGCCTTACATATGAATTCTTTATTATTTATTTATTTATCAACCAATATCCCTTTTAAATGTAGATTACAGAATATTTGCAAATATATTGGCTGAAAGACTGAAAAAAATCCTAAAGGAGATAATACATGAAGATCAAAGTGGCTTCTTAACTAAAAGACAAATAAGAGATAATCTAAGAATGGTAATTAACATGATAGAATATTATGAAAAACATAATGAGAAGAAATGTGCTATGATATTTGTTGATGCAGAAAAAGCTTTTGATAACATCAAACACGAATTTATGCTACAATTACTTAGGAAGATGAATTGTGGAGAAAAATTTGGCATATGGGTTGGAGAAATATACGAAAATACAAACGCGCAAATCATAATCAATTGTGAGAAAGCGAAACCAATCAGAATAAGAAAAGGTATGAGACAAGGCTGCCCTCTTTCACCATTGTTATTTATAACAGCATTGGAAGTGCTGCTTAGAATCATCAGAGCTGATAAAGATATCAGAGGGACTAAAGTAAAGAGTCAAGTATACAAATTGAGGGCGTATGCTGATGATCTTGTGATTTTTCTTGAAGATCCAAAGTCAAGTGTGGAAAAATTACTGGAAACAACTGAAAAATTTGGAGAGATAGCAGGATTTAAAATTAATAAGGGTAAAACAAAAATCATAACAAAAAATATGACTAAAAGAGAAATGGAAGAGATAATACGATTGACAGGATTTGAGACAGAAAAAAAGATAAAATATTTAGGGATTACAATAGCAAAACAAAACAATGAATTATATGAAAATAATTACAAAAAATTATGGGCTGACATAAAGAAAGAAATTCAGAAATGGTGCAAACTGAAGTTATCTTTATTGGGAAGGATAGCAGCAATATGGATATCCTTCCAAAAATTAATTATCTTTTTCAAAAACTTCCAATAATAATCAACAAAGGATGTTTCTGTGATTGGAAGAAAGATTTATCGAGATTCATTTGGGGAGGGAAGAAGCCAAGAATAAAGTGGCAGATGTTAATAGAGAGAAAAGAAAGAGGAGGATTTGGTGTACCAGATCTTGAAATATATTACAAGGCAAATGCCCTGACCTGGTTGAAAGAATGGATAATTCTTGAAAATGAAAAAATATTGGAATTGGAAGGATCGGAATTGAAATTTGGCTGGCATGGATATCTTTGGTACAATAAAACCAAAGTAGATAAAGAATTCCTCAACCATTATATTAGAAGGGCATTATTTGAAATTTCGAAGAAATTTAAAAGGAAGATGTATATTAGAATCCTGTTATGGCTATCTCCCCACGAAGCCTTATTTGGAAGATGATGAGATGAGAAAGAAAAATGGATCAGATGCGAAGATATTTTAGTAGAAGAGAAGTCTAAGAATAAAAAAAAGAGAGGAACTAGAGATGGAAGGTTTCACATGTAAATGGTTCTTATATAATCAACTGAAAGAAAGACTTAAAATGGATAACAAATTGGAAGGATTTTAAAGTATAGGGAAAATGAATGAATTTGAAAATGTCTTTCCTGAAAAAAAAAGACCATTTGGTGGCTCAATTATACAAAATATTATTAAACAGAGAATTAGAGACAGAAATAATTAAAGATTCAATGATACAATGGGCAAGAAATATAGGGCATGAAATTAGCTTGGAACATTGGGAAAACAGCTGGAAGAATACACAAAAATTTACATTAGCCCAAAAGCTGAAAGAAAATTACTTTAAGATGCTCTATAGATGGTACTTAGACCCAGCAAAATTAAGGAAAATGTACAAGATTTCCAGCAAATGTTGGAAATGTAAGACAGAAGAAGGAACATTTTTCCATATATGGTGGTCATGCCCTGAAGCTAAAAGATATTGGAAAACCATTCAAAAGAAAATATTGGAAATATTACAAATTACTATTCCTTTGCACCCTGAAGTATTTTAGGAATTTTAGAGGTACAGAGGAGGGGAAATTGTGTATCAGTGAACATGAAAGACTGAGGCCCTTACTGTACTATGCTACAATCCTGTGTTGTCCCATCACAATCCCAGCAATGCCATTGCTGGGATTGGATCAGGATCTGAATGCTCCCCACCACACCGGCCAGCTGCCAGTGGATGGGTAGCATTCAGGACATGCTCCTTCCTTTCACAGTATAGCCAGCCTCGTCCTGTGTTGTACTGTGGAAGGAAATGCTTGATAGTTCTTCCGTCCTTCCACACACCCATAACACAAGGGGCCCGTTACCAGATTTTTTCCAGTAATGATATATGGCACTATCACTACAGCTGGGGACATGACATGAGCCAGGGCTCAATGACATTGTGCATTGGCACGCATCATGGACCAGCAACAACATGTCCCTACATCATCATGCACTAAGGGCCTAAGAAAGCCTCTGGGGCACAGCTGTGACGATGTTGTAATCCAAAGGTGATCTCGCCAAGAAAAGCTCCTGTTAACTTGCAGGGCTTTCCCTGTCCCATTCTTTTTACCCGGTATGGTTATTCCTTTTGCTTACCCCAAGAAGCAATTCTGTTCTGTTTGGTTCAAAGCTAGGAGAGAGCCTGTTGCAGTTTGCATTTGCCTGAGCCTTCTGGAAAGTGCAAGACTCTAGCTCCCCTTCTCCCTCCTTCTGAGTTGAGAGCAAACTGTTTTTGCACTTTCAATTCAGTTTGTAGCCATTGAAATAAGTATAGTATGAAGGAGGAAAGTGGAAGGACAAGAGAGAAAATAAGATATTTCAAAAGCTGCTGAGAAAGTGGGATGACAGAGGATTAACTGAGTCTGTCCCTGCGAAATCAAGATAGTTGAAAGTATGTTGCTCTAGTAAACATCCCACTAATGAAATCAAGGGAAGACAACTTCTGTCAATTCCCCCTTTCCCCTTCATCCCTCAGTGCTATATTATATGTTATTCTGGCAGCCTTCCAGAGGGTTGGGGAAGGGAAAATCGTAAAATGTCATCTTTTTCCTTCTGCAACGAGAATGGATTCTGCATTCAAGCCAATAAATGTTCCTATCTTTGTAGAAGTTATGCCAGATACAGCCCAGTAACTGTGTGGTGTGGGTACTACATTAAGCTTCTTTCTGTAGTAACCAGTTCAAGAACACTTTTCTTGACAGTTATGCGAGCCAGAAGATTTGGAAGGCAGTGAAGATAAAAAAGCTTCCCAACTGGAGACAGAGTAACATAATGGAATCCTATCCATATTGCTTATTGCATTTTGTATTTGCATATTGTAGGTCAATCCAGCTGTATTGAATGAGCCTTAAAATGTTGTCTCACCCTGCAGAGGTACAGCAGTGGCTGGAACTATATTTGGCACTGAGCTTATAAGGGGAATGGTTGCTGAAATTGCCATCTACAATCACATGTGTATGAAGAACAACCATGGGACTTGAATTGCTGTCATGAGAACAGCACAAAATGCCATTAACAGATATCCCAGTAAGGAAGCTGAATCACATCTGCAAACATATGGCACAAGAGTAGAGGTTTAGGCTAGCATTGATCTTTTATGATGTACTTGCTTTTTAAATAAAGGCAAGTAGTAATACTAATAAAAAAATATAATGCGAAGTGTTGCAGAACAATACAGCATTCCTGTCTTTGTGTTTATCTACCCTGTTCTCAACTCTGGGGCAAAAGATCTCGCAAAGGTGTGGTAAACAGAGGGCAGAAGAGTTTACTGGAGCCTGTACAAACATACTAAATCCTTATGCAGGTATTTTAGTTCTCTTGTGCTAAGAACATAGACATCCACATAATCCCCAACCACATATATCCACACATGCAAATCAACTTCTTCATGCATTGACCATGAATGTTTTTATTGAGATCTGTAATCATGTTCAGTTGAATGCAATCTGGAGTGGTGGTAAGTCTGGGCTTTTGCAATTGTATTCAGTTGAATTGCAATCCAGACAAGGGAGATATAACTTCACTTGAATGAATGTACAAATAATTTCAAATTTTCCTCTCCCTTTTTGGAAAGATTACATGAGTTTTTGCACATTTTGCAATTTTTTTTTACATTATGGAACTTTCTTTGAAAAAAAATACAAAAATATTTTGATTTATACAATTAATCATTTTGTTTAGAAGACCTCATCATTTTTTTAAAAAAAAAACTTTCTGTTCCAATGATTTTCTTTTTCTTATTGCAAAGAACAGTCCTGAAAATGTGAAAAAAATCTTGCAGAGGTTGATCACCATGGAATGTCTCAGTGCGACAAGACACCTTTCTCATTGTGGATGACATTTGTGAGTACTCTTTAGATCTCTAATACAGATCTTCAGATTCAATACATGAAGATCTGGAAAGCTTTCACCAACAAATGCTCATCTGCTTTTATTTACTTTATTTTCATGACATAATAAAAATATTTCACACCTTCACATTTTTTAATCTCTTTGGTAGCAATACCTATTAAATCCACTTTAATTCCAGACTGAAACACCATATCATGTCAAAAAGTCAAAGGGAGGAGGGGAGAATTAATCTGCAAGGCACTTTACCATCTTGTTTTGCCCTTTAAAAAGTGTGCCTTTACCCAAATCTGGTTACTGGCACCCCAGTCAGCACATTACACTTTTAGGCAAGCTTCCCATTCAATTATATATCTAGTATTTCCATTTGCATCCTTACTGCAGACTCTAATATCTATCTTCTCTGCCTTTTCTCTCTCACTCTTCTAATCCCACTCTGGTAAACCTGGTTGTAATCATCCTCATTATAGCAGCATTACTTTGCCCAATCGAGAATGAACAATAAACAGAAGAGTCATTAGAATTTACAAGCATAAAACTGCTGAAGAGGCATCTTTACCATCCAAGAGTCACGCAGAAGTTCAGTCTGAAGAATAAAACAGATTGGAAAGGGAGGAAAAGCCTGTGAGCAAAGAATGCTTCCTCCTGTCCAATTTCTAGGATGAAGTCTAGAAGGGAAGATGATTCCATAAGCATCTTGTACAAATAGCAGGCAGAACATTCATCTGAATATTCTACCCTTGATAGAAGTGGTCCGTGGGCAATATGACTCTAGTCTCTTAATGCAGCTAAGGCTGCAACTTCATGTTTGCTACAGATGAATCAACCTAGAAAAATTACAGTTATTAAATCTTTTAGAAAATTTCACTTCCCCACATAAATAGACACTGAACATGTATATGTGATAGGGATCCATTTTTGAATATCATCTGATACCTTTACAAATAAGTGGGTTACTTCAGTTAATTAGATTAGTCTTGGAAATATGATGTTGTGTGTCTTCACATCATTTCTGATTAATGGTGACCCTAAGATGACTGTTATTAATAGGTTTTCTTGGCAGTAAGGAGATTGTGCTTGCCTTCCTCTGACACTGACAGTGTATGGCTTGCCCAGGGTCAACTAGTGGGTTTCCATGGCTAAACAGGGGGTCAAAAGCCAGTCTCTTGGAGTCCTAACCCAACACTCAAGCCACTACACTATACTGGTTCCTTGGGCACAGAGTACTCTTGGGTAATTAGTCTCAGGTAATTGGAAAGGTACTGAAAATGTTACATGGAAAGCAGAGATTTTGATCTTGCACATGAACAAATACAGGAAAAACACAGGAGACCACAAGCTGAACATGAGTCAGCAGTGTGATGTGACAGCCAAGAAAGTCAACAAGATTCTTGGTTGCATCAATAGGAGTATGGTGTCTAGATCGAGGGTACCACTCTATTCTGCATTGGTTAGACCTCATTTGGAATACTGTGTCCAGTTCTGGGCACCTCAATTCAAGAAGGATATCAACAACCTGGAGCGTGTCCAGAAGAGGGTGACCAAAATGGTGAAAAGTCTGGAAGCCATGCCCTATGAGGAATAGCTTAGGGAGCTGGGTATGTTTAGTCTGCAGAAGTGAAGGTTAAGAGGGGACATGATAGCCATGTTTAAATATTTGAAGGGATGTCATGTCAAGGAAGGAGCGGACTTGTTTTCCATTGCTTCAGAAACTAGGACAAGGAGCAATGGATTCAAGCTGCAGGAAAGGAGATTCCACCTGAACCTCAGGAAGAACTTCCTGATGGTCGGAGCTGTCTGGCAGTGGAATATGCTGCCTCAGAGTGTGGTGGAGTCTCTTTCTTTGGAGGTTTTTAAATAAAGGCTGGATGGCCATCTGTTGGGAGTGCTTTGATGTGTGTTCCTGCATAGCAGGGGGTTGGACTGGATGGTCCCTGCAGTCTCTTCCAACTTTATGATTCTATGATTCTATGATATTTCACAATTTACTTTTTACTGGAGATAACTATCATTTTGTCCTATGCTCTCATCCTCTCCCTTTTGGTTTAGGGGTAATACTAAACTGAGCTGTTGAAAATTAGAGTTTTCCAGGGTGCTAGCCCTTTTGTGGCAATTCTATGAAAGCTAAAACTGTTAGGAATCAGCCTTCTTTTAGTAGAATAATAGAAAACAAAACAAGGCAGGCAATTTCAGGTTACAAACTTCAAAAAGTTTGCTAATGACCTTACATTTACACATGCATAGGGGAACCCACATCCTAACTAACTAATGAATAGATTAAGTAAAATAGTAGCTTCACTCTTAACTCTTAACCATCTTCTTGATTGAGATGTGAAGCTTGGTTGGAGAGAAGGATGAAGGCACAAAAATGGAGAAGAGAGACAGGTCTGAGAAGGGGGCTCTTTTAGAAGACCTACCGGTATGAGCCTAGGAACTCTCCTGGGTCATATGGTCTGGTCATCTGGAGACCAGAGGTATTTGTAACTATGCATTTAAATGACACAAGAACAAATGGTGAGGCTCTAGGTGATAATGGAGAAGACTTTTGCACACAAAGGAAAGAGAATCTTTGAACTAAGTCCCACCTGCCATAAAACAAGGGGAGGGGGAGAGAGAATGCTGAAATTTTTCCAATATGAGCAAGGAGAACATTCCCATTTGATCAGATTTCTATGAAAAACTGTTAAGAATTATATTAATTTAATAGGTACTAGCTGACCATTTGAGCCAACTAAAAGCTAGTGTGTTGTTTTTTTCCTGACGACTTCACATTTCTTATCCACCACAACACAGTTACAGAATCTATTTTTATCTCGGTTATAATTGCAGGATGTTCTCCATGTTGTGCAAGTGAGAACAGCTCTCCTGGTGGTTTCAAAAACTGATCTCATTGTAGTGTCGATCATGTTCCATTGCAGATTATTTTAGTCGCAAAAATATTCAAATGAGGCACATGGCACCCATTGAGTGTTGTTGTTTGTAATCTGTGTGTATCTTTTTAGATTGCTATGAAACAATGTTCATCTCTTTTTTAGTTAGGAAAAGCACAATTCTTTCACCATGTTGGTGGCAGTGGTAGTAGAGATGATGATGATGATGATCATCATCATCATCATCATCATCATCATCATCATCATCATCATCATCATCATCTTCATAAGTAGCTTTTATGTAATCCTAATTTTAGATTAACCTTGAAAGTTAGGTTAGTTGTCATTTTTTAAAAATGTATTTATTAAAATATTTCTATCTCACCTTATATCTGAAAACCTCTGGGCATCTTATAATAAAATCAATTTAAAGCAATAAATAATAACAAAATTGTTAAAGATTAAAAATGCATTAAATATTTGTTCAGTTTAAAACCCACACAATTTAAGAATGGTTAAAACAATTTTGAATATAAGCATACCTCAGTTAACAAAGGCTCTGACCAAAAAAAAAAAAGAATAAAAGCTTCTTTTTTACGAAGTCTTTTTATGGAAGCCCACCTTGTGTTTTCGTATCTTCAGTTGAGCTGATATTAGGAGGATGGTGAAGGAAGGGTGGACCAAAAAGAGATGTTCAGTGTTGGGTTGCAGCAGCATGTCTGCAGTAAACAATACAACAAAGCTAGAGCTGGGAAAGAGTGGAAATCAACTCTAGGTGATCCTCCTGCAACTGTGGTTGCTTACATACAACAGGCAAGGAAAACAGCTGCCTCCAGAGTGACTAACTGAGCATGTGTAAAAATCAAAACAGGAAGAAAAGGAGAAAACTGACTAGCCTGCATCACCAACTATGCTGGCATATTGGAAAAGCATAGATAAGCTTTGCCACCAAAATGGAAATCATAAGAAAAGAGGAAGCTCTTTTTTAAAAAAATCATCTCAGGAGGTATTGTGGAAGAAGTTTTCAAGTGGCCTCTAGAAGACTCAAAATGTTTTCATTTACTTATGCAAGGCTTACCTGACCTGGTTGTTCTGTTTCACATGAGCATAATGTTAGTTTTGTATAAAAACTGTGTTGAAACATGCTGAACTCCTCGGTTTTCTGTTTTGCTTTTTTTTGTTGTTGTTTTTGTAGTGTAGGAACCTATCCTTACTCCTTCCATGTTATTTCTACCTCTGGTACCAAAGTTTTGTTATAGAAGTAAAGCCCAAGAATATATCTACATTATCAACTAAGGTATATCTGTAGAGTGCCATAGGACATCCATAGCCTGGATAAAATTAGACCCAATGGCTTTAATTAAACACCAGGTTTTGTCCTGGCACCAAAATGATACCAATATTGGGAAGGCCTTATTGAGATTAAGCTTCAGTTTATTGGCCCTCATTGAGCTCATTACACCATCCAGACGCTGCTCCAGCATCTTCACAACCCTTTGAATGAAAATGAAATGAATTAAAAAGAAGTAGAGCTGAGTGTCATCAGTATATTGATGGCACACAACTCCAAAACACCTAATGATGTCCCCTTGAGACTTCCCATAGGTACTGAACAGCATGAAAGACAAGATGGTACCCTTTGGAACTCCACAGCACAATGGCCAGATACTGACCTTGCAGGGTGGAGCAGAACCACTGTACCACAAAACTTTCTACTCTCATCTAACAGAGACAGTGCAGTAGGATACCATGATCCATGGTATCAAAAGGCACTGAGAGATCCAGGAAGATCAACACAGTAGTACTCTGCTTGTCTTTTCTCTCGAGTAAGTCATTAGAGCAACCAAGGCTGTCTCAGTAGTGTACCCTGGCCTGAAACCAAAGTGAAATGGGGCCATTTCTTTCCAGGGAGTAGGCACATGATGAACCATTTACCAGCCCTCTGACCCACCCAGTTAATCTACATCTGTTAGATTTTAACAACCAAGATGGGTAAGGGCCAAGACTACATTTGGTAGGATGCACTGATTCAGGCATCTTATTCACCTCATCAGGCTGCAACAACTGAATCTGATCCCAGGAAAATTCACCAAATGGCACACTGGACACCTTCCTAGACTCTGTAATAACTGTGGTCTCAAAGTCTGAATAAATATGAGCAACTTTATCTTCAAAGTACCTGGCAAATTTATTACAGCATGCAACCAAGATTTCTAATCTTGGCCTCTCTGAGCCTGACTTCAGTAGACTCTTCTCTGTTCAGAAAAGCTCTGCTGAACAGTGTTCTGAAGGGAGAGAAGATGAGGCAAAGTAAGTTCTTTTTGCCAACTTCACTGCCACATAGTAGACACAACAAAGGGACTTTGGCTGTATTCATTCTGTGACTTTCCCCTACAGTCTAGTCTTCATCTAGCTTGTTTCATTGCCTGTAGAATCTTCTGTAACCCAAGGTGAATTATCTCAGTTTCACAGACCAGAGTGTGTCAGGTGAGGGAGGTCAGACCCAGTGCTTTGAAGGGATGTTTGGAAGAACATGTCCACTTCCCCATTCCAGAGGTGACCCAGGGCTTCAACAGAATCACCTGCTGAGGATGTGGAAGTCCCCCAGCACTCCAGGCTGAGGGGACTCCAACACCACCACTAAGATCATGCTGGCTAGCCCAGGAAGAAAGATTGTGGAGCAGTGGAATGGGCAGTACGCCCACAGGATTCCTGATTTCTTCCAGCTACCCAGCTACAAGTACACATACTTAGTCTCTGAATACTGTGGGACAGAGCACATGGTCAGGACAATGGAATCTTGACAGACCACTGCAACTTCACCTCCCCAGAACCTTGGTGAACAAAGCTGGAAGAGTCCCCCTGCACCTCACTCAGCCAAATGATACATGCCAAGTTGGCATACTCATCCAGGATCAAATTATGGATGGCAATTGTTTTCCTGCCCACTAACCTGGCATTCACCAGCAGCATTTTCAACCAAGGAAAATTACTGCCAAGGTTACCCATATTATTTGAGTTGGGAGGCAATCTCCTAACCATATGTCTGCCTATCTATTCTCCTGTTAGAATGTGGCTGCTTCCCTTTTTGATACCTCCCTCTGACCTGTAGAAGTCAGCTGGTTCCCTCTTGAGTCCCAGAATCCCCCTTCCTCTTCTGAAATGACATGCTTTGAATTATAGACTGGCTATAAACTGAAAAGTGATAAATTATGCAAATTTGCAGGAACAGCCTCCCCCTTTCTTTGGGAAGCGGAATAGGCTTTTGCCCTTGGGTTCCCCTGAAAGGGGCTTCCCCAAAGGAGTCATCCCTCTTTGGTGGCACCTCTTCAGTGGTGGTCCCACTAGCAGTGGGCATATTTCTCCTGGAGTTCAGCCTTTGTTCTGCCAAGTCCCACAGCTGCTATAGCTGCTTAGATAACACTTGTTGGCAGCAAGTTCTGAATCACTTTTGAGGGCCTGGTTCTTCAGGAAGATAGTTGGATGTAGCAGGCAGAGCAACTTAAAAGTGAGAGCAGCAACTGAGAATGACAGATATCTGGTGTCACCTCTATTGTAGCAATGTTCTTGGAGCTCTTTGTCTCCTTGTAGAAAATGCTATGGAAGATGTCTCCTGAATTGATAACAAACGGTGTGGTCACATCTGGATCACTCTATTCCACATTTAATTGAACCTCTAATGAAAGCATCCTCCATAGAGTTACATAGAACGTGGCCACAGATGCTTGGCTGTGTAGTCCTGAAGAAAAATTAGCAATCTGTTGCACAGTGAATTTTGATTGATGGCAAATAGAACAATGAAGACTATAACTTCCTATGGAGTACCACGCCATAATTCATGGTTTAGTCTCCCTATCCAAGCATAAGATGTGCTAAGCACATTGTAAATTAAACTGCTATGAAAGAACATCCAAAAATGCCACTGTCATCTCAGCTATTACTTTTCATTAATTTAAGCTCCTTGAAGAATATATAATTACAGAGCTCCAAATGGGTTTATCAGAATCTTGAGTATAGAATTGAATATAAAAGATAGAAATTCACATCAGTGAGCTTGGAAAAGCAGTTTTCATTGCAGTTTTTTGAAATGATAATACAGCCTTCTCCAGTTTTGTTGTGTTGTCTGCCCATAGAGAACATGCAAATTTTGTAGTGAAATCATATTGATTTTAATAATTTATTTTAATTGATACAGTGTATGTACAGAAAAAGCACTGAGCAGTGTCTTTTTGGAGCTGATTATACAACTATAGAACAAGGAAACTATCCACCTTCTTCGTAGAAAGTCTTAAAAAAATATTAACTTTGGATAAAAAGTGGTGTTAAATATACTGGATATGGCTGCCTCCAATTAGATTGACACATTATGAAAACGTTATAAGAAGGCAAACACCCTTTCCAAATAATCTGTTGCAGTCAGGAAATCTGTTTATGTGCGGATCTGTTCCTTCTGAAACAATATGATTCAGAGATGCCATAATTTACCCTGTCCAAAGGCACAAAACTATCCTGGACCCAGGATTCACCATGTCAGAGGCCAAAAAGGCAGCCAGTGGCACATTCCAAATGAAATGAGCAATTACCAGGGGAGGACCAGCATAAATACCCCTCTTCTGGACCAGAGGGAAAGCTATCAGCCAGTTCTGGTTTGGGAAAGGAGCAGCCAGTGAGTTTAAAACTAAGTTTTTAAACTCATTAGCTGCTGGAGAAAACTGCTCCAGGAGGTCCTGGAGCTTGCTGGGAAGGAGTAAGAGGTTTCTGCAGCACGAGGGAGACCGCATGCAGCTGCAACAAACAGCAAAATTGCCACCTGGTAAGTTGGGCAGCTGTATTTTCCTTTATAGCTAGCAGTCATGTTTCCCTTATTTGAATCTGGGTTCTGGGGAAAAAAATCACTATGTTTCGTGGTGGTGGCCATCTTTACTAGTTCAAATATAACACAGACAGAAAGATAGACATAGAGATGTACATTTGATTTAATCAGTTAGTTTAAATAGATCTAGGAGTGGGAAAGAAAAGTCCTTGATAATGATGGCAGTTCCTTGGGAATACTTCCGAGTGAGGAGAACGTCATGAAGATCTTCAAAATAAAATTGTAAAACTTGGGACTTTCAGAGACTATTTCTTGTCAGGAAGAGGCTCTATGACTTTCTGCGCTACTGCCTTTAAAATGTCATTCTTACCCAAAATCAATAATTTATTCCGGGTCTTGCCAACTAAAATTCCAACTCCTATAATCCTGAGATGACAGAAACTCTGAATTACTTTGATAAATAGAGGTAAAAGTTCAAGAATATCTGATATGGTCTGCTGTAGAATAAAAATGGAAGCAAACCAGTTCCAAGTTTATTAACATACTATGAGGCCTCCTGAATGCATCAAGTAATCCCGTTGACACATAATAATAAAATGACATCTTAGATAGTATTGGAATATAATGATTTAAATACAACTTGGGTTTGAGGTCACCCCCTTTTGGAACTATCAATTTAAGCATATCAAAATGATTCAGAGACCTTCTTGAAAAATATGTTCCAAATCCAGCACAAGTGGAAGGAAAAATTTATGGTACTCACAACCCCATTTATTTTGCAGTCGTGCCATCCCTTATTTTATGATAAAGAAAAGTTTTCTGCATTTAAAGAGTGGAAGTAATGGGTCTGCAAAGACTAAAAGATGTTGACACTGACTCAGCTCTTAAATCTGATGCCATGATTAAGGAGCAGTTGGATGGAGCAGGTGGAGCATTATGATATCCAGTATACCAGGTTCTACACCAAATATCTTTGAAATGCATTAATTATCAAACAATAAGGGCGTAAGTAAATTTGAGACACTATAGGAGAACTCAAAAGATTATATTATATGTCTCACATCTTAGCTATACACGCTAATGATGGAATCAACCTATAATCAAACTACAGGGGTTCAATTACAATGGGCTAAAGATCTGGGTAGAGATATATCAGAAATGCAGACAAAGAGCATAGCTATATTAAAGAGCATTGCTATAAACTAATTTATTTTTAGTTCCTAACATTCTTAAAACTGAGTTACATAAATAAAGCACCAGCGATAAATTTTGGAGGATGTGTGAGGAGGCTTTTACATCCTTGGTGTGAGTATCCTAGAGTTAATATGCTTTCGGGAAATAATTTTTACCACAAAAAAGTGAAATCTCAAGCCAAATCGTTGTATTTGTTTGCTTTCCTGTTCTTGGTTTATTTTTTCCATTCAGAAAATTTGTTTAATTTCTCTATTCCTGAACAAAAGCAAAACATTAAATCACAACAACATAATTGCATTACTTAGAATTAGCACATCTTTAGAAAAACATTCTTGCTTTATCCATCAGTAGTTGTTTCAAAAGAGGGTTTTTTTAAAAAATCTGGCATTGATGGATAAGCTGACAACAAAAGAATAAAGAATGATGCAAAGAGCTGATAATTTTATTACATTATTGTTTTCATTTATTAATTACATCCATAATTCTTCGAACTCTTCCTCACCACCATTCATGTTGATTTATGAAATGATATTTTGAATCAAATAGGAAATAGTTTTATATATGAAATGTATTATTACACCCAAGATGGGACAAAACAGAGCTAGATCTCTGCACTCCAGAATGTTTCACTTGTACAAATTGTTGACAATATATGGAAGTGCAGATGTACTCCAACTTTGTACTCCATTTTCCCCTTTTCCTTTCAAGATTTACAATGAAAACAAGCCAGCCTCTTGTGTAATAATTGTTATTGTTTGGGGGTGGAGGTTATTTTGTTGTTATTATTTTCTATACATTTTTAAAAATATTAATAAATATGTTCAAAAATAATCATTGAAATCAGTCTCACAGCAGTCAATGGATTTATTCCCTGCTTATTTTCAACCAGACTGTAGCCTTGAAAACACCCATTCAAATTAGTCATCCTAATGCTGTTTAGCTTCCATTTTACAAGGTAGCTAGACATCCTGTATGTGCCAGCATCCTGATGTTCTTTCAGGAAGGGATGGTGCAAAGAAATACTTAAATCTTTTCCCCTAAACTATCATTTTTCTACTCCAATCTTCCCCCTACCACCCAATAGCTTATCAGCATGCATTTTTCAAATCGGTGGGGAGACTTGGCAGGTGATTAATCCTTTCCCTATCCAGTTTGTTCTCTGTTCTAAACCACCAGCTTGCTTCATGAAGGAACTCTGCTTTAGAAACACAATAAAGAAAAAACAACTAGCTATTTCTAAGTATGTTAGCATGCTCTGTTCAGTTATACTTCCGTTTCATATATAATCGGGACACTTTAATATTGCTGCAAAGCTGACTAGTAGAAGTGGAGTCCTTAAGTTGTCAGGGCAGATCTGTGCAGCAGTAAAAATAGTTGTCTATCTGTTTGCCCAAAGACCATCACTGAAAGTGCTAGTTTCTTTAGAACAGGAGTGGGCAAAGTACAGTCTGCATGCAGCTCCCAGAGCCATGTTTTTTTTTTTCCCTTGGTCCATGGGACCCTCCAGGGTCAAAAAAAGTTTTTTAAAAAATCGAAAAACAAAAATATGCCCTCTAGGGTACATGGGGACATTTTTGTCACATTTGGATAGGGTGGGCTATTTTAGGAAAGACCCTTTTTTTAAAACTGGAAGTAAACCAGAAGGGATGTCCAATCACTTCCTGTTTTGAAAAAGCCCTTTCGTGGGCCTAAAATGGCCTGGAGGGGCTAAAAGCATGGAGAAAATCCACACACACACAGATTAAGAGGTCATTGGGGCATTTAGGGGCAAAAATTAGGGGGCTGCAGTGGAGATATGGGGGTTTGCCAAAAAGGGGGGGGGAAGCATGATGAGTTTATTATCTCATCTTCCTCCTGCTCAGTGAATACTAATTCAAATTGTTTAATTCATAATCCCATGATGAATTTGAATAAAGATGCCATGTCACATTAGCCATTAACCTGGATACTTTCTGAAGAGACAACCATCCTGGGACTCTACATCTGGTCA
Organism: Ctenosaura bakeri; assembly: GCA_948474755.1. Classification (NCBI taxonomy): domain Eukaryota; kingdom Metazoa; phylum Chordata; class Lepidosauria; order Squamata; family Iguanidae; genus Ctenosaura; species Ctenosaura bakeri. Next base: position 487,730 of record CAOLHI010000556.1, on the reverse strand, counting down.
TTTGATTACAGGCTTTGATTTGGAAACATTTATGATCATCTATTTGGACGATTGTGTCACTGCCAATATATCAGTTTCCATTACTGGTCAGCCCACAGAATGCAGCAGGTCTCATTTTCTCTATGTGAAGTCCACCACAAAACTATAGCAAGGCCACAGTGACACTTCATGTTATTTTCAACTGATTAAACCTGCTAACACCTTTGTGGCACAGGGGCTTCCCAGAGGAATGGAAAGTCTGTCTGAATTAAATACAGAATCCCAGTGCTCCGCTTCCTGGAAATCTACACATGCATGTGTGTGTGTGCATATACACACACACATGCAAATACTACATTACAAATACCAATTACAAGGGACATTTTGATTAGTCTTCCAGCAACAGATTTCAATTTAATTCAGCTTTATCCTTGAATTTGGCTGAAGAGGACTAGACAACAGTGATACATGAGTCATAGATACTTGTAACTGAACCCTTTTTCCTGAGGATAAAGCTACATCAGTAAACAGCTCACTTTTAAAAGTGTTTTCTATAAAGTGGCAGTATTAAATTGACAAGTGGTTGTCAGCAGCCATGGAAATATTATCAAAACAACCTGCATAATTGGCACAAAAATCAAGGCTCTAAGTGAAAACTATTACTGAATCCTGAGCACACTCCCATTGTTGTCTTTGGTGAGGTCTTTCACACAGTTATGGTACAAAAAGATGGAATTAGTGAATGCATGTATAGGCAACAGGGCAGATTTCTACAATAATTCCTTAGAACAGACAGCATGCAGGAGCCTCAGAATAAATACCCTCAAAATCAAGTTTGGATTTAAGCTATACTCAGGATCTTTCAGCTTAATTAAGCTTTTACTAAATGAGGTAATAATCTGATTAGAAGAATGATATTTGAATTATGAAGTCACCAAATCATACAAAATAGGATAGCCCCATGGAATGCTATTTCATTTTCTATTTCAATATACAATATCTTCCCTTTCTAAAAATCCTGAATGTAGCAAAAATGTAGACGTGCAGTAATCCAGAGCTAATGTTATAACTAGTTAGATGTCAAGTCCTTTGAATTATCAGTCCATGATAGTAGCTTCTGTATTCATGCTAGAACTGGAACTTGGGGGCCTTTCCACACTATACTGCTATTATTCCACTTTCAACATCCTATGGAATTCTGGGGTTTGTAGTTTAAAGAATGTAGTTTAAAGAATGTTTAAACAATCGTCCAAATAGATGATCATAAATGTTTCCAAATCAAAGCCTGTAATCAAATGACCAGTTGTAGAGTCCCAGGATGGCTGTCTCTTCAGAAAGTACCCAACCTGCTTCTTTAAAGAGAAGAGTACATCTTGTACCACCTGCTGAATGGTCAGGGTGTGGAGAGTTAGATGGATTGTGCTCCATCTGTCCAAAGAGTAGAACCACACTTGCCATTGCCAGTGCTGAAATAAGGTTTAAGTGCCAATCCACCGGCCTAGAAAGACACCTCTGGTAAAATCTACCCTTTGTCCTATCAATTCCAGTGGCCCTTGGCCAACATCAGGCAATAGTCTTCCACTACATTAGGGGCTGCAAGACAGGTCGATGCACGCAGCTCGATCTTCCAAGAAGAAGGGGAATGGTGTGAGTGGATACCTCAGTCTGCTTAATGGTAGGGTCAATGCTGCTAGTCATCTTCCTGTAAAGTAGAAAAGCTGGCTTTTGGAACACGGTCAGCAAAATCATGTGGCTATCATCTGAAAAATTCTTAGTGAGGAGAATCAAGGAGAATTGTGATGAGATCTTAACAGAGCCACAAGCAGTGAATAATGCAGATTTGCACGCACTAGTGCATGCCTGCAGATCTGCTGGGGGCGGGCTTTAGGCTGGCGAGCTTCTCCGGTTGGCAGAGAGCCTCCACCAACTGGAAGCCGCCATTTTGGACGCCGGAGCAGTGCAGAGCAACGAGCTCACACTGCTCCTCATCCCGACAGACTCGCCCAAACGCTGAAGAAGTCCGGTGAGTCCCATTTTTCCACGGTTCCTTTCCCATGTGCGGAAAGGGCCAGAGTCTTCCACAGGTTTGTAAAAGGCCAAAAAAAAAAAAAAAGAATAAATGAACCTAGTATCCCTTTTAAGGAGTAAACCCTATCAAAGGTAAAGAAAGTTAAGATACCTGCTACTGCATACGGCCAAGCTTTCCAAATGTTTCATGTTGGTGACACACTTTTTAGACATGCCTTTTTTCACAACACAGTATTTCAATAAGTAATTCAGTAAGTGGAGGCAGCCCCTCCACCTGAGCCTGGCCTGCTGCAGCTGCTGTCCTCACGGGGTCTTCCTTGGCCCAGGGCAGTGGTGGCAGGAGAGGCAGCCCCTCCACCCGAGCCTGGCCTGCCGCCGCCGCCCTTGCTGGGGTCTTCCCCTGCCTGGGGTGGCATAGAGGCAGCCCCTTCACCTGGGCCTAGTCTGTGGCAGCAAGGGAAGCAGCCCCTCCACCCGTTATGTTCACATGACACACGTACACACTGCAGCTGACACACTAATGTGTTGCAGCACAGAGTTTGGAAACTCTGGCATACAGAGTTAAGTATTACCTTCATGAACTTGATCAACTGTGCTCCAGATAACAACCTGGCTGGTCTCTTGTCTTTTCTCACTGACAGAAAACCCCTGATACACCAACAGAAAACTCCTTCTGGAATGCCCTTCCACTGGCAAAAAGATATCAGTAGAGTGGCTAAAAAAGGGTGAAACTCTTCACACTATTATCCCCATCAACAGCACTTCATTGGGATTCAACACTTGCCATTTTTTGTCCCACTCATGTCAATGTTACAGAGTAACAACATCCAGTCATAATGCACCATCTTCCATTTGTATGTGGTGCTACCAAAAGAGTGGTTGGAACAATTTATTTATAAGGGAATAGGGACTTATGACCAGGGGCTGATAATAGCAGAATCATTGCTGGCTGTGTTATTTAGGGCTAATGACTTGCTCTGTCATGTCATTTTTGAAATGGGGACTAGAAGTATCCACTAACACATGTCCTGTGTGTTATGCAGAAGTATACACTGGGAGTGCATCCCCGATGCATTGAGTGCGTTGAGTCCTTCCATGTATGGAAAGCATGCAGATATTATCACAGGTACAGGTACTTCAACAATGCTTCTAGAGACACTGGGGCATGTTTGCCATCTTTAACTCCATTCAAGGATTTGGTCTTCTATCTGTTTTCCTCTCGTTTCTCTGAGCCAATTGGGTAGAAAATTCCATATCACCAGCATACTAGCATCTTTCTTTCCTTCCCTGTGGAGTAAAAGATTGTTCTGTTAGTCACCGTAGGGCTCATTTCAGTCAATGCTGAAAATACTCTTGTCTGATCATAGAAAACTATACTATGAATACATGCTCAGCTAGCTAAATCTGCTTAGAAAGTTATTTCCCATGAATGGTTTGTAAAACTATTCCTTATGGATTTATAGACTTTTCAAAAAAGAAAATGGAGATGAATATAATACATCTTCTAATACCTTTGCAAAGTTCTTCAAGTTGATCCATTGTCAATCACAGTTGATTTGACAATTTATTAATCTTCTACCCAATAAACTATTGGAAAGATTGGGCACATCCAGTTTCCTGCACTTCAGTCTAGTAGACTGCAGATTTTTCTATGATGGTAATGAATACAGGACAACATTGTGGCTTCTAACTCGTAAGTAGCCGTTTAATCTGATAGTGGACAATGACTCTACTTTCAGTTAGCACTGAATTCAGTGGTGATCTTGAGTCATCATATATCTTGTTCAAATGATGCTATTGCCTTTATTAATTGTGCTTGTCCTATCTTTGATTAATGGCTGATTTTCTACTTCTATTAGTTCCTAAGCCTTCTCCATGAAACACTACCAGACTACTAAACCAGAGGGAAAGAATATATGCAGAGCTCTCCATCAGTCATGTGTTAGTGGACACTTCTAGTCCCCATTTCAAAGATCTGTGTGCCCTGACTGACACAGCAGCCATCAGAGACTCGTCTGCTACTCTGAATTGAAAATTAAGGTCCAAGTCTTCTTACAAATTGCCCTAAAGGCTTGGGAGACAGAAAGTACAAGGTTAAAACTAATATATATATTCTAACATACTGATTTTTTTTAAAAAAAAATCCAGATGTTATTATTGCCCCATTTTCAATTAAGTCAGGCTTAATTCTGATTTGCTTTATCTCCTGGTCCCTCAATAATAAGGTTTAGATCACATTATATCAGCCATTTTGAGTAGAAATGAGGTAAGTCCTTTTTGTGTGTGTGTGTGTGCTTCTCAAGTCTTTTTGGCAGAGTTTCACCCACACTTGCGTTATTGAGTTATTTGCCAGCTACATGTGTCTTTAGTTATTAATGTGCCTTTTATACCCAAAGCACATTGGAAACCAGTAAAATAAATCTGTTGAAGCTGTAATGGACCATTTGGGAGACTTTGCAAGTTGGTGATGATTGGGTAGAAAAGATAAAAGAGTTAGGCAAAACCTTGGAATGTTAATTCCTTAGACTACCATTACTTAATGATCCATCCATTATAAAATCCTATTTAAAGTAATTATTATAAAACTTTTTAAAAATATATATATAGCAAAACACTGAAGATTCTTGTATTTATTTTGAGAAATCGGGCTGTCTGCTTAGTATGTCCAATGGTGACAGAAATTATTGGATTTTGTGGAGCAGAAGGTAAAACTGCAAATATAAAATCATTTTTAAACATTAAATCTTTAATGATTCTAAGACCTTTTGGCATACCACAAGTAGAGATAGATCATCATAATATATGTTCCCTGATGTTTTATAAGCTTAACATTAATGTCTCATCTTTCATCAAATCAACATTTCTCTGAATGATGGCTCATATTATGAGCCGCTGTGCTAGCACAGTTCATAAAATTGGATATTACAATGCAAACACTGATAGGAGCCACAATTAAATACCTTGTTCAGTGTTGGTTGCTGCTGCATTAGTGGCTTTCATACACAATCCTGGTGAGGCATAAAGAAGAAATGTATCCTCAGAGATGCAAATGTATTAAAGCTCCTAATGGCTTAATAATAAGGTCCAGTACTATAATTGGACATCCAAGTGTTCAGAAGTTTAGTTGTCAGGAACAGTATTTACACTACCATACATTTGCACTAGGCAAGCTAATGATACAACTTTAGATCCAGACTATAAGTCATTATTTGCACCAATGTGGCTAGAAGATGTGATTTTTATCAGGGTGCTAGATCTATGCATCATGTTTTAGAAAAATATATTGGGCTCAGTATAACATGTCAATTCATTGTGCATAACTAGTTGAAGGAAATGACTGCTCTTGTAGGGGAGTGGCCAGGTTCTTCATGCTCAAATCCCCACTTGAATTCTACAAAGTATCCGTACTAGCTTTCAGTTTTCTTCCAGGTCACATTCAAGCTGCTGATTTAATGAGTGCACGATACTTGGAGACAGGCACTGAAAACACTTTTTAAATTCATTTCCTTGTGTTTAGAATAAACCTAATCTAACAGAATAATGTTAAGAAATGACTGCTATTGATTATAATTGTTGTTTTATTAACTAGGTAAATTCCCTTTTGTATATTTAGATAAAGTTATAATTACTGTTAGTGACAAGAATTAACTTTGGTTTTAATTAAGGATTTATTGGTTTATTAGTTAAGTCTAATTGTTAAGTAGGAGCTGTTTGCAACTAGGGCAGGAACCAATTTTGTAATTATTTTTAGGGTTTTTTTAAGTTGGTTGGAGTTTATTTAGATATTTGTACTTTTGTCATGTAGTGTTTGTTTTTTCATAGGTACTCTATTGTTTTGTATTTTTAATTTTGTATACTGTTTTATACTGCTGTCGTTCATGTATGATATATACGTGTGTGTGTGTGTGTGTGTTTCCTTGTGATGTTGAGCAACAGCTAGGATACAGAAAGAAACCAGCTGGATTGGGAAGCCAAGTTCTGCAATTTCCAGCAATGCCTTCCCCCTCCCCCATAAAAAAGCACCCATGTGTCATAACTATTTTAACTGGTCAGGCATTTGGCAAAGTGGGCTATCTTCCAGTAAAGTCTCTGACCTAACTCTAACTGCTAGTCTCAAACAGAGGTGAATGATCCAAAGTCCTGCAACTCTGCCTTATGTCACCTGTTAGCAAGTGACTGACTAAACACAAAGGTCAGGTTGTACCCTGTGAACCCCATACATGGCCTAGCCAGGACACATCTTTGTTATCACTTGTTGAACACATGTAAGGTCCATCTTATTCTTTTGCATTCTAATACCATCTGATAGCATTTATGGTAATTATTTCCACCTGGAATTAATGTCCTTTTTCTGTTTCACTTTGTGTTATCACTGAAAAAAATACACCCCCATTTTTGTTTCTATTTATGGTTGATAGTTTTCCGGAGACTTTGGCAATAAAGTGGAATGTAATTCATGAAATACAAAGTTTAGAAAAGCTGTGGGAGAGGGTGCAACTGTTCTGAGAATCTCCCAGCCAACATGATCACTGTTCACGTTGGCTTGGGGATTCTGTGAACTATAACCCCAATTAATAACTGCCAGAGAGCCAGCATGGTATAGTGGTTGAGTATTGGACTATGACCCCAGAGACCAAGGTTCAATTCCCTGCTCAGTAATGGAAAGCCATTGGATGACATTGGGCATACCACGCACAGTCAGCCTAGAAAACCCTGTGATAGGGTCACTTTGAGTCAGAAACTACTTGAAGGCACACAACAACAATAAAAACTTTGCCAATCTCAGCTTATATCACTCATATTCAATTGGCTGATTTGACTTTTTTTCCCATAGCAGGGTCTTTCCATTGTCCTTGACAGGGAAAAAAAGTCACTTCTGTAGGCAAACTACCATCCTATGGATCATCACATTTGTGAGCTACCTAGCTTCTATATATGCCAACTCCCTGGCTACCCAGTTTGGCTGAATATCATCTGCTGGCCTTACATACCTGAGATCTCTCTAGCTGCAGGTGAGGTGGGAAGTAGCTCTGCAATTATCTGAGACCGGATGCCAGCCAATGATTACTCTCATTTCCATTTGCCATCTGGACATTTGGGTAGAGCTTCCTTTTCTGCCACGTTATGAACGTTGGTGAGATAGACACCGTGAAAAATTTCAATGTGTTTCTGAAAGAAAGTGGGAGAGGTTGAATATAGTTAGAAAGCAAAGACCAGAACAAAGATATTTGCATTCTTGTTAAATCTCCCTGCCTAGAGACATTTTGTTGCCTGAGAAGAGAAACAAGATAGCACTGTCTCCTTTTTATGTGCAACTTAATTGATGGTTGAAACTGTCTTCAGCATCGGTCACAGCACAGTATCCTCTCCTTCATGGAAAGCAGGCTAGCCTAAGAGTCACAGTGCAGACTGCGTGGCACATAACTCTTCTCACCAGCACCTTACTTGCCACCTCCCAGTATCTGCCTGAGGCTACCACTTTACTCTGCCTGCTAGTAAGACTGACTATGATGATTTAATCTGAGTGAGTTCAAACTTACCAACAGCTTATTTTTATGGTATGGACCTGAACAATAATATAAATAGGACTTCTTCTGAACACTCCAAGGCTTCACTGCTTCCACCTCCACCTCCTCCTTGTTCTACTATGTTTAGCTGTAAAATTTTGTCTAGATTCCAGAATATGTTTAACCAGCAGGGACATAACAACTCTTTTCTTGTTTCTTCTTTTCATTGTCCCTCAGAGGTCACTGTTTCAAAACAAACAGCTCATAGATAAGAGCTCTGTAGAAACCTGTCTCGCCTTGACTGTGTATTTCCCTAGTGGGTACTGTGCCTTATCTCCTCTCTTGAGTTGTCACATTCTATTGCTTTCTGCATGATATATATTTTAATTGACAGTGAGAAACAGGCATCACAAACTTACTGAAATGGCTCTTTATGGCCACTGTGGATGGAAGCCGTAACTCGAGGAGGCATCATTTAGTTGCTGGAGTATGAATAATTTATACTAAACATAATTCCTTTTTATGGGTCCTATTCATTAGGGAGAATTCAGCAGGAAGGCACACTGCTTTTGTGTTATTTGCCTTGAGGTGAGACTATGCAATCCTTATGTGGTTCAGGCAGGAGGGATGGTTAAAAATCTCTTTTCAAGAAGCCCTTGGGGTTGTATCCTAAGTAAATATATACAGAACCATAAAACGGTGACACAATGTCACATAAAATATGCTGGGATCAAAAAGGCAACTTGGTACCTCAAACTCTGTTGTTTAGTATGAGTTAGATCACTTGCAAATTGTTGTTGTTGTTGTTATGTCCCTTTGACCCTAATACGAACCTATCATGGGATTTTCTGGGGCTCTGGAAAATTCCAGACTCTGATAGGTGACAGACAGGTACCAAGAAAAATCCAGGAGAAAAGCTTGCAGTCACAATTCTGCACTCAGGTATTTATGATTTTTATCCAGCCCTAAGGAATGGATTTTCTTTGTTCCCACATCTAGTTTGACAGTAACATTACAGATCCTAACGACATCACCAATAACTTCACAAGTGAGTTTACTTGCTATGCCATCCTCTGTCAGCAATACCTCTCTGCATTCTACATTGGACAAATAGAGCAGTCTCTATGCAAGAGGACAAATGAACAGACCTCTAAAATTGCAATATCCAAGATCATCAATTGCAGAGCAGTTCAACCTTTTTTGGTCAAGTGTGTGTTCTTGACCAACAACAAAATTCAAAGAAGCATGGTCCCTGCTTGTCTTAAGAAAATGAGCTGTTTATGAAAAAAAAATCTTCTCTGAATGTGGAAGTTTATAATAATTATTGATTGCTCTGTTAGTTAAACTTTAACCTACCTGTTGAGTAGAAGTGCAACTCTTATTATTCCTAATCGCTAAGCTGTTGTTGTTTTTTTCCTTTGACCATTGTATCTCTTGGACTTACTCTATGGATTGGATGTTGCAGGCATTGTCTTACAGTGATTCAGCTCTTTTCTTTGGCCAGGTTCAAGAGAATTGCATTTAGAAACTCTACATCAGTTCCCTGGTGATCTTAATTAATTAATTAAGAGATTACTAACTTTGGATAGGATTGCACTTCCCATGAAGAAATATGTATGCAGTGAGCTCCCAGCATCACTGCCATAGGAGGCCCCCATGAGTTCTGTGACTGGAAATGCATCTACATCGAGACATGGAGAGCTTTGCCATCATGTTCCACACAGTGGTAACATGGAGCCCACTGTGTTAGGTGTGCCTTTAAAGGTGATTTGGAAGTTGTGGGTAGTATAAAATGTATATATTAGGTTACTAACTGAGGGACTTTACTAGGGTTGTCAGATCTCAGGACCTAGCCTAGTGTCTCCAGTTTTCTTGAGTTATCTTCAAGTCAGAAATGAGAGCACAAATTCACCAGTTTTAGTGGGCTCAGCTTTGGGCAACAGAAAAGGGCTACGTGCAAATCTGCAGCACACTTAATTGAGCAGCAGCTTGCTACAATTTTCAAGGCTTAATTTATTTGTTGCTGCAACATGCAAAGACTCTCCAGGGTGACTATGGATTTATTTAGTTAGCTTCCTCTTTCCTGCTAAATCACTGTGGTAGCAGGGATCATTCTCCATTCTGCTTTGCATCCACCTTCAGACTAGAAGCAACTAAGATAGCTTACATGTTCCTTATCCCAAAATAATTGCACCTTGATCTTTAGCTAAGATTCATATCTTAATTTTGAAACATGAAAATAACCTCTCTCTATATACTTCAATGTATGTGTTTGAATGACAAGCTGTGAACAACTGTGGTTGATATTTAATGCATAATGTTTTAATGACACTACCGCTGGGCTCAGGAAACCTCAGGGTCTGAGAAGATCCTGAACTGGCAACCCTAGGCTTTACTGTATTAATATTACATTTGTGCTGAATGTTCTACACTACCAGCCAGTTTGCTGGCAACATAGCATTAAAGTACTAAATCCTATACAAACTGAGAACGGGTGAACTCAAGAAACATCTTCTTTGGTAAATACTTCCCAGGACACTATGATCCTGTGTGAGTGGTGGACTACAAGTGCCCATTTGGCAGAGACAGGTTGCTGTGATGGAATTCACGCTGTCTACTGAGGAATGATCACCCTTCTGCACTAGATTGGGCCAGAATGCCAGCATGTTTTAGGCATATATTGGAAATCTGCCTTTTAACCTTGGCTTTCACACAGCCACAACCTGTTTTGTATTCTCTTATATGCTGCATTATTTCTTTTCTCAATTTGTTATTGATTTATGGTGTTGTTGAAAACTCTTTCAAGATTTGTTCAAATAAGCAGTGTGGAAATATTTCTAATAAATAAACAATAAATAAATAGATATCAGTTAGGACCAAAAGAATTACACTCTTGATTATTGTTTCTCCCCTGGACTACAGGTCATGGTATTTAAAATATGCATCAATCATTTATGAAGAAATAGTGGTTGTATAGCCCTAAGACTAAGAGCACAAGGCAGATGAAAGTTTGCTGGATGCAGCATTTTAAAGTCAGTTTATATTCTGTCTGTGTGGTTTACTTACCATCCAACAAATGATTTCTAATGCAGTGGCAGAAGAATCTGTATGCTGCATTCAGGTACATAAAATCAAGATCAAGTACAGTCCAACCCCTAGACACCCCTTCACTATCTTCCCTCATACTAGGAGAAAACCTGCAAGCCTACATGAAAAGCTCTGTATAGAACCCTGTTAATAAACCTCAGTTGGCATTCTCTTATTAACATATGCATGTGAAAGTCCATCTTATGCTTTTGTTAGCTGTTTTTGATCATTGCAGAGGTTGGAATTTTCTTCCACCCTTTTCAATAACCGCCACTGCCAGATTCCATTTAGCCACGGTCATTCAGTGGCTGGTAAAGAGGACTACAGACCACAGGCATCACCCACTGAAACCTCTGGAGGACTTGGGCAGACCTGGGCATTCTGCATCTATTTTATGCGGACATAGTATTTTCAGTCTCCTTCACCAGCCATTGAATGGCCATCGGGTAGGGAGAGGCTGCAGGAGTGTTGACTCCAGGGTGTATTGACAGCAAATATATAGCATATTTTCTCATGCAGAACTATGTATTTGCTATGCTGTGCCTGGGAGGATCTCAGTCCTCATGTTTTACCAACATCTCTATAGAACAGGATTGGGAGTTGTAAATGGCCTCCAGTTGTTGTTGGACTCCTAGCATTTTTCATTATTGGCTCTGCTAGGCTACTGGGATTTGCAACCCAACAATGTTGGCAAGGCCACATGTTTCCCATATCTGCTACAGAGCCTGAATCAGTACTTAGGTTCATCTTACCATAGAGTGCAGACAATATCCATTGCTGTACACAAACCTATCACTGCTTTACCACATGGTGTTGTTTTTGCTCTCCATTAGTGATGATATGACACTTGTAACACTACAACAAGGCTAACAGAAATGTTTTCACATGGCAACTCTACACACAGACATCATAATCTTTGAGAAGCTGTTTACCCTGCAAAAATGTTGCAACTGTTGAATTCAGGCATTTTGCCAAAAAGCAGAAAATGACAGTAAGAGCTATGAGAAGCCAATAGGATGGAAGCTTTCCACAAATCTTTTCACAGTCACAACACGAGGTTTTCCTTTTTCTGATTATTTGTTTGCACTCCTTTGCAAAATAGTGAAAAACAGTTTTCAGTTGGGTAAATATTGGGGAAAGACAGTGTCCTTACTGCTGAGGCACCTAGGCTGATGTTCCCTCACTCTGATCCAATCTCGCATAGTTCTACACATAGCAAAAACAGGGGTGTTTGTCTGATTGTGGATAATGTTAATCTGCATGGTGCTCCTTTTGTTGGGGTGCACATTCACATCTATACTATATCTCAGCTAATCACGCATGATTATATGTCATTAGAACCTGATAAAGGCAACCTTCTTGGTAAGCAACAGAATCTCCTGCATAGTCTGATAAGACATTTGTTCATTTGCTTTAGCCACTGAAATACTGTCTCTCTGCTACACTAGAGTGAAACTGATGTTAGGAGAATGTTTACCCTCAGTGATACAATCAAGTAACCAAATCTAAATGGTTACAAGGAACTATGGCATCATCACATTCATTATACGATCCCCAATGGGATGGTATAAGCAGTGAAGAAATTGGGCCTTAAAAATGCTGAAGTGGCAGTCCCTGCTGAAGTGGCAGTCCCTCAGGAGTGCAAACAGGGATGAAAAACTGAAGCCATTAGTAAAGAAGAGTCATGTTTATGCATCTCAAAAGCTCACTCTGTAAACGTTCACACACAAAATTTGGCATACCAATGGGTAGGCCAAAGAAGTAATACTACAAATTTAGAAAACTTCCTGACATATTTCTTTCTACATACTTCTGGAAAATCACCTCCAAAGATTGTATTTATGCCTGATATTTAGAAATTTCTATGTCATTATTGGTGGCTTCCCCCCCCCCCGATAAGCTTCTCTGGACGTCTTGTTTGAGAAAGCATTCCAGTTCTTGACTGACTGACTGACTGCTTGGTTGATTGAACCAATCATCCAGTCCTAGTTAACACCATTATGTTAAAGTAAGCTTTTCTCCTAGAACTTATCCTGCAGTTCTTTGAGGATAACTGTTTGTATGCTTGTAAGAAGAAACTACTATCTTCCCTGAAAACAATCTTTTATGTAGAAAGGATAGCCTAGTGATTCAAAGACATACCTTGCTGTGGATTCTCCTTATGTGATAAGATGAAGGTGAGGACAACAATTTCACTGGCTTTTCAAATATTATATCCTACTTACCTAACAATAAATTTTAAAAAATGGTGTACCCTGTCTTGAAACTGTTTGGGGTAAACTGATTTTACTTCACTTACCCTTAAGCATTGCAAATGTAATTCTTATAATACATGAGAGATATGGTTTATTAATGAAGGTCAGACTTTTTTTTCTTTTTCTTTTATTGTATGCTTGTTTGATTTGCATTATGCTAGAAGTTTATGGTAGGGGATGAGGAATCAAATTTAGGAGAACTATAATCCATATACAAAAGGGAGTTGACCTGATAAGCTAAAATGTTTTTAAAGCCTTTAAAAATGTTAAGTGTTTTAGCCATGGCACATGAAATCTTTTCCCATTCAGAGAATAATTTACTTCAGCTTTTAGAAAGGAATTGGATATTCCAGCTGCAGTTTCTTTAACATATGTTGATTGTCACATAAAGAAGGGAGGATGCTGTTAGCACCTTGATTAAGCAGAGCGAAAATGTGGAGATCTAATAATGCATCTGTAATAATCATTATGCCACTGGATTCTTTCCCTCTGAGTCTGCCCACAATAATTCAATACAGCACTCTTGTGGGCAGGAATAATTGCAGCTTGCCTGCTGGGCTCAGCCCTCTGCAATGTAATCTGTTTATTTAAAAGCCATGTTCTGCCTTCTCAGATGCAAGAGAGCCTTAATAATAACCCATGCATTTTCTTTATTACATCTCCCTTAAAATTAATATTGCATTGGCCAAATGTGGCATTAGATGTTTATTAAAAGCTATATTTTAACTACATGTTACATGGTATCAGAAAGCATGCCATCTCGAATGCCTTGCTCAGTACTTACAACCTGCTATATTTATTTCCCCATGTTGCAATCACATGGAATAAGGCTTCTGGAGTACCCAGTCTTGTTTTTGCTTGTAATGTTTTGTATATGAGAAAATGCACCACTAGAAAGTGAATGGAAATGTTCTGAGCAATCATAGTGTATAAAATGTAACTGGGTATTACAGAGAAGGCTGTATTTTGCTTCTGTGTGAATATTCTCAATTTACATGTAGGAAATTGAACAGAGGCCTGTGGTCCATAAGAATTCTTGCTCAGGTGGATGTGATATTTAGATTTAAAACTGATAAGAAACTGATTTTTTTAAAAAGAACTTGGTTTCATATCTCCAGCTGAGCAGCTTGGTATGCTAGGATTTGACTCATCAACGTCCCCCTTGTGTAGATTTGACATCTGGGGCTGGGCAAAGGGTGGCTATGCTCATATAAAATTTGTTCAGCGTGCACAGAAACATCAACATCTGTGTTTGGGTGCCACGTATGATCCATCCCCCTGGGATTTTTTCCACAGGACACAGAGGCCCTTTCTGCAGTACTCTCCCATCCCACAATAGGAACAGGAGAAGGATGGGACTGCAACAATGCTTCTGCATGATGTTGTCACGGTTCCATCCTTCTCCCATCCACAGGCAGTGAGATCATGGATTAAATGATTGATGGATTTTCCCCATCAAGGACGTGCAATCGCACACCCATCCCGGACTTACCTGTCCTGAGGAAGCCGCAGAAGAGCAGTGGCAGCACTTCCTGCCCCAGCAAATTCTGGGAGAGTACCCAGCTGCGCTGCAAAAGGAAGAAGTGGGGCCATTGCACTCCCTTCCATAGGGAGCCAGCCAGGAGTGGTGTCCTCCCAGCAGACCCACTGCCAGGATCCCCATTGAACAACTTTGGGAAAAGGTAGGGTGTGGAAAGGGCCAAGCTGTGTCAGCTGAATGTATGCAAAGCAGAATCCATAGTGCAAGCCTAAGATTTCATCCTCTACACACAGAGTGTATAAAACCTTCAAATTTGTCTATACCTGAACTGGATCCATAGTGGTATGTATGAATAATCCATTGTCTCCCAGACTGAATTCATGACACTAAGTCAAGTTGTGCCTCATGGAGCCAAAGCTGATTCAGATACCATACTTCCTCAAACTGTTGCCCTCCAGATGTGTTCAACTACAACTTCTAGAATCACCTGCCAGCTGTGTCATTTGTACATTTTCCATCAGCAGAACCAGGAGGGCATTTATTTCCTTCTTCTCCCACAGTACTTCTACATACCCTCAAAATCTGCACTGCAGGGAACAGATTTTAGAGATGTTCATATGGTTATTGGGTAGCAGAGAGGGAGGCAGTCCAGTTTACTAGCAAGCATCTGCCAGTACAGTGTTTGATTTAGCTCTAATTCCCCTAAGAATGTTTAGAACAGGAGTGAGCTGCTCCAGAGGGCCTATTCTACAATGCTTCTGGACTTCTGCAGGCCACATGTGTCCACTTTTTGGAAACAACAATAACAATCTATAACCATATATTCTGTTTTCAATTCAAGGAACCTTTGTAGACATTTCTTTTTCTAAAATGTGAAATGTTTGAGCATAAAATGCCAGCTTTATTCATACAAGACATCACTAAACTGAAGAGATTTAAATCTATGAAAAGAATGGAAAGAAAAACAGCAATCAATATCAGTGCTAAACAATCAAACCCCTTATGTTTATTAATACATTATGATTTATTAAGGAACATCATCCATCACCAGTTCCAGTTCTCCCCCCACATTAATCTCAGGGTTCAGGTTCAGCCGATCAATAAAAATCAGGTGTTTAATCTGTCTTCTGTGGAGGCTACCTATTTGTGACTTGAAGCTGTTCTCTTATACTAAAACATGTTACATTTTGTAAAATCTTTTAAGTTTATTGGGATTTTCTAAGCATATAAATTGGATGACTGATCGTTGGCTATCCCGGCTGAGCAGCAGGAACTGCATATGACTCAGCACAATAACCTGAAATGGAAAGACAAGTGGCATTCCTTCTGCACATAAAGAGAAAAATTGGTGATGCCTTACAATAACAACCTCTGAAACCATGATTGATTTAAGCTGTGCCAGACTTTCACAGATGACATGGAGAATGAGATGTCAGGATGCTGTTTGAAATCATTTCTCTCTTCTAGTGAAAGTGTTCTAATTAATTATCACTCTTTGTTATCTTATTTTTTTAAATTGCTAGAACTGCCTTATATGGGCTTGCACATATCTCCACAACACAATTCTTGTTCTGGAGTCATATTTTCCTCTTTCAGGGCTTTTAAAAGAACATGTATTCCTACTGAATTTTGCAATAGGGCTATGTAGCTATTCCACCACAGCCCTGATGCTAAAATGTCACCTTTTCTATGCTAAATGCTAAACCTTTCCAAGCTCATATCCATAAGGCACTAAATATGCACAACATTTTGTTAATGGCTGTGAGATAAAATATCTTTCTGACTACATGATGGATACAAATGATGCTTATCATACAGTGCTGCCCTTGACAGGACTTCTTAATGTTTCTTCTGCCTTTGGGTTATAAAATCTGAAAGAATATTGCAGGGGGACCTAAATACTTCATCTCTTAACTGTTTAAACTTTGACTGAATAGGAAGTGTGACTCGTGAGGCTTATATAAAGAGAAAGTCATTTCTCAGAGGCAGCAGCATGCAGGAAGCCAAGATTTTAGGAAAAAGCCTAGCTCTGACTAAGATGGGGATCAAAGTGTTTCTGCCCCTGGTTGGGCTGTTGCTGCTTTGGATCATATGCTTTTATTGTGGCTTCTGTTTTTCAGCAAATGCCTGCCCATTAGTAGATGATGACATACAAAGAAATAAAACCTACCTGGCTACTCCAAATGTGTTTTTTGTTTTTGTTTTTTAAAAAATACTATTTAATAAAAGGTAAAAGTAAATTTGACAGTGATTGGTCTATTGCATTTTTGGATGTCCTACTTGCATTTTGGTAATGACTGTATCAATTAATATATATGGTTTTTAGGATTTTGGGAGAAAGGATGATAAGTGTGTGTTTTGACATCACATTTGGTATGCTTTACTTGTTGAAATGATCTTCAAAATCGACAGACTTCTCACAGCATTTCCAGAGATGAATGCACTGAAGACTCTTCCACTGTCTTCTGTTTCCAACATGGAGCTACCAAAGAGGTATTGGACTACAGCCATCAGCCCCAGACAGCACTGCTTACTTTCCAACTATTCCAGTTTGGGAGGGAAAGTCTCAGTTAATTCTCTGTCAACTCACTTTTCTGGGTTCTGGGTTCTAAAAACACTAAAATTCTACAGATACGTAAGAGAAAAGAAAAAAACATAATAATGAGAAGTATGAATTAGAGAAAAATAGAGAGAAAGAAAAAAGAAAGAAAGAAATGGATCAACCTCGATTCTTCCTTTGAATGGATTATGACAATCAAATTGATTAAAGCTTCTCAAAGATAATATTACATGTTATATGACATAACAAAATCTAAATATTTTATACCATTTTATATTGTAATGTAATATTGTAATGTCCTTTATAACATTTCTTAGACAAATCCAATTTTCTTTATCCATTTCCACACTACACTGTTATAGTGCTATTATTCCACTTTCAATATCCTGTGGAATTCTGGGTTTTGCAGTGTACTGAGGCCAAAGATGCCCCTCCCTAAATTGCAATTCCCAGGATTCCATAGGATGTTGAAAGTGGAATAATAGCACTATAACAGTGTAGTGCAGAAATGGCTATTTTCTCATATCTGTAACCATTTCATAACCTACTTTCAGTGTCTTATATCTGTAGCCATTTCATAACCTAGTTTCATTTTGAGTTTAACTCACTTCTTCCCTTGTAACCATCCTATCCATGGACTTCCTCCGACTCTCAACGTTTCAGATTCCCTTCCTTGCCCTTTACTATTTCAAATTCCTTCCCTCTTGGTATTTTCAGATAATTGTCCTGAAATGGTATCTATGTTTATCTTTCTCTTACCACCTTCAGTCATACAGACTAAATTAATTTAGTTTTGTTAACCATCAAAGAAGTTTGATTACATATCAGTTTCAGATTAGCCTCCTTCTTCTCCCATCCCTTGAGCTGTAATCCCCTTTCAGAAACTAGAGCTTCTTGCCTGTGGATCTGTCAAGGTGGGCAGGATTTGGCTCCTCTGAGCATGAGCAGAGTACAATCTGTGAAGCAAGGTTTTGCCACAGCAGAAGGTCCCAGTGAAGCAGAAAAAATTCCAGAGGCTCATTAAGTAGGGCTTAGAGGCTGAATTTATTGCTGCACTCTAAGATAAAACTTAGCAAAAACATACCAGCATTCCAGCAATTGGACAAATAGGAAGAACAGAAGATAACGGAGAAAAATCAGGCAGCATCTCCCCTTACAATCAGTATACTGCCAATAGCATGACAGGTCCAGCTAGGGTATCTAACTGGCAGCTGGCCAAGGCAAACACCAGCCTTTTTATGCTACCTTGTCACCCTGAAACAAGTGAGATGACCCAATCTGGGTCTGGCATGCTCTGGCATGTGCCCTTCTCTAATACACAAGACATAGCCATAACAATCCTGCTGGCCTTGCACCTGGCTGCCTAGCCGCATCACCTCTTCCCTCTGCTGTCCCCTCATAGGAAACCTTGCCTGCCCGGCAACAACCTTGACAGGATATCGCTCACTTCATCAGTTAATTCTTCCATTGGCATGACTTGAATTTGTCTCTCCATATGATTTTCAACCTCTTTCATTTCCATATTGTTAACTTCTGTAACCCCCTCTTGTCTCACATCTTCCCACAGTTCTTCCTTAATCTTGCTGATCTCATTCCTCAGGGCATCTATCGTATTCCTCTTCAGGTTTAGGAGTTCCACACATAGCTCCTCCCTCATACATTGTAAAAAGTCTTGAGAGTTCCTGGGAAGGTTCCATCTTTCATTCTGTGCAGCAGTTTCAGAGTTAGCAACTTACTTCTCTCACCTAGACAAAACTTAACAGCAAGAGTCTTATCAACATCAAATAGATAACATCTGTATTTTCTCATGCTGTAGTTTTTTCTTATTAAAAAAAAAGTCCAATTCAGTTTTACAAATAAGATGAATTTCAATCTGTTCACAAGATACATGGACTTAGATCCTTAATTATTCTCTTTTAAAGATGTCAGTCCCTAATTTTCTAATTTATTTGTCTCAGTCTTTTGGGGCAAACACACTTACTCTGTTCTTGATTGCAGAAGAAGATGGGAGGACAGTCCCAGTTGTTTCTTTTTAATCAGAGATGGCTGAAGGCCCTCATAGTACTAGTCCTCCTGTCTTTGGCCCTTTCCACGGCTTGCCTGATTCCAGCATGGGCACGCAGGGATCACACAAGCAGCCTCTTGTGAGGCTGACCGAACCGTCATTTGCAACCAGAATCTAATCCATTTCTAAAATCCAATTCATTTTTATTTATCTTTTGTAAGCTCTAAAACTTCACAAAGTAACGTTTCCAAGTCTCTGAAACTGTACACAGTAGAACTGTCTTCACATTTTTTCCAGTTCAGCTTGTGTAATCAATATTGTTTCAGATGGAGTCTTGATGTTTCTACGAAGTCCACAGAGACTTCTTCTAGGGTAGCCAGAGTGAAAACTGAAAGGCCTCCTATACATTTAATAGTTGTGTAGAAGTAGGAATTTCAGCAGAAGTTGCCTGTTACCAGCTTGCACAACAAGAAATACTTGCTGAAATTCCCTCTTCTGTACAACCATTAAAGTTATAGAAACTATCATCAGGTTTCAACATACCAACCCTTCTTGTGACCATCATACATATTTTTTATGGTCTTGTGCACATTTATTTTATTCTAGGTAGTAGGAGACATTGTTGGAACTGGTAAGATTATAGGATTCTGGCTGGTTTGTTAACTGTAAAATGTTAAATGTTTGTTAAATGGTAAAATAAGGCAGATAACATGAAAATATAATAATTGGCAATCTGTTAGTCACATATACAGGCATAAATAGGGTATGTGCCCATATATGTTATTTTGGGGGGCTTTGTAGAAATAGGTATCAAAGTGCCTTGATCTTGACTCTGGTGTGCAGCAATGACTCAGAGTTTTCTGTGCGCACCTTTATCTCACTGGACAATGATTGGCTGTGGTGGTGCATTCAGCTTCATTCTGGTTGGTCATCAGCATTGCCAGAGGAAGGAGCAACTGGAGATGAAGGTATCTCCCTTCTTGCTTTTATGCTTGAGAGCAGCAAGAAGGAGTCCTGCTGCATCCCAGCAGCCAATCAGTGTCCAAGGAGCCAGAGCTGCAGCCTGTCCCACATAGCTGTCATTGTACATAAGTGGGAAGCAGCCAGAACAGAAGGAGCCCCTTCACCACAGTCCATAAATACACTGGCATCAACTTATACTCCACCAGCACAATGTAGAATCTGAACCATAATGTTTTTTGTTGAATGGTGAGCATTTGGTGTTCCACTGTCCTTTATTTCTTCATATTTTAAAAATATTTTATTGTTAAGGGAAGGCCAGCCAGACGTGTATACGGCTATTAATGCTAATTTTGTTTCTGTTTCTTGATAAATACGTTGGCCAGAATCCTTTGGGTCTCTTATACAAGCATAAGTTACTAATTTTTATCCAATGTGGAATGTCTGTGTTCAGATCAAGTCTGAGTAAGCAGAGTTGTACATACAGTGCCATTATACCTATGGGTGTGCATTCATGTGCACACGCTCATGGAAGCACTCATCCATTTGGTTGAGCATTGGACTGTGCATTTGGATTGTATTGAGCCTGTACATTTTTTGACAACAAAATATCCTTCTTCAATTTTGGCTGAGAGCAAGTAGAAGTGTTAGTCATTCTATGCTTCTTTAGCATCAGGTCCAGCAGAAGCCAATGCCATCCTATTCCTGTAGTCATGATAGTTACATGAATATGACTCATTGAGTCCATTTCAGTAAGTTTATAATGCAGGATTACACATATGGAAAGCATTTCTTTCTATCAGAGTTGTTCAAAGCTCTTCCCCCCAACAACAACATATCAGAAATGTAGATGCAATTGTAAAGCAAGATATGGAGTGATGAAAATGGTGAAGCAAATATTGTATATTTCACAATTAATTATCTAATGGCTGCTTCATGAAACCACTTAAAGAGGTACCCTATCTAATTCCCCCTCCATAAAAACATTAAGCCTATGTCTAAAATTGCCTATCAGCACCACTGAATGGTATATCCAGAAATGGATTTGCTGAATTCACTTCTTTATAGACATATACCAAATTGCCCATACTAATACAGCAGCCATTAAAACAACCACAGTAATTTTCAAAGTAGACATCTGATTTACAAGCACACTTTTGTAATGACTTGGAGCCAATTATTCTCATATAGATTCTTATTGAATAAAATCTTTAATATATTTATTAAAGAGGTCTGAGTATGTAAACCTAATAACAAAGTAAGATCAATGAAGACTGTCTTTCTTATCAAATTTTAAAGGCACGTGGCACCCTTCCAAAGAGTTTGCCCTCATGAAGAAATAAAATAATCTTTGCAAATTCCTCTCAGGAGTACACTTAATATAATTCCGTTATTAGATCTTGTCACATGTTGCATATAGGTTTCAGATAGTGAGCTACAGATTCTAAATCAGGCTGAATCTTCAATATTTTATACAAAATGCATTAAGCACTCAGAGTGGGAGGAACAAGTGTGAAGGCCATATATAGTGTCAGACATTGACTGGGTGAGAGTAAACAAATTGGAGCTTAATCTAAGCAAGACAGAGGTATACTTGGTCAATCAAAAGGGCTAGCAACCTTTGCATGCTTATATTAGCTAACTGGTAGTCTGCATGTTTGCTAACTTCCTGTTTGCTTGCTTTTTCACACCCACTGTTTTCCTATATCATTCTAATCTGCAACCATTTTTAATTCCTCGCTATACATCATTACACCATGTGTTTGATTATGAAGTGTATGTGTATGTAAAGCTATTTTGATATTTCTTATAAGGATGACTATACTATTCATTTTCTCTGGCAGAGCTCTAGGGATGAGGGGTGGGACTGATTGTTTTTCACTTCTACCTGGCCATTTTTATTACTCTATTTGAGATGTCTGCAAGTATCTTTTACATCTTCCAACGTTCTTATAGATTCTGGAGTGATAATCCTCTTCCAAAGACTTGGATTTTCAGTCTAAGGACTTTTCCACACTACACTGTTATAGTGCTATTATTCTACTTTCAACATCCTATGGAATCCTGGGACTTGCAGTTTAGGGAGGGGCATTTAGAATTCTAAGCTAGAGAGCTCTTTGCCTCAGTAAACTACAAACCCCAGAATTCCACAGGATGTTGAAAGTGGAATAGTAGTACTATAACAATGTAGTGTGGAAAGGCCCTAAGTGTATTCCTGGATTCCTGGATTTAGTAGTCAGAAATGCATTTGCACAGCTGAGGCTAGTGTGTCAATTATGTTCATTCCTTGAAATCCTTGCCCTGACATTTCTTTGTTACTATCCATTTGGGCTGCTGGAAACATGCACTATAAGATCAATGTCTACATGTGATTCTGTCATATAGTAGTTCCTCTGAATAAATATTTGAGAAGAAAAAGGCCTTGAGATCCTCTGAATCATCCCTGGTGGTCGGTGAACCTTGGCTCAGCTGTCAGTTTACCAGCTGTGCAGACCATTATTATCTCAGTGTCTCAATAGTTTGATAACAAAAATGAAAATATTCAGACCATCATAAGCTGCAGCTAGTACAAAATGCAGCAGCCTGCGCTGCCTGGTATGATATAGACAACATACCATGCCAGTCTGAAAGAAATTGCACTAGCTGCCAATACATTTCTGGTCTGAATTCAAGGTGCTTGTGATGATATTTGAAGCACTCAACAGTTTTGAATCTTAATAATTGAGGAACACCTCTCCTGTCCTGTTTAGGAAGCCAGTCAAGGTTCACAGTTCTTAAACAGTGCCTATAATACCAGCCACAGTCAGGTTTATACAGTCTTATGAGTCAGAATCTTATGAGTCAGTTTAAGTGATCTGAGCATCTCATGGATCATCCCTTTTTCATCTACATTGGCTGCAATAGGTATTGTCCCATTCATGTCTCCATGTTGTGGCTGTTGAAAAGGATCCCTTTCTGAGTCAGCTTCTGTACCTGGGTTCTGGGATCAAGACATAACATGACAGTGCCTTCCTGAAGATTAAAATCTTCTGGAAGGATCTCCTCTGTGGCCCACCAGTGAGATCAAAACACCGTGTTGGGACATGGCACAAGGCTCCTTAGTTGTGGCACCCCAACTGTGCCCTCCCCGTGGAGGCCCAACGTTCACCAACACTTGTCTCATTTAGATGCCAGGTTACAACCTGGCTGTTCATCCAAGATTTTAGGCCTCATTAACTCATCCCAAATATGGTGTACAGTTAGCCTTCCACTTTCATGAGCTTGACTTTCATGGATTTGATTATCTACAAGTTTCTCCAACCCCTGCCCTTCAAAGCACTTCTTTTCCATGGCAGCCTTCCCTCATGGCAGCTCTCATCAGACTGCACAGACTTTTAAAAACCTACTTCTGATCCTTCTCCACCACCAACAGCCACTGCCTGGCCAGCTAAGGATGCCTCACACCCTGACTTCTCAGTACCATAAACTGTCTCCCACTGCCCTCCACATACCCAAGGAAAGAGATGAGTGAGAGATAAGAAGTATAGAGCCACTGTGCTAAATCAGCCCCTTTCACTCTCTTTTCCCTGTCCTGGTTTGGACCTTGAGTACCTGCTCTCCCCACCATCCTCAGTCCCCTTCCCACAGTTACACAAAGACACACACATGTGCATTGATGTGTGTGTGTGTGTTTGCAGGGTCCCTGTGCCCCCGAACCCAGCAAATGTGGGGGGCCAACTGTACATAGTGTAATTTTTTTAAATCCTTTAAATCTGCTTTAACTTATTACTGATTTTGAATATGTCTTTAGTTCATTTAAATGTTTTTAAATTATGTAACTTGCTTTAATAGTTTTTGTGAGCCATTCTGAGACCTTTGAAATAGATGAAAGGAAATGCTGTGGATGCAGCATATCTTGATTTTAGTAAAGCCTTTCACAAGGCCCCCTATGATATGGTACTAGTAAAATGTGGGCTAGAAAGCACTGCTGTTAGATGGATTTGTAACTGGGGTTGACCAACCAAACCCAAAGACTGCTCACCAGTGGCTCCTCTTCATTCTGGAGAGAAGTGACAAGGTTCTGTCTTGGGCCTAGTGCTATTCAACACTTTATCACTGACTTGTAGGATGGAATATAAGGCATTCTTACCAAATATGCAGGTGACATAACATGATATGTAATAAGATCACAGTGGACAGGATCAGAATATAAAATGATCTTAACAGATTAGAAAGATGGGCCAAAACTAACAAAATGAACTTCAACAGGGAGAAATGCAAGGTACTACACTTAGGCAGAAAAAAAATAAAATGAACAAATATTAGATGGGTGACACCAGGTTTGACCACAGTACATGTGAAAGAGATCTAGGAGTCTAGTCAACCACAAGCAGGACATGTCAGCAGTGTGATTCAGCAGCTTAAAAATCCTATGTGATTCTAGGCTGCATCAATAGGAATATAGTGTCTAGGTCAAAGGAAGAAATAGTACCACTCTATTCTGCTTTGATCAGACCTTACCTGGAATATTGTGTCCAGCTCTGGACTCTATAATTCAGGACAGATATTGGCATGCTTTACTGTGTCCAAGGTAGGGTGAGCAAAATGATAAAAGGCCTAGAAATCATGTTGCATGCGGAGCAATTTAGGGAGCTCGGTATATTCAGTCTGGAGAAGAGAGGGTAACATGATAGCCATGTTTAAATATTTGAAGGGATGTCATATAGGGAATGGAGCAAGCTTGCTTTCTGCTGCTCCAGAGACCACAACGCAGAGCAATGGCTTCAAACTTGAGGAAAAGGGCTTCCACCAAAACATTATGAACAACTTCTTGATGGCAAAAGTAGCTTGACAGTGGAATACGCTACCTCAGAGTGTGGTGGAGTATCCTTCTTTTGAGGTTTTTAAAGAGAGATTAGATGGCCATCGGTTAGGAGTGCTTTAATTGTGTATTCCTGCATGGCAAAGGGTTGGACTTGATGGTCCTTGTGATCTCTTCCTGTTCTTTGATTCTATGAAATAAGTAGGGGTATAAATATTTTAATAAATAAATAAACAAATAAATAAACCATTACTACAAGTTATTGGTTTTCCATGCTGCTTCAAATTATTTTAATATATTGGAAAATTTAGGAAGACCAGACTATAGGAAGAATGATTCAGCCATGGAAGCCACAGTCCTGAGTTGGCAAGATCACAGCAAGACAATTGATGACCAGGGCTCGTAGAAGTCTTTCCTTCAAGAATATAAGAGAAGGCAGATTGGTATAGTATTCAACACAAACTTCAAAAAGCATCTCCTGTAGAAGAGCTTAAATTATAGAGGGAATTATATATGGAATCAATAAAGTACACCTCTACCCTTACATTTCCAGCGTCTTTAGAAAAAAGTAATTAAAATGGATGTCAAAAAGTGTAAAGGGGACAAATATTTCTGCCCACCCACTCCTACCCCAGCCTATATACCTATGGTAATGCTGTGATGGAATTATTCTGTTGTCAGCGGTTGAAAACAAAATATTTTAGCACAAAAGTAAGAATTGAACTAAGATGAGTAAGAAGCTGCTTCTTTGACGTTAAGTAGCTTTATTTGTCTTGTCCTGAATTCTTGTCCCTTCTGTTATTATTTTCTGCTACATACTAAATAATAGACTGATACATGCTAAAGCATCAAGGAGAATTATCATCCTGTCTCATCTCTCTTTCACTGCAATTATCCAACAACTAACCAATCTCTGTTCCAAGAGCTACTTTGAATCCTGAATTAAATTTTCAGCCAAATATGGTTGGAGTTGAGCAGCCACCACTCACTCAAGCACCTTGCTCTCAACTGGCTAGAAATTCAATTTCTGCATGAAATGTTGCATGCCTATGCATAGCTATGCATAGATATCTTCTTTAGGGTTCTGTTTCCCTAATGGAATTATATTTGAGCACAAAACTAGACAATAAGGAAGTCTAATTTTTGTTTGAAAAAGCCCTCTGCCACACAAAGCAGGAGACAATGCCATATAAGCAAGCCAGTCCAACAGCAATTTCCACAACATAATCTGATTCATGGCCACATGGCTTTGCCAGCACTAATTTTTCTTCTATCTACAACCCTTTCATGCTACCCAATTAAAGCACTATGATTCCACTTTAACTGCCATGGCTACATCCTTTGGAATCCTAGGTTTCATAGTATTAGGAGACACTAGAGCTCTCTGGCTGAGAATTCTAAATAAATATCCTTCCCTAAACTGCCAAATGAAGAAATCCATAGGAGTTACATGGTTGTTAAAGTGGAATAACAGTGCTGTGTTAGGGTACTGTGAATAGGGTACTGTGAAAGGGCCCTCTGGATATTGATTTTTTTAAAAACGCCTACTTGCCTCACCATTGGTCAGGGTGGCTAGGTTTTATTTTATTTTATTACTGCCTTTTCCCTACCACGGGATCCAAGCTGGCTTACAGTATTTTAAAACAAGATTAAATGAAGAAAAATCTTTATTTACAAAAGTTTAAAAAGAATTAGATGACAGTATTATTAAAATAAAAATTATTTTTGAAGCAATGGTTAAAACAGTTAACAACACATTTAAAAATACCTACTATTAAAAGATATCTATCTCTCTGACATGAACTGCTAATATGAAAAATTATAGTAAATCAAAGGATAAACATTAAAACAACCATTGTGCCAAAATATAGCCTGAAGAATATCCCCATAGAATTTAAAGAAAATGTGAAAATTAGGTTTGCACTAGGGACAGATCATCAGGAACAAATTGCATACCAATAGAGCTGTTTCAAGGAACAGAGACAGAATCTACTCAAATTCTTATTGAAATCTGTTAGCAAATATGGAAAACAAAAGAATGATCTACAGACTGGAAACACTCAATTTACATTCCAGTCCCCAGGAAAAAGGACATAGGGGATTGCAGTAACCACAGGTGTTCAAAATTATACAACAAAGACTTTAATCATATACAGGGGAGAAATGCCAGAAAGGAAAGGAAGAGGCACTAGGGATCGTATTGCAAACATACATTGGATAATGGAGCACACCAAATAATTTCAGAAGAAAATCAGCCTGTGCTTTATAGATTGTAGCAAAGCCTTTGCTTAGTTAGATCATAAAAAACTTTGGCTTGCCTTTAAAGTAATAGGTGTGGCACAACATTTGATTGTCTTGATGCATACATAACCTGTACTCAGGACAAGACACTACTGTTAGGACAGAATACAGAAAAACAGAATGGTTTCCAATTGGCAAGAGGGTCAGGAAAGGCTGAGTTTTATCACTCTGTCTATTTAACTTGTATCATACATATCATTTGGTTGGGGGGAAACAGGGTTAGACTCAAAGGAAGGTTAAAACTGGAGAAAGAAACATCAACAATTTAAGAAATGCAGATGACACTATACTACTAGCAGAAAACAGCAAAAACACTTAGAATGATTACTGAAAAAAGTCAAAGCAGAAAGTGTAAAGGCAGGTGTACAACTGAATATTAAGAAAACAAAAATAATGACCAAAGATTATTTATAGAACTTCAAAGCAGATGATGAAAGATGTTGAAATAGTTCAAGATTTTCCATACCTTGGCTAAGTCATTAATTAGAACAGAGACTGCAGTCAAGAAATCAGAAGACTTGGACTTGGAAGGACAGCTATGAAGTAATTAGACAAGATCCTCAGGTGCAAAGATACATCACTGAATACTAAAGTTAGGACCATCCATGCCATTGTATTTCCAATTTGTATATAGTTATGAAAGCTGGACAGTGAAGAAAGCTGATAGGAAGAAAAACAACTCCTTTGAAATGTGGTGGTGGAAAAGAGTTCTATGACTACTGAGGACTGTTAAAAGGCAAAAGGGGTGGGTCCTAGAGAAAATCAAGCCTGAACTCTCCCTAGAAGCCAAGATGACTAAACTGATACCCTTTTCGCATGCTTTTTTTTTTTTTTGTGCGAGCACCCCTTGAGCGTCGCATGAGTGGGAGCGTTGCTCCGTATGACACACTCCCACTCGCATGACACTCACGAGGCTAAAGCGGGGCACGCACGCATTTTCTTATTTTCGGCTGTAAGCCGAAAATACTGCGCACTCGCACAATGCTCGCAGCACCCTCCCACATTTACCTGCGTGCAGTGCTGTGGCGAGCTGGGGCGGTCATGCTTCCTTCCCCCAGCGCAGCCTACAGCTCCCAGACTGCGCTGCGGAAGGAAGGAAGGGGCGCTAGTGCGACGGTCGCGCTACCAGGAAGCCGATGCGGGAGGCAAGAAGGGCTGTCATGAGTGGCTCGCGTGAGGGGCTGCTCGCGCGAGCACTGCTCCCCACTGCCGCGATGAGGTAAGGTGTGAAAAGGGTCTGAGATTGTTGTACTTCAGCCATATCATGAGAGATACGACTCACTAAAAGAAACAATAATGAAAAGACTGCATTACAGATGGATAACATCGCCAATGAAGCAACAGCCCTGAGTTTGTAAGATAGGAGTTGATGATAAGGTGAATTAGAGGTCTCTCTCACTTAGGGTCACCACAAGTCAAAGACAATTTAAGGGCAGTTAACAAGAACTCTCTGTTATCTGAACACACCACTTCACGTATGTTACTGCTACATAATTTAGCTCTCAAGGATCTGCCTCAATAAAAACATCAGCATAAAATATAGGCAGAGGGTTAATTGGGTTTCCCATGAAAGGGTGTTCCACAGCCTGAGAGCAGGCACAGAGAAGGCTCTTTCCTCACCAAACCTGCCTGTGAATGTGGTAGGACCAAGAGAAAGCTCTCCCCTGCAGATCTTAAAGTTCAAACTGGTATGTATAGGGATATACAGTCTGTCAGACAGTCTGGACCCAAGCTGTGTAAATGTCATAATCAGCATGTTAAACTATGCCTGAGGAGCCAGTGATGTTGTTTCAACAGGGGGGCTACATGATCCCTGTAACTGTTGATCAGAACTGGAGGAGCATGGATTTTGCAGCTCTGCTGTAGAACCTCAGCAGAGTCGGAGGCACCAGCTACAGAGGTACCACAACAGGCAATTTACAGGCTCACATACAAAAACATGGGGAATTATGTGGTGAGAATAAAGTGCAAAAATAAAATTCTTGCAGGCAAATTATCTGGCCTCATATCTGCAATATGATGGGGAGGGAAGGGTTAAAATGTGTTCTGGAAATTTAATCTTCTTTATTTGCACTCAACTCTATATGTCTTTTTTTTTTCAATCTAATAACTTTGAAATGACTTGTATATTTTTTATGACCAAAAGGCCTTCTTTCATTTGACAAGAACAAAAAAATATCCAAGGAAACTTTTGCCATCTGCAATCCTAGTGTGATAGGTGCTAATGGCAGCCATATGAACACATTAGAAACAGATTCTTTAATTGTCCCCACAGTTATAGTGAGCTTTTAGAAGTTCCTTAGTCTAGCAGCTCTGACTGAAATCATTTCTTAATTGCCCAATGGAAAAAAAATTGAATACTGGTCTTCTGTTTAGGAAGAAAAGATTGCAGCAAAAATAGTCTCTCTGCTCTTAAATATTGTGAGAGCATCAATTTAACAATCTAGCCTGAAACAGACAAATATCTGCTGATACCACAAAAGCCTTTCATTAAAATAGCTGGTAATTATAGTTATTGACTCGTTGCTGTGGAAAATGTTAGCTCTGCTGGCGTCTGCAGGTAATAATGAAACCATTGAAATAAACTTTGCATTCAGAATCTGGCACTAAATATTTGCTAAATGTTTGCTCTAAGCAGTAACTAGGATTCATGTTTAACTCTTAAGATATAGAGCAAACCAGAGCTTGAAAGAGATTCAAATATTAATTCTTTGAATACACATAGCCCAGAAAATATATTTTTGCCTTCTCTTTAGGGACTATTTCCTAAATTTTCTAAATTGCAAGAGCCCTGTTCTGGTATTATGGATTTGGCTGGAAAAGTTATGCCCTGGAGATGGGTTTTGACATTCGGAAGCCTGTAGAGGTTCTCAACACACACTGAAATATTAGAAATACTCATACAAAGCAAAGGTAACAAAAAGTGGCAATAGAAGAGGTTAATCTAATACAACATTGCCATATTGACCAGTTGGCTGGATTTCATCCAGATTTTAGACATACTACCTGGTGCTCACTTAGGCAACTAGCTAAGCCACATTTCAAGATTTCGTTTTCTAAAACAACAAGTTGTGAGCCCTTGTCAAAGTGGAGGCAAAACATGCAGACATTGTTCTGACCGATTGCTAGCCTCTGTGTGTGTGGGGGGGGGGGTGGGCAATAAGTGAAGCTACTGACAGTTTGATCAACATTCTCAGAATTCTTCTTTTTGAGTGACCTACTGATTCTTGACCTCAAACATGCATAATGTGTATTTTCCTCTACTGTAGCTTTTCTCTTCTTTTCTGAGCTAGATGCTCCTTCATAGGCCATTTCCACCCTATCCTATGGAATCCTGGGGTTTGCAGTTTAGATATTTAGAATTCTCAGCCAGAGAGCTCCTTGGCCTCAGTAATGAGCATAGTCTTTCAGGCTACAATTCATCCCACATCCAGTTACACGAGTAATTCCATTGGACACAATGATTCTTACTTCTGAGGAAACATTAAGTGATTTCACTCTTACTTGGCTTTTTAAAAAGCAAGGAATATTATATTAGAGGTGGGAACCTTCTACACATAAATGAGAGATAATTAGACCCTAGGTCCATTTTCAGAAACAGAAGGCTGTTTCCTTCTCAGGTTATGGGCATTCAGGAGAGATTATATTTATTTCTCCCATTACTATTGTCATAGTATATCATTACTAATAATATTTAGCATTTTCAAGGCATTTTATAAAATTAGCCTTAGGAACCCTTTACAGCAACCCTGAGTTAGGTGAGAATGATTTTTTTTCCCGTAATAATAATAATAATAATAATAATAATAATAATAATAATAATAATTATTATTATTATTATTATTATTATTATTATTGAAGTCTTGTTTTGCAGATATGGGTATGAAGCTGACCCAGAGTTTGGGAACATATGGTTAATTTTTGGACTATTCTTCACAAAATGCCCTCAGCCTCTGGATATACTGGATTGGGAATTCTGGAAGCTGTAGTCCAAAAAACGTAACTTTCCCAAAGTCTGGGCTGAGCACAGGTCCAGTCAGTTTTTAGACTCCCTACTCAATGTTTGTTCAAGGAACTCTTCAGTTGTTAATGTGCATTCAGAGGCAGTACTCTATGTCCATAAGGCAAAGTGAGGCAGCTGCCCTGTGGAATGTGAAGGAGATGGAAACAGAAGTCAGAAACCTAAAATAAGGAAGAGCTATAAAGGCGCACTTCAGCACTACCATACTCAGTGACTCCCGAGGCAGATTAATATTTCCCTGTGTTGACCACTTGTTCTTGCTTAGCCTTGATGTTGGCTGAGAGAAGGGAAAGGAAGGGGAGGGGAGAGGTGGGGTGGATGGGCAGAACCTGATGGACAGTCAACAGCAGCCACTCCAAGCAACGTCCAAGTGGCAAATACCAGATATACATAGTTTTCTTCTGAAAATCTTTTCAAGGTAGTGCTCTCACCATGAGATTTCTCAGTTCTCTCAAAGGAGAGAAGCCAAGTCCTGATACCTGAGAACCCTGCACAGTATTCAGAGACATCATTTATGCAGAATGGAAGGTGGAATCTCTTTCTCCCACATATTTCAGTACACTCAGGTAGAGGGCTAATTCATAATGAAGGGTCCCCCCCCCAATATTCTATTTAAAATCAGCCTGTGTGGGCAGGGTTGTCTCAGGACATTTTGCTGACTGGAGCAAAGACAAGATAAACACATGTGGCACACATAGAAGCTGTCTGGACTGGAAGTTCACCTTATACACAATACTTTAAGTCAGCTGACCAAGATTAGGAGGCACAGGAAAGGCAATGTGACATTCATGGCACACAACACCTTGCCGCTGAGTTCATGTTCTCATCCTCCCCCCTCCACCATCTGCTGCCTGAGACAGAGAGTCAACAATGATAGGTCCATGAATTACAAGATTTGGTTCAAATATTGATTTGACAATCATTAAAAAAAATAGTTTGACTTGGCTGAAATGGATTTGGAGACCACCTTATTCAACCTGGGTTAGAGTCACAATCCAAATCCTCATTATAACTGGAAGTCAACAAATGACTATTTTTTCCCTCTGTTTGTAAGAATGGGATTACAATTCTAAGGAGCTTTTAACTGCCAAATTTATGTCATATGGCCATTTTGCAGCCAAAAATCAGCTGAAAATCACAAGTGGAAGTCACCTTTGGCCGCATATTTGTCCTGTGTTTTGGATAGTTGGAGTGCAAGCTGTTTCAACATGATTCTTTCCCCAGAAGGCCTCCAAGACAGAACAATTTGGGTGCAAAACCTCCTGAAAAAGTTAAAATTGAGAAGGTCTGTTGAAGGCCACAAGAGGGCCATTTCCAAACTATAAGATATCTTTAGCAAATTTCTAGAAGGGGTATTTCTTTAAGTTGTTAAAGATGACTGTCATGGTACATGATTGTATTGACCTCCTTTTTTATTATTTTACTATGATTGTTTTTGTGATTTGTCATTGGAAGACAAACATGGACTTAATCTGCAGGTCTAATTACTGAGGTGCACATCTCTAAAGAAATACCATTGTACAATAGATTTTATTACAGCAAGTACACACTTTCCATATCTGATCTCCAGACTACCCACTGTGTTGTAGTTTTTCTGGTTCCTGAATAAAGAAGGTGCTTGGAATTCTTAGGCCCTTTCCACACGAGATGGCAGAAACGCCTCATGGCATCACAAGAGTGTAGTTTATGACTGCATTTCTGTGACACTGTGTTCCGCACACTACTCCAGTTGAGGTGGAGAAGATTGCTTTCTCCTTCCGCACTACAGTGTCCATGACCACTTCCCTGCTTCACCTTTACCCTGCCCCTGTGCCTTTGATTGGATGCTTCAGGGTTTTTTTTAAACTTTACCAGATGACGTTTCTGCATGGCAACATCTCTATGTAGAAACAATGTCATGGAACGTCCAGCCCTGTTTGAAATGCAACAGCAAGGCAGCATTTCATGGTCTGTGGGTGCCTGGGGAGTGGAGGATGTCTGTCCCTGGCATGGCTACTGTTGCCAGCACCATGGACTCTGCAGTGCTCACTCCTGGGCTTGTAAAACACTTCCTGGGCATCAGGTTGGGATCTCCAGTTCCCCCACAGTGCCCTCTGAGGTCCTGAGCTGGCTGTCCTGCCCACTCTGTGGGCATCTCAGGGCCACATGGGGGGGGCAAGTACCAAGGGCAGTTTGTGGGTTCCTGGGGAGTGGAGGATGTCTGGCCCGGCATGGCTACTGTCGTCAGCATGATGTTAACGGCTAATAAAGATGTTGTTTTTTCACAGTAACTGTGTTTGTGCGGTACCTTTGCTGCTACATAAGAAATGCCCCTGTCAGCTGGCCCACCCCCTCGACTGAAAGCCACAGGGAGAGGATAAAGATCAGCTTTTATTGGGAAACAACAAACAGCAACATTTATTAGCAAGGTATATAAAAGGAGAACATGAAAGCATTACGTGTATTGGCCAACTCTCATGATGGCTTTAAATTTTTAACTTTGGACCACTAACATCCTGAGTAGATATGGTCTGAAGTCAAACTGAACAGTTTTCAGTTGTGCCCAGGGACTGCTGGAGTGACTGCAGGTCCCATTAGCTTGTAGAGTGTTTCCTGAGGTAGGAAGGCCTGTGGCACCCATCATGCCTGTTTGCCAAATGGACAGCCTGCTCAACTGCAGTTTACATGGTGCTTTCTGTTGTTGAGGTGGATGCCTTCAGAGTATACTGTAGAATCCATGAATTCCTGGTCAGGTGGAAGGAGGTGCAGCTACCTAAAAAGATGGAAAAGATACAAAGAATTTGCATTTTGAAGTGACTGTGGGTACCATGAGGTTTGCAGCGCACATAGCAGGAGGGCTTTGTGCAGTGGGGTGAGATAGGCAGTTTCCAGTAGGGAAATGTGTGGGTCAGGGGAGGTTAGTTGACGTTTTGGGGATGGTTTTGAGGGACTGCAGGTCCCATGAGGCTGGCAGGGCACACAGCAGGGTGATCCCTTTTGTGGTGGGGCATGTGTGGCAGGGTGGGAGGGGGGTTTTGTTGGCCAAGGGAGGGTGGTGGATGTTTTGAGGCGAGATTTGAGTGACTGCAGGTTCCATAAGGCTGGCAGAATGGATTGCGGGGTGGTCCTTTTTGAAGTGAGGCATTTTGGCGATTGCCGGGGGGGTATGGGTAGGTGAAAGGAGGTGAGGGGAAGGGAACGGCATGTTTGTGGGTGGGGGGTTCTGAGCAACCTCATCTCCCATGAGTCTTGGAAATATTTACTTGGGGAAGGGCTGAAACTCCCAACATCTGTGTGAGCAGCCAGAATGCCTGAAAAGACCGTCCCCCAGCCCACCCCTCCCCCTAAAAATTAGCCCAGTGAGAAGAAGGTTCCTAAGTTCTGCAAGGATTGATTTATTAGAAAAAACTTACCTGCCACTTTCTTCCTGCTTTTCTTCTCCTCCATCATTTCTTCTCCTCCATCATTTCTTCTCCCTCATCATTTCTCACATGGAGGAGCTTCACATGTTTTGGTGGGCAGGGACAAATCAGTACAGGAAGTGACAAAGAGACGAGCCGGGCACGCCCTCAACCCCCCCATTCCTGCAAGAAAGTGCTCCAATGGTTCCGCATGTAGTTGTAGAAATGTAGTAGAAGTGGTCTGAGGGAGTGAAAACGCTTTTTTTCCGTTGCTCAAATACAACGCTTTAGCGACATGCAAAGGCGCACCGGCAACTTCACATATACTTAATAGCAACGATGTCATGCAGATGCACGTCTCCTCAAGCTGTCGCAGCTATGCAGTGACTACACTGTGCGGAAAGGGCTTTAGAGTCCTGCTCTTCTTGGCCTTTAATGATAAGGAAATCTCTGCAGTCATAGAGTGGGGATCAAGAACCTCGGCCCCTCCAGATTTTCAGTACTACAGCTTCCCAAACACTTACATGTGGGGTAGTCCAAAACAGCTGGAGGGCCTAAGTTTTCCTTCCCCATCAAACAATGAGTACTCTGTTCCAAACTCTCAGAACTAAATAAGAAAATACCATATTGTTTACTAGTCTTGAGAACCTGGGGAAAATCAAGTTTTTTAAATGCTCCATAAATATGAAAGCTCTGGTATAGAAGCAATTTTCATATCAGCCCTTGAATTTTCTTTTTAAATGTTGCATTCTGAAAATAGTCATAGATCCAAGACAGCAGATACCAACATTGCTTTGGCTTTTAAATTTAGACTAGGTTATTGGATCAATATCAAGGGGAAAAATATTTGGTAAATAAAATGAATTTATATAAAAGTGAGTATGATAGCATCTGTTTTCCTGTTCTCAACACTGGACTCTTCCAGACTGGTTTAAAGAAGTGCAGGTTCTTGTGACTGAGGTCCTTGGGCTTTGCTAGGTTTTGCTGGTTGTTGTCACTTTCATGTCCACTTCGTCCTTTCTTGGCAGGGGGTGATACTTGGAGTGGTTTCTTAGATCTGCATTAGATGCAAGATCTGCATTTGATTCAACCCTGGCACTGCATTAGAACCAACTAGAGCATGGTTTGCTGCAATGGTCATATTGACAAAAGCAGTGCTACTCAACCATGGTGGTACATGGAGTGATGCCACTGACTGTCAGTTCCCGATGAGTTTCCAAGCAAGAACTAAACCATCTCTGACTCATCAAGAGAAAATAGTTGCTGGTTCCTCACATCAGATAGCTTAGGAAGCACTGTTCTAAAGGCCAAAGTTGTCCTATTTGATTTGTTTAAATTCTTTATTGCTACTGTGTTACATCAAAAGTGTAATTTAACTGGTGTGCTGTAACTTTAAAAAAATATTTTTAAGGGGAGGGAATGAAGGAGAAGAGGATTTCTTTTGTTTTGATTTGTCTCAGAATTAAAAAGAAACTAACTTGGCACTGGGAATGAGAGGCTTCATGTGGTGCTGGGAATGGACAGAAAATAGAGTGGGACAACAGAATCGTCATTTGGATATTTGAAAGGGAAAGGGAGGGAGGGAGAGAATTACTCCAAAAATTACTCCAAGAATTACTGCAACCTCCAGCAACCTACCAACACATTTACCCAAGCTTTGTATATGGTTGGTCATAATCTTCTCCTTAATAGCTAAAATGTGCTGATGCCTCTAAAGCAAATATCCTAAAGCTCCTCATGCCACTACTCTTTAGAAGCCATCAGTTTTCTGAAGCAGGCTTCTGATGAAACAAAAATAGAATGAGTTAGTGAAATGGGTGTCATTACTGTTAAATCTTAAACCCAATTTGATACAGGCTCAAAGAAGAAAGTCTTTCTCTTATGACATTGAAAAAGTGGAAATTACTAATCTTAAAAGCTGCAATCTCAGAGTATTAAGTTTATGCAAGGGGATGAAAGAAGATGATCCGCGTAATGGTTTCTCTGCATTGCTGGAAATTTCCCTGAAAAAAAATTGAATCTTTTGTGTTGTCTTCAGATCTGTGTCCTCTAACCAATCATCACCAACAATTGGCTTTCATAGACTCTGTTTCAGTCTTTGCTTCGCTACATGCTCAGTTTTGTGTTCATACTCTAGCTTACAGGACTGCAATTTTTTTTTCCAGTGGGAAAACTAAAATGTCTATTGTTTTCTAATTTATATCTCAAGCAATGCAAGCTAAAAAATAGATGTGGCACAGGCAACTTTGCTAAATTCATTAGACATCAGTACTAACCTTTCATCTATTTTGAATTTTTATTTTCCAGACTGTTCACTTTGCAACTAAAACGCTTGACTGAAAGGCATAAGAAAGCATTTGGCAAAGCTAGGTCAGCAGTTCCAGTCAACCAAACACAAACTATGTGTTACATGTTTAGCACTGTCTGCGAATATGGTATTTTATACTGGCAAAAAAGCCCGTCCATAGGAAGTTGCAATGACAATGATGAATTATGATATGCTGATGAATTTTTTCCAAGTTCTTGAATAAATATTAATCTTCATTTTGGTAATTAGCAAAGTGTTAATTATATCATGCTAATTATATTGTATTAATGTGAAATCAGAGTGTGTAGTCTGGCTAATATAGTCTCTTCGTTCCTCTCTCAGTTTATTCTCTCACCCCTCACAATTACTACTCATTCAAAAAAAAATTGTTTCTTTTGCTCTTTCATCTTTTCAACAATAAATCTCTTTTGTGGACATTCTCCCATTAACAGTATACTTTGGGACTTTACACAAGTATTTCTGAATGTAATCTTCTGTGTGCATCAGCTTTCTAACAAATGTCTTCTTGAGAACTAATGTGCTGTAAAACATATAAACACTACAATGTGTTATGATCTGTTACTTCAACATGTCACATAAGGTCTAATGCAAAAGTTGACAGAGTACAAGGGAAAATACTGGAAAACATCTTCAAGTAGTATGATCATATATGTTAAACAACCATTTTAAGAGTTATCCCACAGTCTCTTTCCATTTTTATCTGTTCATCATTCCACAATTTTGGCATCTTTACATTCTAGCCTGTCCTTTTTTCTCTTTCCTTGGCTGTCACAATGTGACTCAACCACATATATTTCCTTTCCACAAACCTTCCTGTTCATGACTTCCCTTGTCAAACCAAAGCAGAGGCATATTGTAAATTGTAATGAGATTTGAGGATGGTCTGATTGATCCCCTGGCAATCTCTTCCAAGTCCAGCTCTGTAATACTTTATTCTGTGGCTTCTGTGAGTAGAACTATCAGTGTCGGTTGCCCTGAGGCAAAGCCTCTTACAACTGCACTATATATACAGAAAAAAAAGTTAATAGCTAGCATGGTTGGCCAAAAATATCTTACTGCTTGAGGTGAAAGATGAAATGGTGTCCCTCCATTCCACATATAGAAGCACACTAGACAAGCCATTCAATCTTACCTCAGCACTGATAACTGGAAATCATCCTCTAGTCAAAGGTTGGAGAGAATGTAGTTATCTACGATTTACTGTTTTCTGGTAATGAAGATAAAACAAAGCTATACGGAGGTGTAACTAAGGTACACTAATAGAACAAACAGAAACTATGTTGCATATAAAAGTGACATTTCCCAGTTACTTTTAAATATCACCTTTTTAGGATCATTTTTAGAGGCATTTTGACTGGATTTTTTTAAAGGTATATTTGGAAATGTTTATGACATACTCTAATCCATCCATGTGTGTGCTTTAAGCAATTAAAGCAAGAAAAGTGAAGAGCAATAATTAATGCAACATGTTACTTTTTAAACATTCCGATAAATACAATAATTTACTTTTGAAACACTTTGACTAAAGAGAATTACTTTTCCTCAGTAACTTTCTAAGTTCTGCCTCCACTATACTAGCTGGCAGTGGAGTAATTTATGTGGTATAGACAGCCTGTGTAGCATACACATAGCTTTTTCTTCCTAGTGTGAAATGACCAGAGTTGGGAAACCTTCCAGCACACCTGAGGGGCAGAGGATAAATCCTCCCAAACTGAGGATGGTAAACAGTGCAGGATAAAGTGAACTTGGGCATAGTCATGCTACCAGTCATTACCAGTTTCATAGCACTGGGTCTGTTATGACTTCTAGAAAATGAAGAAGTCTCTCTTAGCGTTCCTTTCCTCCCACCTCCCCAACTATGGTTCTGTTGTTTCCTAATGAGAATGAAATAGTGCTTAAACTAACTTTGACCTGAGCTGAACGCTCCTCTGCATTTCTACCTAGACAAATACCCACTGAGTGTCTTGTGAAAGAAACTGGGAGGCCCTTCTCCCACTCAGTGCTGATGTCTGCCCTTGCATAGGAGATAAGAACTTCCCAAATTCCTTTAATTAAACACTGCCACCACCCACTGGATAAACCCTTATCTTAGCAGTGAAGTGGGATGCTGCTAGGGAGCACTGATCTCTCAACTTAGAGATCTCTTTCCTTCCCCCACCCCCTCTGAGTGAGAGAAATCCTACACATGTTGCCGAGACACACACACACACACACACGGGACACACATGGGAATGGAGAGAAGCAAGGAGTTCTTTACAAAAAAGCATTTATTCTAAGAACAGGCGATATAAATAAGAGAAATATCATTATTTATGAGAGGCCATTTCTTCTCAGGTTCACTTGGTAGTTACAAGTATAGATAGTCTCCCCAGATCAGCCAAAGTTTTCAAAATAACGGAAAATCCTAATGCAACTAACTAAGTAACATTCTAGCTACTCACATCATTGGTCATTTTCTGAGATGGTGTGCTGAGGCAGCCAGAAGGCAAGGCCTACTGGCCTGCCTACCACTGGCATTATAGCCCTCTGGTAGATGTCTTGGATATCTCCTTGAGAATTTTTATAACTTCTTCATCGAAACATCTCGAAGATTCTCACCTTTCTCTCCATGATTGGACAACTATCTCCCATGACCTGTGATGCTGCGCTCACTAACTATAACCTAACCCTAGCAGTTCATTAACCCTTTGTATGCCTGAAGGAAGAACTATCTCCCTTCAGCAATGTTACCTGGTTAATGGGAAAACTCCATTATCACATGTGTACAAAGTGGCTGGCAAGTACTTGGGAACAAATGTTATTGTATGCCTTCAAATCATTTCCAACTTATGGAGACCCTCAGGATAGCTTATCACAGGGTTTTCTGGGGGCTGAGAGTGTGTGACATGCCAAAGGCCACCTAGTGGGTTCCACGGCCAAGCGGTGAATGTCTCTGTTCTCTAAGGTCATATTCCAATGCTCAAACCACTATACCATGTTGCCTTATTCGCCTCCTTATACTTGGCAGTTAACCTCCTTATAATTGGGAAGACTAGCTTAGTTATTAGAGAAGTTAACTATATTCATGAAATATAAGTGAAATTTCTAAGCAGCCCTACCATAACCTAGTTTACTGAGCATGTAGCCAAAGTTTTCCTCAAAAATCCTAACATTTGATCCCATGCACCAATATTTTTTCTCAGTGCTATAGGAGGCTAAGCTGGATGTCCCAGTGTTCTATGGGTTTGTATCCTGTCTTTCTACAGTGGATCTTCAATTCAAACTTTCTTTCCAGGGTTAAGTGTGTGTGTGTGTTTTTTTTTAAGGTTATCATGCTATCGGGGCAAGAAAAGTTTGAATCCTCTCCCCACATGCAGCAATTCCAATCTTCTACCATAGTGCTATTATTTTGAAAGAAAGATGTTGTTAACCACATTCACACAGTTAACAGCATGTCTGTTTTGATCCTCAAGGTAGCAGTCAGCCTCACAACCCTGCTGTGAGGTATATTAAGATGAGAGGCAGGCAATGAATTGCCAAGGACATCAATACCAAGCAGAAACTTGAATATGAGATTCTACCATCCAGTGCTAGCTGCTACTCCACAGTTGGCTTATTATATTAATATTATTCCTCAGTAAGAATATCTTTCTGTCTTGCAATATTTTGCAAAATAGAATAGAAATCTTTATGAGAAGTATGTTTTTTAAATCCTTTTCAAAGAAGAGGGGAAGAAACCTTAGCTATAAGTGGCAAAAATAAAAATGTCCTGGTGATATAAAAGAAATCTTTCTAAAATATTTAAATGTTAAAAAACAGAAAGGGAAAAAGTGCTCAAAAGCATAGGGATTGTTTCTGAACAGTATGGCAAGAAATTGTCATCAACAACAACAATTTTAACAAAAGATAACAGAGGCACACTTAAGAATAAAAATTTCTGAGAAATATGAGGTAGCTTGACAAAATGAAAAGTCAAAGCAAACTGCAATTGATCCAGGGTCAAAGAACCTCACCATTCATTTGAGCTGATATTTATCACAGCTAGGTATTTGTCCTGCAGCAAGCAAGAATTATGTTTGAAAAATCACTTTCCCAATCTAAGACTGTATCTATTCTATAAAGCCTCCTTGTTAATGAGCAGTATCCCATGCTTTTGACAGCCTTTACAACTGGAAATGTTAACAATATGAGCAGTTTGGAAAGAGCATGAGCAGTTAACAGCACGAGCAGTTTCGCTAATGTAAAACATATAGTCACACCTAAGAAGCAGAGACCAATGGCCAAGATCCTCCGTTGTGGAGATACAACATAAGAATTCTGCATATGAAACTGTGCAACATCTCCCCTCCTACTCCACATCATTTTTAGCTACAGGAGCCCCCTTTCCATGGCCATTTAGTGACCAAGGGAGAGCAGGAATCATTGGAGAAGCATCTAGCTGTGTCCCTATAGCCTGACACAGAATAATGAAATTATCCACCAAGGTATTAACAGAGATTGACTTTTTGGTCCAATAATGATACTCAGTTCTGATGTCAGTGATCTGGTCATCAATTTAGAAAATTACTTTGTAGCATGACTTCCCTTTATAAATGACCCTAAACTTATGTCTTGAAAGACTAGGCCACTTTGAATGAGATAGAGGTATAATAAAATAAGAGCTTAAGAATGGGTACATTTGAGAGAAGAAAAGAAATAAATCTCTTCAGGTATCCCAGCATGATGCCAACTTCAACTGTATCAGGACACAGAGTGAATTTGTGCAGCTATGTGTGTGTGTGCATGCATGCATGCATGTAGACCTTCATAGCTTATTGATTTCTTTAAGATTTGAGTGTGTGTGCAGGTTTCATGCAGGTGTGTGTGTGTGTGTCTGCGTATGCACGCATGTGCTTGTGTGCATTTGCATATATGAATGTAGTTGTAAATATGTTGATGTATGTATATAGTTATCACAATGCACTTTGAGGTTATTTTGACTTTTGCTCTGACACAATTATATCTTTGGTTAAATTACAATGGAATCCACACGAGGAGCAGATGATAAAATAAAAGACTTTGAGAAAGTGTTCCAATTAATTGTCTTTCACTCCAGCTATTTCACTTTTATCCACAAGTGAAGGAGGTTGTAACTTCAGTCCAGTCTCAGACAAATGGCAGGTTGGA
This sequence comes from Ctenosaura bakeri, assembly GCA_948474755.1. Lineage (NCBI taxonomy): Eukaryota > Metazoa > Chordata > Lepidosauria > Squamata > Iguanidae > Ctenosaura > Ctenosaura bakeri. The sequence goes on along the minus strand of CAOLHI010000556.1, from coordinate 445,892 downwards.
GGGTGCTCCCAGTGCTGACTACCCACACACACACACACACACACATCATGTGGAAAACACATAACAACACAGTTTATGATTACTAATGAGATTTTTTTTAATGTTGGCAACTCTTGAGGAACAATCATAGAATCATAGAGTTGGAAGAGACCACAGGGGCCATCAAGTCCAACCCCCTGTTATGCAGGAACACACATCAAAGCATTCCCAACAGATGGCCATCCAGCCTCTGCTTAAAAACCTCCAAAGAAGGAGACTCTACCACATTCTGAGGCATTTTTTTGCCATTTTTCCTCTTTATTGGCACAGTTTTCAATTGTGCCTTCAGCATCTCACTTTTAAGAAACTCCCATCCATCATGAACTCCTTTCTCTTTTAGTATTCTTGACCATGGGATTTCAGCAAGTAACTCCCTAAGATTACGGAAATCATCTTTCTTAAAGTTTAGGATGTGTGTCTGGCTACACTTGGCTTCTCCTTCCCACTGAATGACAAACTCCAAAAGAGCATGGTCACTCCCCACTAAGGATCCCACCACCTCCACCTCATCAACTAGGTTGTCAACGCCGAGGCCTGGCAGGCAGCCAAAGAGCTGGCTAACAGCTCTTAACACAGATAAGGCAGACAGGCAGTAAATCAACGGATTTTAAGGTACCAACAAAATAACGAGCTTCTTGCAGCTAGCCGCTTCTCTGGCTGTTACATCACAGCCAGGCAGAGCAGCAAAACAACAAACAGAGTCCCCATACCACAGAGTCGGGCAGCGTTCCAAGAAGTAAGCCAAGGATCCACGAACGGCCAGCAGGCACAGTCAAGATGGACGGTTGTGAGCCAACAATGACCCACGGCTGAGTGAGTGTCTTTATAGGCAGGCCCTTCCCCCAGGTGCTATCTCAGCTGGAGTCTGATTGCCTGGCGTTTTCTACTTAAATGCTCCGACCTTCTGAGAGCACTCTTTTGCTCCCAAAGCTGCTGGTAAGTAGGCACTTGCTCCTGAGCCTCACCGTCTGACCCTCCTTCTTCTGGCTGGGCTGGATTCTGGGCTGGGTCTTGGGTTGGGGCTGGGGCTATGTCCAGAGCAGCCTCTGGGCTTGGCTCTATGGCTTTGAAGTCATCTGCTTCAGATTCAGAGCTTGAATCCTGGAGTGCCAGCGTCCCGACATAGGTCATCCCTTTTGGTCAGGATCAGATCTAAAATAGCCTATCCCCTTGTCGCCTCTTCCACCTTCTGGACCATGAAATTGTCTGCAAGGCAAGCGAGGAACCTGTTGGACCTTGTGGTTCTGGCAGAGTTTGACTGCCAACAAATATCAGGATAATTGAAATCTTCCATTAACACTGCATCTCTCCTTTTTGAATGTGTGGTCATCTTCTCCAGGAAGGCCTCATCCAAGTCCTCAGGCTGGCACAGAGGCCTGTAACAAACTCCCACAATCACATCCCTATTGTTTCTTGCTCCCTTAATTCTTAACCAGATATTCTTGACTTGGCTTCTCAGATTTAAGTCATGGATCTCTTCACAGGTGAAAACATCCTTGACATATAAGGCTACTCCTCCTCCTTTCTTGTTTGGTCTATTTCTGCGAATAGGTTATAACCCCCTATTCCTACATTCCAATCATGAGATTCATTCCACCAGGTTTCAGTGATTCCTATTAAATCATATTTATTTTGTTGTACTAAGAGTTGGAGTTCATCTTGTCTATTTCCCATGCTCTGTGCATTAGTGTAGAGACACTTGAGACCATGTGCCCTTTCTGGAAGTCCTGTACTAAAGTTACTTTCCCTCCCCCTGTTGGTCTCTAGTTCTACTGGTCCTGCCCTGTCTGTGTCATTTGGGCTATTTTTTGCAGTACTCACTGAATTCTTGCCCAGAATAATATTGTCTCCCTCCGTAGTCAAACTCAGTTTAAAGACCTCCTGATCCGTTTTGCAAGACTGTTAGCAAAAACATCACGACCAACAGTTGTGAGGTGCAGGCCATCCAAAAACCTGAATCACTCCCAACAGCACCATTTTTGGAGCCAGTTGTTGATCTCCACTATTCTTCTTTCCCTTCATGGACCATGTCCTTCCACAGGGAGGAGAGACAAAATGACAACCTGTGCATGAAGGTCCTTCAGCTTCCTACCCATAAGCTCATAATCCTTCGTAAGGTGTTGAAAGCTGTGCCTCACCGTGTCATTGCTTCCAACACGAACCAAAAGGAGGGGGTTATGGTCAATGGGCTTGACCAGTCTTGTTAGCCTCTCTATTATGTCATTGATTTTGGCCCCAGGGAGACAGCATACCTCACGATTGATCCTGTCCAGGTTGCAAATGGTTGGTTCCGTTCTTCTCAGCAAGGAGTTCCCAACCACTAGAACTCATCTCCTCTGAGCCTTGTCCAGTTACTTGATGAGCAGATTCTGTCATGGCTGCCTGAACCTCCTCTTCATGCTGAGACTGTTGGTGCTGCTGCTGTTGCATTTCGTTCTGCTGGTGTTGGGGTTCCTGTTGCTGATGTTGGATTTCCTCTTGGTAACATGGCATTATCTCCTCTTGCTGTTCCACTTCATCATTAATAAGGTCAAGAACTTGGAAGTGATTCTGTAGCTTGGGAGTCTCCATTTGGCAACTTGCCTTTCTACTTCTGCGTGTCACATTCCCCCAAGCATCTGTCTCCCGGTTTCATGAACTGACTTCCTCATCCACTAGCTTCTCCATGCACTCCGTCTTCAAAAAGGTCCTCTCAGCCCTATCCAAGAACTCCTCTCCCTCCCTAATAATGCCAAGATTCGAAACGCGTGCCTCCAGCTCTTGAACCTTCTCCTGCAAGAGGGCGACCAGCTTGCATTTGCTGCAGGTGTACCCAACGGCATCTTGTAGCAGGAAAAGAAACATGCCACAGCTGTGGCAGGTGACCGCAGCAGCTCCCTCCCCCTCCATACTTGATAGTCTAGATAGTTTAATTGAAAAAGATAAAACTGGGCTTTGCCTTCAAAGTCCCCTGGTAAAACCTATGTTAACTTCCCTGTTGTTCAACCTTCTGCTCTCTCCTCTGGAAATGAGTTTGAAGGCCTCTGGGAGCAAATATAAAGAGCTGCTAGCTCCTCCCCTCAGCATATCAACATGGGACCAAAGGCTGGCATTGCCATAAGCGATGTTGAACTGCTGGACTTCTCACTGGATGGTGAACTAAGCACACAGTGGGGTGTTTGGCCTCTTGTTCTGCTTTTGGAAAATTCATTGCACTGTTTACCTGCATTATCCGCTTAGGTATACAAATTAATATCATTTAACAATGTTGCCATCTCACAAATGGAAAATTGTAGAAACTAAAGAAAGTCACTTTACAGGAGTTTCAGAAGCTACTTGGTCACCTTAATTTTCCTTGCCCCTGGTGAGGATCTCTTGCATTGTTTTTATGAAGCAGGGCTCACTATAACTGATGCAAGAGCCAACATGGATGATTAGGATGAGTTTCTACTCTAGTTTAATGGAGCAGCAGGAGATCTTCACATGTCAGTTTATTTTACAGGGAAATGATATTTGTTTTGGTGTCAGACATTTGAGATGGGTCTTGGAATTTTTCCAAATGTGAGGACAGTTTGATGGTGGGCTGCTGAATTCACCATTTGCTAGTCCATTCTTGGACCCTTTTCACACAGCATTTCCAATGTGAAAGGACCCCTTGAGAATCATGCACACGTGAGGAGCAGTCCACACAATGCACTCACATTTGCACGATGCTCAAGGGCCTGACGCAGACCGCACACACATTTTTTCATTTTTGGCTTGAAGCTGAAAATGCTGTGCAGTTGTGCATCGCTCCGGGGCCCCACCTTGCATGTGGAACCTCAGGAGCTGGGCCCGTCGCACTTCCCAGGCTGCACTGCAAAAGGAAGAGGCAGGGCTCTTGCAAGAGCAGGAAGCTCATGCAGAGCCAAAGAAGCAGGGAAGCAAGAATGTCTCTCTGGAGGCTGCTCGTGTGAGCCCCGCACCCCAGCACGACAAAAAGGTAAGGTGCAAAAAGGGTCTTGGTTACGATATGACCCTGGTCAGTGTTGTTAATTTGATCATCTCAAGATCCCCACATGCCATGTGCCTTGTCCAAGCCTTTCCCACCAACAGTAGGAGCACTTCAGACAGCTTGCTCCAGATGCAAACTCCAGTCCTCTCTCATGCCTACAGATCTGAAGAGCCTTGGAGGGATGAGGTTGTCTAAGCCAAAAGTCTCTCAGAAGGCTGGAAGGGAGATTGGGTGAACTAGGTGTCTAGCAGGTTGCAGGTGTTGTGGCATATTCATGTGGACCACATATTGCTGTGTTGTGTTTCTTTGAGGGGCAGGGACCTGGTCCTGCAGTTCATCAGGACTAGATTCTCAGCATCAGCTTTCACTGCTAAAGCTCAGGGGCATGAGGATACCACCTGTAATTTCAGTGTGCACAAGGCTCTGGAAGGGTGGACCAGGAAAAGAACACAGATTGCTGGTATGGGTTAGATTCTACGGCTTTTGCAAAGGGCTTAGGTTCTGTATGGGGTGAGATCATGTGTTGTGAAGATGTCTATGCATCCTCTTAGGAGTAGAGCACTTTATAACACTCTAACATTGTTGTTCTTTGTCTTTTCAGTTAGTTCCCAGGTGCGGTTTGGAAAGACAACAGATGATTATTTGTGGCCATAGTATGATTTATTGGTTGCGTCTTCCGTTTGAGGAACACACTGGGCCTTCTCCTCAGGTTTTAGTTATTCAAACCTGAACATAAAAGGGTGAGGGCTGGTGCTCTGACCCAGCTTTAGGCCCTGTTCATGCATTATGTGCAGCTCTTCGGGGCTAGACTGGGTTTCTTATTTTGTTTTGTCACATCAGCTTTTGGCCCTTATAGGTATCAATATTGGATAGTTGCTGTGAAGGCCTTACACTGCTTAACAGAGTTAAGATTGGCACCCATTTATTTAGGATTGGAACTGCCTCCACTGCTTCTGGGCTGGGCTTCAGCTCACATGACATCCAATCTACCACCATTGGAAATCTTCCTCTGCAGAGATATACATTTGTCCTCTCAAATTTTGAGGCTGTTTTGCTCAACTAACTTAGTTCCTGTTTTCTCTGTTGACTTCTAGGTGCTGTGTGGCAGGACAGCACATCCTGATTTGTGGCCACAGCATAATTTTTGGACAGTGCACTAGGCCCAAATTTACTGTGCTGGCTCTCAGCTGGGGCTGGATGAAATAGACACTGTGGAGTGATTTAGTAAACAAGGACTGCAGCAGAGTGTCTGGTTGCCATTGTGTTTAAGGAATACTATGGGCCTCCACTTGATGTTTTGGTCATTTACCTTGGTGGTAATGACCCAGGCTTGCTGAAGTGCAAGGCCTTGGAGTGCCGTGGGCCTCCACCTGATGTTTTGGTCATTCGCCTTGGTGGTAATGACCCAGGCTTGCTGAAGTGCAAGGCCTTGGAGTGCCGTGGGCCTCCACCTGATGTTTTGGTCATTCGCCTTGGCAGTAATGACCCAGGCTTGCTGGTGGGCAAGGCCTTGGAGTGCCGTGGGCCTCCACCTGATGTTTTGGTCATTCACCTTGGCAGTAATGACTGGCTTGCTGACAGGAAAGGTCTTGGAGCATTGTGGGCCTCCACCTGACATTTTGGTCATTCACCTTGGTGGTAATGATACCGTTTTTTGGTGGGCTGGCAAAGACCCTAAATGTATTGACCATGCCAGAAGAATGGTGAATAATCAGATTTGGGCTACTTTATTCCTCGTCTTTTTTTTATTATTTATTTGTATCCCGCCTCTCCATATGGATCGAGGCGGCGAACAACTTACAAATAGCATGTATTTTGAAACATTTCTATACATGCCCCGAACAAGTTGGGTACTCATTTTACTGACCTGCGAAAGGATGGAAGGCTGAGTCAACCTTGGAGCCCGGCAGGATCGAACTCACAACCTTGTGGCTTGCAGTACTGACATTTAACCACTGCGCCACCAGGGCTCCTCATCTTGGTAACCTATCTGGGTGGCCAGACCTCTACTGAGCAGATGAGGTGCACCTGTTTGATCATGGGAATCAGTTGTTCTTGAAAGAATTGAGAGGGGTTGAGGAATGTGTTTTCCAGCCTAGTGGGGGGGAAAGGACTAAGCGGACGCTTGTCCCTTTCTGTGGCAGATAATGGGGGATAATAAAATGTCAGTGATCACCTATTGGCACCCATTTGGTGTAGGGTAGGGCTCTGGAACCACCTGTTTAGGGCCCTGCATCCCAGGGGGTTTGGTGAAGGAGGCTGCCCTTGAGGTTAACCTGGGAATAAGACTCTCACTTTTAGAGCCGTGCAGCTTGGGTAGGAATCTCTGGGTTATCTTCCAAGATGCTGGACTGGGGAGCAACCAAAGCAATTTGGATTGCCTCTGGGACTGAGGTGTTGTTGCCCATGGGTAGGCTAAGCAGATTGTCACATTGTGACCCTGGCATCAGCTGGATCAAGTTATTCCCTCTGCCCCTTGCATCTTTCAGGTTAATGCAATTTAAATAATACAGGTCAAAATAAAGTGGCCCTTAGTTAACCTAACTTTGTGTCTGGTCTTTTTATTCCATGGTTGAGCATCAATGCAAATCTTTGACACACATTAAAGTTTGATTGTAGGAAGGGGAAACAACATGCCTAATTTCTGCAGCCATTCCATTCTCACCATTATCCCTGCTTCTAAGTTTTTATGAATTTTAACTGGGAAACAAAATATGCATTTCAGAAAATCAGTTTCTGAACAGTAAGCAATGTTTTAGTAGAAATATTTTCCATTTCATTTGGTGCCAGGAGGAAAGCAGAGTGCTTCCAATAATTATTTTAGCTGAAACATTTCTTAACTAGCAAGGCATACTGTAACTTTAATTTAGTTTGTTGAAGAAAGTTGAATTGCATTTCAGACAGTTAATGTGAATGCAATGTAGGCCTCAGTATGCTTACTCAGAGGTAAGATCCACAGAGATCAATATGACTTACTCCCTAGTAAGTGTGTTTTGGATACCAGGCAAACTTTTTCATTATTAGCTTTTTCAGTTCAAGTCTCTCACAAATCCCCCAGTGACACTTTACATTTATCATTGCTTCTGTGGTTTTTTTTTTTTAAACTTACTATGTTAATTTTATGACTTAATAAATCCTTTAGTTGAAGAATTTTATTGCATTCCTGGAAGTCTTCACATTCCCAGTACAATCACAGGCCAAACTAGAAGTGATATAGACTTCTGTGCTGATGGGGGTGGGGGTTCTTGCATTTTTGTTTCTTTTTTTTAAATAAAAAAAGGTTTAAAAGCCTGCCAATGAGACTGAAAGAAGAAGACTGCTTAACCCTTTCCCTTCCTCCCAACTGTCTGTTAAAGAATTGCTTCTCTTGCTTCAGCACAATTGTCATCCACAGAGAAAGACATATATGGATGGTAAAAGTTCATAATGAATCCTAAGGACAAAAACATGTAGGTCCCTTTATTACATGGATTTTGTGGCTTTTCTCTGTGGTTACAGAAAGTTCTTGTTTCTTATTTTAGGCAACCGTAATTTCATTCCTACATCTAATGTCCAAAACAGTTCCCCAATTTAATGTCTAAGATCCAGACAAGGTTTGTTGGAATATCCTGGACTTAGTATAGATAGTTCATCCCAGATGTGGGATGTCAAGGGCAGTTGTGACCTTAAAATGAGAAAATAATTATAAACGACTAAAGTCTGCATGTTCTAAGCTTGTGGTGAATCTAAATTTTAACGTCCAAGATCTCCAAGCCTCTAAACACAACTCCAGAATCTCTAACCAAGCACTTATATTATGGAGCAATCCCTAATGCAAATAAATAAAGTCAAGAAAAACTTGCAGGTCACCTTTACAGCCAAAGAAAATCAATAATGAGAGACTGAGATTAATGACTTTGTGCTTAATCAGACAAAAATAAAATATATGAGACACAGAGCGCAATTTAAGCAATTTCCTTTAGAATCTTACCGTTTTGGGGATATGGAAGCAGTTGTCATGCTGACATTTCATTTACACTTATTTTGAAAAAAACACAAGGTGACAAGTGAACCTGGGGCCATCTCTTTCAAAAAAAGGGAGAGGGAGAGAAAAAAAGCAATGGGAAAAGTATCCCTGAGGCAACAAACCTCCATATTTGACAGATCTTGACCTTGGTGTAAAACTTTTATTTTGTCTTTACAGGAGCAAGACTCCAAGCAGCCAGTACAATGACCAAAGCACTCACTGATCAGAATTTCAAACTGTAAAAGATTTAAATGAGCTTTTGTGGATTGTTGCTGCTGTTTCAGCTTCCAAGCATTGTAAATAGAATTACCTTGTAATATTAAACCAGCAACCTGAACTCAGTTTCTGTTCAGGCACATTTCTATGATTCCTGATCTTTGTAATTGTTGTTGTCATGTGCCTTCAAGTCATTTCTGACCTATGGCAACCCTACGGTGAACCTATCATGGAGTTTTAAAGGGCTGAGAGTGTTTGACACATCAAAAATTATCCAGTGGGTTTCCATAGCCAAGCAAGGAATTGAACTCTGGTCTCCAGGGTTGTAGTCTAACACTCAAACCACTACAGCATGCTGGCTCTCTGACTTTGTAATACATATGGACAAATGAAGCAATTCTGTCAAGCTGCTCTCCAGGTTTACTCTGTATCTCTTTATCTCTCTCCAGGTTTACTCTAGTTCCTGGGACCCTTTTAACTAGAGATGACAGGGGAAGACATTGGGATCTTATGTGGATTCAGCAAGGTTTCTGCCTCCAGTGGCAATTGGTGGCTTCCATTTCAGTAGTGAATCTTGTCCAGGTTGCATCCAAATTTTACAGGAGCTGTCCAAGGTGCTAAACTCTATCCCCAAAATAGGTTCAGTATTTTAAACAGCAGCTTTAAAGTTTGCATTAAAACCTAAAGTGGATTCACTACCACAATGATATAGAAGCTACTTCTGTCTGTCACTGACCTCTGACCTCTCCAAAGTCATAGGCTCTAAAATTATGTATTCTAGTGTTAAGCTTTCCTTGTATAGATGGCATCTCCAGTTCAACTGAAGTCTGGGATAACAAAAATAACAGCAAACATGAACCATGGGAGTCAAGGTTCATATTGCTGCTAGTGAATCACACTGAAACATTCTTTAGTAAATTGCCATCTTTCAGACTACACAACAGTGCTGTTGTGAGATTAAACTATGCCTCTGTAAAAGGTATAAATGCTTACAAGGAATAGAGTCCTCACTTCACATAGTCTGAAATGATTAAAATGGTTAACATAAAACTCAGGAAGATTATTTTCTTAGACTACAGTACTCAGAAATTCCAAGCCATGGCCAGTCATGGTGCTTGTTGGGAAATTCTATGAGATGTAACCCAAAAATATAATTTTCTAATATCTGATCTCACAAAATGTATTTTCTGCATTTGAAGACATTTATGTTCAGAGTCCTGAAATAATTCTTGTACGTGTTTCTTCAAAGATGTGTGCAGTTGAGTAGGGGTTTCTGAGATATGTAATCCAAAGATATGACTTTTCTAAGCTCTGGTTCTGCAAAGTATATTCTGATTCTGATTATCTGTTCCTTTCTGTGTTCCTTAGAATATATGTGTGGCCATGTTGACTAAGGGATTCTGGGAGTTGTAGTCTACAAAGTGACTTTACCAAACTCTGATTTACTAAATGTATTTTTGTATTCTGTAACAACTGTGTCTTCATTCCTCTTCTGAGATGCTTAAAATGTATGTCATCTTCACCCAAAGATATAAAACTGAGATTAATTAGAAGCTGCACTATTTTTAAACCTAATTTTACAGCAGGTTCCAATTGCCTGAAACTATTCTCCTTCAGTATCTTCATATCTGGAAAATTAATATAATACACATGCTATATTCAATATAAAGCGTAACATATTGTCAGAGAGCTTTAATTATTTTGCTGCTTAAATCATATAAATGTGTTTTTATAAAATATTGCTGCTTTAATTCATATCATTGATATGTTTTGCCAGTCTTATGAAAGGATTTTATGATGTGTGTTAATGTACACTGTGATGGATGGACATCGTTTAACTGGAAGCTGAATGTTTTTCAAAAGAAACACACATTCAATGTGACCTAATTAGAATCTTTATTATACAGATCCTCCATTTTAATGGTCAAAGCTAGTTACCTATGTGCTCTGTCAAAATTGACAGCCAGAATAAATAAAGTCAGGAAAAGGTTCTCCAAAAATTAAACCCAGTTTTTATAAAAAGGACCTGCTATCTGTATCATTGATCTGACACATCCCTCTGCAATGTTTACTGATCAGTTTTTCTCCTTGCTCTGTTGAGCTTGTAGCAATATGTTGAACAAGATCCAGTAGTATTCTCCTGCAAGCTCCCATTTTCAGCAGAATCAGTGATTCTTCTCTGCCTCCTGAAGGCCCTGTGTATCCTGTGAATTTCATCTAGAGTCTACTGAGGGCTGCAGCAAGAGCAGGAAAGGAAGAAACTCCTATTTCCACTGCCTTTGGGCACAGAAATATTGTGCTTGTTCTTGGCCAGAACTTCTAGCTTTAATGAACCATACTGTCCAGACATACATGTAATCCTTTGATCACCAGAAAAGCAATGCCTGTTTTAAGTGATACGATGAGTCATCCAATTCAGTTCTGAAATAATCTGGTTTTTACCTTAGTCTTAATTTATTTTTTTTAAATTAAAGATGTCATAAGTATTAATGGAGGTTTCAGCACTGGGATTTCTTTGTCATCAAAAAGATAAACTGGCTATGGACTTTGAAACATATTATTGCTTATTATAAGCATGAATGTGATTGTTCCGTTATTTTTTGTGTCCCTTTGATGATTCATTGATTTATTTAACTACCTAACAGGACACAGCTTTCTGCAAATAACACCTGCCTTCTCTCTTATAATGTCTATAAATATATTTACTATTAATAGACTTGCCTTTCATTTTCTTGGCAATTTGAAAAACAATATCTTATCTGTCCCTAATACGAAAGCATGCTATTTATTAGCTTTTATGCTAAAATGCGTTACTGTTTCTCCTACTGAAATCCATGCTTAATGGATCTGATGCAAAGACTTCATTAACATAATTGTGTGCTGTCTTTCACACACAGCCTTTTTACTGTCATTCTAAAACTGCAGGCTCTTACTTCTCTGGTGATATAAAAAGAAATAGACAAATTCCATGCTGAGTGTAATTAGAAAGGACATAAAAAATAAAACTGCCAAATTAGAATACCTTTTATGACTCAATGTGACAACCACACTTCCATTACTGTGTACAGTTTGAGTTACCACGCCTGGAAAGGATGCAACAAAGGCTCACCAAAATAAGGAAGGGATTATGAAGAAAGACTGCTAGAAAAAGAGTGAGAACAGATGAGAAAAGGGGAGTGCATGAAGGAGAAATGACAGAGGTGTAGAAAATTATCTGTGCTGTAGATAAAAGTGTAGATGGTAAGTTTTTCTTCCTGTCTTATAATGTCTAGTGTACAGGATCATCTACTGAGGTTGACTAGTGGAAGATTCATATCAGATCAAAGAAAGTACTGTATTTCTTGTCGATAGGTAAACTGAAGTTTGCCACTGGAGGATGGGTGGCTTTAGAAGAAAAGAGGGTTAGACAGATGAGGCTGTCAATGGCTACTAATCATGATAGGCACACATTGCCTTCAGGAACAGAGGCAGCATGTCTCTGGCTTTTGAGTTTAATGAAATCTTTAGACGTGATCATTCATTGAGAGACATATAGTAAAATTCTGCCCAGATGGAACTCTGTTCTATTTTCCCTTTCCCCTCCTGGGGGACTTGTCTTCCTTCTGTGGAGGCCCTGTTCCCTGCCATTTAGTGGCTCAAAGAGAGCAAAGGGCATTAGGACAGCATCTAGCTATGTACATTTAACCAGATGCACAGCAACAACATCATTCTCTGTGACCTATAGACGATACCTAGGGACTACTGGAAGATGCCTTTCTTTTTCTATGTCTGGTGACAGGCACTAGATGGACACTTGTCTTCTCCGCCAGCCACTAAATGGCCATGGTGGGTGGGGGAGTGCAGGAGGCAGGCAAGCCCTGAGAAAGGCTTGGCCATGTTATCAGGGAGAAAGTGAATTACTCCCTCTGCAATGACTGAAAAACTTCAATACATAGGCATAACTTCCTTGTTGCACCTATGTATAGCACTAATCAGATGCCAACCCTTTAGTGTGTATTGTTTACACACACAAAGCACATTGGTGCTATAGAGCTGATAGATAGATAGATAGATAGATAGATAGATAGATAGATAGATAGATAGAATATTTATATTAATTATATTTATACTACACATTTCAAGGCAACAAAACATTTTATCAAAAAGGTACATACTACAATATGCATTAATTAAGAACAGTCATATCTTGCATGTTCAAGTAGAAATATCATCTGCCTGTTTTTTTTTCTTCAAAGAGATATAGCGCATCAAATTTGCAAATCCAAATGTGTGGTTCATGGAGTAAACAATTTAGGATATATTTGTATATATATCCTAATATATATCTGTATTTGAATGTATGGGTTAGGTGCATATATGGACAAAATCAGATTTTTTAAAAAGACTTTCTATTCTCTGTTGCTTTCAATGACATATCTGTTGAGTGCTGGATTCAGGCTTCGTCATACATGGAACAGACTCACTGGAACCAGTAGGGAGGGCAGGAAGATCCTTGAAGAGTAGATGAAGGCACTGTAAGCAAATCTCTTTTGTCAATGGAAGGTGGATGCCAGATTCATCCAATGAGTCTATTCAAAATATAACTTAAATCTGGGTATGTCCCATAATCTTTAGGATTAAGATGTGTAAGGCATCTGACAAGGAAATTACTGAGTTCAGCAATTCATAGTGATGGTGGTTGTTCTTAAACATCAGATAAGTTTCCATATGACGATATCCCATATGTGCTTCTGCCATATAGGTTAACTTCTTTGATGGCCATGGATTATTTTATGTTCTGTCCCAAAACAAGCATGTTCATATTGTTTGCCTTATAATAACAGAGAGAGGTAATGATAGTAAAAGCATTTGTTGCTGTGTGTGAGATGTATCTTCTATAGACATTTATTGCATATGCTAAACCTGAATTTTGATGGGAGGGACAAGGCCAAGCTGCAAACTATGGGGCCACTTGCCTCAGTATGAGCAAGCCCCTGTCATTTGCCCTGCCCAGCACAAGCTGGTTGTAGGATTTGATGGTATAGTGCAAGTAGATATCAGATCTTGCTGTCTCTTTGAACATTCTTGCCCTGAAAATATTCCCAACAACAAAAGAACAAGACAGATTGTACCTGCTGCTGCTTTAATACCTGGCAGGGAAAATACAGCCAGGAACAGAGCAAATGGGCAAGAGATTCTTTTCCTTTTGCTGCTGCACAGTGAAGGATACTATTAGTCTCAAAGGCTCTTTGCTTGGTACAAATGATGACAGTTGCTTTCAGTTCCTTCTTCCCACTATGATCTTTCCAGAGTTGGGAAAGTGACTTTTTCAGACTATAGCTCCCAGAACCCCCTTTTGGTCCTACACCTATGTCCTATTCATTGACATGGTTGATCACACATGGAACAAGGTGGATGTACAAGCAAGGTCTGCCCCTATACTGAAGCATATGCAAGTGCTAGACAAGGTTCAGCATAAAATTTTGAAGAGCAGCACACACCTAAAATTCTCCCCAGAATTTAAATTCTTAGTGCTGATAAGTGTGCAAAGCGGCAGGACTTCTATGCACACCCCAGAACAGGACTATAGATCGACCATGGTATTCTAAATACGGTGTTAGGAAAACAGTTGCAGTGTAGTTTTCTGCTGATTTTCTTTCCTTCTTTTAGCAGGCTTGAGCAGAGAAAATCTAATTTGAATAGGACTCATTAATTACTGACCTCATGCAGCTCTTAAAATGCTGGAGTCTTAATACTTACAGGAGCATTGGTAAGTCCCCTGCTGTCATCAGAGTTGAAAATCTGCATTCTTGGTTTAAAAATGATAAGATTGTTATTGTCTGTATTTTCCAAATGCTCAGCTGGTGATATTCAAAAAACAATTATGATTACTCTCAATTTTTATTTCAAATTTGCCTTATAAGTTAGTTTACCTAAAGTGAACACCTCAAACACTAATGCAATTTTCTGCCCAATAGCTTTCTACAGTCTCACTTTGGTCTTTCATATTTGTCTACCACTCTGTTGCCAGACTCATTCATTTCTCTCGTTACTCTTTAAGTCCCTTCATAGGGTTTATGTCTCTTCCAGCAGCCCTTCCACAAAACACAAGTATAGCACTAGGATTCCACTTTAATTGCCATGGCTGCATCCTATGGAATCTACAACCCTCTTACTGAGAATTCTAAATAACACTCTGTAGAAAATTGCGGACATCTGTGATATGCAGTTTAAGAAGGAATATTTAGAATCCTCAGGAAACTGCAAATTCTGGGATGTGCAGTTTAGGGAGGGGTTAATATACGTTTTGAGTTTTTCCAGAGTTAAGACAAAGAAGAAAGAGAAAAGTGAGGAGAAAATAATGATAACTTAGAATGTAGCAAGAAATTTTCTATATATTGTGCTATGGAAATGCCAAGGACAGATATAGAATCCAGCATGCTTCCTATAGTATTACCCCAAAAGCATGGTACCCCACGAGGTCCTCTATCAGAAACTATGATCAAATATAAAAATGGGGAATGAATTAACTCAAATTAAGAATTAAGAATATTGCAAAAAGAGAGGTAATTGTGGGACCTTTCCACCAATGTTCTGCAGGGTCACTGCTAAAGAGGTCAGCCAGAAGACTGATCTGTGTTTTATTGGGGGGAAAATATGCATGCACACACACTAAATGGTCACACACACAAGCAATTGCACAAGGCTGACTGAAAAGAAAGGGAAGAAAATGGATAAAGGAGAAGGGAACAGATTAGGTTATAATTACCATCCAGATAGAAGTAAAGAAGCAGTGATGTGGCTTCAGCTGGTGCCCAAGGACAGTGCTGTTCAAGAAGCATCAAGACAGAGTGGACTCTTTAAATTCAAGTACTGAATAGAGGGACCCAAAATTGAGGTCTTTTTATACCCTGGAGACATGAGGTGTTGATTACTTTCTTGCCTGGGTAAACAAAAGTTTGCAGGGTGGACAAAACCCAGGAATGGGTTGATGTGTGAAGAAAATATGTTGATGATTTTAGTATATAGGTGACAAAAGGTTCTGATGCATGTGTGATTGGGGACCAGGAAAAAATCACAGTTGGGAGAATAAGACAATTATTGATTTGGTAGGAATCTTCCTGTTTTCATGAGCCGACACTGTCAAAACCAACAGAACTCCTTGTGTTTTGGAGTTTGCAACATATAGGTGCCAGAGAGAGTTAATAGCTGGTTTTGTGGCTTTGTCTTGTTAGTATTTCCATAGGAAATGCGCCCAGCAGGTGGTTTGCTCTTCTCTGAGCTGGCTATTGTTCTTATTGAAAGGATTATCTTTTACAACCTGGCCATGCTGGTGTCATCTCGGGCCTGTTTTTCCAGCCCAGATTCCCTCTTCCACATGGCTTGCAGTTATCATTTTTTCAATGCCAATTAAATATTTCTGTCAATTAATATATTTTGCCAAATAAGCATTGCACAGCCCAGTTAGAATAGAGCAGCCAACTAGATACCCCTGGGAAGTCTTCTTTTTGACAATGATAATATCCTTATTTTTCTGGCCATTGAGTATGGACAGCTTGGTTTCTCTTTGCCCTGATATTCTTACAGGAAGGGGGGGTGTTACAGCTTCATTGTAGCTCTTAGTTCCTGAATTGTGGATGGGAATTCCATTCCCCAATTGCTCTGCAACCCTATAGCCTTGCTAACAATTGGAAGCTGATGGCTTCCATATAGGGTTGCCAAATGAGATAAAGATCAAGGCTTTTGTCCCTTTAATGATTGTATAGAAAAGAGAATTCAACTTGTGTTGCTTGTTATACAAATTCTTTCTTCTACACAATCATTAAAGGAACAAGAGACCTGTCCTATATCTCACCTGGCAACCTTACTTCCATGTCAGTGTGGTAGTGAATCCACTACAGGTTTTAATCTGAAGTTTGAAGAAGCCACACAAAATGCTAAATTCTATCCCTCAAATAGTTTTAGTGTTTTGGATAGCTGAATGCCTGAGGATTGAGGTTTGCTGGAGAGGGGCCTTCTTTTCTGTCCCACAGGTGAGGACAATATGCCGTGTTAGTTCTGGAGGTGGGGGGCATCACATTTGTAGAACACCCTTCCCTTGGAAGCTCAATTCAGACCAATGCTGGCTTCAATTAGATGTCAAATAAAGACATGGATGTTCTTTACAGCCTCTGGGACCCATGTAACTCACTCTAAAATGTTTATGTACATGGTTTTACCTGTTTTAACTTTTTTGACTGTTTAACTCATTTAATCTGTTTTAGTCTATTCAATTTTATATGGTTTAAGTTGTTTTAATCTATTTATATTGATTGTGTTTGTATATCCCCTGAGATCTCATTTTATGGGTTATGATAGAAATATTGTAATTGTTTAATCTATTAATTAGTAACTCCATTGAAGCTTGAACTAAAACTTAGAGTGAATCTGCAGCCCCATGACAAGGTAGCCACCAGTTGCCAGTGGTTTGTAGGTAATAAGCTGTACAGACTTTCTCTTCTATTCTACAAATTTGACTCCACATGTAGACACACTCCTGTGTTACAGCTAATAAAAGTGACAGCATAGCTTTCATAGACTGGGGTTACTTCATCAGAAGTATCTTGGGAACTTCATTCACCAATAGCTTCATTCCTCAGTTCCCATTAGAACCATCTGATGAAGTAGATCTAATGAAGGCCCAGTTTATGAAAGCTTATGATACAGACAGCTTTCTCTCACTCAAAGGTTCTACAAGACACCTTTCCTAAAGTGGCAGCAGTTGAGTTTCACATAGTATTAAGGAGGCCAATAGATCTCACCAGAAGACCACTTTGAGTTGTGTTAACAATGTGTCTTGGTTTTCAGGAAAATCATATGATTGGTGCTAAGTAAAATAAATTATATTCTAAGTACAGAAAACAAAATAAATACAACACAAAAAGTCTTATTAGAGCAACATTGGGTTGAGTAATGAAGTTCAGTGTTGAAAGTGCATTTCTTGCTGAGATATTTCTGGCAAAGTAATAATCAATACAGCAATTTATCTTCTCTTCTTTTTTTATCATTTAAGTTGTACAAAGTCCCACTTCTGATTTAGCTAGTTAAGGAAAATGTGTCTGGAGTTTTTGCAATGAGTCTGCAGTTCAGTTTAGTCCCATCATGGATGGTCTATATATTTAAATGTAGACAGGAAACAAATCCGATACCAGAGGGAATAGCACATTTTCTATGTGGGTTAATTCAGACCTAGAAACTGGTCTTTTCTAGTAATTTTGCATTGTGAAGTAACTAAGATCTAAGATAAATAGTATTTCTCATCAGTGGTTATCCACTGTCTTTGGGCTCCCAATGTTTTACATCCAGTTGTCCATACTCTAGAGCAGTGATAGAATGATCAACGTAAATTGCAAGAACTCATCATGACAGTGCCTACAGCCATCTTACCCTGAGTAGCATATAGTGCAAGAGTGGGAATCGTACAACCCTCCAGGCCGAGTTGGACTGTAATTCCTAGTTGGACACCAGACCTAGGCCCTTTTCGCACGGCATTTTCCATGCAAAAGGGCCCCTCAAGCGTTGTGCAAATGTGAGGAGTGGTCCACACGACGCACTCACATTTGCGTGACGCTCCAAGGCGTGGCAGGCACCGCTCTGGGACCCTGCGTGCACTTGCCGCACATGCAGAGCCTTAGGAGCTGGGCCAGTCATGCTTTCTGTCTCAGTGCAGCCTGGGAAGGTCCCAGGCTGCACTGCGAAAGGAAGAGGAGGGGCTCTCGCGCAAACAGACAGCTTGTGCAGAGCCAAAGGACCCCAGACGCGAGAGCCTCTCTCCGGAGGCTGCTCACTGCCCCTGCGCCAAGAAAATGTGAGTTGCCAAAAGGGCCCTAGTTAGGCTGCCTTAGCCAGCATAGTCAATTGTGAGAAACATAGGCCAACTATGGCCTATGTTGTGAGAAACATAGGCCAACAAGCTAACCCTACATGATAGGCAAGAATCATGCCTATCATTCCTGCCTATCATGTAGGGTTCCTGCCTATCATGTAGGGTTAGCTTGTTGGACTCTGGCTAGAGATACCTGAGATTGCATAAGACAGGGCATGGGAATAGCATAATACTGCCAGCTTAATTTTTTCCTGGTAATTCTTTTTCCCAGCATAAGTGAGATGTTTCAAAGCCAACAAGCAAGTCCTAGTGATTTTCATCTTTACCAAGACCAGGTTTCTTCTAAATCTAATGGTCCTTAGTTAACCATTCAGGATTAAGCAAGCTCAAAACCTTACAGAAGAGATAGGTCACAGTAATGTATAGTTTCTGGGAAAATACACTTCAGTCACCATGAAGGTTACAACCAAGCTAACAAGAACTGGAGGGGGAATTTGGGGAGGAACAAATGGCATCATCATTCCTGATACTCAAAAACTCTCTGAGAATCAACCTTGTGAGCCCTGTCTCCCTTATACTGACTCCAGGACCCTTTGTCCTAATTTGCTTCTGACATCTGTTCAGCAAGAAAGTGGAATCTGCTGTCTCCACCTTTGAGACTTGAAAGATTTGGACTTTTACATTTCTTGTGAATATGTGATGTAATGACAGTATGTCTGAGAGTGCCAAAGTTGTGTTTCTTTTGCAATCAAAGGCAAAAATAAATATCAACAAACAGCTCTTCTGTGTAGAAAACATTAAATTTACACTACTTCTGGCAGGAACTGAGACTCAAGTCTTGGAATCTTTTACAATACTTTATGGATATAAAATATTGTTGTCAGCTTGTACAGAAGCTGGTGTTTAGAATCATCAATAAAAATACATCTTCCCTTGAAAAGGAAAATGTATGTTTATTAGAAATTCACATTTCTTTATTAGAAATTCACAGAAATCCACATGGAGGAGGAGTTAAATTCACTGTTAGGCCCTTTCCGCAGCTCACCTTTTTGTGGAGCTAGGGTGCAGGGATCGCACGAGCAGCCTCCTCCAAGAGGCTCTCACGTCCCAGTTCCTTCAGCTTCTCAGCTGCTACTTGCTTGCACGAGAGTCCCTCCTCTTCCTTCCGCAGTGCAGCCTGGAATTTTCCCAGTCTGTACTGGGGCAGGAAGCATGAGTGCCATGGCTCCAGAGCTCTGCATGCATAGCAAATGTGCTCAGGGTCCCAGAGCAGTGCACAATTGCGCACCATTTTCGGCTCACAGCCAAAAATGAAATAGTGCGTGATTGGCACCTGCCAGGCCCTGGAGCATTGCGCAATTGTGAGTGCATTGTGTGGACCACTCCTCGCAGTCGTGCGACACTCCGGGGCCCTTTCACATGGCAAATGCCATGCGAAAAGGGCCTTAGTCTTGACTCCAGAGTAGAGACTCTGAAATAAAGAGGATTATGTAAGTAATGATAACATTCATTTCAACTGACATACTCTAATTGGGATTAACATTGAATTTAATCTGGGGTTTGCTACTTTTGGCTATCTGACTAACAGAGGAGGAACGGTCACAGTGTATGTGAGGAAGTGAAGCTGAACCTGAGAGTATCAGTCTCAGAACAGAGAGTACAACAGAGCAGATAATGTATAGAAGCACACCAGGAAAATCTGCTTCTATTGTACCTTGGAGTTACTTGTGAAAGTGTGGTTGCACATTGCTCCACTTCCAGCATTTGCCTGAGTGGAAAAAGGTACAGGAATTATCCTCTGTAAAGATGTTCCTCAGTTTTCCATGTTCTACCTCCAGATTGTGAAGCCAGTGAAGCTGATGGAGTACTAACAACAGGAAGAAGGTATTCCTGGTCAATCAAAAGGCAGACTAGGACACAGGGATTCAGCCTGTGCTGGATAGGATGACACTCCCCCTGAAGATGTAGTTTGCAGCTTGAGTGTGCTCCTGGATTCAACTTTGAGCCTGGAAGCACAGGCTTCAGCAACATCTAAGAGTGCATTTGCACAGTTAAAGCTTGTGTGCCAGCTGTGCCCATTCCTTATGTCAGATCTGGCCACAATGACGTGTGCCTTAGTTACATCCTGGTAGGACTACTGTAACATGCTGTACATGGGGCTGCCTTTCATGAGTGGTCAGAAACTTCAACTGGTCCAAAAAGCTGCAGCTGGATTGCTAATTGGGGCTGGCTACTGGGGACACACAACTTCCTTGTTGTAACATTTTCACTGGCTGCCAATCTGCTTCTAGGCAAAACTCAAAGTGATGATTTTGACCTATAAATCCCTATATGGCTCTGGTCCAGATTATTTGAAGGACCATATTCTTCCTTATTAAACAGTCCATGCTTTGAGATCTGCTGAGGAAGCCCTAACTTTGTTTCACCGCCCGGACAGGTACATCTGGTGGGAACACAGGAGAGGGCCTTTTCAGTGGCTGTCCCCAAGCTCTGGAGCTCCCTTCCTAGAGAAGTCAGACTGGCACCCTCCCTATTCTGTTTTCACAGCAAAGCAAATACTTTTCTATTATGACAGGCCCACAATGTGCTGGATATTACTAATTGTTGTGCTTGCTGCTATGTGTCAGTGTTTTTTTAATGATGTATGTTTAATCTCACTTTAATATTTTTATTGTTTAATCTTGGATTAACACTTGTATCTTTTCTGTTTTTAATGATGTCTTTTTAATGGTTGGAAGCTGCTTTGAATCACAACTTGGTAAAAAGGTGGGATAGAAATAACAACAACAACAACAACAAGCAGCATCAGCACTGGCATGAATAAAACTCCAGCTTTTTATTATATTCATCATTTATTATTATTATTATTATTATTATTATTATTATTATTATTATTATTATTATTATTATTATCCTACCTCTCCCGACGGATCAAGGCGGTACTACAACAGTACATCAATACATTAAATGCATCCTCCCCAACCACCAACCCATCTAAAACCCCCTAAAAACAACTATTAAAAACAACTAATATCAGCTCCTTCAATGCTCATATATAATGAGTTTATATTAAGTGTGGACTGGGGTAATCATCTGAGGAGACAGTTCTGGAAACAGAGCAATTGTAAATGGGAGTTAGTCCCACACAAGATAACAGAGAGAGCCATCTATCCCAGTTTCCTCTGAGAAACTTGTAATGGCCTCTGATGGAAGCAGTCCTGAAAGAAACAACCAAAACAGTGGTTAGTCCCACTGGCCCAAGGGAGGGAGATTCTCTCTCCTGCCTTTCCTCTGACAAATGTAAATGAAATGGTTGTATATGTGTATACATGTACACATACACACACACACAAAATTCCCACAGAGAGAGAGAGAGAGAGAGAGAGCAAATGATCACTTCCTATATTATTAAATCTCAGTGACATTTACATGGGCACTTCAGCATATCCACATCCATGTTCAGGACATGATGTTCCACATTTGCTCAAGTTCATAGATCCTGAGGTTGCATGTACAGAGGGTCCACTGTAGGTATGTGGACTGGGATATATAGATAGACAAATATACATGCACACGTACATACAGCTACTTTGTATGGATTTTTTTAAAATAAAAACTAAGCAACTTAAGAGAAGAACTGCTCAGCCATTATATGTAGCAAGGTTTGGTATTTATAGTGGAGTACTCTCATTTTAATAAAGAAGAATTTATTTTATGATTTGAACAGATAATTTGTTTATGGTTTGAATGTGCTTTATGACACGAACAGGTAATTTTGTTTGTTTTACCCTGAATAATATAAGTTAAATGAAAACAAAGCATGGAGACATTCTATAAGCATATCTCAATTAAATTATGTTGGCTTCCATAGTAATGAAAGGTCCCTTTTGGCTCATAGTTTAAAAATTCTAAAATCTCCAAAATCTTCATAGCTATAGAAACTTAATATCCTTCAGAAAGAGAAAGGGAGAGAGAATGGATTAGGGGAGGTATCTTATTCCTGAATATGACACTGAATGATTAGCTTCGTTGCCTGTCCTGAAAAGCACTGACTCCAGATAATACAAGTTTAGAAAGAAACAGAGGGATAATACATGCCTAATTAGAATGCTACTGTCTGATTTTAAGCAACCAATGCTATAATACAAAGGTGGTGTTACTGTGGTTCAGGCCTACCCGGTGATAGCACTAGATATCTCTTTTTGATATCAAATACATTCGGCCTTCCTCTGCCACCCTACTCCACGTGTTTGTGAGGCCTCTGGACAAAAACGTACACAGGCGCGGCCGGTAATTGTTGGACATTCCATTCTCCACCTAAGCAGGCAGAACAAAGCCACTCCATTGCTTCAGGGACCCTCCTGCAAACACCTCTTGTTTAAGCACGACTCTAAACAAAGATGCCCGGCCTCGAGCTGATAGTCTTACAAAGCCAAGCTAAGCACCTTGCATTTGCATTCTGGCTATACTATTGTTACATCTGCGCTAAGTCCATCATGTTAAACTTGACCTTTTCCAAAGCTTTGTCCCGTTCCAAACTTGCATTGTTCTCAATGAGTATGGCATGGCCTGCAGGCACAATTCACCCTATAAAAAGCCCCCGATTCCAAGAGCACATCGGATCGCTCTGGACTTCCATCCAGCCTTGCTGCCGCTTTGTCTGGCGAGCTCCCCTCGGCCTCCACACTGAGTTTCTTCCCTACCACCTTCCACTTCTTCAGAACTACGAGAAAAGGTGTCGTATCGCCCATTTCCCCCGAAAATCCTTATTTCTAATTCTTCCGTTAGCTGTGTGGTTGTGGTGTCTTTACTGTTTGTTTGTCTGTTAATAAAAACATCATTTCTGATATTTTAAAAACTGTCTGACTGCTTGACTGACCTGACCCCGTAGACGCTGGGTTATAAGATCCCTGCTAAGTTACCCTACTTCTCGCTAGCTTTAGTGAGTGCTCCCGCTAATTCTCCCCAGAATCATGTTTGTGTTTTGGTTCTTTGGGCGCCCCTCCTGGGACCCCCAGAGAACAGGGTAACAGTGGCAACCATATGGCTCTTCAGATATTGTTCTATGCTACTTTCTATCAGACCTATCCAGCATGGCCAATGGTGAAATGTAGCCTAACAGCAGGTTCCACACTCTCTGCTATAAGATGACATTTCAAAATGATATCTCTGTACAACATGTATTGCTTCTTTTGCCTTATAATAAACTACTTTTTTTTTCCTTAGAAAGCAAAAATACGAGCAACTTTTCTTTTATAGGAAAGGATGAGCAACATTTCCTGTATTTATCTCCCTGCTCTCTTGCAGGAAATCAATAGTTGCCTTCTAAAGGACTACATGCCAGAACCTGACAATGGTGTAATATGAAATTTCAACACACGTTATGAACTTGCGTATTTTTCATTTATCAAATAAAACATTTGCTGACTAATACTCTTGGACAGAAGTCATCAGGATTTTTATACAAGTCCTTTTTGTCTTTTTCTCTTAGTTCAGACATTGTATTCTGTCTTTTTCAAGACTGGGAACATAACCTGCAAGTTCACATATTTCTTTGTAGGCCTCTAATAGCCTCCCATTTCTAGGTTCAGAATGGGTTTTAAGTTTTCCATTTCCAGAACATTTTCTTTCAAATCAAACTAACAAAATTATTTTCAGAATGTAATAAGTTCACTGAAATTTGAGCATTCCCTCCAGAACAGGAACAAAAGATAGAAAGTCCATTTTCAAATGGAAGGTGCCATTTTACAGATGATTACTTTTAGGGCAGAACTACACATTATATTGAGGTCCCTATTTCTTTCTCTGAGTTCCTTAAAAAAATGTAAGTACTGAGGCTGAAATTTGAAATGGAAGATGAGTAGAGGATAGCAGCTTCTTAATCTTTCTGCCATTTTTGCTGTTGAAATGCACCCCTCCAGCTGCTTTCACTTCTGTAGGTGGTCAGTGAAAAGTTTTGAGCAGGAAATGACACAAATGGAAAAAACTTTAAGACCTTTTCCCATCACCACCCTCCACAAAGCATTATGTAAATGAATGTGTAGAAGAAATCCACCAACTAGTACATAAACAGATTGGTCTTATGACAAAACAATAAATTGCCTTAAATCTCCACTAATTCTTTTTTGTATGTCTCCCTTCAAAGACAGAAGCTGTGCCCAATAAACTGTTATTGTTGTCATTGTTGTTGTCATTGTTATTGAGAGCCGGTGTGATGTAGAGGTGTGAGTACTGGACTAGCAATTGATAAACCAAGGATCTAATGCCCATTCTGTCATGGAAAGTCATTGGGTTATCATGGGCAGGTCATAGTCTCTCAGCCTTGAAGGAAAGCAAATAACAAACCTGCTCTGAACAAGCCTTGCCAAGAAAACTCCATGACAGGTTTGCCTGAGGATCATCGTTAATTGAAAATGATTTGAAATCGCACAACAAATTATTGGCTGGGATCCTGTATTAGCTATATCTATTATTGATTGGCATTCCATGTTGTAGTTATGAATTTGTAACCCAGAATTACAATTCTATAACTACTTCATAGTCACCAAAAGTGTGTAGTCATGATCATGACACTATTGTCACAATCATAAATGCCCTCACAAATCTGCCTTACTAGGCAGCAGCTGCACCAAAAGATAGAGGTCTGTTCTTCTAGCAACTGGGACATAGGAGGGTGATGTTTCCAGCTCCTCCCACAAGCAAATGAGACTGTCAAATGCAGTAAAGTTGTTGCAATTCGTTGTATCAACTTCACTCACTGGAGAAAGGAGTAGAAACATCATCCTTTTGGGCCTCAATCACCAGCCACATAGACTTCCTTCTTTTGGAGCACCTGTTGCCTAATAAGGTATAAAGTGGGGCAGTAGACATTTGGGCCCTTTTCGCAGCGCCGGCGCTCGCGCGACGGAGGAGGGCGGCTCGCGCAAGAAGCCTTCTCCGGGAGGCTGCCGCTTCCCCCTCCTTCCTTCCGCAGGCGAAGGAACGAGTGGGGAAGCGGCAGCCTCCCGGAGGCAGCGGCAGCTCGCGCGTCCGTCCATTCCCCCCCGTGCGCGCGCGAGAAAGGCACTTGTCGCATCCGCCCCCCCGCACGTGCAAGAAAGGCGCTTGTCGCGTCCGCCCCCCCCGCGCGTGAGAAAGGCGCTTGTCACGTCCGCCCCCCCGCGCGCGAGCGCGTGAAGCAGGACGTGTCGCGTCCGTCATGCTAGCGCCCCACCCCGTCCCTTCCTTCCGCAGGGGTGGAGGGAAGGAAGCATGACCCGGCCGGCTCCTGACGCTCCGCACAAGAGGTAAGTGCGCGCGGGCGCTGGAGCGTTGCGCGAGCTGGGTGATTTTCGCTTCGAAGCGAAAATCAAAAACCCGCGC
The DNA here is from genome assembly GCA_948474755.1 of Ctenosaura bakeri. Classification (NCBI taxonomy): domain Eukaryota; kingdom Metazoa; phylum Chordata; class Lepidosauria; order Squamata; family Iguanidae; genus Ctenosaura; species Ctenosaura bakeri. Next base: position 420,452 of record CAOLHI010000556.1, on the reverse strand, counting down.
TCGCGCCGCTTCAACCCCGTGAGCCCAGCGGAAGTGGGAGTGCGTCGGGCGGAGCGACGCTCCCACTCCTGCGAGGCTCATGGGGCTGTCGCGCAAGAAAAGGCCCGTGCGAAAAGGGCCTTAGTTGCACATACATAACTAAGTAAGCAGAATATGGGCTATATGGAATATGAGCTATTAGTATTAGTATTATTTCTTTTCTGGAAACAACAACTATGGTTCTAGTTCTGATGGTAGATATAATCTGAATTACTGAAGGTCAAAAATTCCAGTCTGTAACCAATCTGTATACTGTGGAACCAAGTGAAAAGGAGGAAGAGGAAGAGACACCATCACCAAAAGTGTTTATTTTAGTAATCAAAATATTCTTATTGATATCTCAAGATTGCAAAGTAGAAGAAAATCAATAACAAAACAGTTTAAAACAATTTAAGCAACTTTACATCATCTTAAACAATTCAACAAAATCAAAATAGAATATATACACAAGATAACTATTATTATATGTTTTGATATTTTTATAGTCTTCTATCGTACTCTCTTATTTTTACTTTATCTTATCCTGTTGTATTTTATAATCTTACTTTATTTTAGCCTATTTTATCTTACTTTATTACATTTTACCTATGCCGTTTTTATTGTATTTTATAACATTTGATGCTATATCCTTTAAAACTGTCAACTGACTAATCAATTAAGTTATACTATTATAGATAAGTCATTAACGCTAGACATCAAATGCTGGAATGTACAGCAAAATTTTATCTTGGCATCAACATGCAACCAGTGTCAGCATCATTTGGGCCTCCAAGGGGACTGTATTCCACAACCATTGTAATAAATCTGAGAAGTCCTTCTCCCATACCACCAAATGGTGTACTTGTCCCAGTGAGAGGACATGGGGAGAGTTCCCCTAGTAGTTCCTGAAGAACAGACAAGTTGATATATGGAAAGTTGCTCAGCCTAGCCCAGTTCACAGGGGTTCAATGAAGATAAAATGAGTGTGCTGCTATTTGAGAAAAGGCAGATATCAATGTATAGAAAGTAAACAAAATAAAATAAATCAGATTGAGAATCACCCTCGATTCCTTGAAATGGTATGCTAGCTCCCGTCCCTCTATTATCTAGTTGCTTCTTTGTGAAGGATTAGGCTTCTTAAGAGAAACTGTCTGAAATGAAGAAGATGTAACACAATTACATCAGAGTATAAGCAACTGTGGAGCATTTGGGGGCCATTCTTCTGTTGTAGAAGTTACCAGGTGCTGCATGAACACCAAAAATGGGCAGAAATCCACTTCTACTTTTGAAAAATTGTTAATTTTTTTTATGAAACAGTACGAGTGCACTTTGCTGTAACCTATTTTAATGGTGAATTGTCTCTCTTGGGAAAAGAAGTTTGGGGAAACCGAACGGGCTGAGGCATTTCTACACAAACACACACACACACACACCCTCCATGGGCCAGAACGTTGTATTTCAGTGTTCTGGAAGTGATACCACATCACTTCCAGCTACCATTTGGCCAGAGGCTGCGTGGAATGGTGGTTTTGGAACATGGGGAAGTAAACCTCTGTATTTTCAGTTGGTTTTAAGCCAACTTGGCCAGGTTGGGGGCAAACAAATTCCCCAAAAATCAACCCAGGGCCAGAACCTATAACAGAGGGCCCCTCTGTTGCACAGTCTGTTGTAAGACAAATTAATGTATTTAGGCTGTGTTATTGCAGTAACTGCAGGAGAAGCTATTCTGAATCCAACATGCTTTTTTAAAAATGACAAAAGAAGCTTAGAAGAGTGCCAAGCTTCATGCAGTTCCTTTATGCAATTGTATATCAATTGGCATAAATTGTCAAAACCATTTTTATGTTTACTCTAAGTCCTGCAAATGTTAAGTTCTGTAGATATTTAACTCATCATAGTATGATGCAATGCAGAGATTTTTAAGAACTTTTTCAGGAATTTGATGTTTGAGTTTCTAGAAATAATACTTTAAAGAAATAGCACGACAGGAATCAAAATCAAGCTAAATATATCCCAGTGCTTTTACTTGTGACATTTTCGTATATATGTTTCATTATTTCAAAGTGTTGGTCTCAGAAACATTGCTGCATCTGTGAGTCATCTACTATGATGAAGCAAGGCTGTTTCCAGGACACACTGAGATTAGTCACTTACCAGCACAGTATGTCATTCACTGCATCACCTCTGAGCTCTTCCTTCTTTAGTGGGGAGGCATCAGGCCAATTACCATCAAGGGTCAAAGGCAAGAGACTGTCTATCTGTTCATTATTATCCTCAACAGATTTTCTAAACTATATTGAATGGCAATGGAGGCAAACCATATATGGGAGGATTCCTCAGAGATATCATCCTTCTTAGTTACTTCCTGAAATAATTTAACCAAGGCGATAAAGCTGCTGTGGTCAAAATCAAAATCCATTCACTCCCTCTCTCTCATGCATGAGCCCTATACAAACAAGATGAATGTTAGAAAAGAAAGAAGAGCTAACATTGTAAGATGTAACCTGTAGTGTATCTTGGGATCTTTCCGCACCACCCTATTAAAACAGTGCAGAGCGACCTCCAACGGAGGTCTTCTGCACCGTGGAGTGGACTGGGGTGGACTACGTTTTGTAGTTCCGCACCTCAGTCCGCTCTGGAGTGACCGGAACTGGTTGCGCAGTGTACTTTTTAAAAATCTCTTTTAAGAGGTTTTTAAAAAGTATGGAGCATGCGACCCCATGTCGCTCCGTCACCGCGCTCCGGTGCAGATTTGCAGGCGTGCACTAGTGCGTGTCTGCAGATCTGCCGGCGGTGGGCTTTAGGTTGGCAAGCTTCTCCGGTTGGTGGAGAGCCTCCACCAACCGGAAGCTGCCATTTTGGACGCCAGAGCAGTGCGGAGCAACGAGCTCACACTGCTCCTCGTCCCAATGGACTCACCTGGACCCACCAAAAAGCCAGTGAGTAGCAGCAGGGAGTGTTTCTCTCGCCGTGTGCAGAAAGGGCCTTGGTCTCTAAATATTAAGATATAAATACATCTTGGTGTTTTTAAAATAGTTTCTTTCACATCACTTCAGAGATAGCTAAATAGAGTCATCCAGTTGTTCAGATAAAGGTGAAAAAAGGGGAATGTAAGTGACTCATTCAAAGCCCCTCAAGCAAGTCACTTTAGGCTACAGAAACATACTTGCATCCACTTCACATAACTGCATTATACATTACTACCACTTTAAGATCTAGTGTTTGACATCATTTCTGGCAGGTAAGTTAAGCAAAACAAGAAATCTTCCAGCTAGGTTTTCCACTTCTTTTTTGTTGTTTTTAGCTCAGCTGGTTCAATTCCGCCCCATCTCCCCCAAACAAATTTGGAAACACAAAAGCACTTTACGTTTTAGGCATAAAGCCTGGAATGACACTGATGTTTCATAAACAATCTGTATTAGAATTAGTACAAAAAGCCTTAAGACCCCCTTTCAAAGGGAAAGAAATAGAATCTTGCAAATGTGATTAACCCACAGCCAACTCTGAGTTACAAAGCTTTTGAAGTGAATCACATATTTGAATTGGTTGAAATGAAAAAAAAAAAAAACAGAAGGAAAAAGGGGGATCTTCATTTTACAAGCCCCAGAGTTTTCCAGATCACAGACCTATACGGACACTTAATTATGAATCCACACAAGCCACATTTAAAGAAATCAACAAACCATTGTATTATAACATGCTGTTCGCCAGCTCTGAGCTTGTATTAACTTCCACCTTGCTATTCTTTCCCATGTATAAAGCAGGAGAGGTACAAAGGTTTGATTTATAATATTAATATTATAATATTAATCCTTGTCTGGAACGAAGTAGTGGTTTGCACAAACCATGATTTCCCCTATTTGGACAAAACTGTGAATGGAATGAATTGTAAATGGAGGCTTCATATTTCCTCTCTTTTGACATGAAGGAGAAGAGGACACAGAAGTGGATCACCTTGCAACGCATAGACAACTAAGCATGGCAACTAAACATGGTATGAATAAAAACATAATGGCTTGTTGTTACGTCTGAGAGATTTCCTCCAACATTCCTAAAACAATATTCAGAACAAATCAATTTGTTCATGTGTTTCTTCATTTACAATGTAACTGTGATTTCAGTATATATCATCCAAAACTCAGAAAATTTGATTTTGGGACTTCTAGATCTCAACAACAACAACATGCCAGACTCTCAGTTGACGATAGAGGGAAAATTATTGGGCGTTACATTATCTCTATGTTAAATAAATTAGGGGTTGATCTTGTGATCTGTAAAATAAAAAAATGCATAAATAAATAAGTGCAAAACAAACATCAGTCCATTCTGTGTTCTTTTACCTATGGGCATCATATCAACACTACAAGGCAAAGATATTCCACTATGAGCAAATCAAATATATCCATCAGATGTGAATACTCCTCATCCTCACCACACAAACTAGTTGTTGTGGTAACATCTTGAACATCCAGGATTCTTAAAGATTACCTGTGGGAGTAAAAATATTTTTTTTCAGTCAAAAGATGCCAGATGTTACATTCATATAATGACAATTCATTCTTTTTGCTTTTATTTTTAAAAAACACAGGCATCTGGGGGCTTATTATTAAATGATAACAATGCTCACTGTTTGAAGATAAGTAACATCCGGCTGCCATATTGAATAATGATGGTACACAGGGAAATTTGCTAAAAAAGAATGATTCAGAATTACCCCAAAGCCAAATAAGGCAAGCTACCTCTTATACCTTGTGATCATCCAAGAGGACAAGTGCTTTGGGGAACTGCTAGAATGTTTTCCACATAGTCTAACATATATGCTACTGGATAACTCTGAGGACATCACTGAAATAGAAGGATTGAAAAATCTAATGTCATAATAATGTAGGAAACATTATATATTATATACAATCAGAGAACTAGACAAAAGAATGAATAAAGAAAAATGGTAAATATAGGAAGCTTACAAAGTTTGAAGAAATGATATTACAAAATGAAGAGACAGATGGAAATAAAATAAAGAAAGGCATAGTGAGTAAAATTTATAAACTACTATCTGCAGAGGAAGAATCACAGGATGCACTTAAATTAGTTTATGAGCATGATTTAAGAGAAGTAATAAATATTGAGAAGGTAAAAATATGGGACACGAGAATGTTGAAATCTATGTCTGTAAAAATTAAGGGAAATTTTATAAGTAAGTTTGGAGATGGTATTTAACCCCATTGAAATTATGTCAAATAAATGTTAATCACTCCAATTTGTGCTGGAGGGGCTGCCAAAAAATTGGCTCCTACTTTTATATGTGGTGGAAATGCAAAAATGTATTGAAATTTTGTTGGCTACTTTTTACAGAGATAAAAGAAATAACTAACCTAAACTTGGAGTTAAATCCTATAGGCCCTTTTCGCAGCGTGACGGAGGTGGGTGGCTCACACAACAACTGTCTCCCGAAACACCGCCACTTCCCCCCGCCTCCTTACCACACCTGGCATCTTTTTCCGCGACAGGTGCTCTTCAGCCACGCCCCCAGCTTCCGCAGAGCTCCCTGGGAGCTGTAGGCAGCGCTGGGGGCGGAAGCGTGACAGGCTCGCCTGCGACGGCGCTCTGCACTCCGGTAAGTGCGAGGCACTGCCGGGAGCCTTGCGCGAGCGCCGTTTATTTTCGGTTCAAGCCGAAAATAAAAAAATACGCGCTTGCGCAGCTTCAGCCCCATGAGCGCCACAGAAGTGGGAGTGCGTCGTGCAGAGCGACGCTCCCACTCCCGCACGGCTCAGGGGGCTCTCGCACGACAGAAAGCCCGTGCGAAAAGGGTATAAGTTAGGCTTGTTATCAGTATTTGATAAAGAACAAAGTAAGTGGTCAAGAAGATAATTAATTTCTGTTTTATTAACTGCAGCAAGGCTAAGGATAGCTAAGAACTGGAAAATAGAGCAGGACTCTCCTTTAAATGAATAGTATAAAGAAGTATGGGATATAGCTATTAATGATAAATTGACTTGTAATATTAAAGTAAAGACGGGGGAGTAAAAAAGAGATATTTTTATAGATATTTTGGGTGAATTTATTATGTGTTAATAAAGGAGAAAGGAAGTAAACCAACAGAAGAATCATTACAATTTTGGAAGAAGAATGAAACCTCATAAAGGGAATGGAAGTGGTTATATCTCTAATGGTTCCAGTGGAGGGGAGCACTTATGATTTAATTGTAGAGTAAATTGAGTTTTAAGAATTTATGGGTATAAGGGGTTTGTAAGTCTATGTTTATTATATATTATGTATTGTGTTGTGTACTATGTAAGTTTAACTAATTAATATTTTTTTAAAAAAATAATGATGTAGGAAACACATTTGGCTTATTTGAACAGTTTTTCTAAATCTGTACCAAAATAACATCATGAAATTTGTACGCTACTGATTTACCAAAGGATTTTTTGATCTTCTCAGTTGTGATGATACAGACCAATATCCTCTTATGACTATAGACAGAGATTTGTCACATGCCATTAACTGTGTGTGTGTGTTGAAAAAAGCAACTGAAGAGCACTGTTTTCAGATAGAACCCAAATTCCGGTGTGTATATACTTTGCTCCCACTGCATTATTACTATTCAGCAGTTATTCAGGGGTGTACTTTAATGGGGAATAGGATTTACTAGGATTTAGTCCAGATGTTGTTGAACCTCAGCAGTATTAGCCAACACAGACAATAGTAAAGAATGCTGGGAACTCCAATTAGGTCTAGTTCATTGGCTCCCATTCTAGTTTACATGCTGGTGAGTTCTAGATGTCTTGGACTACTACTCTTAGGATCCCATTGTTGTCTGTGGGAAGACAGGAGTTGCAGCCAAACTTATCTGGAAGGCCCTAGCTTAGAGAGGGCAGACCTAGAGAACTGTTTGATTTGACAGTTGTGGAGGCTGATCTAACTGTACAGTACCACAAATCAAACCAATTTCTGTTCCCTATGGTGAAATAAGTAATTCTCCTGAAAAAGAAATCAATCATGTTGAATATACTAATAAGACATCTGATTTCTGTTATATTGTGGTCTGTTTATAGAACATTCACCTTTGAATAAAACTTTTCTGCTTTTAACAGATTCAAAGTGACATGGAATCAGACAGAGGATCCCAATTCCTAAAAATAGCATAAGAGGGATCATTTGCAATTCATATCTGAGACAGTAAAATGTACCTTTGTCATTCATTTATTTTAATTTCCATCCCAACTTTCAAATCTTTTCTTGGGTCTTGCAGTCATTTATAAACTGCTTTTCCCCAAAGTCAAAGTAGTGTTGTATATTTCTACAATGTTGCCGACACTATGACAGAAGTTGCAGTCAACACATATGGAAGGCACCAGTTTGGGGAGGACTGCTCTAAATCAATCAATTTCATTTTTCATTTTTTTTCTTTTTAATTCTCATTTATGCTTGTATATAGGGAAAAGAACAGTTCTTCCAATACTGCTGAACTATGGGTCCCATCATTCTTCTCCACTGACTATGTTGGTTAAGGATCATGGGATTTGCAATCCAGTAACATCATTGCTTTCAACCTTCACTTTTTAGAACAACAATATAAATGAAGGTTGGAATCTCCATGTCAGTGGGGTGATGAATTTGCTACAGCTTTTGCTCCAAACTTTAAAGGAACTGTCTGTGGTGATGTACCTTGTCTTCAGAACAGGTTCAGCACCTGGGATAGCTTCTGTAACTGCCAGCCTTTAAGTCTGGATTAACTGACATGAAGCCCTCAGCCTCCACTGACTCTAAAATATCTGAATTAGCCTGTAAGGAATAAGAAATGCCACTCAAGGTCATTACTAGCTTAGAATCAGAATTTTGACATAGCACTGCCATAAAGAAATTATTAGTGTTAATATTTATGACCCATGAGGTTTTGAATTCTTTTCAGTTCTATTAAAAGAGGGTTATATTCTGTGATGATCTTTGTGAAAAACTTCCAATATTCTCACTAAATATTCCAGAGTTCTTATCTAAACTAATAAGTGACTCTGAAATCATCAGTTGTATTTTTTAAGGCAGAGCTGGTGCAGTGCTTTTTGCAAATGAGTTATTATTATTTAACTGAATGTCTTTGTGATTTCCCTCCTGCTGTGAAAACCCGTCTTCTTTGGGGCTAGACACCAGTTTCTTCAGATCTCTTTGCTTGTTTAATCATCTCAAAAGAATTTGATGTCTGCTTATTTTGATAACGCTGAGACACTTGCTATTCTTAATGTAATACATAAAATGGCATTTTACCCACTTTGGGGCTATTGAGCTTGCTGGTTATTTTTAACAAGATTCACTGTAGCTACTGCACAGTTTCCATACTAGAAAGCATGTCCATGGAAGAAAATGTACGGAATCAGTAGCTTTATTCAGATACAAAATATATTTGTGTATTAATCCAAGATATGCATGAGCTTTGTAACTGCCAGCCCTGATGCCTCACTTTTCAGCATTCTGTGAATGAAGATCTTCTGGGTTAATTAAGCATACTTTCCTGTTATTCCTGAACTGGGAAATTATGGTTACTGGTGCCATGCCCTACTTAGAGAAGATCTCCTCTTTCTCATCTTCATCCACAGAGGCCTGACAACTGGGCATGACAACTGGATTTAGAACAGACTAGGATGTGAAACTAATTTCAAACCATCATTTCAGATTCTGATTTCTTCCAAATTTAATATACGTACTATCTGCAGTTAAGACAAATTTGCATGTGTTTTTTTTTTCTTTTCCCCCCAGAAGTATGTGTATCTCTGGTTACTGTGAAATACTAAAAATACTTCTTTTTCCATGAAGTTACAGTGGTCCACAAGATCAGGTTTTGTGGGAAGGCAGAGTTGCCACTCACATGGTGTTTCCATAATTGTATTCAGGTAAATACAGTTACTATTTCCTCTCAGACTTTCCCAATAAATATGGAGAGGTTACAGGTGCCCACAGTATGCATCTCAATTCCCCTCAATGCATACAATGATCAAACACTTGCATAAGACATATATATTATCTTCATTCTGTTTTGTCTTTCTTTTGCTAATAGCAGATTAGCTGTTCAGCTTGTTAGGAATCAAAACTTGTGGGGAGTTTCTAGATTCTGTGTTGCTCTTGGATATTCTAGTGATCATTTTTTGTGGAGAAGAATAATGCCTTTCTTTAGCTTTGGCTGATAAGCCATCTGCATCCCTTCCATAACAGGACAGCCCTAGACACAACTATGCATGCTATAGTAAAATTCTCAATTGAAGCACTGTAGTAATGTCCCCTGTGATGGATCCTCCTCAAAATAGTATTCAGAAACTTCAGGTGATCCTAAATGCACATTGTAGTATTTTAAGTGGAGTCACACCTCCAATAATATTCCATTAACTACATTTTTGGCTGTCATTTTTTAGGAACCCAGTTCAGTTCAAAGTGCTTGTTCTTCCAAGTGGCTTTGGGTCAAGACATGTTAAGGAATCCATCTCCACCCATGAGTCCTGGTAAACAAGGGAGCTTCCATTCTTTTTTCCATTTGCCCTCTCAGATTTCATATACTCACAACTCTTCCATCCCAGTCAAAATGGTCTTGGTCTTTTTTGACAACCATGCTGGCTGGGAAAGGGGAAATTAGAAACATGCAATAGTAATACTTTCAGTTTCTGAGTAGCACTGAACTTGTTTTTTTTGACAGAGGCCAAAACAAAAAACAAAAAAAACCCATAAACACTTCCCCTTCTCAAAATTTAATAGGTAATTTAATTAAAGTGAAAGGTTTGCTTCTCCTTCATGGGGCAGCAGCATCCCTCTGTACAAGGTAATACAGTATCTTGTGGGATGATATTCCTCAGCCTACGTGAAGCCTACCTGGACACAATTTACTCCTGTTACCCAGAACATGATGGAAATGCAGCTTTCTGGGAATATCTTTGGGAAAGCTGACCTCCCACAACTGATAGTCATCCCAATGCTTATAGTTGCTGTATTTATCTTGGGAGCTGCCCCTTTAAATCTCTAATTGATTTTAGATTTCATTCTGTACAATTACTTTATCATAATATGTCAATAGCTGTCTTGGAGGTGGAAGGAGAATGAAAGGTAAGGGGCCAATCGTTTCAATAAGAGGTGTTATCACCTACTGGGCTTCCACATGTTAATAGTGAACTGCATCCATCATCTTTGGCCAAGCTGTCTAGGGTTGATGGGAATCAAACCACAACCCTGTTTGGAGGGCTACAGATTTCCAACTCTGTTTCAAATGAATACATGCTGAATAATTCTGATCATTCACCCTCACTATATGGGTAGCCTTTCTTATGGGAATGTTGGTGTTCCGTTCTTCCAAATGTACCAAATAATGAATATTTATTTTAGTTTTTCACTGGCAGAAATAAACCTCTGGGGTTAGCCATTGCTAACTTCCCTTCTTGCCTTTTCTGAACCCCTTCATTCTGGCCTCAGCCAGTCTTTAACTTCTTGTAACCCAAACAAGATGCTGCTGTCAAGGTTGTTTTATTCATCATTGTGACTAGGTCATCGTTCTTTGAAAGGCTCCGCTCTTCTGTCACATCGAGTTACATTTTCTGCCTCAGCCGGCAAAGATGAATAATTTTACTTATTCACAGACAGAAACAACTGTCTCTTTTCATGTTGTCTTCCTCGTTGCTTCTGTTTTATGAAGCTGTTTTGATAATTAATCATTTCATCATAAAGGCTATGTATAAAGTCAATTGTTGCCTCATGAAATATAATATGACTGATATGCTATTAGCTTCCCCTTGGGTCAGGAGTCTTTGCCAGGTTTAGAATTCACAGCAAACTTAACTAGTGTATCTCTAGGAAAGTCAGGACTTCTGTCTCCTGATGCTTTGCTGCATATTGAATGAGTGTTCCACCTGTGGCATCTGTGCAGCACACAGAGGCAACATGGTATAGCCACCCCTTTATAACCTGAAATGCTCCTAAAGATTCAAGAGTTAATGCTTTCCTGGCTTGATTTTTGCACCTGATCATCCAAAGACTCTCATCTGAATGCTGTCACAAGTTTGACGTTCCAGTATAGCAGAAGATACAGCTGTGAGACTCCTGTGAGACATACTCTAAACAGCAACAGAAAAGGTCATCTAAGGAGAGAATGAAGTCTGTCTCACCCTATGAATCCCTAGTTACAATCCCAGGTAAGCAAATGCATGCAAGGTTGACAAATACATTGCTAACAAGAAGAAAGGATAACAGGAGGAAAGGGTGAAGATATTTTGAAAGTTTTTGAGCAATACATACCAAAGTTATGTCAGCTATAACTGCCATTCTTGGAGTGATTCTCATTCATCTGAGATTAAATGCTGTGCCTTCCAGACAATTTTCAAAACCAATCCAAAATGCTGTTATGACAAGTGTTAAATAGTTTGCAACCTGGATATCAAAGATAGCTTCTTTCATACAAATCTTCCTAGGGTATCATGATCTTCAGTACAGATCTACCAGTTGGCACAGCTTGGAAAAGTTATTTTTTGGGGGCTTTGCTTCCCAGAACCTATGTTTTGGAAAGTGAAGTAGAAGCTGCTGCTTAAGAGAAATAAACCACAAGGAACAGATGGCATTCTAATAAAGCTGTTTCAAACTACAAAGACAGAGTCCACCTAAATTCTAACAGAAATCTGGCAACAAATATGGAAAACAAAACTATGGCCCATAAACTTGAAACATTGAGTACACATTTCAGTTCCCACAACAGGAGGCACCAAGAATTTGAGTAACTATCAACTATTGCATTATTGTCGCAAAGCAAAGTGATGCTCCAGATTTTACAAAAAGATCTGTATCATGTAAGAGCAAGAAATACCAGATGTTCAAGATGGGTTCAGAAACAGAAAAAGCACTAGAGATCAAATTACAAATATATGCTGGCTAATAGAATGTATCGATGAATTTCAAAAATAATAATAATAATAATAAAAATCAGCCTGTGATTTATAGATTACAGGCAAGTCATTGACTATGCAGATCATGAAAAAATGTGGATCACTTTAAAAGCAATGGGATTGTTAGAACTATACTCAGGACAGAATATAGAGGAACAGATTGGTCTCCAGTTAGCAAGGGGGTCAGAAAACATTGCATTTTATCACACTATCTGTTTAATGTATAGATTGCAGCAGAGTCTCTGATAGTGAAGATCATGTAATACTATGGATCACCCTGAAAGAAATGGTTGTGCCCCAAAATTTGGTTAAACTGATGCATAATCTATATTCTGGTCAAGAGGCTACTATCAGAACAAAACATGGAGGAACAGAATGGTTTCCATTTGGTGAGGGGATGAGACAAGGCTAGGTTTTATTGCCCTAACTGTTTAAGATATGCAAATAACACCATGGTAGTAGCAGAAAATAGCAAAGACTTGGAATTACTGAGAAAAGTTAAGAAAGAAAGTGCTAGAGCACGGTTACAGTTGCATCACTTTAATAGTTGATGAAGGCCATTTCTACATTATACTGTTATAGTGCTATTATTCCACTTTCAGCATCCCATGGAATCCTGCATTTTGTAGATTAGGGAGGGGCCTTTAGAATTCTCAGCCAGAGAGCTCTTTGGCCTCAGTAAGCTACAAACTCCAGAATTCCACAGGATGTTGAAAGTGGAATAATAGCACTAGAACAGTGTAGTGTGGGAATGGCTGAAGACACTGAAATAAAGATTGTCTATATCTTGGTTCAGTCATAAATTAAAATAGAGACTGACATCAAGCAATGACAAGAAGACTAAGACTTGGAAGGGCAGCTACAAAGGAACTAGACAAGATAATCAGTGGATGCCAAAGTCAGAACTTGAACAATCCATAGTATTTGCAATTTCTGTGAACAGAATGATGAAGAAAGCTGAAAGAAAGAAAAAAATCAACTTATCTGAAATGTAGAGCTGGAGGAGAGTTCAACAGCCACCCTGAACTCCCAAAAATACAAATAAATGGACTCAAGCCAAATGCACTAAACTAAAGCTATCATACTTTGGACACATCATGAGATAACATGACTCCTTGGAAAAGACAATAATGGTCCAGAAATCTGAAGGCAGTGGGGTAAAAAAATGAAGACTGCACTACATGCAGATAGACTTAATCAAGGAAGACATGGCCCTGAATGTTCAAGTCCTGAGCAGGGTTTTTCAATAACCAGGTCTCTTGAAATCTCCCATTCATAGAGTAACCATAAGGTTAAACCAGTTAGAAGGCACACAGTAACAACAGTTCCCAGAATCCTCCAGCCAAAACATTTTTAAAGCTTTGTCTGTACATCAGCCTGCTCTCCAAAGTGAGGCAAGTTTCATAGTGCTTGTTTTGGGTAGCCCCCTCCCTTCCTGAAATGCATTCTCCTCATCCTGCACCAGCTCTTTTATCTGTTCATTGTCATTTCTGTTCCTTAAGTCTTCCTCCTTTTGATTCTAATCTGTGTTTTAATTTGACCAGTGGTTTTATTCTGGGATTTTTTATTTCAGCTTTTGTGATATGCTACTGGAGCATTTGGTTATTCTTACTGACTGATTTATTTCAAAGCACCTATAAATTTAGAACCACCATAAATAATTCTGGCAACAGAAGCAGGAAAGCACTGGTGTTTGTTTTTGTGCTTATAGCATTTTGATACTGCTTTTTTAAGAAAAAAAATCTTAAAACAGTTTATAACAAATACAATGAAGAGTTCAAAACAGTAAAACAGTAAAATCTGTTTAAAACATTTCACACAGCAGTAACTGGTAACTTTAAAATTTAGAGTGCCTAGGTCTTTTATTGACGGTAAGTAATTGATGGTAAAGGCATTCCTCAGTGGGGGCCCATCTAGTCTGATTAGATAGATAACTTTTGAGCACATTTCCCCAATGTGGTGCGATTCAGATATGTTGGATTATAACTCCTACTACCCCAAGTCAGCATGACTAATCCAGTGGGTGCCAAGACAGCTGCTTTACTGGAATTACTCCAAGGACACAGCATTCTTTCAAATGCTCTCTTTTTACAATGTCCACTTCAGTCTTGTCATGAAAGTATCCTTGATTTTGAAAGACCCAGATATATCATGACACCCCCCAAAATGTCTGGTGGTTATCATCATGTGCAGTAAGACAATAATAAAATAACTACTTGTTCATGCTAAAATATGCTGTAATCAATTATCATCCTTCTTCCTTTCCAAATAATGATTGATTATTGATTTTCAATTCCACCTTATACTTGTATTTATGTTGTATAAATGGTTGGTGAAGTAGCTGTTCTTTTCCACACACTGGCAAGCTGGGAGTATAATTGCATTAAAGGGAAATTATCGTTGCGCGATCACTTTTGATTAGCCTTCTTTATTTCCCTTTTAGGAATACTGATTTATAAACAGCGGATGCATTGATTTGCAATTTAAGTAAACACCATGGAACATGACACTGTTAGTGTTTCTAAATATGCATAATTGATTATTTTTCCCTTCTATCCTGAATTAATTCCTGGTTATGTGGTTGTAGTATTGTTGTTGTTGAAGAAGAAGAAGAAGAAGAAGAAGAAGAAGAAGAAGAGGAAGGAGGAGGAAGAAGAGGAAGAGGAGGAGATTATTATTATTATTATTATTATTATTATTATTATTATTATTATTATTGACAGGAGTTGAAAGCAGTGAAGTAAATGAATATGAAAAAAATCCGAAATGTACTTACAATAAGCGTGTGGATTTCAGTTTAAGATCTTCATCTTCCAAGACAGAAATCCTGGACATGTCTCTGCCTAAATTCCTCCATAATAAAATCTATAAGGAAAGCAAGCAGGGCTTCAAGTGGTAATCAGGATGTGGTGAGCACTACGTAAGTCCATATGAGAAACTCAGTGTATGTGTTAATCATTCATTTTGTTGGCATGGGCCTGTGCTCTTTGGCTTTTTGCAATTAGAGAAGACATGTTGAACCAAGGGAACTTATAAAACTGTTGACTTACCAAGTTATCATTAATATATTCTATTTGGGATTAAATAATAGGACTGCAAACTATAGACATTTGATTGTTCATATGCTGCACTTGTGAAAAGGATCTGTACATGTGAAAAAGATATAGGAGTCCTAATTGACCACAAGTGAACATGAGTCAGCTGTGTGATACAGCAATTAAGAAAGTCAATGCAATTCTGGGCTGCATCAATAAGAGTATAGCATCTAGGTCAAAGGAAGTAATATTACCATTCCATTCTGCTTTGGTCAGGCCCCACCTGGAATATTGTGTCCAGTTCTGGGCACCACAATTCAAAAAGGATATTGACAAGTTGGAATGTGTCCAGAGGAAGGTGAACAAAATGCTAGAAGGCCTGGAACCATGCATGCCATTTGAGGAGAGGATTAGAGAGCTGGGTAAGTTTAGGCTGGAGAAGAGAAGATTAAGAAGTGACATGATAGCTGTGCTTAAATCTTTGAAGAAATGTCATCTGGAAGATTGAACAAGCCTGTTTTCTGATGCTTCAGAGACTAGGACATGGGGCAATGGCTTCAAACTTCAGGAAAAGAGATTTCACCCAAACATTAGGAGCAGTTTGACAGTGGAATGCACTGCCTCAGAGTGTGATGGAGTCTCCTCCTTTGGAGATTTTTAAAGTGAGGCTGGATGGCCATCTGTTTGGATTGCTTTGATGGTGTATTCCTACATGGCAGGGGGTTGGACTCAATGGCCCTTGTGGTCTCTTTCAACTCTATGATTCTATGATTGTATGCACTTGCTTCATAGGTTCATCCATCAGTGGTAGCTACAATGATCTCAGCCACCAAGTGCTGATGTTGATTTCTCTGCTTTCTTCCCGACTGGCTACAACTGCCTTTTGTACTGTTGAAATAAGGAAGGTAACAGTTCTTTATGTATATTTCATTATTGCCTTAAAGCAATGACAGTAATCCTGAGACCAGCAGGTCTTTTTCTGTGAAAGTACTATATTTAATACATGGTCTTAGAAACAAATATGGCCTAAGAAATAAATATGACAATCTCTAATAGTATATATATATTCCAAGGTCCACCAAATCATAGGTGGTTCTTTCTTCCTGTTCCAGTCCACAATCTTGTCTCTATCAGCTTAAAGGCTTCTCTGTCAACTTCACCCTGTCATTGCCAGTTCAAAATCCTATCTGCTTCAGACCCTATCTCCTTCACACCCTGTCTGACTCACCCTGAGTCAAGCCTCTCCCTTTTGATACTTCCTATTCCCTCACAGCCCCTCTTCACAGCCACTCTCATCAAAGGATCTCAAGACAGAAAAACAGGAAGCAGCTCTTACAATATTACCGCCTACATCTCTGCTCCACAGCTATATGAATCAGCAGCACTAGTGGCAGGGTCTCCCTTGCAATTCTTGGTGCATGAGTCAGAAGACACTAGAAAGTGTTCTTAATGTTGCTTAGAAGTGTGAAGCAGATCCAAATATATCAAGACGTCTCACATGCAGATCAGTACACTAAGGAGTACCTATGCATGTGTGCATAGAATGCACAGATACCCACTCCAGACCTATATAGAAGATATTTTGAAATGTTGGGTGAGAACTTCAGAGGCTATCTAGTCATTGCAGAATTTCAATGAACCTGCATATTTTTGCTGTGCAAATTGCTGGGCTGTTTGGATGTCTGAACCTCTTTGATGCTGCAAAGTGTAGAGGGGAAATTTAACTCTTCCTATCCCTACCAGTGCCCCAAGAAAAATATCTACACAAAGCTGCTATTTGCATTTCAATGGAAATTCCTTGGCACAAGTAAAGTCTTCCCTTGAAATTCAAATAGCAGCATTAGAGGGGTAGATTTTGTCAAGAAAGTAGTAGAGAGAGAACTAGGTCTGTCCTCCTCACAAACACAAACACACACATACCACAGTGATCCAAAAGGTACCTAGGTTTCCCTTTGACTGCTATTTATATAACAAACAATGTATATATAATTGCATTCAATCACAATGTCACATCTAGTTTGCCTTTCTGTTACTGGAAGTCAGTGGTAAATACTTGACCTGTATGGGAGACAGGGTATTATTGCTACATGAGATGTAGATGAATTAATGCTTAAACAAGATATATGTGATACAGGGCTCACATAGTGCTGTTACTGGGCAGATTCTTATTGAGAAAACTCACTTTCCCATTGGCCTAATTCATGGCAGTTGAAGGATGAAGAAAATGGAAGAAGAACACTGTTTTATTAATCTATGCATAACTAGGCTGCTGAAGAAGCAGATCACTAAAATATCTGCCAACTGCAGCATTTTGTTGGCACAACAATGAGTAAATCCAGTGTCCAAGAAATGTAGTTTCATTTTATGAAATGTTCCTGGAAAGTAGTAAATAAAGTATTTATCATCTGCAGTATACATTTGTATTTGGCCATAATTTTGGTTTAAAATTCTGGATATAATACAGAAACACTGGACTGAGTGTTCTTTTCCTTTCCTTTAATATTATACAGTAACAAAGGTCTTTCACATCAATAATAGGAGCAAATCCCAAGCTGATTGCTCTGCCGACTGGCCATTACAGTACATAATAATTAAATCATGAAGACCAAATGTGACAAGACAGTGTCAAAATAAAATAAGCAACAGCAAATTTGCTATAATTACTAACTAACAAAATCAACAATTACATCCATCAAAATCATTTCTATGTAGTTGCAGGATGGGGAAACTTTGACCCTCCAGCTGTTTGGGCTAATGCTTCCTTAACTGTATGCCATGATGCTGGGGCAGCTGGGAGCTGGAGTACAAAACATCTGGAAGGACAAAGTTTTACTCCATTTCCCTGATAAAAGGTGACATCTAGGTTCTATAACCATTTAAAAAATAAATCAGTAACAACAACTATTCTGTGAATAACTACAGCAGATTTTGCCACCATGCTGGTTAAGAAATCATTTAATCAGGAAGTGAAAAGGAGATTTATTGGTTCCTGATCTTCAGACAGATTAAACTAACCTAACACTCAGTTTTGGTGATGCAAATCAGGCATAATATCAGAATGGAACATTTTGCACATATTTGTGTGCAAAACTTGAAAAAGTACATTTTTTTTTACTGCAACTTCCAAAATTTCAGAGTCAGCATAGCCACTGTCTAGTAGAGTAGGAGGGCTGTATTGAAAAAAGTGGAATGAATCAAATCAAAGAGTTCCTCTATTTTTGTCTTATTAAGGACAAAAACGACTTAAAAATTGACTCTGGATACTCTGTATAACTGAAGTATAGTAAATAGGCTATTCATGAGAACCGTAAAAGACATGCTAAGGCCATTTCTGCACTAGACCATTATAGTGCTACGATTCTACTTTCAACATCCTATGTTATCCTTGGGTTTGCAGTTTTGGGAGAGGCTGGATGGTCCCTCCCAAAACTGCAAACCCCACGATTCCATAGGATGTTGAAAGTGAAATCATAGCACTATAACGGTCTAGTGCGGAAATGGCCTTACTAAAATGTAAAAATGGGCACATACAGATTTGATAGCCACAACAAGAGACAACATCTCAAACTGGTGCTCAAAAATTGAACTTCTTAACAATGGCCATTTCTGCAGTACACTTACAGTGCAATTATTTCACTTTCAACATCCCGTGGAATCCTGGGGTTAGCCATTTAGGGAGAGTCATTTAGAATTCTCTTTGGCCTCAGTAAACTACAAACCCCAGAATTCCACAGGATGTTGAAAGTGCGATAATAGCACTAGAACAGTGTAGTGTGGAAATGGCCAGTATTTGACACATCCAACAAGTTGCTGTGAGAACCATTCATACCCTTCAGTATTTCACAGCTGAAAACCAAGACACATGGTACCCAGCAATAACAGAGTATTATGGTCAAAATGGCAAGAGTTATTAATGGGAAAGAACACAAAAGACAGCACTTCACTTTTGCCTGACCCCACAGGGAAGAGAAGGTTTCCACCCCTTCCTCTCCTTTCTCTCCTGCTAAGTTGAGCACAAACTACTTTTCCATTTTGAACTCAGTTTGCAGCAACTGGAAAAAAAAATTTGAGGGGAAAGTTGAAAAGTGAGAGGGGGAGGAAAAACTAGTAGATTTTAAAGGAGCTGTAAAAAGTGGGATGAAAGAGGATTAATCAAAACTGACCCTGCCAGATTAAGACTGGTGGAGGGTATGACCCTCTTCAGTCACAATTTTTTTTGCACAGTCTCCTTCCAGCTCTGGAAGTTCATTTGGAAAATGTCCTCTGAAGGCTACTCCTATCTTCCTTCTGGAGAAAGAGATGGTTGTCTCTGCTCCACTGAGATTTCATAATAGTATGAATAACTAATATAGTTCTCACTAATAACAAATTCATATCTTTAATCAAATAGCAACAATGAGAAATAAAAGAGAGATACTGATAAGCCTGGAAACTCTCCCTCTCTCAGGTCTTCTCATCCAGCCCAGGAACCCAGTCCACTGGATTGTGTATGTACCCTCAAATCCCCTGTTAACTTATGGTGACACCATATGAATTTCATAGGGTTTTCTTAGGCAAGGTATACTCAGAGGTGGCTTTGCCAGTTCCTTCCTCTGAAATAGCCTACAATAGCAATAGCATGTGTATTTCTATACCACTTATCAGCTAAGTGCTCTCTAAGCGGTTTACAATGTGTTAGCACACCTGGTATTCATTGGTGAACTCCCATACAAGTACTAACCTGGGCTGACCCTGCATAGCTTCCAAGATCAGATAGGATCTGGTGCCTTTTAATGTTGTTGAAAACAACAAAAATATTTAAGACAAACAAAGAACCAGGGGGGCAACTCCCTCATATGCAAGTACTGTTATGAGGAATAGGACACTAAGGGTTGGAAAGGGAGGAACTTTGGACTAGAATATCCAGGAGAAATGGAGGGCTTGCTGACTGGTTGTCAGGAATACTGAACAGGAAGATGTCATACTGCAAACATTTTGTTTCAAGTCTCTGACAGAACAGCAAGCTACTTCTTTGCACATTTCAGCTTCTCACCGAATTTACATTATTGTCATGGATTGCTCTTCAACTCAGATTTTTGTTACGTCTTCTGTACTCTGGTTAACTACCCCTCTCAAAGAGATATGGTCAATTGGGGCACTAAAATCTGTCGCTATGATCAGGGGTACATATGTCTGGTCACAGGACATAGTCAAATCATTTTTGATGAGTCAGAAGATAAGAGGAGCATGCAGCTGTGGAAAGGAATTCCTTCTTCATTATCTTCCTTGACTGGGGAGATAACAAAGAATAGCCATTTCTACTTTAGCTTGGGGGAAAAAGGATGATCTGGTGGGCAGTTTGACCTCTTATGGTTATTGACATGATTTCTTTATATAGATGTGTGGTCATATCTTAAAAAAAAAAAACAAGAGAACATTCTCCCTTCCTCTTTTTTGTAAACTGGCCGTCCTAATTTGCTAGTTAGCTATTTCACAGCAGCTGATCTGCAGTGCTTTCCAACAGCGAGAATGGGCTGACACATAAGAATCTGTATGGATATTGTATTATTTGGGCCTCTGGGTTCTTCAGGGGGTTTTTGGAAGATGAGAGAGAACTTTCCTCTCTGAGCTTGTTGCTATGACTACATGTTACCTGGTTTGTCTAGATTTCCTGGAACGAAACTATAAAGTTCCTTTGTAGAACTGTGGTCAGTATTGTCTGTTCCTTATACAGCAATCTGTATTTAATGAAAGTACTTTGACCCTGCCAAGTGAAAAAAAAAATCCATTTATGAGATGAAGAGTGGCAGAGTATTTTTCCATCTGTCCCAATAATGTTTGGAACACCTTACTCTTCTCCATCTTCCTGACACCAAAGTAATATATTATTATTATACAGTCCAAGTTGCATTGATTTGTAATTGATTTACTTGAAAATACAGCACAGCATACTCATTTTTTGCTTAAAATTCTGTTTACTGTTCCTGAATACAAGAGTGCAGAAAAGGGCTGAGATACTCATTTTATCTTTCGCAACAATAAAAATAATAGATATATTGTGGATATAACCCACTTTCATTAAAATCAGTGGGAATTGGCCATCGACTTCAACAAGGCATGGATTATATTAGGTGTTATTAGAGTGCCTTTCTGTTCTGGGAATGCATTAGCAAAGGTGGATATGCATTTTCTTGTCCAAGCCTGCCTGCTAACATGACAAAACAGGTCTGTCTTACAGCAACTTTCCTATTGCTTTTTTTCTAAAACCAGATACCCTCATCTTATCTGCAAAAAATAATTATACCTACTCAGTTTTTTAAAAATAAAAAAAACTGAATTTGAATGTATGCAAGATGAACCTGCAACAAAATGTTGCAAGGTGAAATGTGCCTGTATCTATGTTGCAAGGTATATCGCCTGGGAGTATCACCTTGGTTGCTAAAATGCCAGTTGTAGGCAAGAGTGCCTATGCCCAGCTTTAGCTGATGCAGCAGCTTTGTCCCAGCCCCAGTGACACATGTCTTGATGTTGCTTGTAAACAGCATCTGCACAACTGACTGGGAAGGCACACTGGTCATCTGGGGCCATTCATTCTACAGAATTACAGTGCTATTATTTCACCTTAATTCCATAGTTCCATCCTATGGAATCCCAGAGTTCTCGGCTTGTTGAGGCACTGAAATGCTTTGGCTGAGAATTCTAAATGCCCCTCCCTAAACTGCCAGTTCCAGGACTCCATAGGAAGTTACCATGGCAGCTGAAGTGGGGTCATAGCACTACAATTATGTGGTGTGAATGGCCTCCTAGTCTTAGTCTCCTCTGGTACAGTGAAAGGTATGGTATCTTTATTTAAATTATAGTAATTATTTATAAATAAGAAGTTATTTATAAAATCACACCTGAACATATAAGCCTGCATACCTACATTTTAGGCAGATTCCTAGTTTCTCTCTCTTTTGAGGGGGGCAATGTATAATTCCCCACTCTACTTAGTTCACACACAAGACAGTCTTGATAGAAGTACCATGATAGCAGAGAGACCCAAATATAGCTTCCAGAATGGTAAGAGAGAGGGAGATAAGTAGATCAGCTGAATAGCTGGGTCCATTGGCTTTTTGTAGATGCTGACTGCTTGGAATCAGCATCAAAGCCCATCTTGAATCAAAACAAAGTATTTATTAATAAATTTGCATCTCTTATAACAAACAACAACACGTATTTCTTACTCAGCAACAGGAGTAGGATAGAGTCTGAGGACTACAGCTCCATGACTAAGACAAAGACTGCCAAGGGAAGTGGACCTGAAGTCAGATCTGAGATCACCATCATTATCATCTTTTATTTATAACCCACCTTTTTGCCAGCAACCTAACTACAGTTTAAAAAGACTTGCCAAAAAAATTGCCTCATAGAAAAGTGCATGTGTATATATAATTAAAACTGGTTAAAAGCATAACCATAAAAGAGAAAACAATAAATAGACAATTTATCATTTATGCAAGGCCTGTTTCCCTTTAGTAGTCAGTCTTCAAACTGCCAAAAAGAAAAAGAAATATTTATCTGTCTTCAGAAAGACAGCAAGGAGGGTAGCATTTTAATTTGTCTTGGAACTAAGTTCCAGAGTCTAGGAGTAACCAAAGAAAAGACCCTGTCACGTGTTCCCTCCAGATGTACCTGTGAAGAAGGGCCTCCAAACAAAATCTTAATCACAGGGCGGCTCTTGAGGGAGAATAAGGTCCTTCAGATAACCTGCATCTGAGATAGATAGGTTTTATAGGATATAACCAACACTTTGAATTCTACTCAGAAATGAACTAGCAGCCAGTAGAGCTGTTGTAACAAGGAAATTGTGTGCTCTCTGTAGCCAGCATCACTTAACAGTTTGACTACTATTCTTAGCATCCAGGAATCATCTGTCTTATAATCAAGAACACAGGAGATGAGACAGAACCATAACTACCTGTCTCTAGTAAAGATGCAATTTTTCACTAATTTTCTTCCCAGAGGAAGCAACAGGTGATTTTAGCAATTTTTTTCTCACTACAAGAAAGTCTATGAAAACTATGCCATTTTCAAAGTCTAATCACAATTCAATACATATTATTTGCAAAATCTGCACATGGTTGTTTTATTGTCTTCTCAGAAAACAATATTCTATGCAGAAAGTGCTGTTTCCTGTGCAGAAATCGTTGTTTTCTGTGCAAAACAACCATGTGTGAATTTTGCAAAGAATAAGTCCCCAATTACAGCATTTTCGGTGGACAAAACAGAACTTCCTATGCAGAAAAAAGTATTTCTGCATGTATATATTGTCTGTTCAGAAAATGTTGTTTACTATACAGAATATGCTGATTTCTGCACAGAACAACCACAAGCAAATTTTGTGCAAAATTAAGTCCCAAAATATGAAGATTCTTTTCAGCCCAGGATTCTTTACAGCAGGGTTTCTAGATGCTCAAAAAATATAGAAAGGGTTTTTTGAAGATATTTTAATATTCTTTCCATCCCTGCTCTCTCATTTTACTGTTCCCTATAGTGCCCATTTGTTTGTGAATGTGCAGTTGTAGAGAATCACCTATCATTCCTACACCATCGTTACAGCATCCTCGTGCCAGCACTGACCTACTAGTCAGTTCTATGGATTATTACTTCAATGAACGACTACACTACTTTAGAATCAGGTCTTTCTAATGAGAGTGATGCTTCATCTCGGTTAGGGTTTTCAGCAAAACACAAACACTCTGACTGCTAAGTTTTGTAAGGCTGGCAGCAAGGCCAGGAGGTTATTGCTTTTGGTGGGATCACATCTGAAGCTGGCAGGCTTTTTGTGGAAGGAAGAAGAGGGAGGAATGCCTCTAATGATGATTCAGTGTCCCTTGTCCTATTTGTTCCAAGCCATCTTACAGAGTTGCACAGTCAATACAGAAAGCTCTCTTTCCAAGCAGTTTAGAACCTAAAAGAAACAGTCAGGAAATAACAAGGAGAGGGAGACAATAACAAGGATGGAGAGAGAAAAATGTAAGCAGATGCCATTATACTTAAGCTTACTTATAACTGTGAGTGAAGATTGCACTATAAGTGCAAGGCCATGAAGCACTTGTAAAATCAGCTTTAGACTGGGAAAATGAAAATGAAATGTTTCTTGAATATGACTATGTAGGCCCCATGTTTGCAATAAAGTTTGACTACCAGAGAATGAAAGGGGGGGGATGTGTTTTGCTTTTCTTCTACTGTCAATTTCCATACAAACTTACCCTTAACCTAAAGAAAGGGCAGGGGAAAATCTTTTCATCGTTCCGAAAGGGATGAAACATCACCTTGTCCCTTAAAAGAAATGTAATTAAAGTACACAAACAGCAAGGATGAAAAAGTACATCTAAAGTTGTAGGTGAATAGTTGCATGAAAAAGGCATAGAAATTTATGTCTAGCTTTCCGATGCAGTACACAGGCAAGAAGCTTTGAAAAGCTATCAAAAGAAGAACAAAGCCGATTAGCTAAAACACAGAGAGATTCAGTATCTACTAGAGATCTGAAATCTATGCAGTATATATTCCAACAGATGACCAGTGTTCACTCAGTAGCCTTTTAATATTTGTTATATTTCCTTTTAAAAGAAGCTTATCAGATCTCACTGCTTTAGTCCATCAAATCTATTCATTTTGGAGATATGTCATAAACCCCATCTGTCAGTTGTTGAAAGCTACTGAAAGGAACAGAATTGCAAGAAAAAAGATGGGGTACTGGCTCTTTTGTGTAATCTGTAACATGATTAGATTTTAGCAGTAAACAAGGCTAACTGGTATGTCCTATATATTTACATAAGTTTGTATGTAGCATAAGCAACAATTATGGTATCAGAATATTCACATGATAATGTAGAATGGGAATGGGAAAAATCTTGCCTCAGGACGGAGACAACAACTAGCCATGCTGGCTGGGGCTTCTTCAAGCTTTTAGTACCAAAAATGTGATTTTTCCAAGTAGACCCTTAAGGGGGGTATGCTTGCCATATTGCAAACAAATTAGTATAAGGGAGTTTGTGCTACATGCTTTTAAAATATGTTTATTCAATAAAACCACCAAGGTTTTCAATTGGAAGAATGTAAGGAATTCAGTCTCTTAGAAGACCCTTTATAGGACTTTGTCCTCAGACAGACAAGGGTTTTGTTTTGCTTTGTTTTTAACAACAGAAATGTTTCTATTTTGAGAGCATCCTGAAACCATAGTTAATATCCTTATGTTCCTTGCAGAACATTGCTACGAAAATAACAAACGGTATTGAAATGTAAGTGAGTAGCAAACCTGCAAAGTTTTAGAATGACAGATGTGGTCATTTCTGGAAGGAGAATCCAATGGGGGGAGTTGCTACCTCTTCCTCATTTCTTAATTTATGGCCAATGTTTATGACAATGGCAGAGATCATAGAAGTTTCCCCAAACCAGAAATCTGTAAATTTGTCTGAAGATAGATGCAGGGGCTTGGGGGTTATGATGCCTGAGATGCAGTTTGAGGCAAAGTTTTTTCGTTTTTGTTTTTTAAATTGTGAACTGTGGCATTAGGAAGCAGAAAGCCCAGTCAAATTCTACTGAACAGAACATTCATACGTATTACACATACACATAGATCCCTTAAATTAATATCATCCAAATCTTGTTGCTAAAAAAGGAAACTCAAGTCACTGTCTACTAAATTGCATGTTTGCATGCACACACAAAAACCCATCGAGCACACAATTTTAAAAAGTTCCTGGAGGGTTTCAGTTTACCAAAGAGATTAATAAAAAGGAATGTCAAAGAAGTTTCTGGCATTATGAAAAGTATGGTGAGAGTGAGATTGTTTCTCATGATGTTTACAACTCAGGGTTACCTAACAGACTTTATTGTCAGTAGAATCAATGCAAATGTGGGAAAAAATAGGGTTTTTTAATATTTGAATGTGAATTCATCTAAAGGTATAGTGGTCATGTTGTTGGACTGGGATCTAGGAGTTCTGGGCCATGAAACTGAACCATGAAAGTCGCTGAACCATGAAACTTACTAGGTGACTTTGGGCTAGTCACTCTGTCTCAGACTGACCTACTTTATAGGGGTTGTTTTTGGAATAAAGTATGGGGAAAAGCCCATATACATTGCCTTGAACTTATTGCAGGAAGGTAGATGCAAACATACCTGACAAACAAACAAACAAACAAACAAACAAACAAACAAATAAATAAATAAATAAATAAATGTAATACTTAGAATTCACTAGCATATAATGTTGTATTGGTTGCTATGATAAACAGTGGCATATCTAGCATAAACAGTGACCATTTCCACACTGAACTGTTATAGTGCTATTATTCCACTTTCAACACCCTATGGAATCCTGGAGTTTGCAGTTTAGGGAGGGACTTTGAGGCCCCTGCCTCAACTGCAAACCCCAGGATTCCATAGGAGGTGAAAGTGGAATAATAGCACTATAACAGTCCAGTGCGGAAATAGCCAGTGCCTAGGACAAGCATGGAAGTTGCTTGGAAGTTGCTTCTTACCCCTACCCCCACCCACACCCCTGTCAGAAAAGGTTGGACAAAACCTGTAGTCCAAAGAAAATACTTTGTGATGTAAATTGTTAAGTGCACCTGTGAAAAGCCATGTGACTCTAGCTGAGTCATGCTGATAAACAACCAGCAGAGAAAGTTGCATCAGATATGGGGAGAATGCAAAGGTTGGCCAGGATTGCATCAGCTAGATGTGTATAAATGTAGCTGGGTCTGAGCCAACAAGCGCACACGGTGCCTGACATGTATGCCGGAGGTTCTGCCAGAAAGAGCAAACTGAGGAATGCTGGAACGCCTTTTGGAGATTCTCGTAAATATGTATATATTGTAACACAAGAATAAATGGCCTCCTTGATGGAAGATAACAATTACAAGTAGCGTGGGTGAGTTTTTCCTGGCTACAGTGCATTGCTGCTAAGATATTCTCTGCTGGGCATGCTTCCACAGCTGTGCGACCAATCTCTGCTATATTTGGGCATTTTGTACTCTTGATTCTGGTACAACCTTTTTGTCCAGAGCTCAGTGGTCGGGAGGGAAGCACTATTGCGGTTTTGCGTAGATCCCAGCATCCCCATCCCTCGTGGGCAACCCCTACATGCATGACTTTTTTGAACCTCCCTGGCATTCACACTTGGGGCCCATGTCCTGCTTTCCCCACCCTAGATACCCCTCTGATGATATGTTTGGTTTTGATTTGTTTTTATGGAATCAACCAGGTTTCATCAAGGACAGATTTATTAAAAAGTATTGGACATGTTACTTAAGAAGATAATAGAATCATAGATTTGGAAGGACCACAAGGGCCAAGCCCAAACTACTGCCACACAGGAATCCACAACTAATGCATGCCTGAGAGGTGGACATGTAATGTCTATTTAATCATCTTCTAAGGCAGTTTTTTTCCATTGTTGAACAGCTCTTACCATCAGGAAGTTCTTTCTAATGTTTAGGTAAAATCTTTTTTTCTCCTACAATTTGAATCCATTGGTTCATGTCCCAGTTGCTGGAGCGGGGGGGGAGCAAGCGTGTTTTTTGGCATGACAGCTCTTTAAGTATTTAAAGAGAGCTGTCATATCACCTCTTAGTCTTGCCTTCCCTAAGCTAAATGTACCACCTCCCTCAAAGGTTCCTCAGAGTGATTGGTTTCCAGATCTTTTACTGGCTTAGGCACAGTCGCGTAGGGACGGGGGGGGCAATGGGGCCAGTTTGCTCCCCATGGCAATGTGTTTTTGGGGAGTCCTAGCTCATAGCCACACCCTCATATGCCACGGCCACACACACACACACCATGGCCGTACACCTGCACTGCAGTCCCCCCTCACCCCCCCCATGCACTCCAAGCTCGGACGCTGCTTAGGCACCCTCCTGTGAATATGTTTCATTTTGTCAGTTCTTGAAATTTGAGGGGGGGGAGAGATTTGAAATCTGGTGCCCACTGAAACAAGATAGTCATTGTGAAAGTCAAAAAATTATGACGGACTGGGCACAAACAACACAAAGGTCATCACTTCCTGCTTCTTGAGAATTCCAGAGGGATAGACTGTTGCTAGTCCCAAATAGAGTAGACTCATTGACTTACCAAGTTTCCACCGATTCAGTGGATCCAGTCCATCTGACACAAGCAATACAATTTAGGCCAGAGATGGGAATCATATGCCTTTTAAGATCTTCTTGGAATGAAAATCCAAGCAGCCCTACCCAGCACAGCAAAAGGTGAGCACTACTGGAAGTTATAGTTCAAGGGCCACATGATTCCTACCTCTGTTTTAGGCCACGGGCTGCTGCTAGAAAAGAATGATGAATTAGATAAAAAAAATGTTGCTTATATTCTCAGTATACTAAGTTCTCCTTGGCAGGTGGTTAGATGAACAAGACATTAATAACAAAACTTAATCTTGGATCTGAATCAGTAGTTAATTAAGTCAATTGATTCCTCTCTAGCCAGGAACACAGCCATCAGCCAGACAATCACAGTTTCCTCTCTGCCGACTAGAAGTATTTAGCATTTGAGAAGCACAGATTCCTAAGAGAAAGAGCTCCTTGACCATAAAAAAGGATGCTAATTGGATTTTGAATGTACATTTTTCCTGTGGTTAGTGATTTTGGTTAGTGATTTTATTTGTCAAACTTTCTTCAATTAGGATCAGAGCAAGACAAGACTCACAGCAAGCAGACAGTCACATTCTCATAATTGTCTGATGTGCTATGATTTTTGTACACAAGCTCACTCACTGAGAACTAGTACAATTAAAGTGCCTGAATGATTCAGCCAAGAATCAAGAGTGGCATTTCAAATCTCAATATACTGAGCAAAAACAAGCCATCTTCTCTCAGGCTGCCAGCTGCAGTATATACATAATAACACTGGAATGCTATATTATGCTTACCCACTATCTTGCCCTTCAACCAAGATGTGTTGGATTAGAACCTCCCCGCAAGTCCTAGACAACGATGATAGCCATTAGACGGGGATGATGAGAATTATGTTCCAAGGAAGTAATTAGACTGGGGAAGGCTATACTTCATATACTATAAAAATTATAACCATGAATACATATATTTGCTAAAATGCAGCTCTGTTGCTGCTGCTAAGATTTCTTGACATTATCCACCAGTGAAAACGGCTCTGGATTGGCCTGAATGTATTCAAGTGGCATTTGTGGGGTGGCAAGATTTGCAGCCCATTGAACAATGATTCTGTTCCACTGTAGACATTAATATAAAATTAGCTAAAATGAATGAGCTTAGCTAAAAAAAATTAATAAAAGGGATACTTGAGGAATTAAACATTTTACCTTATGTACTGCATACCTCTCAGATTTTTCAGTGATTTGCTAAATGTTCTGATACAATTATTGATTAAAAAAGAAAAACATATATATTGTAAGCATGTCCCTTGAATATACAAACACACACACACACACACAGAGTCCATTTCTGCACTAGACTATTATAGTGCTATTATTCCACTTTCAAGATCCTATGCAATCCTAGGGTATGCAGTTGAGAGAGGAACATAAGTTCTCAGCCAGAGAGCTCTTTGGCCTCAGTAAATCCCACAAGATGTTGAAACTAGAATAACAGCACTATAATAATAGTGTAATGCAGAAATGGCCATAGTGAAAATATATATATATATATATATGTATATGTATATGTATAGAAAGGTTTTTTTAAAAAAAAATGTGTAGAAATGTGTCAATTGAGAGAGAAATTCTGTTTAGAAATGTTATTACATGCACAACTTTGTCTGGATTTTTTTAAAATGCAGAAATGGGCCAGAAGAGATGAGTGAACAAATATGAATGTGATCCAGGGCAGAAATGGGGGAAATTGTCCATCTCTGCTGATCATATAGACTTCCTGTTTCATTTTTTAAAACTAAAGTTTATTTTTTTTTAAAAAGTACACTAAGAATCACAAAGATTAAAAAAACAGAGAAGAGAGAAAACTGAATCAATTAAATAAAAAAATAAAAACTGCAAAACAAAAATAGGAAAAAAAAGAAAAGAAAATAAGGGAAAAGAAAAAGAGAAAAAAAGTGACTTCTGGTCTTCTTTTTGGCAATTATATATGCATATAGCTATTCCTACCTCCATCTCCAAAATTACAAGACATTCCCTTCTTTTGATAGACTGTTCTTTCCAACAATCAAAATAAAAAGTTAGCAAGTCATTTTCTTTCTTTCTTTCCCTTTCTTTCTCACTGCAAAAATTCTATATGAGGTTTCCAGTCCTTTAGAAATGTCACTAATGATGTTTCTCTAATCAAACCAGATACTTTTTCCATTTCTACTCGATCTATCAGTTTCACCAACCACTCCTCCATAGTGGGCAGTACTGAATTCTTCCTTTGTGCCTAAGACAGACTTGCTGCCATAGTCATTTACTGAAGCAGTCTTCCATTACTCCTTTCCAACTGTACATCCATCAATCTCAACAGACTTCCTGTTTCTTGATCTACTTATACCATTAAATAGGTCTAATTGGAAATTTGATATTTATGTATACACACGTATTCCTGATAATGGAGTGGTAATTAAACAACAGACAGCCAGTGTGCAATAGTAGTTTGAACACTGGACTACAACTCTGGAGACCAGGTTCAAATCCCTGATCTGCCATGAAAACCACTGCGTGACCTGAGGCAAGTCACTCATTCAGCCTCAGAGGAAGACAAAGTAACCCCCTCCCCTTTGAACAAATCTTGCCAAGAAATAGATTCAGAAATGACCAGAAAGCACACATCTACTACTACTACCACTATTATTACTACTGCTGCTAATCAAAATAACAAATAATATTCTGCATGTGGTTAGCATTTCTCTGCTAAGAAATGTGAATACATTGTAGCCTGGTCACTTGACAGGATGTCTATTTCATATTATTCCACGGAGTTTTCAGTTTTAGACTTGAAAGAATTTCAGTGTCCTCCACACACCTCTCTCTCAAAGGAATTCTAACTGGCTTACTTGGCTGTCCTCCCTATTTTCATTCTCGTAACAGCTGACATGATAGGTTGTACTGAAAGATAATGAAGAAAGTCAGGGTTTTGCAATGATATTCATGGTCTGCTGAAGATTCAAACCTGGGTCTCCCCAGCCTTTTCAGCCCAATATTGCATTGCTTTGCAGTTTACCTGTTTGTTACATATTATTGTAGAAGAGAGAAGACTTTTCATATTCAAAATTAAGTGGAGGAAAAAGACTTGCATTTCTGTTACAGAAAAGGAGAAGAAAGAGATTTCCAATCATGTTCATGCACTGCACTTACTTTAATGCTTTTTGATTCAACTGTCAACTGCCTGGTTAGCAGCTGGCAACTCCCTGGATATGGGCTAATAGGTGGTAGATATAAAAAAGCCATCAGATCTTATGTTGCATGTTTTTGCAATGTTAATAATTACTAGTAACGAGAACGCACAGGCTTGACCATTAGTATGGGAAAAGTATGTGGCAGAAGGCAAGAACTAGCCTGGGAATAAGGAGGAATTTAAAAAAAAAGACTAAGAGAAGGAAACAAAACATTTGGCAACATGAGATGGCTTGATTCTTATAGTGTAAATATGGTTCATAACGCATGAAAAGTTTATACTTGCAACAAATCCAGTTGTTATGGCAAAATTATCAGGTGTGAATGAGTCTTCAGGACACATAAGGAAGGCAAAGATGGAACATCTTCCCTTATTTTACACAGTTTAGAAAACATACTAAGATATACTGGCATCTCCAGTATGATCTGTCAGTAGGTCCTCATTGGTTCATTTATTTAGATTTCACTTGTATCACATGAAAGCTCAGCACAGGTTAATATCAATATGATTAAAGGCCATAGACAATACCCATTGCTCAATGAATAGAAGTTCACTAATATGAATGAATTTTCCCTTGCATTCCTTTATCACTGTATGACACTCCACCCTGAAACCTACTCTGGAGGGTCCCTTCCAACCCCCTGGAGCAAATTTGCAACGTTCAGGGAGAGAGGAGTGAGGGGGGAGTCCTCTTCTCCCTATGACTTATGACCCCCACCATTTCTGTTGGCAAGAGGTATCAGCTGGAGCTCATTTTAGTTTATACACTTTCTGCAAAATGTTTGTACAAGTGGGCCCTCAGTTTTCAGGGGGGCTGTGGATGCAGGATCTCCACAAAAGTGGAAAAATGCACGTATATTTCTAGACCCTCCCTCAAAACATGCATGCTACAGATTCTGCTGCTGCAAAAGTCTCCTTCTTCTTGAGAAGAATGAAGAGAAGGAGGCCAACACTGGATGAGATTTTTGCAGCAGCCCCTAACAGCTCTGCCCGTTACTGTTGGGAGTGGCAACCTTTGCATGCTTAATTAACTGGCTAGTTTGTTTGCATGTTTATTGTAGGCATAGAGAGATAGCCTAGAGAAAACTTCCTGTTTGTTTTGGTCAACACCTCTTCCTCCAGCACATACACATTATTTGTTCTTAAAAAGTTTCTCTTGCCATTTACTCCTTCCTTTGTCTTTGCCTTTTGTCCTGAAAGCGTGCTCTGAGATCTCCTAACAGGGATTATTGTGAGCAAGCATGTGAGTGCTTAATTTTCTTCCTACCTTCTTCAAGAATTGAACCTATGTAGACCATGCACAAGATTTTATGAGTAAACTCTTTTATATTTTTAACCAAACTGTTTTTCTGTTTATTTTGAGCTAGATTAAGTGTGTTTAGGGTAGTGTTACAGAAGTGGTACTGGTGATCTGTTCTACTTCCGTTTTTGTGCAATTACTAAAATATTCTGCTGATTGAGAGTCTCATTACCAAAGTCTCTCAATTTCCCCAGCAGTTACTACCTTTGCTGTTTTGGCAAAATGCCTCGACCTCCACTTCTGGGGGACCCCATGGCCTCCACTGGTTTCCACATCTTCCCCTAGAAAAAGCCCTAGATCCTTACAGGGCTTGATTTTCATGTACACAAGTCCTGTTTTGGACAGTCTTTTATGATGCCCTTCCCTCATCTGGGGAGCAGGGGTATTGACCTCCATCTGCACAAGTCCCTTTTTGGACAGTGGTTGTGATCCTCTGCTTCTGGGGAGCAGAGTTATTGGCTTACATGTGCACAACTTTCTTTTTTGGACAGTGCTTCATGATCCCTCCCCCACACACACTCTGGCAGCACTGCGTGAGGAGGACCAGCCACAGCCACCCTTCTGAACAGGAGGAGGAGGAAGAGGACAAGGAGAAGGAAGGAGGGAGGCTGAGTCAGTGGCCCCTGGAGGCAATCCCTATCATTAGAGTACAGTACCATTACCACCTACACCTATAGCTACATTTCTAAACAGCAGTGATAAACATAGAAATAATTAAATTTGTGGAAGTTAAATCTGTGAAAGTTGAAGGCCAACTGTACTATCCAGATATAGCCTAATACAGAGTTAAGCATAAGTCCATTTATTTCCATAGCCTTAAGCATTTCTGTCTCTGCTGATTTCTTTTTTCTTTCCTTTCTTTCTTTCATGTTTAGTCTGCTTGTTCATTCTCACTGGTACAACTTCATTCAGTCTGCTTTCCTTTGGGATCTGAGTTGCATTCTGTGAATTGTGCTTCCTCATTTCCTTTAAAGCAACCAGAAATGTGAACAAGAGCAAGATGAGGAGGAATTGTGTTGCTTTCCTGCTTAGTGTGACAACTTTGACATTTTAATTCTACGATCATGTAAGAATAGGCTATTGTATGTCAGAACAGCATTAAACAAAACCTTATGGAGTCATAAAAGTAATGTTGAATGTTGAATTCTTCATTGTTGCAAACAACAGGTAGGCAAAATCATTTTTTTATTTTGTGTCTGAGGAAGGGCAGTCCTATTGCCTCGATATATTGGATGAATTCAGTTGCAGGATCAAGGATAGCATAAGGTACTGTGCTCAGCTAATAGGAGGTAAAAATGACAACAGCAGCACAACAGTTGCTTGAGAAACAAAACTAATATACCAACACTAACAGATGCTTCCACAGTATTCCTGGGAACTCTCCCTCCATCTACCCATGATGATGTGTATCTCCAAAAGAGTCATGTATCAGACACAAGATAATGGCTAAATGAGACCAGGAATTCAACCAGTCCAGGACTACAATCTGCAACCAGGCAGCCAAAAAGAGATGACAGCAACTGTGCCAGCAGTTAAGGGCCTTTCCACATAACACTGTTATAGTGCTATTATTCCACTTTCAACATCTTGTGGAATTCTGGGGTTGTCATTTCCTGAAGCCAACGTCTCTCTGGCTGAAAAATCTAAATGCCCCTCTCTAAACTGCAAACCCCAGGAATCCATAGGATGTTGAAAGTGGAATAATAGCACTGTAACAGTGTAGTGTGGAAAAGCCCTAAGAGGCCTGCATTAAGAACAGGAAGAGGGGTACACAATCTGTGGCCCAAGGGTTTCATGTGCATGTTCTACAGGAGCTGGGGCATGACTTGTCCATTGGGTGCCCTAACCCATCCTGGAGCCCAACTGGAAAAGAGAAGGTATGATAACCATCTCTAAACAGTTTAAAGCCTGTAACATGGAAGACAGAGCAAATTTGTTTTCTGCTGCATCAGAGCATAGGGCCTGAATGAAAGGATTCAAAAGGAGTTTCTTATTAAACATTAGGAAGCATTTCCTGATGGTAAAAGGTATCAGAGAGAGTTTCCCTTCAGTGGATTTGGTTGCCTTTGAAAGTGGTGGACTTCCCTTCACAGCTGGCTTTTACTAGAGGTTTGATGGTCATCTACCAGAGATGCTTTAATAGAAAATTCTTGCATTGCATAAATATAGAGTAGATAACCCTTCTAGTACTTTTCAGTTCTACAGTTCTATGATTCTTAAATTATAGTTGTAAAAGAATTGCACTGGCTACCAATATGTTTGCAGTCTGAACTTAAGGTGCTGGAGATGGCATTCAAATCCATAAACAGTCTGGACACTAATACTTAATTGCCTGTTCCTGCATAGATCAGTATGTGCACCAAGATCTGCGGGAGGGGATGTGCTCTGTCCCCTACCAGTGGGAGCAATGCACTGAAGAAAGACATGGGGAGGGCCTTTTTTGTTGTGACCCCTCATCTTTCTCTTGGAAGCCTTGTTGTCACTGGGGCCACCCATCCCTAAACTTCAAACTCCAGGATTCCATAGGATGTTGAAAGTGGAATAATAGCACCATAACAGACTAGAGTAGAAATGGCCTGGCATTGGTTTCATTCCTGTGTTAGTTTAAAACATGACAAAGAAGGAAGGAAGGAAGGAAGGAAGGAAGGAAGGAAGGAAGGAAGGAAGGAAGGAAGGAAAGAAAGAAATCCAGCCAGCCAGCCAGCCTTTAGGACTGATTTATTCACAATGTACATGGTTTTAAATAACTTTAACAACCCCTTTATTTGAGACATTGGATAAAAATATTTTAATAAATAAAACTGATAAATTAAATATGATTCTGTGATCCTGCCACTGTGGAATCTACCTTAGCTGCTAGTTTAATTTTTAATTAAATTCAAATATAACAATAGAAGACATAGCCAGTATCCAGTCAATTAAATTCCTTTCAACACCACCTCCATATGCCTCCTGCTCACATATCCATGTTCACTGAAACATTTGCCAGTGTATCCCATTTCCAGCTGATTTGATGGTCTGGATACTGACATAGGTCTCCTTTACACTACATACCTATAGCATTTTGATGCCACTTTAGCTACCTTGTAAGGCATTAGAGTATTCTGGCAGAGAATATTATGTACCTCAGTACAATATAAGTTCCAGGATTCCTTTGGATGGCAACATGGCAGCTTAAATAGCATTGTAGTGCTATGATTGTGACATGTGAGACAGTATGCCCTGTTGACTCCAATTGGAATATTTTAGCTTCCAAATATAAGATTACAGGCATAGCGTTATCCTTTTGCCAAGGATGGAAACAGCTTCTGAGTGAGCACAGGATTCCTGTTTTCAGTATAAAATGAAAAGGAAATATAGCTTTCTGGTACTAAGAGAAACTAGTTTATTTCAGTGTAAACTTTGATGGGCTGCATTTGAATTTGACATTTGCCTCTAAACCAGTGGAGTATAGCCCATGAAAGCTTATGCTGAAATAAACTGGAGAGCCTTAGAAAACCACAAGACTTCTTTTCCTTCACTTTTTACATAAGGTTCCTGTTAACTTCTAAATCCTTTCATGCCAAGTCTCAGTAGGGATGAGTGACTCCACTTTGGCTTTTAGTCCAGATTTTAAAGGAGTTATTGGAGCGGCTGAAACTTCTCTACCAAATGGCCTTAGTACCTTGGATAGCTTCTTCAAAGTTTAAACTAAAACCTAGTGGGGATTCACTGCCCTATTGATACTGAATCTCCCAGGCTTCACTGCTGCCAATGTCTCAACTGTATGGAATATGTTCCCAGTATACAATCACTCCACCAAATCTTCTGTCTTGGACAACTGTACCTCTCTTGGTATATATCTATCATTATGCTGGTGTAGATTCCCCCCCCCTTCCTTTCTATGATTGAGCAGCAACACAAAGAGGTTTAGAGCATTCCTATCTTACCCAGCAGGCATATCTTGGGAATAGTATTGCTCTATGAATCAAATGCCTCCTCAGCCTCATTGTTTTTGCCAGTAGCAGCTTGGCTTTGGCAACATTTTAACTGTATCCATCTGTCTTTTTGCAAGCACTAGGAGAGAGAAAAAAAATCCTCTTTCTCTCTCTTGCTCCTATTGTGTGCAAACTTTTTATGCTACCAGAAGCAAGTACCTGG
Source organism: Ctenosaura bakeri (assembly GCA_948474755.1). NCBI lineage: Eukaryota > Metazoa > Chordata > Lepidosauria > Squamata > Iguanidae > Ctenosaura > Ctenosaura bakeri. The sequence goes on along the minus strand of CAOLHI010000556.1, from coordinate 383,716 downwards.
TGTTCAGCTGGACATGTAAAAATAAAAGTAGGATTAAAACCAAAGTTTAATGATTGCTGATTACCATTCATAATCTCAACACTGCAAAAGGCAAAGAAAAGATCCCTTCAGAGTCAAAATGGATGATTTCTGCCCTTTTATTTTATGCAGGTCCTCAGAAGTTAGCTATACTGCATTCATCCTAATTCTGAATGATATAAACACTGGAATCTTTATTGTTATAGGTGATCTTGTCAGAACAAGTTCAATATATTAGAATTAAAATTAAAATTTGCCAGATTTTTCTAAAGTGCCTCGAAGATTGCAACCTATACAACTCTTGTTTGGAAATATACCTCCACTAAACTCAGTGTGACTACTTCCAAATAACCATTCATATGATCAGGCTGCACACTTGGGATGTGCCATTTGAGATGTTATTCATGTGGGAAAGTAAAAGAGATAACAGCTTTCTCTATAGTTTTGGCAAGGAACGATACTATGCACTTAAATTTTTCTCTTGGCAGAATTGTTTCCATCAGTGGAATGGGAAGGGGTAGGCAATTCTCTTATTCTCCTGGCAGATCCACATATGCAGTTACAATGTTGTAGGACACTCTTGAGTAGATTTCTGGGGTGTTTGTGAGGGGCGTCAGTGGGGAGGAGAGAAAAAGAAAGCCCTATCAGTCTGCTGAATTTGATCTGATGTTTTTATATTCCTGTTATCGTAAGCTGTTTGGAAAGCATTGCTGAAAAGCAGCCAATAAATATGTTAGGTAAATAAATTAAAAAAATAAATTGCAGTAAATCAAAAGTCACTTATAAAAACAGTCATGGCTCCAAAACGAATCAAACATTGTGCCCAAAATCATGTGGAAAGTAGAAAGTCAGTAGGTGGGCTTTAGCAAATGTCCCTGAAGACCATAACAGCTGGACATAATGCAAGCAACTAAGCTAAGTCTTTATAAAAGAAGCTCCCCTGTTCTTTCGATTTGTGTTGATACATCATTGTCTCTATTTTTCATTGTAAGTTGTTCTGTAAAAATAAATCTATAAATGAATTAAAGGCAAAGCAGAACTTGCACCCTCCTTTAATTTCACTAGCTAATCTGGAAGGAAAGTTATTTATAACCCCATATGATGACCAGCCAGGTTAAGTGCAAAACCAATGCATTGCATCTCTGTACCTGTCTCCCCCTACCCCAAATATTTTGGTGGAGCAAAAGTTCATTCTTAGCAACCAGAGCTGGTAGAATTACTTGTTGGACCGCATCTTTAAGAATCCCTCAGCCAGCATGGTCACCGCCGCCTGCAGGATTCTGAGGGCTGTGCTTCAAAACTGTAACTTTTTCACCCTTTGCTAACATGTTATCTAAATGTGTTGCAATTCTTCATGCCCAGAGGGAGTACCTGCGCAGAGGTGGGGGTGGGGAGCCAGGATCTACAACAGGAGTGGAAATCCTCCAAGGGTTGTTGAACTGCAGCTCTCATCATTTCCCACCACTAGTTTTGCTAACTGGGTCAGAGGGAAAATACATTCCAACAATGTCTGGAGGGCCACACCATTTTCTATCCCTGATCCACAAGATCATGGGCAGCCATCCATCAACAGCATAGGTGCCAGAAGGGCCACTAGCAATAAGAGTCTGTAGCAATTACAGACAAGGGAAGGAGGACTTGTGAGCCTATCCCACACTAGAACACAGAGTCAGACTTGCCATCCTGCCTGGAAGACAGTGTGATATAGAGCTAAGAATGCTAGGACACAACTGGGGAGACTCATCTTCCAGTCTCCATGCAACTCATTGAAAGACCTTGGGCCCATTGCAGTCTCTCAGCCTAATTGACTTTGAAGAATTACTGCAAGGATAAAAATGAGGAAAAGAACCACATAGGTAACCTTGAGCTCCTTGGAAGAAAGCCGAAATGTGATGTAAAAACAAATAAATAAACAAATAAATATTGTCCACTCCCTTTTCTACGTACTACCGACAAAATAACACAAGACAGAAGTGTGGGTGGATGGGTGTGGGCACAGCATATGTACTATACTGCATAGTGCACTTTTAGTCTTGCCATATGGCATGTGCACACACACACACAATAATGGCAGACTGCCATTTTGCTTTGTCTTAGGCTTGGAAGTAGCAAATATTGGGGAAATTGGGCTCTGGCAGAGTACTGAACAGTTATAGGACAGTCAGAATGAGCAGAGGTGAGGTAACCAGGAGTGCATTCACACTACTCAATTACAGTGCTGTTATTCTACTTCCTCTGCCCTGCTTCCATCCTGTGGGATCCTTGGGTTTGTTGACTTGGTCAGAGACATGAGAGGAGCTCTTTAACTGAGTATTATAAACAACCCTCCCCAAACTGCCAGTTCTAAGATTCCATAGGTTTGAACCATGGCAGTTAAAGTGGAACTATAGCACTGTAATTCTGTTGTGTGAATGAACTCCTGGATCCAAACATCATGATGTCTTAAAGAGCAAAGTCAAAGAGACAGCAAGACACAATGTATATCTTATAGCTTACAGCTTAGAGGGTGAGTTCACAAAGGTATGATCAATTGTCTACAGTAAAGGACTCTCCTCTGCTGTTGGGGTCTATGTAGCTGCCTGACCTAGACATCCAGTGGCTCATTGCTTGATTTCTAGTATTTAAGCCTGTAGATGGATAACAGTTCTGCCTCTGCCCATTTGGCTTGTTGTTGTCATCACTGTGCCAAGGACAGTGGTCTCTCCTCATCATCCATCTGCTGTGGCTGATGTAGGAGCTCATCATACAGAGAGTCTGGATGATGATGGTGTTGCCTGTGTTTTTGTTTGTTGAGGTTCTGGAGAGGGGCTGCCTTCTGGAGCTGTCAGCTTTACCTGGTCTGAGTCCTCTGTGTAGGATTCCTTGGATTCCATGACATAAGTTATTGTATGCTAGACCATATGGAGCTTCAGAGTCTGCTAGGCACATGGGAGATACTTACATGGCAGATGATAGGATGTATTTACTTTATGTTTATGACCCAAATCTAATTGTAAATCTCAGCTAAAGCAGCCTACTGAATAAGCTGCTGAGTGGTAAGTTATTACTTTTACAATGGTGGCTGGTGGTTTCCATCTCAGAGGATGGTGAATGCCCTTCAGGTTTGGGATAAATTTAAAGGTGTTATCCAAGATGCTGAGCCCATATAGAGGATGAGTTTCAGCACCTTGGATAACTCCTCGAAAGTGTAGCCTCTGTTCTGGAGTGGATTCACAGTGCCATTGATGTGGGTGCCATCTGCTGTCACTTTTCATGATCAGTCCCAGCTGATCAATCCCATTGATCAAATTGATGCACTAAGTTTGGGGCTGGCCATTGGGATTTTGGCCTGGATGGGAGAAGTATGGATCTCCAGATATTATTGAACTCTAACTCCCAATATTCCTCACCTTGAGATATAGAAGCTAGAGTTGCTATGACTAGAACATAATCTTATCCCCTGCACCACATTTTCTCACTCCTGATTTAGGTAAATTTCCCTTTTCCTCCAAATAGATTTAGGTCAATATCTTCTTTTTCGTCAGAGTGGAACACATGCATCTTCCCTGCATCTGTCCCCACAGCCTGGAGCCAGTAAGCACTACACAATCATAGCACTATGACTGCACTTTAACTGTCATGGTGGCATCCTATGGAATCCTAAGCTTTGTCATTTGGAGAGACACTAGAGCTGTCTTGCTGAGAATTATAAATACCTCTTCCTAAACTGCAGATCCTAGGATTCCATAGGATGTTCCCACGGCCAGTAAAGTGGAATTATAGTACTATATTTGTGGAGTGTAAAAGAGCTCCTGGTGAGCTAGGCTAGACTGAGATCTGGCAACTGATCCAAGCACAGTCAGTGACCTTCATGACCAGTTGGGGAACTAAACTGAGCTTTAGCCTGACACTAATTACTACATAGTTCTGCATCAACCATTATTTTAAAATAAGAGCTTACATCTTGCCCTTTATTGAACCTTTCTGCAAAGTTTTTGACAATGACTTAGTTCAAATACATGTGTAGAGAACTCAGCCAGGAGACAGCAAACAGAAGGATTAATTGGAAATATTTAAACCTCAAGATGCTGCTCCAGAAATTAAGCACACAATTTCCTCTGTCACTCCCATGCTCATGCAGATGAGGAACGGTCCCCAATGGTAGAATGAGGTGGCTGCCTTAGGCAGTAGGTTGGCAGGGACAAAGATAGAATGCAGCAGAGAAATGTTGGCTAACACAATTCTGTGCCACACAGTATAACCTTGTCCCTTCAACTAGGCTCTTGCCTCCAGGTATGATGGAGGACACTGTTCCCACTGTTGACTGAATTGCCAATATGGTCATCTGAACGGGGACATACAATCTGATAATTTGCCGCAGGTAGGAAAATGTCTTCGGCTGCTGCATTTCCTTAACAGGGCAAGCTGTGGAAAAGAATATGGAAACAGATATGGACAGAAAAAAAGATTATAATCTCTCACAAGGCATATTTGTATACCTTGTTGTATACCTTCAAATCATTTCTGACTTACAGCTATCCAAAGGTGAATTTATCACGAGGTGTTTTTTTTTACACAATTTGTTCAGAGGTGGTTTGCCTTTGCCTCCTTCTGAGGATGAAAGAGTGTGACTTGCCTAAGGAGGTGACCGAGTGAGTTTTCATTGCTGAATGAGGGTTCAAACCCTGGTCTCCAGAATTGTAGTCCAAACCACTACACCACACTGGCTCTCCAAGGCATATTACTCTGAAGGAAATGGCACCTACTGTTGTAAAGATCTCTGAAGGTATAGAACAGGCAACACACATCTGCAGTCAGAGAACTGGAGTACTGAAAAAAAAAATTAGTTAAAGCATTTGGAATGAAGCCAAAGCAACACTGATAATTCATTTTCCAAAAAGCAAGCTACAACACCTGTAATACCCAGATTTGTGGAGGTCTCTTAAATCTACTTTGATTTCCTTCTGTATTGGGTAAGCATTGGGGGAACAGGCCTTTGGAGAAAAGCTTGACATAGAACGGGTTTTTCTTGGGCAAGCCATTTCTCCAGGAAGATTGAAGTAAGGAACAGAGGAAGTTGTGCAGGGAAGATAAATCTACATTCTTTTATAAAAAGAGGAAGAAAAGGGAGTAGGAAGGAGGTCTCTTTAAAGATGTGCCAACACACTTCCTGTAACAGTAGGCATCTTTGGCAGCTTCGTGAAGACATTTGGCCGGTTTTACATGCATCTGGGTAAACCAGTAGATCATTCAGCACAGATCGAAGTCAGCCTGAGCCTTGTGGAAGGCAACAGGGACTCATCCCATCTGTCAAGGGTTGGGCGTAGGCACCACGTGGGCATGTTGGACGTATTTTAACCCCAGACTTGTTCTTCTTACCCCTATGGATCTTAATGATCAAGCCGCCTTTCTGCTTCTGCTTCCTGCTCTTTTACACACACACACATACACCCAAGGAAAATAATAATAATAATGATGATGATGATGATGATGCCCCCTTCTTATCCGCACAAGCAGCAAAGACAGGAGAAACCCCCGAAAGACACCGTGCCGCGGGTTCTAAGCAGGCAGAGCCGCGACGACATCCCGCCGTTAAAAGGGAAAGGCAAGGAAAAATCACAAGAAAGAGGAAGGGCTGCCACACTCAGGCCGTTTCCGCACCAGACTGTTATAGCGTTATTGTTCCACTTTCAACATCCTATGGAGTCCTGGGGTTCGCCGTTTAGGCAGGGGTCTCAAGGTAAGCCTGGTCGTCCCTGGGGCCGCCCCTCCCTAACATCCTCCACAGGATGTTGAAAGTGGAACAATAGCCTTATAACCGTCTAGTGCGGAAATGGCCACGGACGGGCCGCGGCGGTCCAACCGCGACTCCGGTCTCCCTTTCTCAGGCCATTTCCGCACTAGCCTGTTATAGCGCGATGATTCCACTTTCAACCTCCTCTGGAATCCTGGGGTTTGCAGTTTGGGGAGGGGCCGGCGGGCCCCTCCCGAAACTGCAAACCCCAGGATTCCAGAGGAGGTTGAAAGTGGAATCATCGCGCTATAACAGGCTAGTGCGGAAATGGCCTCAAGCTTACGCAGGGACCTGGGGGAGGCTGCAGTTGCGCGGCGCTTCCGCTAGGGGTCTCTGCGGAGGACGGACGGCCTGCTCTGCCGCCGCCGCCGCTTTGGGTGGGTTGAGGAGATTATCAGCTGACTCCTCGCCGCCGCCGCCGCCACCACCGCCGCCTCCTCCGCCTCCTCCCCGGAGTCCGGCTGGTGCCGCCGCCGCTCCGCTTCATTCTCCAGCAGCGCAGAGGCGGGGACGCGAACGGCAGCGGCCGGGCGGATATAACCTTGTTCCCCTTCCTCCTCTCCCCGCGGGAGCCCGCGCTGAGCTCCCTCGCCGTGGCCGCCGCCGCCGCCGCCGCCGCCTTCCCCCGGACTGCGATGCCGCCGCATTTAGGGTTCGCGCTGCTCGTGGCCTCCTGGACGGCCGCCGGCGCTCTGGAGGTAAGAGGGGCGAGATCGGGTTCCCCGGGGCGGAGGCTTTGTTCGTCGAGAGAGCCCGGAGCTCTCGGGGCTTCGAGAGGGGGAGGGAGAGCTGCTGAGGCTGCTGCTGCTGTTCGGAGAGGGCTCGGAAGCCGAGGGCGCGCTTCGCTTCCCTTCCGCGCCCGGCTCTGCCTGGAACAATGGGGCGATCCATCCCCCTCTTGGCTGATTTGGGAGGGGCGCTGTTTGAGCGCCGGCCGGCCGGCCGGCCGGCCGGCCCTGATGGTGGGCGACCGCGTGTCTTGGGCCCTTTTCGCACTGGACGGTTGGAGCGCTATTATTCCGCTCTCGGCATCCTCTGGAATCCTGGACTTTGCAGCCGGGCCCCTCCCAAAACTGCAAACCCCAGGATTCCAGGGGATGCTGAAAGCGGAATATAGCGCTCCAACCGTCCAGTGCGGAGCGGGGTGAAAGCGGGAGGAGGGGGGCGGGCGGGCTGAGGTGGGGGGAGGAGAAGGGAGGGCGGTAGAGGGGGGCCTGGGAGGGAGGGCGGGCGCGGCCCCCCTTCCCTTCCTTCCCGCGCCCCCTCCCCCTTCCTTCCTTCCCGCCCCCTCCCTCCCTGCCCGGTTTCGGGAGGGGCGCCAACTTGGCGGCCGGGCTTCTCGTCGGCGCCGAGGGCGGGGGGGGGCGCCGTGGCGGGGCGAGGGAGCCGCCGCTTCGCCTGGGTCGCCTCGGAAGCCGCTGCCGTGCGGCGGTCCGGCTGCGCTCCGGCTCGGGCGGATGGAGAGCCGAGGAGGGGCCGGGGAGCGCCCTCCTGCCTGGCTGGGATGGGTCCGGCCCGTCTCTCTCTCCTTTCCCGGCTGCCTGGGTTACCTTGCGCCTCCCCCGCACCTCGGTGCGGAAAACAAGCGAGGATCGGGGAGGGGGGGAGAACAACCGAGAGGCGCCCGTCGGGGAGCTCAGCCCGCCCGCCCGCCAGCCTGGAGAGAGAGGGAGGGGCGGGCGGACAAGTTCTTGGCTCCAGGTGCCAAGTTAAAAGATTCCAGCTCCGTGCATTGCGGTTCCTGCGGAATCCCAGCCGTCGCTCGTTCCCCCGCCCCCTCGGCTGGAGGGGGGAGGGGGGGCCTTGGTTTTCTTCAAAGGAAATAGAAAGCAACCCCCCCTCACCCCCCAGTGTGCTGTAGGAGAACTGCTGCATCTGGAGCAGAGAAGGAAAAAAAAAAGGATGTTTCCCCCGTAATTGCACTGCGCCGCGCTTGCTTTCCTTTCCTTTCCTTTCCAAAGGGAGCCCTTCTGTTCCTCCTGGGCCATTTCCGCACTAGGCTGTTGCAGTGCTGTTGTTCCACTTTCAGCATCCTGTGGCCCCTCTCCTAACTGCAAACCCCAGGATCCCATAGGATGTTGAAAGTGGAATAATCGCACTGTAACAGCCTAGTGCGGAAAGGCCCCCGGTGCGGGTTCCAGACTTTGTGCGCCTGGGGCGAGAGATCCGAGGGAGGCGATCCTGGGAGCGGGGTGTGGACAACGGCGGGAGGAGAAGGGAGCCTCCCTGGGGCGCCTCGCAGGAGGGACATTCCCCCTTCCCGGGCCTCTCCCCCCCCATCTCCAGAAAGAAAGGGGCTGGGAGTGGGGGGGGCGTAGCGGCGCAAGCGAGGGACTGGAGCGCAGATGAAGAGCGAGAAGATGGCGCCTCTGCAGTGCAGCAAGGAGACGCCGTAATGAGAGCTGCAGCCGGGGAGGAAGCCCTGCCCGCCGCTAGGTGTGGGTGGAACCGCGCTCGCTGCTCCCCATTCATGGCAGGCAGGCAGGCAGGCACCGGGCGCGGACGCCCTGGGAGGCAGCCCGGGTCAGCCTGGCACCCGGGCGAGGGGGAGAATAGGCTTCTTCGGCGTGGGGGCTGGTGGCTCCGGAGAGCCCCTCCTCTTCCCACCCTCACCCACCCGCCCACTCCACGCGTGGGCTGGCAGGCCCTGGGCTTCGCGATCTTGGCCCCTGTTTCCGCGTGTGCGGGTTCAGGGAAGGATCAGCGGCCTTCGGGCATCCCAGCATCATCTGGGCGCCCGGGAAGCAGCTCCTTTTTCTCCGCTGGGAATTTTGCCCAAGTCTTGTTCCCCCCTTTTGCTTTTTTTTTTACGAAAATGAGGGGCAGCGAAGTGTCAGAGCGAAATGGAATCGGCCACACCTCCCTGGGAAAAGAGGTGGCTGGAAGTGCATAGAAAGGATCGGAATTTGGTTTAATTTGACCACACGGGAAATAACGTGTGAATCGGTGGATTCGTGAGGGCCAGGGAAGGAGTATAGAACCAGTTCTGTTAAGCTGGGATCTGAATGGCACTGTTGCTCTTTTGCGGGGGGGGGGAGACAGAGACTCCTCTGCTATTTATTCGATATTTGTTTTGCAAATGTTGCTATAAGGAAGACGGCTTCTTCACTGAGATTGCATTGCAGTCCTTTGTATTTCTAATAAGCCACATTGCGTTCAGTGGGTTCCATTTCTTATATGTACACACACACACACACACACACACAATGCCTAGGGAATGAAATTAACATGAACCAAGTCACCATGCGTAGGATGGGGCTGTTAGATGCCTGACTGGTAAGGTGTGGGTGGAAAATCTAAACAAAATGAAGTCTGCAAAAGAGCAGCTAGCTAGACAAAATCCAGTGATTTCCCCGCTCCCCTGTTTGAAATAGTAGTGCAGCTTTATGTGCCACCTTTTAAGTAGAAATGCCTTCTAGCGCCTTCTGAAACCGTAAGACAGAATAATTTGCCTGTCTTTTAGTGGAATCTACGGATATGAGGACTTTAGCAGTCATTGAAGGTAATTTGTCCAAACCTGCCCCAGGAGTTTGCACTGAGCCAGATCTAATGCCTTGGCTTTATTTTATTAGGCTCACAGATATTGACTGGCCCAAGGTCATCTAGTGAGGTTTAATGGCTTATATGAACCTGGATCTCCAGTGCTGTTACCCATCCCAACACCACGGTGGTTTACCACTCAGATTTCATATTGTGATAATACTTAGATTCAATGCTTAATTTGTGTTGACTGTAAGAAAAAAAGAAAACCTAGACATATATGATACCTTTATTAAGCTAAACAATGGCACAGCATTTTTCAGAACCTCTCCTCTTTTTCACTGCAAAAGCCATTACAAGAACAGGCTTGGTGAGGGAGAGCAGGGACAACCTGACTTGATATTATAATCATGGGCACCCTGAGATTGAATGAAGGAAGAAGGGATTTGCAGATGTCCAAATGAAGTTCTAGCAAGTGATGTGCTAATTTTAGGTTTCGTCTGGAGTAACCTCTAGTAATGCTGGAAGTAAAAAAGGAAGAAAAGATAGATTGTCTGTTTTGGAAAATAATTTTTGTCAGGCTGTCAGGTTTTGGGTGGGAATTCTGCTGGGGTACTGTTTTTTCTCAGAGTTTGTGTAAATATAGTCCCTGGTGGAGTCAGTTATTCCACAAGCACATCCACAGGCTTCTCTCTCACACCTTTGAGTTGATGGATGGGGGGCTCTGTGTCTCTTGGTTTCTCTTGGACAATTATACATAACTCTGGGATCCAGCATAACTAGGCTAGATTATGCTGAAAGGATCTTGACTAGGGAATTATAGCCACTCCAAAATCAACTTTTTCTAGTGTTTATAACAGTTGTGGCATGTATAAAATATGCCAGTAATCCAGTAATCTTTACAACTGAAATATAAAATAGGCCTGTGTTATTAGTGCCATATTTCAGGTGTGGGAATGCTGAGCTTAAAAGAATTAGAGGTTTTCCTGAGTTTATGGCACAGGGTCAGGTCTTTCTGGCTCACAGACCACACTTAGAGCCGACACCACACCAGCTGTTGTGTTTAAAGAGTTCAGTGAGCTCTGAAATTATATGCTCATTAAAGACACTAATTTTTAGAAATGTTTGTGAGGCTGGGATTTCAATTATGTCTCAGTGTGGTAGCATTTTGTGTACATAACTGATTAATTCAAATGCCAAGAGAGGTGGACCATTTAATCTCTGGCTCTTTTGGCCCTGAGCAGTCTTTCTTCAAACTTCTGCCATTTCAGTCAGGAGTGGGTAACTGCAGCCCTCTGTAATTCCCAAGTCCTAACCAGCACTGCCAATAGTGAGAGATGATGGGAGATGTAGCAGATGATGGGAGATGCAGTCAAAAACATTGGGCAAATAACAGTTACCCAGCCTTGTTCTGGATGTCTTGGAATGAAACTGCCACCATTGCTGACTATTTCCCCTGTTGACTGGGGCCGGTGGGAGTTGTAGTCCTGTGCATCTAGAAGACACACCATTGTGGTTGGCTTTGAACATAAGCCCAGCTAGATCTCCCTGAAGGCCCACCAGCATCTTGTTTTGCACAATGGCCAGTCAATCAGGACTGGGAAGCAAAGCATGAAGGCAATAGCCTTACTGGCTTGTTGTCTGTCAGCTACCGGAAATTACAAGTGCTATGACTCCCAGCCTTTAATCTTCCAGATGTTTTGGACATTTGTCCCCAGAAGCCCCAATGAGCATGACTCGTGTTTTATTAAAAGTCTGAAACATCTGGACAGCCACAGTTTGCATACTCTGTCTCAACACAGAAATTCAATATAATAATAATCCTAGCTGTTTTTAGATCTGTCGTCCATTGTATAGCAATTTTAGTTAATCCCCCCCTTGGCTGTTTCAGGCAAACCTACAAAAACTACCAGCCTTTGTCAAAACTTACTATGAATGCGATCTCCATGCATCATTGTGTTAATCTTCTTTGACCTCATAAAGGTCTGAATCCAACTGGAGTAGGCTTGTTGTTGCTCTTCTGTGCTTCCAAGTTGTTTCTGACTTATGGTGACCCTATTACAGGATTTTCTTGGCAAGAGTGTTCAGGGAGGGTTGCCATTGCCTTCCTCTGAAACTTTGACTTGCCCAAGGTCATCCAGTGGGTTTCCATGGCTGAATGGGGATTCAGACCCTGGTCTGCAGAGTCACAGGCCAGCATCAAACCACCACACTATGCTGGTTGCCTGTTGGACCTGTGGAATTTACCTGTGTGTTGACTCACTAATCAGCAGTTAATTTAATGATACTTGCTGTAGTTAGGGCCAACCAATAGCGTTCAAGTTGTTAACTTTTGTATAGTTTTACTGGCCACTTAGGACTTCATTTTTAACTTTCCCAGAGAAATATCTGCTTGTAAGCTTGCCTCCCATAAATCCCTTTTCCTTGAACTGGCTGGCAAAAGCAAGACCTGAAAAAGCCAACATTATTATTTAGGTATTTAATCATCAGCTTCCCTGTCCATCTCCATCTCTGGAGTGAATCACTGAATGATATTGTTAGTTGGTGGGGGCAGTTACCGGTGTGAGAAATTGAGACCAGAGGGAAAAAAATTGACCTTGTGCTATTGGTCATGCGGGTAGGAATAATGTGAGTTGCAGTCAAGCACATTCAGAGGGCATCAAGCTGGGAAGGTGGGGTGCCTCACAAGAAAAAGCCCAAAATGGGGCTGTCAAGGACAATCCTTATTGGCATTCTCAGGTACAAATTATTATTGTAAACCTCGCCTCCCTCCCCAGCCGCCCAGTTGAAGACTACATAGGCTCAGTATTCACTGGAAGCCACAGAATGTTGAATGTCAGTCAGAAAAGAAAATGGAGAGAGGAAAGTGAATTGGCTTGGTTGAGTCCCTGATTGTTGATTGGAAGAGCAGGCCTGTTAGGAGGTTGATGTACACTCAACATATTTCTGCAGCTCCCACAGGCTGTTTGTTGTTGTGCAAAATAAAATTACTCTATTGTGCTGACATAATTTGCTGGGGCCTGGGCCTTGTACTGAAGAATGTGAGATTCATTAGGCTTAAATTGGTGTTGTATTGAAACAATGTCTGTAGTTACCATCCCTTTCTTCTGCTCTAATTTATTATGGCTTTGAATAGATTCCTCTGCCACCCCACCCCCACCCCCCCAATCCCAACTCTGATGTCTGTTGCTGCAAATTGCCAGATTTTGGTGCTAACACAATTGGGCATAATTAAATTGTCTTTGTGAACCTCTTGATGAGCAAGCTTATTTTATTAAACAAAAAATTAGGAAGTGAAGATTTTAATTACAGCCTTAACGAAAGATTTTATGATTTCTTTTGAGTGTTGAAATGATTCCACAGCCGATGTTTACAAAGGAAGTTGTAACTCTTGAGTGGATTGAGAGTACTGGTAACTGTTGCTAAATAAATAAATAAATAAATACATGCATACATAAACATGGAGGTGCTTGTTTTATTTAGTAGTGTCAGCTGTCTCAGTTAAAGGTAGAGAATTTTGTAAACAGGAACAGAGCAGAAACAACTCTTTAGGTATCCCTAAGAAGCACATCAGCCCAAATAAGTTCTGCATTCCTTGTGAAAGATGATCCTTCAAATGGTATCTGAGTTACCTGCTGGAAGAAGACCTTTTAAATGACTGCTATTCATACTTGATGGGCCCTGTCTTCTGATTAGGGATTGTGCACTGAAGTGCACTAGATGAAATTTTTAAGATAACAGGGTGGATTGATTGAAGTGACAGAGAGAAGAGGGCCTGGGGTAGTCTGCTTGTGTGTCATATATTGCCTGGACAAAAAAATATGCATAAATTGTTTGAGATAACTACTGTGATTTGTTGGTTTCCAACTAAGTGGAACTTCTGTGTGAGCTAAGAGAGTGTACTTATTTATTCTGTTACCTACCTGTAGTATGTGCCTGTTGATTTATGGCAACTCCATTAATTTCATAGGGTTTTCATAGGCAAGGGTTAGTCAGGTAGTTTTGCTAGTTCCTTCCTTTGAAATATAGCCTACAGCACCTGGTATTTGTTGGCGATCTCCCCAGGGCTGTCTTATCCATTAGGCACTTTAGGCACAGCGCCCAGGGCCTATGACAATTTTAAGGACCATGAAAACAGAATTTTGGGGCCTAGGAAAACATCCCTAGTGGTATGTTGAGGCGAGGCAGGGAGTTAAATGCAAGAGTGCCTAGGGCCTATGAAAACCTTAATGCAGCACCTGGGTCTTCTGTGTGACCCCGCTTAGCTTCCATGATCAGACAGGGTCTGATGCCTTTAGGGTATTTAGGCCTCACTTGTAGAACAGTGCCTTTTCCTTTTTTTTTTTTTAAGACATAGCCTTTTTATTACAAGAGTTACTTTTGCCTATGAACTGGGTCAAACAAAGGGCAGGTAAAGTCATTTACACACAGGAAGAGCATCAGTTGTCTTCCCTCTTATATCTTCTACTTTCTGTTCCTTCTGATATCTTGGAACCTAAACTACTAGCTCTTCTTGGGAGATTCTGCGAACTGTAGCTCTGAAAATAACTTTTCCAAGCTCTGTTTGAGCGGGCTGGCAAAAGGAGGAAGCGCACATCATTTATTTGTTCAGCCTATCTGGCCAGCTGTAGGTCATATGTAGCACATCGATAGCCTTAGAAGAAGGATGTTAATAGCCTGATTCAAATGATCGTTCTAAACCATGGTTCAGTTTGCTAATAGCATTTTGAGTGTTAAAATTAGGACTCCAAGACACCAGGGTTTGAATCCCTGCTCAGCCATGGAAATCTGGTGAGTGATCTTGGGTGAGTCACATTCTCTCAGCCTTAAAATTTTTGCCAGGAAGACCTTATTACAGGATCATGCTAAGTCAAAGTTGACTTGAAGACACATAACAACAGGTTTGGGTTTGGGTTTGGTTAGTGTGATAACTTGCTTTGTAGGACAGGTGAATGGGTTGGATAATGAGATGAAAAGCCAAAGTAACTCCTGCTAATTCAAGATACTGATTCATGGTTCTTAACCTTTTCTTTATTTGGGACCCCCTGTAAATATAATTTGTTGCTGGGGGCTCCCAATACTTAACTCAGAATTTAAATATTTTAATTTGGATTTAAATATTCAAGTATTTATTTATTTAAGGGTTCTGGAGACAGAAATCCCTGCTCAGACATTGGTGGGTGATCTTGGACAAGGCATATTCTCTCACCTTCAAAGGAAGGCAAAGGCAAACCCCTCTGAACAAATCTTGCCAACAAAAAAAAACGAAAACCCTCTGTGATAGGCTCAGTTTAGGATTGTCATAAGTCAGAAGTGACTTGAAGGCTCACAAGAACAAAGTGCTGCTGACAGGGGGAAGTTGTTTCTAGCCATCATGTCACTTCCCTTTGAAAACTCTTTTGGTGACCTAATAGGTTGAACCTGTCATGGGGGCTTTGTTATCAAGATTGGTTGTCTTTAGCTTTCTCTGAGGTTTGAAAGAATATGATTTGCCTGTGGTCATTCAGTTGGTTTACATGGCCCAGTGGCGATTCAAGCCCTGGTGTCCGAAGTCGTAGTTTGGGTGCAAGTGAGCGTCTGCCACATTGTCCCTTTCATCTGGGGCACAGCAGCAAGTGGGTGTGTGCAGGTGCCAAAACTGTTCCCTCATCTGCAAATGAGGAAGTAGCTTGGGCATATACCTGCCACCATGTCTCTTGAAGCCCACACTCCTAGCTGAAAGGGACGTGACGACAGCCGTATGTGTATGCCCAAATTGCTCTCTTGTTTGCAAACGAGGGAGCAGTTTTCAGCACCTGCACCCCCGCCTGCCATGTCCCTGTTGTTGCCACTCCTGTTGGTGTCCAATAACAGGACTTTGCGGACCCCAGGATAAGAACCACTGATGGAGATAATTTGAATGTGTAGCGAGCCTTCAGCTTGCCTGCCTTCCTGCCCATCCTTTCTGTTTCACGTAGGAGGGGAAAGACTCTTCTGCTTTCACTTTTTGAGCAGGAGTGGGAATTGTTCAGTCCTCTAGAAGTTGTTGAATTGCTAGCAATCCTTGCAGTTGCCCCATTGATGAAGCATACTGGGTATAGCAGTTCAGTAATATTTGTTAGATTACACAGTTCCTATGTTGCTTTAGATCAAATCACATTTTCTGCATAGGTCCAAACATGGAGAACAGTGACTTCTTGTAGGCAATGTAAGTGAGAAATCAGGATCGAAACTGAGTGGTGTTTGATGACCTTGTTTGTGAATGTGGGGCTCAGTGAAATTTTAAACTTGTACCTCCCCAGGCATTCTGATGTCTCAAGCATTGATATACTTGAGATATTGAGGACCTAGTTAGGTGTTGTGTTTATTTGCTAAAATCTGATTTTCACTAGCGATAGTCTGGGGGATTACTACAGTTGTCTCCAGCATCCTGTCAGTGGATATTGAGGTGCTCTTTATATAGAAGTAACAGTCTAAATTTCTACGTCTAGAGATCAGCTTCTCAAACAACCTATCTTTTTTTTTTTTTGGAATATGTGGTAAATGAGGAATATCTTTTTGCTCCTAATATTCTTAAACAATTGGAAGTCGGAAACACTTACTAATCTACTGTAAATCATCCATTAGTCTATCAGTATCTTCAGACTAGTGTCCCGTGATACTGTACCAGCTAATAAATTAGCAAAGCTTATGAACGATACATTAGCAATCCATAAAAGAGAATACTTCAGTGCAAGATAAAGTTCAGTCTTGTGTGCTCCCTCCGCTTTTTTGCATTTTTTTTCTGGCTAGAATTCTGTCCCTTGCTGACGTACTGTGGTCAGCATGGTATCCTCTAGGGATTGGTATCCTCTAGGGATTGGTTCCAGCCACTCCATGCCCCCTTTGGGCACCATTATGTACAATGGTGTAGTAAAATGGAGTCCCTTATATAAATGGCAAAATCAACTTGCTTTTTGGATTTTTTTTATATATATTTTTTCAGGCTGTGGGTGGTTGAATCTGTGGATACAGAATCCAAGGATATGGAGAGTTTTCTGTATATTAAATTTACAAATAACTGTGCATAGTCAATATATAACTAAATATCTAACTTTTGGTTCCTATAGATTTTAATGGGGCTTACTTTCAGGTAGATTTGCAGATAATTGCAGTCTTATCATACTGTGCAGTCAGTTGCACATACTCAATAGACCAATACAATTTGGTTATTGGCTGATTGGTGGATTACATGTCTACCCTCTGACCGTATCTGTTTTAGTATATTACTAATGAAGGGCAATTCATTCCTGATTGTACACATTGCTTACAGATAATTAAGCAACAGGCTGATGTAAGTGCCTCTATTTGAAGTATGCCTAGTTTTATGTAGATTTAAAAGGTTTAACAAGCTAGCTTCTTTCTCAAGGGTGAAAAATGGCTAGTACTTTAGAGGTGTAATGTAGCAAAGAGAAGAAACATTGAAAGATTGCCTCAGGATATGAATTTAGTTGTTGACCTCATTTTACTGCTGTCGGGTAACTCTTGACATTCTTTCCTAGACATTTGACATGGGAATATGTTACTTTTCTCAGTGGTCTAAACTTTGTTTTTCTTATCTAAGTGAATGGATCTAAGAGATACCTTTTTTTCCTTTATTTTCTTTTTTCTTTTTTTCTTTTTCTTTTTGTAGAAGGTATCTATCTTGTGCTTACAAAAGGGTTGCTTTTCTTCTTACGACAGTGTTTCAGGAGAAAAACGAAATTCAAATATCTTTATCTTCACAAGAGTTTTAGTGGAATCTGTTGTATAAGCAAAAGCATATGTAGATAAATGGAACACACCTACTGCAGCAGTATGGGAACTCATGCTGTGCATGTTTTTTCATAGGTATTTTTGGTATTGACGCAACTACTGTTTCCTTTATCATAATGCTTCCTAGCTTCCATCTTTTTTTTAAAAAAATATATCAACAAGAAATACAATTATCCTTTACCCTAGTGTGTGCAAAGGTTATGATTCTTCTTTTACCTTGACATCACAAGTAAATAGCGTAAGAAATTAAATGCAGTATAAAGGTATACATAGAATAAGAGTACCTGTTCTGTATAGGAATAGAACCCTAGATTATGTTTTTAGCTTCACATTTATAATGTTATCTAGAATATTGCATATTATGATTTTAAGACACAATTCTGAAATTGCTTTTTAATTGGCTTTAAGTTATTCAGATTCTGGAAATTGAAATCCTGTGACATAAGAAGATTAAAAGTAAAGCAGTTTTTTAAAAGATGCACTACTTTAGGCTGCTGCAGCTAACTGCTAGCTTTGCACACAGAGGAAGATTTTATGTTTGATTGGATGATACACCTTAAAGTAGGATTTTAAAACTTTCTTAGAAAGCTGCCATGTACTGAGTAGCCAGTCTTCCCCACTACTGTCCACTATACTGATTGGCGGTGGCTCTCCAGCTGCCCATGTACACCACAGAATTATAGTGCAATTATTCCACTTTAACTGCCATGGCTCTTTCCTGTGGAATCATGGGAATGGCAATTGAGGGAGGGTACTCAAGACCCAGCATAGTGTAGTGGTTTGAGCATTGGGCTATGACACTGGAGACCACAGTTCAAGTTCCTCACTCGGCCGTGGAAACCCACTGGGTGACTTTGGGTGTGTCACACACTTTCAGCCACAAGAAAATCCCATGATGGGTTTGCCTTAGGGTTGCCATATGTTGAAAACGACTTGAAAACACTTAATAACAACAACTTAGAATTCTGAGCCAAAGCACTTCAGTGCCTCTCCAGACTACAAACCCAAGATTTTCATGGGATGGAACCATGAGAGTTAAAATACAATCATAGTGTAACAGGTATTCAGAAAGGCATCTTTCCTAATTCCACTTCTGAGATGCCTGGAATTAAATCTGATGGTTTTAATGTTCAGAGCATCTTCTTTACTACTGAGCTGCTGAATGTTCAGACATTGTAGTTTGTTTATAAATATGAAATGTCAGTATTTA
Source organism: Ctenosaura bakeri (assembly GCA_948474755.1). Classification (NCBI taxonomy): domain Eukaryota; kingdom Metazoa; phylum Chordata; class Lepidosauria; order Squamata; family Iguanidae; genus Ctenosaura; species Ctenosaura bakeri. The sequence continues at coordinate 365,462 of CAOLHI010000556.1, read as the reverse complement.
AACACAATTGCCTGGCATAACTGCGCATACATCCACTAATTTTATCATAATTTGCAATCCTGAAAACTGTGGTTTGGAATATAGCTTCTTGGCTAATGTGTATGCTGCTTTTCCATTAGCAAACCATGCTCAAAGAGTGACAGCAATACTGTGACTTAAATATTTAAGTACAACATTCCCGTGTAAATTCAGTAACAATTACAAATCAAGACTTAAATAGTCTTACAAGTAGGCTAACATCTCATAGTTATAGGCAGTCCAAAATTAATCAATCCACAAGGAATTCACACTAAGAAAACAAAGCCAATATAATATGCTTTATCTAAAAGTAATGTTGTGACAGCCACAAACTTCAAAGATGACTTTATCTTCATGGTCTCTAGGCATCATCATGTACCTTTATATATGGATTCAGTCAGTACTCTAAGGCCCTCTCACGCTCTTTATGGCACCGTGATTTCAACTTTGACTACCATTGCAATATCCTGGGAAGGGGATTTAGAATTCTCAGCTATAGAGTTCCAGTGTCTCGCCAAACTACAAATTCCATAGGATTCCATAAGGCATTACCATGGAAGTGGAATCATGGAACAGTAATTGTTAGTGTGAAAGTGCCTTTTTTTTTTTTAAATACCCCACGTGGACATCAGCCAGACAGACAGTAGAATCCATGTCATGCAGGACTTACAGCTGAAAGGTGTATGCATATGCACATATGGCCACCCAGATAGAAGTAGTCCAAGAAAAAGAACTGGGATCATGTTTTGTAGGAAGCATGATGATTTAACACAGGACAATTTTCAGGACAGTTTCATTTTAAGGTAAGAGTTTGGTACTAAAAGGCTTATGCAGAGACTTAATGTACATTGCTAGCTTAATTTTCTTGCTATTCCCTGCAAAATGCAGTTTCCAATTTTGCTCTTGTTGAAGTTGCAGCCTGTACAGTTAGTAGATTTTCCCATAGGACCTGCTTTGTATTTGGATGAACTACTTCTGCTGGTCAAATCAATGTGTTCACTTATCAGCACTCTAAAGCAGCTGTAGACAACATGACTCATTATGTTCAAAGGCATTATTTGGCTTATTTAAACAAAAATATGTTACCTTAACATCAGCAAGAAAGAACAGTTCCAGAAAGCAATACATACTTGCATATTTTTAAGATCTAGCTGTTTCTGTTGTCCTGTTCATTCTGAGTTTGTTCTGGAGGACCAGCTTAGATTCTGATGATCTCCAGTCGCATAGGGACGGGAGGGGGAGGTGATGGAAGTGGTTTGCCCTCAGCAGCAGTGTTTTTGGGGCATCCCGGCTCATAGCCATGCCCCTGCACATTGTGGCCACGCCCCCATGCAGCATGACCACACCCCTGCACCATAGCCCTTCCCCCCTCCTGCCTCCCCCTCCACACAGTCCAAGCTCCGCCGCTGATGATTTCTGCAATATATTTGCTTTTCGTGAACTGAATTACTTGAGTTAGTAACATTCTCATCAAAACACAGACCCGCAGCTTCCAGAATCCCTTGGTAGAGCTGTATTCCACTTACGATTTGGTTTTTTCTAGTGTTTTTTTTTTCATTCAGTCACTGTTGGATTGATCCAGTAGGGTTGCTCTTAAGTTCTTGTGCTTAATTTAGGAAAATGAATTGCAAATGTATCACTAATAGCAATCTTGTCTTCTTAAGAGTTTGCTAGCTTCTGTAATACTTTACTTATTTTCTCAACCCTGTTGCCTTGACTGTAGCTATAAATATGCTCTGAGGAACAGCTTGCATTGATTCTGCCCAGCGCTATATATATTTTTTAGTTCAAGGAGTGCTAGTGTGGCTTTAAAAGAATATATAAATATAACACTGGACAGAGTAAATTAAGGGACTGTGTATTTTAATCTGATCCTTTTTTTAAAGTAAAGCTTCCACCATTTTTGACTCTTGACTTTATATCTGCTAGTCTTCATAAAGAAATTTGGTATGAACCATATAAATTGCAAAAATGTAAGATTTCTCAGACAACCTCAAGGAGAATCAGTAAAACAGGACAAGAAATTCAAATGTTTGGTAATTCTTTAATATTTGATATTTGGCCTATTTAGATACACAGTATGAATATTATGGTGTAAAGGCTGTAAAGCAAGTGCTTCTTTTGCTATTAGCAAGACTACTTCTGTGTTAATCGTCATTGCAGATGTGATTTCTGACCTTGTCTGATACTTAACAGCTGTAAAAAGGAATGGAGCAGACTGATGTGGTAGAATGCTAAGTTGGCAGAGATATTCAGCATCACACTTTTGATACTTGAAATTGTTGATAATTCATGCACTTACTGACTTGTAATCAGTCAATAATAAAGTCAGAACTTAATTTCAGCATAACTTGGTTCAAAATTTTCAGCTTCTTGGGTCTGACAGGATCCAATAAATTTATTTAATAGAATTTCGTATTAATTCTTTTCATTGTAATCATTTCCACGATCGCACAGTATTTTCTACTTTGGTAGCTGTAACGTTGTTTCAAACTCTGCATTTAACAATTTCTATTCCACTGACAACAAAAGTGGTATGGTGGCTTGAGTGTTGGACTATGACTCTGGACACCAGGGGATTGAAATCCTGCTCAGCCATGGAAACCCACTGGGTGACCATGGAAAACTCACACTCTCTTGCCCTTAGAGAGAGAGAGAGAACTCTTCTGAATAAATCTTGCCAAGATTTGTTCACTTTAGAAATACCATAAGTTGGCAAAAACTTGAAGGCAAACAAGAACAACAATACTTGTTTTCCCCCAAAACATACCTGTTAGATTTTATTATTGATATGGATAGTCTCTTAATTAATAAAGTTAACCCCACTATAAAAAGACCCAGGAAAACAGGAAAACGGATTTGTCAGAATGTTTATACATACTCTCTTTCTGAGGGCGAAGTAGACTTTAGATACTCCTAATATTGTTATATTGTTTATGTTTATATATTTATATGCGGACTTTTTCCCCAGTCTGGAAGTCAAGGTGATTTACAAAAGTTAAAACAGATAATGCCAAAAAAAAAAAAAAAAACAACCCAAAAAAACCCCTCATTGTACAAAGTTAATAATTATAATTAAACTATCAATAAAATTGAAAGCAGTTAAAAACAGACAAAAGGAAGTGAACAGTTATAACAGCAGAGCACATGAAAGGCCCTACCCTCTGAGCTGTCAGCCCTAAAAGGCCGGCCAAAACAGAAAAGGTTGTCACTAGCCTCTGAAAAGATGGCAAAGAAAGGAGTTCCGGAGACTAGGATCAGCTGCTGAAAAGGCCCTTGCTTATGTTCCCACCAGAGGTACCTGTGAGAGTGGTAGCAAAGGGAAGGGCCTTCCCAGAAGATCTTAGAAGAAGGAGGAGGAGGAGGAGGAGGTGGTGGTGGTGGTGGTGGTGAAGGAGAAGGAGAAAAGAAATTTTAAAAAAGCAGGTACACATGGGAGAATGTGGTCCTTCAGACTGCCTGAATGCGGGGGATATAGGTCTTTGTAAGTCACAGCCAGCACTTTGAATTGTGCCCAGGAACAGAGCAGCAACCTGTAGTAACAAGGAGCAGCCGGACTTAGTTCACAGTCTGGCTATGGCAGTTTGGCCCTTTGACATTTCTAAACACTCTTCAAAGGCAGCCCTGCCCCCATACAGGATATTAACAGTAATATAAATGAGATGCAACTAAGGCATACATCACTGCGGCCAGACTTGATATCTCAAGAAACAAGAGCAGCTGGTATGCAAGCCTTAACTGTGTGAATGTACTCCTGGCACTGCTGAAACCTGGAATTCCAGGCTCAGGGTTGAATCCATGAAAAGCTGTAAACCTGTGCTTTCAGGGGTGGTGTAATCCCATCCAGCACAAACTGAATCCAGTTCCCCAATATGCCTTTTTATTACTGCCTGGGAGCACTTCTACCTCATGTGGATTAAGTTTCAATTTTTTTAACTTCATCCAGTCCGTTCCTGATGACAAGCACTGGTTTAGAGCCAGGACACTTCCTTTGATTGAGCTGGAAAGGAACAGTATTGCTGGGTGTCACCCACATACTAATACACCTGATCCCAAATTCTGGAAACCTCTCCAAGTGGTTTCACATGAATGTTAAGAACCATAAGAATCAGAACACTGGGGGACCCCATAGGTCAGTATTCAAGGGATCAAACAGGAGTCCTTAGCACCGTTTTCTGGATTTAGCTCTTCAGAAAGGAATAGCTCAGTAACCCAAAAGGATACCTAGTTGATGGTATGGAAAGCTGCCAAGAAATCCAGCAGAACAGAGACACATTCCCCCATCCATTTCCTAGCAACATGCCATCCACAAAGGAGGCCAAAGCTATCTCTGTCCCCTAGCCAGGCCTGAAACCAGATTGTAATGGATCTACAGGCTAGTAGTTATCGAATACTTTGGGATCCAGTTTTTCCAATGTGGAAAAAAGGCAAGAGATAATGGGGCATTTTGTCTTGAGAAGGTTTGTTGTGCTTGCTCTTGACTCAGAATAATTTCTACTTGTGTCTTTCTTGTTACGGAAGTTTCAGAGCATCAGCAGCATGTCTATGGCCCTTTTTGCACGGGCTTTCCCGAGCGAAATAGCCCCGTGAGCCGTGCGGGAGTGGGAGCGCCGCTCCACACGACGCACTCCCACTTCCGGCGCTCTCACGGGGCTGCAGCGGCGCGAGCGCGGGGTTTTTGATTTTCGCTTCCAAGCGAAAATCACCCCGCGCTCGCGCAACGCTCCCGGCACCCACCCGCACTTACCTGTTGTGCGGTGCGTCGGAGAGGCGGCCGGGTAGGGCTTCCTTCCCTCTGCTCCTGCGGAAGGAAGGGGTGGGGCGGGGTGCTTGCGTGACGGATGCGATGGCATCCTGCTTCGCGCGGGTGGGGGGCTGCTTGCGACAGCCTTCCGCTTCGCGCGCGCGGGGGGTGGGTGGGCGCGACTGTCGCTCGCTTCCCGCGTGCGCGGGGAGCGGCGCGAGAGGCTCCTGCTTCTCGCGCAAGCGGGGGAGGATGGACGCGCGAGCCGCCTCCGGGACGCTGCCGCTTCCCCGCTTGTTCCTTCGCCTGCAGAAGGAACGAGTGGGGAACCGGCAGGCTCTCGGAAGAGGCTTTTCGCGCAAGCCGCCCACCCCGGCTCACGCAAAAAGCCTCAGGGCAAAAAGGGCATATAGTAATTTTCTTAAAATGAGGTAGCTTGTGTTAATGTACTTTTCACAATGGTAAATTGTGAGCATTCAGAACTTTTTCCCATTATAAACATTGACATTTTGTGTATTGGTAAAAAGAACACAAAGTATTCCTGTAATTTGTGAATTGAAAGCTTCATTTGTAATCTGGACAGAGGATTCTGTTCATCTCTCCAAAATAAAAAAATAAAAAAATCACATTTTATAAACCACAAGCAAACTCAATTTTGCATTTCTTGCTTATGGAGAGAACTACAAGCTAACAGTCTGCATCTGGGCAACACAGTTTAGCTTTCAGTTTCTGGTTCGTTTAGCGGTGACAATACACTGGGTAGTTTAGTGGGCACAGTGCTGGAATGAGTGTGCAAGGGGGGAATCCCACATAGTTATCATTGCACAACTGTTTGCCAAGTGATAGCTTGTCTAAGGACCAAGAAAGCCAGTGCTCTGTCCCTTGCACAGTTGGAAGAAGTAACAACTCTGTTAGTATACCATTTTCCTCCAGTAACAGTACACTGGATTTAGGCCACTGAGATGTTCCATTACTACTTACAGATGGACAGGTAGAGACTAGACAGAGTGCTTTGTGAGCAGTGCAGAAGTGTCCACCCAATATGTGTGGTGACTTTATCTGATGAATCGTATGTCCAAGGAGAAGATGTTTTATACTAAAATTTGAATTGTTTTATAAGAAAGTATAACATAGAAAACACATCTTGTTTGCCTGATTTCATTCCCCCCTTCATATATCTAACCTTATTTACTCTTTAGTTGCTAAACTCTCTTGTCAGTTTACATGCTGGGATTATCCTTAGGCTAGTACTGTGTTCAGCTGATCTGTATTTAGATGCTGTTTGTAGTCTTTCAGTATGAATTGTCTTGATGGTAAGACTGCAACAGAGTCTAAAACTGAGGCGCCTTCTGTCAAGTCCAATATTTCTGTGTTAGTAGCTCTTACCTCCATCTTCAAGAGAAAATTACTATTTTTCTTTATTTAAACATTGTACCTTAATGATTCTGCTAATCAAATTTTTTATGTGCTCAGAGTTGCAGCACAATCAGAGAGTGGCAGGGTGTGCCAACTACTGTGTCTTTTTTTTAATTCCTCAACAAGTGGCTGTCTGAAAGGGTATTTAGTCCCATTTAACCAAAAAGGAATTGAGCTGAAGATGCAGGGCAGTCTGTATAAATCAAAGGGATAGAATATTACATTAAAGTGATTGCATTAGCCAAAGAGGCATATCATTACTGCATACAGTTGGGAATAATATAAATTATTAAGTGTTAAGCTGTTGACATAAAAATACTATGCTGGTTAGAGTGCACACTTTTCTCTCTAATTCCTTCTTCCCTCCCCTGCCCATCTCTCAAAGCTGTTCATCCTAAGCCCAGCCTGACGTAGTTAGGGAGGGACAGGGTCATTCTGTTCTGTCTGACAGTAGAGAAGTCCTTCATAAGAGCTGGATATATTTCCCAGTATGTTGTCCTCATGTATACGTAATGGGTTTGATCTATTCCAGTTGTGGCTAAGAGGATACTAGCTTAGGCTACACAGGCTGCTGAAGTATACTGAGGCTTCACACCCTACTTCCTTCTTTCTGCATAAATTTATACCCTTTTCCATGAATTGCTTCCACCATGCATATGGTACTAAATAGGATTGCCTTCACTGGTTAGAAACCAGGGAGTGGAGTGGGTTTAGAAGGCTGTCTACAAGGCGTCTTGGTCTCCCCCCTCAAGCATTATCAGTATGTATATGTGTGTACACATAGAAGCACAGGGAAGTGCACATACTGCGTCAGCCAATATTACAGGGTTGAAATGAAATAACGAGCCACAACTGCTACTCCTCTCAAATCGCAGTTAGCAGGGATTATGCTTGCAATGGGGATGTATGTGAATAGAAACACAAAAGGTACCAGCACAAGATTAACTTAACAGTATGTTTTTAACAGTTGTTCAGAGGTGATTAAGAAATCCTAGCACATATAAACAGATTAACACTTATATTACATGTCTTTGGTCAAGTATGAATCCTGGTAAGTGGAAGGCAGAAATAGGAGGCTGGAGGGAAGGGAAATGTTAAATTCCATTCTACTTTCATTTCCTTTTGTTTATGCCGTTCTGTTTCCATTCTCCACCCATGAGTATTTACCTGGAGGCTGAATTCTGCTTGGATTGGACAAAGACTTAACATTTCCATACAAGTGTGAAGCTGCTGATCTGTGCTGGGATGTTTTTAGCGCTTCTCAACAACTGTACTGTTAAGATAATAACTTGGGCCGGTTCCACACTACACTCTTATAGCGTGATTATTCCACTTTCAACATCCTGTTACCCTGTTTTCTGGGGGTCCCGGGAGGGACACCTAAATGTGCTCTCAATTATATAAGTTGGGGAAATTAGCAAAGAGCACAAGCTAGCAATACGAGAGGCAGGGCAACGGAGCAAGATCTTTTACCCAACGTCTGTGGGGTCAGGCCGAGTCCAGGAGCAAACAGGGTTGAAATAATAATTGTGGTCTTTATTAAAATACAATCAAACAGTGTATGCAGCACACTCACACAGATAACTATAGAAATAAAGGTTGGAGTGGGATAGAGGGATTTTTAGAGGAGTTGTTGGTTTGGGTGATACTACACCTGTCCTGAAGCCTGGGTAGTTTGCAGCAGAAGTTAGGAGATATGAAGTCTCAGTACGTGGGACTGAGGGGAAGGCTCACCAAGCAAAGTGGCAGCAAAGCGGGATGGAAGTCGGGAACGATCCAAAGAAGCTCTCAAAGTCAGGGGTTTTTATAGGGGAAAATGTGGCCGTAGGCTAGTCCGTACTTGGGGAAAACTATGAGTTTCAGGCTGGAGACAAAGCCTCTGAAAGATCAGAATTTAGCATGATTGAGTTAGGTCCGAATTGACAATAGAGTAGACAGTATGCAAATACAGAGTGCTTGACAGATGAGGATTCTTCTAATCAAGCTGCCTGCTTGGGGCAGGGAGTTCTTTGTAAGTAGCGTGCATACATAATAGAGTACTTGCCTTTGAGGTCTCCTGAAGTGGTGTGACGGCTATTTCTGGCCAACCTGTATTGTTTGGAATATTACAGCGATTAGTGGCCGTGCCTGCCTGCGAGCTTGTCCGGGGGACCTCACAGCATGTGGAGAGGAATGAGTAAAGAAGGGCAAATTATTGATATCAAAGTGATATCTAATATCTCCCAAGTCTGGACTAGAAACTACAGTGACAATCCTATAGAATTCTGGGGTTTGAAACTGCAAACCCCAGGATTCCATAGGATGTTGAAAGTGGAATAATCGTGCTATAAGAGTGTAGTGCGGAAATGGCCTTGCTGGCACTTTTAATCATCCCTTTTGCCCACAACCTTAACACCTATGTAAATATCTGCTAGCTGAAACTCCATTCAGCACAGCTGATAAGGTGAGGTGGAGTCCGCAGCAGCTTAAAGTGTACTAGTCTTTAAGGTGTCACATGATTCATTGTTGATTTTGCTGCAACAGATTTATATGGCTAATTCCTCTAAATGTCCAGCTTTTACTGTAGTTTTTTTTTTTTTTAGTTTCACTGTAGTTTTTTATTTTTATTTTTAATGTAGTTGACTGGAAAAATTGAATCACTCTCCCCTGGCTGACCAACGCTTAGATCTTACTCCTCCATTGTTCAGTATGATTGGAAGCTGAAGCAGGAATGAGAAACAAATAGTCCTCCAGATGTTGCTGCATTGCAGTTTCCATCGTTCCTCACTCTTGCTGATGATGGCTTGGGCTGACAGTGCCTCCCAGTGAGTTAATGGCCAAGCTGAGATTCAAACCCATCTAGTCCAACATTCTAGTCCAACATTCAAACCATTACAATATGTCGGCTCTTTCATATGGCAGTGCCTAGGATTTAAGCCAAAGTTTACTCAAGAGATTGATAGTAATGTGTTCTTAGTATAGCAGATTTTTTTTTAAAATGAAAATTATTATATACAGGTTGTTAAATAAGCAGGTAGAGAGCTACATGTGCCCTATTGCTGGTCTAAAGTTAATTGTGAAAGAGGAGTAGTGAAACTGAATTTCTCCCTTTTTCAGAAGTGTTTGTCAAAATTGTTTGCCATAGCAACTGAGTGTGTGTGCATGCATGTGTCCTCATGAATGCACCTCTCCCCCATGGGATTGATTCTACTACTCCGGAAGCACAGTTGAACCAAGGCACATATGGATGAATTCCAGTTTACCCCCTCTGATCTTTCCATCTCTGTTTATAGTAGAGTATCGGGTGCTCATTATCCTCTTGAATAGTGTTAAGTGTCTGAAGGGAACGTTTCCAGATGCTTCAAGTTCCAGGCTTCTCATTCCATGGCATAATTTGTCATCAGGAATGCCTCTCAGTTGACTAAGTAGCTTCTGAATGGAGCTGCTGAACTTTAAGAAGGAAGAGGGATTAAAATACTTGCTGAAGGCAGTAGAATAGCACAAGGGGGATTTTGAGGCAGGGGTCAAAAGAATCATTATGGAGGGATATTGCTTCCTTTATTCATGGTTTATTTTGACTTACTTCTAGGGATGGCTTGGCTAACTCTGGATTATGGATCCTTTGAGGAAACTGGAGGGCTAGACATTGCTATGTAAAAGAGTCAGCATGTCATAGTGGTTTGAGCATTGGATTAGGAGCCCATGAGACCAGGGTTTGAATCTCTGCTTGGCCATGGAAACCCATTGGGTGGCATTGGCAAGTTACATTCTTTCATCCTTTGAAGAAGGCAGTGACAAATCTCCTCTGAATAAATTTTACTGAGAAAACCCTATGATAGGTTCACTTTTATGTTGCTGTTATTTTGCTTTTTGACACAAGAAAATAATATAGCATTGAATTCGGATTTTTGAAAATATGTAAACCTGCTTTCTTTCAGGGTTCCTGAAAGTGCCTTAGCACTTTGATAATTCTTAAATGTATTTTTAAAACATATATTCTGAATAGAAAGCAGTCATTGACTGTTGTTTTGAAGAACTGTTGTTGTGATGTCAATGCTACTTGTCTTTTTAAGAAGGAAAGAAAAACTAGCTGCAAGTCCAGAGCCGTATGAGCTTTGTCAGCTGGGTATAAGCAAATCTGTCCTCGTTTTATCTCAGAGGTAAATAAAAGAACAAACATTTCATATTGAATTAAAAACATCATTTAGCCTAGATTTGCAATGCAGTAAACAAATTATTTGGTGTAATCTTTTAATAAAAGTCCTCTGCTGGCAGTGAAATGAGCATTATGACTAGAAGCAAATATATAACATAACCATATGGTTGGTTTACACCACTGCTTTCAGTTTCCTAGGGATGCCTGGGGGTGCCATTCTATTTGAAAGCAGCAGCACAAAAAGGAGTCCCCTGCCGCTTCTGCACCTGCTCAGCTACTACTGTGAATCATCTTCACAGTCAGGTCAGATGCAGAGTAAGCAAAGGTTGTGTTTCTCTGTTCTCCATCCTATCTACTGCCAGCTCTTATGCAGGTCTGATGGCAAAATTACACTTCAACTCCTTGTATGTACAGTTACTGCTTTCCTAAACTTAACACCTGTTCTTGACTGACTGGATTACTCCTCCAGAAGAAGAGTGTTCCTGTGTTGTTACAGATGGTACAGACCATTAATTAGACAATTTACGCTTGAAGAGGGTGAAAAATGCAATTTGTATGTTAATGCTAATTATGTTTATAGGATATTTCTTTAAAGAAACAATTCCTTATCTCCTGGGATACAAATGTTGCTTGCAAGAAGATCTGTTCTTCTTCTTAAAAATTAATTAATTAAATAAATAAAAATAAAAATGTGTCGCTCACTTCCTGTCCTGGACATTGTTTGTGAATGTGTGTGTTAGACAAGAGAGTCTTGTTGATCTACAGTCTATAAGCTGTATCCAGACTACACTGAAATATAGAGTCCCATTGAAATCAGTAGGATATACATCCAGTGCCAAGGCAAAAGGCAAGAGAATGGGAGGAGGAGCTCGGAGGGGGGACATTAGTCACAGTTTTTCCTCTTTTGCGATCGTTCCGCACCCCAAACCTTTGTGAAAGTGGAGTGGCCACTATATGTTAATTTCTTCTTTTTTTCATTTCTTTTTTATTGATTATAAAGAAAAAAGAACAGAACAAAAACACAACCTGATTAACATAAAAGTGAAAAAGAGAAAAAATACAACAAACACAACAAAAAAGCTTACATTACTGTTTCTCTCCAAATCCTTTTATCGTCATATACTTATTCAACATACTGTATATCATATTGTTTATATATTTTGTTGCATGTATCTAAATCTCGTTCTCTTTGTACTCTTTATTGTTATAATAATTTCATTTTTAACTCTATCCTTTTCAACTTTATTTAACCTATTGCTATTACTGAATGTGATCTTATTACTAAACTTATTAATACTAACCCTAACCTTAAATGTAAGTTCTAACCCTAAATGTGAACCAAAGCCAATTGTATCTTAGCTTACTTCACCTTCCAAAATTGTAATTCTTCTTGTGGAGATATGACACTTCTCTCTTTTATTAGAACCTTTTCCGCAAATATCTTCCATAGTGCTTCAAAATCATTCCCTTTCATTGTTCCTTTTTTGACCTTAATTTGACATGTTAATTTATAATTAATTGCAGTTTTCCTCACTTCTATATACCAGTCCTTTATTTGAAAATCTTCATGAGCATTCCCTTTTCTTGATATAATTAACCTTGTTGCAGTTAATAAATTTGTAATTAAATCCTTCATTGTCTTGGTTCAATTAATCTTATCAAATATAGATAATAATGCTATACCCAGACATATTTGTAAATCAATTCCTGTTATCTTTTTTATCTCTTCAAACACCATTTGCCAAAATTTCTGTACAACTTCACAATTTGACCACTGTATGTTAATTTCTAAGGAAGGCAAGACATAGAGTACATTTGTTCTTATGTCCTGGTGGTTGACTCCCCACAGGCAACTGTTGGTCTCTTTGTGAACAGAATGCTGGACTAGATAAACCCTCAGTTTGATGTCACTGTTTCTTCTGTTGCTGCGATTCCTTGAAACAGCATTTTTAGTATTTTGAAGCAGTTTCTGTTGGCTTTTGTCTGAAAATTGTTGGTGTGTTGGGGGCAAAGGTTGTTTTTTTTTGAAGTCGCTTGGTGCTTGGATGAACCCCATACAATTTCTACTGTTGACATAGTAGATTGTAAAATTTGTAATGGTTCATGCAAATCAGGGTAAAGATTTTTGTAAGCCTTGTCTGTGTTAATATAATGGTTGAAGCTTTGCCCAAATAAGAAAGGCCAAAGACGTTTATGTTGCCTTCCACTAAAACAAACCCAATTTAGGGCCCTTTCACACTAGACCAGAGCTTTCCAAACTTTTCATGTTGGTGACACTTTTTAGACATGCATCATTTTGTGACACAGTAATTCAGTTTTACTAGCAAACAGGACATCAAACTAACCCCTTATAAGAGATACAGACATATACATAAATTGTAATAATGAAATGTATGGAGACACAACATATCTCATGAAAACCTTTCATATATTTTTAAAAATATATGATTTATATATAATAACATACATTTCCAAGATTGTAGGTGACATCAACACACCTATACACTACAGGTGACACACTAACATGTCACAGTGCACCGTTTGAAAAGCCCTGCACTACACATTTATAGCACCTTTATTTCACATTAACTGCCATGGCAACATTCTGTGGAGTCCTGGAATTTGCCATTTTGATAGGGGTGTTTAGAATTCTCAGCCAGAGAGCTCTACTGCTTCACAAACTACAGACCCTACAATTTCATTGGATACTGCTGTGGCAGCTAAAGTGGAGTCACAGTGATAAACTTCTTTTGCTGCGTTATTTCTGGAGTTGCACTGTCAGGCTTCCTATAGGCAACTGAGATTTACCGATAGGCCTTTTGCACAATCCAGTATGACTCTTGTGTTCAGTAGTACCTTTGAGAGCAGGATATTTGATGGTGTGTCTCCCTATGACTGTAATACAGTAGACAAAGATGTAATTTTACTGAAACATAAACTTTTTGGATATCATGCTCCAGCTACTGTGTGGTAATATAGTTTAAAAACAGTTCCATCATATTTTTAAACAAGCTACTGTTTTCCCTCCACGTATGTGGGTTTAACTTTCATGGATTTGATTATTTATGACTTTCTCTAACCCCTGCCCACCACCCCGAGCTTCAGCGGCTTCTTTTCCAGGAAAACCTTCTTTCTCAGCAGCTCTGATAAGGCTATGCAGCCCTTTAAAAACCTGCCCCCGGTCTTTTTCTTCCTTCTTTTCCACCAGCCACTGCTTAGCCAGTTAAGGATGACTTGAAACCCAGTTTCTCAGCACCACAAACAATTTCCTGATGCTCCCCCGTACCCAAGGAAGGAGATGGGCAACAGAGAGAGGAAGTATAAGACCACCATGCTGACCGCCCCTTTTCCTCTCCTTTCCCTGAACTGGTTTGGACCATAGGTGTCTGTTCTTCCCACCATGCCGTGACCACCTTCTCACAGACACACAGGCACAAACACAATTTTGATATTTGCGATTTTCCCCATTTTTGGGACGCCTGCACCCCTAACCCTAGCAAACGTGGAGAGCTGACTATATTTCATTTGACTTTAATAACCAGGGGACTGAGAAGATAAATTGGAATGGATTGTGTTATTCCGAGATAAAGCAAATATGGTAGCTTTAAATAATTTACCCTTACAGTACCTATGTATGTATATATTTAGAATAACATGGAAGGTTAGGGTGGAAATTGTATGGCTTTCCAGAGGTTACTGGATTGCAACTCCCAGAGTTCCTCACAATTGGCTTGTATGGGCTAGAGTTGCTGAGACTTGCAATTGCATGTTTGGAAAGCTGCATGATTCCCCTTTGTATTGTACATGGACATCAATAATGCCTTCTCTAAAAATAGATAAATTTGGCTCTTACTCATAGTTCTTAGGTGAACAGTCTTCTATATTGTAACCCCCCCTCCCAACACACACGCAAAACAGTGTATTTCGGTAAGGATGCGCTTGCATGATATGGCTTTAAAACTTCATTGTTGAACTCAGTTTGATAACAGATGCTATGAGTACATCTTTATAAACTGTACTCTTGAAGAGATGGTGATTAATACCTAGAAATTTCACAGCCTTGTGGAATGACTTGGCAAACATACAGCAGTGACTAAATCTTGTGGTACCAGAGGATGAAACCTTAGGACAGCAGTCAAACTGCAGCAGGTGCAGTGAGTGTCCATCTGTCTCCAGACAGCTGATAAGAGAGATGGTTAGGATGTTTTCATTTAACACTCACATGCATTATCTTGGTAATATTTACCTATAACACTGATATAAAATTTGATCTGAAAATGTAAGATATTTTATGTACAACAGAGTATAATTATTTGTCTCAACTTTTGTGTATGGAATGGTCAACAGTGGAGCATAATAAAATCTGGCAAGACTGGAAGAAGAAAACTTCAAACAAAATCATATTAATGGTGGTGTCTTTATCTACTATATAAAAGTCAAAGTTTGTGAGTGAGTTTGTCTGTCTGTATCAGGCAGGCAAAGACCTCATATGATTGGCTCTGTGAGGCAAAGCCCTCATATGATTGGCTGACTGTGAACATTCTATGGAATTCTGGGGTTGGCAGTTTAGGGAAGGGCCTTTAAAATTCTCAGCCAGGAGCTCTTGGGCCTTAGGCTGGTTGCTGTGCAGATGAGACCTATCATCAATAAGGATGCCAGAAAATGTTTGGGAGGCATATTCTTAAAATAAATCCATATGGCCTGGTTAAGTCAAAAGTGGCCCACTATAGTTCCACGTTTCAGGAAGTGGGATGGATGCAATAGAAGTGGGGGGGAAATCAGCACTTTGTTGTCATTCACTTTCAAGTCATTTCCAACTTATGGTGAGCCTATAGTGAACCTATCAAGAGGATTTCTTGCAAGACTTGTTCAGAGGAGGGTTTGCCTTTGCCTTCCTCTGAGTCTGAAAAACTATGACTTGTCCAAGATCACTCAGTGGGTTTCTGTGGCTGAATGTGGATTCGAACCGTACTCTCCAGAGTTGTAGTCCAACGCTACACCATGGTGGCTGTCCACAAACCATAAACCCAAGGATTCATGGAGATACTGTGTTCAGAGCAGGCAGTGCTTAGAAGCCAACAACAGATCCCACATATAATTGAAACAATGAAGAACAAACTGGCATTAAATGCAGTTCTGATAGATATATGTATGTGTGAGTGAGTGAATGAATGAATGACAGACATCTGAATTCTTTAAAACAGTGGTTGTCCACAATCATGTGAGCCTACATACTACTTTCTATCAAGCTTCTGTGCATTCTTGCATTATTCTATTAATTTCCAGTATTTCTCCTAGTCTGTTAACATTCCGTGCTGGGATGGAACTTGGCATGATGAACTTGCCATGGATATGTTGAGATCAGATGTTGGGTTGTATGGTCTCCTACTGCTCACATCCTGTAACTTGTTCCAAATATTTTGATGCCCATGTGATACTGATCTGTTCAGCAGCTGTTCTCTCTAGCTTTGTTTACAATTCACTGAATAGAAAACCCAAAATGGCTGGCAGTTTTCATAAAGGTATTTCCACACTCCACCCTAGGCAGCTTGCTTTCAAACTCTGGACTGTATTGGTGTACTTTTGTTTTTGTTTTTTGAAGGCATCCTGTTACATTATAGTGCTTGAAACTTTCAGGCTAAAAACAACATATTTATTTATTAAATAAGTAGCAGAGTTGAAATCCACAGTTCATACACTGCCAGTGGAATAGTTTTAAGCATTTAAAGCCATTTTGTACAGATACCACAACATCTAAAATTACTTGTTATTTTTCTATTCTGGAAGTCAAATCTGTTTTCTGCTTTTTCATTGCTCTGTGTATCTCTCTGGCTACTAAAAGAAGCTGCCTGTAAAGGGAAGGAGTTCAGATTTTAAATTATTGGATCTGGCCTTGGAAGAGGAAGGCAGGACACACATGCCTGTACATGAAATAATTTGCTTCTGTTTCTTCAAGACTCTCAGCTACCAAATTCTTCTGTTCCTTCCTTACTTAAAGAATCTGTTTGTGCCTTAGAAGTGGGAATTCTCAGTGTGCAGTGAAGGCTTGGATGCCTGGAAAAATATGACTGTATGAATTTGCCTGCTTTATGTATTTATTCATTTTCATTTTTTTACATCTTGACTTTCCTTCAAGGAGTTCAGTGTACACCTTCCCTGTCTCCATCCCCACAATAATTCTGTGTGGTAGGTTAGGCTAGGTCATAATGATTGGCCCAAGGCTAAATGGCAGAATGAAAACTGAACCTAGGTCTCTCCAGTCTAACATTCTGGCTTTCTTACGAAGAATTGGACTTCTTGTCCATTTCTTGCACATTCAGTATTGTACAGGATGGCAGTGGCTCCTTAAGGCTTCAGATAGATAAGAAATTTTGGGGACTGAATCTTAGGCCATTTCCGCACTGCACTGTTAGTGCTATTTTTCCACTTTCAGCATCCTGTGGAACACTGAGGTTTGCAGTTTAGGTAGGGGCCTTTAGGAATTCTCAGCCTGAGAGCTCTTTGGCCTCAGTAAACTACAAACCCCAGAATTCCACAGATATTGAAAGTGGAATAATAGCACCATAACAGTGCAGTGTGGAAATGGCCTGAGACTGTGTACATGTAACAAAACATGCAAATCTGTAGGCTTTAGTCTCTCCTTGAAGATCTCTGCAAGCTGGCTTGGCTGAAAAATGACCAGAAGGAATTTCTATCCCTCTGTTTTCAAAAGGAGTGATGAATTCTCCCTGATACTTTCATTAATGTGAATAGAATAGTACTAGACTGTATTGCCTGCTACTGTTACTGAAATCTAATGAGTGTGTCTGAGAAACCTAGAATAATAAAGAGACTACAACAGTATCTTACTTCCATCAGGAAACAATAAGCATATTGTTGCGGACTGTATTTGTATCACTTGGACCCTTTCTTGACATCAGTAGAAGTGAAATGCTGCAATATAATGGCTCAGTTGTACAGCCATGTAAGTGGGTCTTTTGTGAGAAAGGTGGATGAAAATAGTATAATTTTTCAAAACATTTCCATCCTCCTGCCCATTTCTGTTTATTCTGTAACTTTTGTGTGTCAGGAGGGAGAGGTTGGAAGAAGTGGTGGGAAAACATGAAGGGATTGATAAGTGGAAGACAGTATTATTTTGTTCTCTTTCACATGGCACAATTACAGTGCTGTGATTCCACTTTAACTGCTGTGATTCCATCCTATGAAATCTTGGGATTTTCAGTATAGAGAGGGGTATTTGGAGCCACACCAGACTACACACCCTGAGATTCCATAGGATGCAGCCATGGCAATCAGAGTAGAATCATAGCGCTATAATTGGTCTAAAAGGGCCTCTGCGCTCCCTGGAAAATTAGGTTTATGAGGCAGGGTGACTATATAAGAAAGCCTCATTTGGAGCATCTTTAGTTCCACCAAATACACCGAGGCTTATTTCTAAGCTGGCGTGCATGGGATTACATTTTTTAAAAAGCCCTATTCAGTCATTTTCATCATGGTTGAATATACATTTGAGTATGTTAGTATGCTTATGTGAAAAATGATGAGTTCAGAGCAGAGAGCCTTCTGTATGTTTGGAACCTCTCCTCCATGATCATGAAACCAGAATTTCCAGGGTTCTAGCAGACCTCTCTCTATGTTTATTAAACTCCACACATGATGACCAAGCATAATTACTGTGTATTCTGTTTTTGATGGTTTTTACCACTGTTGTACAAGAAGGGAAAAAAGATGAGGCAGGAAAATATTTTTGGAAGGCAGACTGAGAAGGAAATATTTGTTGATTGTAGGGTTTGACTTCAAAACAACGACACTGTTGCAAAGAGAGTCAGGTCAGGAAATCAGGAAGCAGTGTGCATTTTGGCAAGAGAGAAATAAGTGACAGAAGAATTTTTATGGGGCTGGAGATTAGTCAGTGCAGGATAGGAAACAAAAGTTTCTTTCTCTTTCCTTGTTTTGAATCTTTAAAAGAATGTATGAAAGCTGATATTTTCTCCTTTTATCGCTGCAGCCTTAAGCAGTTGGGAAATGAGGGCAGAGGCATTGTAGGTTTACTTCATTTCTCTCATTTTTTTCCTCTTTACCTCACATCAGTCTGAAGAATTTATGTTTTTCTATGGCTATTATTGTGAACTGTCATTCTGTGGAAGAACCAGTGCAGAATATCATATCAACTTGTCTGTGCTTGAAATAACAGTCTGATGATTGTAAGGGAAACTATGGTAGAGTATACTGGAGCAGAGCGTTTCTGACAGCCATCTTTCTGAATATCAAAAAGCCAAGCATTTAAAAAAGAGATTAAGTGCATAATTGCCCAGCATGTGTCTCAGCAATCAAAACAGAGATGGATGTTGCATCTGTCTGAAGGAACTCTGTTTTTATAAGCATCCTAGTAGAATTTTAATCTTGCTCACTTTTTCTGTCATGTTTGAATTAAAAATGAGCAACTCTTAATGGCCTGGAAGCCATTTTGCACCCTGTATGGCCCCATCATGGACTGCCCCTGCTGTTTGTTTTTAAAGTCTTTTGATTTTTATTTTTTTTTAACTTGAGGACCTTTCCAGCTAAAACAGGCACAGGGAGGTCACCTTGTTTCAGTGGAGAATTTTCCCTTCCAAGCTTTTAGAGATGTGATTTCTCTTCTTCCAATGGGGGAGACCTCAGGGGATACAAAAGTAGTTTTACAGGAGAGATGACATGGCCAAAAGCCTGCCCACCCTGCTTTGAGCTATATAGCAAGAATAGGTGATTTGGAGCCTGCCAGATGTTGTTGACTGCAGCTCTCACCAGCCCTAGCTAGCACACCTAGTACTGAGGGATGATGGAAATTGGAATCCAACATCATTTGGATGGCCAGATGTTGTCTTTTATGTTGCATGCAATAATGAAATGCTGTTACTACAACTGCTACTATTACCACTAGTATTATATTTCTATCCTATTTTTTTTCCAAAATTGGAACTCAAAGAGGCTTATAATTTAAAAGATCAGTACAATTAAAACATACAAAAAGTAAACATTAAAAAAGAATTGAACTGTTCACAATATTAAAAGAATTCAGACCTCCAGTTAAAAGAATAAAATACAATTACAAAAAGATAAAAAATTATTAAAAACAATTCAGTTTAAAGCACTCTAGTATCTCCTAGCCCACTCTTTTAAAACTCTCTGTTTTCCTAGTCATTGGAGTTGTATGGAGTTGAGATGAAAGGCTGTCATTAGTTTAGGGCTCCCCTTTCTTGTTCTTTCTGCTTGACAGACCTTGGCCATTTCTGCAAAATGGCCCTTGACAGGCACCCAACAATCATGTGTTGTGTTCAGTGTGCATGTGTTGTGTTCAGTGTGACTTAAGTACCGAGTGGCTGTCCTTAGGAATATAGTCTAAAAAGAAGGATTCATTTACCCTTTTGTAAGTTCTGATGACATTTCTCAGTTCATGCTGGATATCATAGCCCTCCTAGGAATTATTCAGGTCAGGTTAATTTTTGAATGCTTCTAAATGTGAGCCAGCTCACAGTCTGGGTATGTATTGTGACACCTGGTGATTAGATAGACATGGGAGGCTTCGCTCTTTTCCCTTGAGGGTCCCTGGCAGATTTTTACACACACACACACACACACACACAGAGTGCCTGTGTGAAGAAGTAATGTGCATGCAGTCACATATGTCTTTCTCATTATCAGTGCACGAAGTGAGAAACCACTGCCAATTAAAGCCTGTTGTCCTGTACAGTCTTGGTATTATAGAGATGGAAACTCAGATGGTACTTGAATGTGACTGCAGAAGGAAGGTCTGAGATTTGCAATAAAAATGGATGGATTGTAAAATGATGTGGTATCTTATGTTCTGGTTTCTCTGCTGCCTCATTAGAGAGTGGCACTGAAGCTGCTGTAGTCTTGCTGTGCGGTATCATTAGGATTTTGTGGAATTCTACATAATGAAACTTGAGCCACTGGAGCCAAAACGGACTAGACATTTCCTTCCTCAGTGATAGTGGAACTTGTGACCCGTTTCACAATGTGACTGTTTCTCATTAGGTCCTAATAAGAAAACAGCCAAAACGGTATCATGGGGAATAGGAGAGACTTCTTTCTATTTATAACTTTGCTGTCAGAATGCTACAGCTGAATGCTTTCACATAAATGAGCTCTGGTGTAGGTTACACTACTTTCCATGAAGGCATAAATCTCTTTTAATGGCAGCTTGTTGTTAATCTCGCTTGTGCATCCTTTCTCCTGTCTGTCTTTGCTGTTCCAGAATATAATTGGAAAAACTCCCCATTGTTAATGGAAGTTTCTCAAGGCAAGGCCACTATCTCCTTATGGCTACCATTATTTGTCCAGTTAAATGGGAGCAAGCCATTAACGCTATGGGGTTTACTGCTCCATTTGAATCTGTAGGATTTTGCAAAATGCAGTCAGTGTGTGTGTCTAACTTGGAGAAGTTTGCATGAGATATAATTTTGACCAACAAGGTGTGGAAAGTGAATAAGGGCCTATCAATTAGGATAGCCTCTTACTATAGGAGAAATTATTAATTTGTCAGAAAATATTTTAAAGGAGAGTTGGAAGCTTTGCCACCTGCGGGCTTCATGTGACACTTTGGGTTTCCAGCATAGTCCTTGAGATCCTTACGGACCCTCAAGCCCCCTTTAACCTCTCACAGTTCTGGATGTCAAAAATCCTGTTTTTTGAACCCCAAAAGCCCACAGACAGTGTGCCCTGCACATATGCAGTGGTTCCAGGAACCCTCACATAAAACCCAGAATGTGAATGCTCTGTCCCATTATCATCAGTGGACACAACGCACCTGAATTGTGAGATCGTATTAACATGTTTCTGTCCTAGTAATAACTGTGAGTTAAATGAAAATTGGACTGAATAGCTATTGCAACTCTGGACCTAGAAGATCTCTTTCATCCCCCTTTTTTCTGATCTTTTCAACAGATCAGTATACTTCACATGCGCATAGTGAAGTGTGCACCTTTGTTTGAATAATAGCAGCAATTCTATTTTCTCTCATCAGGTTTAGAAAAGGGTCATCCCGTGTATGAACCATGTTTCAGCTGTGACCCAGAACCTTTTTAATTTTTTTAAAAATAATCTTTATTAATTTCAAATTAACATACACTTATGATACAAAATACAAATATACAAAAAATGCAAATACGAAATACAAATATACAAAAAGAAAAAAGAAGAGGAGAAGAAAAAAGTATAAAGAAAAAAGAAAGAGAAAGAAAAAATAGAAGTGAAAAGGGAAGGAAAGAGAAACTTTTGATGACATTTTTCATGTTATCATAACATTTCTCAGTTCATGCTGGATATCATACCCCTCTTAGGAATGATTCAGGTCATGTTAATTTTTGAATGCTTTCAAATGTAAGCCAGCTAACCCTTAAAAAAACCCAAAAACATGTTAGCCTGTGTTTTCTGTTCATGAGTTCAGTAGGCATTCTGAACCTTCTCACTTGCCTTCTTTGAAATCTTGTTTGTACTGTTGGTGGGGTAATGTAATCATAGAATCATAGAAATGTAGAGTTGGAAGAGACCCCAGGGGCCATCCAGTCCAACCCCCTGCCATGCAGGAACACCCTCAAAGCACTCCCGACAGATGGCCATCCAGCCTCTGCTTAAAAACCTCCAAAGAAGGAGACTCCACTACACTCCAAGGCAGCATATTCCACTGCCAGACAGCCCTGACTGTCAGGAAGTTCTTCCTGAGGTTCAGGTGGAATCTCCTTTCCTGCAACTTGAATCCATTGCTCCTTGTTCTGGTCTCTGGAGCAGCAGAAAACAAGCCCTCTAGCCTTTATTGACAAATGCACCATTTTCATATATACATTCCAGATTGGTTGGGTGAAATTCTGCAAGTATAACACTTGTCTTTTAAATTTATATTAAATTTAAATTTCCTTTAGTGGAAGATATGCCCATAGATAGTACAGTGTTATTAGGTTTTTGCATGTTGAGGTTTTCTCAGTAGAATAAGGGGTTAATGTGGCATTAACCTTGAAATTCAAGGAACTTGTCTTGTCACCTGTATGATTTTATAAACTACAGAAAATAGTGCCTGAAAACCTGAATTACAGATATGTGGAGGATGGGGTTTGGACTGGATAGCCCTTGTGATCTTTTCTAATTCTTCTCTTCTGTGATTCTGTTTAAAAGGGATATTCTGTTGCATGTTGTTAACCATAATGTCCTCTAGAGCCCTTTCAGTCTGCAGTGTTCTACAAATTTAGCAGATGAAAAGGGAACAAAGCAGGGTTGTGTGTGGGACTTTTTCATTCTCTAGTAAAACTCCTAGAGTAGCCAAGTGTTTCCAATTGTTCCTGCATGGGAGAGTGAGTCTTACTACAGGGTCTAATTTTGCAGTAAATTAGGGTAGCCACTTCTGCATGATTGAAGAAGAGGCCAAAAGAAGGACAGATTTGTCTCCTAATAGCATACTCCAATTTATACGGGTACATGAAAATTTAGAAATCATAACTATAATATAAATAGAAATATAGCGAGTGTCATCATAGTTGGGAAAACTGATCCGGTGACCTCCCATGTCTACTTAGTCTGCTGTCCAGGTGCTGACAGCTAACGAGCAGATCTTTAGGAAGAGATTTTGTGCAAAACTTGTGTGCCTTTCATTTTTTGCTGTTTCCTTTAATAGAGTCCTTTCACACTGTAAAAGAGAGAGATGGAATTATTGATTTATCATTATTGCTAACAGTACCATGGTGCTGAGGAAATAACTAGGAAAAGTAACCAGGCAAGCTCAGATTAAGCATTTCTGCATCTCCTTGATACTGGTGAGAGACTTGAATCTGCATGTTAAATTTTTTCACTGAAACAAGTGGTTTCTAACAATGCTTCATTTTGACTGGATTATGTTCTTATTTTTTGTCTGAAAAGAAAATGAATGTAACTTCCTTCTCACCACATAAAGAAATGACTTTCTTTTCATCAGATCCCCAGTGGAGAAAAAAGCTGCATGGTATAATAAAACAAAGTTAAATTGTAGCTTTCATGATGGCTTACAAATTATTTATGTTCACTTTGACAAGCTCATTCTCCTGAAGCTCTCTTCTTAGGCTGATCTTTTGTTCCTGGGAACATTCCTTGAACTACTGGCAGGAGACTATTTCTGTAATTTTACTCAAAGAGAGATAGACAAGTAGTAATTTAATCTTTCCTATCTCTACCCCCTTAGACAACTTCAGTGTAAAAGGGAGACTTTATTCTTCATTTAGTTTAGTCTGTGTCGCCTAGATGGAAGTCTAGGGGAAACTGAACTTGGAGATTTGCTTGTAGTTATCTACCAAGTCCAAAATTCTCAAGATGTCTTTCCATGTTTTTGCTTTTGTTTTGTCTCTTCAGGGTGACAGTTTCAGCTCTGGAAAGATAACATTCTCTCCTTTAAATATTCCATGTGCTGCTTCTAATCAGGCTCCTTTTTCTCTTTTTGGTTGAGCAGGAAAAGGCATATAAATTACAAGCACATGGTATAGCTTTATGGAACTGTGCACTATGTGGAGAAACAGGATATAAGTTTTTCTGCGTCTTTCAGAGTTGTGACGAAAATGACAGGCAGGAGATTAGGGTAGACAAAACAAAGGAACTACACCCTCAGACATCTGCAATTTGTTGACTGAAGGTTACTTTTACAGCTCCAGTTATAGTTTAAGGTGCCACAATTATCTATAATTGTCTCTGTGTTTATGTAATGTATTTATTTTTACCATGTGCTCTATCTTTTGTTCTGGGAACACAGAAAACATTCAAGAGCTGCTGATTTTTGTGGGCACAGTTTATTAACACCCTTTCTATTGAAGAAAAGCGTTTCTAAGTTTCTATTAATGTGAATAACAACAAATAATCTAACATAATGAAAATTGGAATGATGGCTTTTTTCTGTGTTATTCTGCAATGTGTTTTATCTTTCTTGGTGGTCTGTTGCTGCTAGATTTTTCTTTATCATTTTCTTTTTTTCTTCTACAAGGCATTATCAATTTTTTAAGGTACTAATTTTGTAGTATATTGAAATACTATCAGAAACAGATCCATGAGCTTTTTACCTTTTTGTGTCACTAGAAATGAGTGGGAATCAGGTAGCCATTTAGATAATGCTGGACTAAAGTGCTCATAGTCCCTCACCATAGGCTGTGCTGTCTAAGGCCGATGAAATAAGTAGTGCAGCAACATCTGGATGGTTACAGGAACATTGGATGTCAGCTCTAATTAAGACTGGAAGGAATTTAGAGTGAAGAATTTGATGTACTACTTTTTTAGGTCTAGAGCAGACATTTGTAATTGTGATTAATTATGATTAATTCATTCTTAATGATGATGAGAGAATAGGTAGTAAGTTGCTGTATTATTTATTCCCTTCCCTGCCTTATTCAGGAATTTCCCCTACTTCAAAGTTCAGGTTTGCTTGCCGGTTTACTTAAACGCCAGTTAGTATCGTGACTAATAATAGTGTAACTCTTTGACCATAGTTGAGCCTTGCAGGTCTTACTGACTTTCTAGCCTTGGCCCTTTTCGCACGCAGTTTCTTTTGCGAGAGGGTCCCTTGAGCATCACATAAATGGGAGCGGTAGTCCGTACAACGCACTCCCATTTGCGTGATGCTCACAAGCCTAAAGCGGGCCGCACACGGATTTTTTTATTTTCGGCTCTAAACCGAAAATGCTGCATGGTCGCGCAGTGCTCCCGGGGCCCTTGCACACTTACCTGCCCTGCGGTGTGTCGGGCAAGCCGGCCCGGTCGCGCTTCCTCCCCCAGCGCAGCCTACAGCTCCCAGGCTGCACTACGGAAGGAAGGGATGGGACGTTTGCGCAACGGCCACGCAACCGGCAACCCAGCTGCGGGAGAATGGAGGAGCAATGCGTGTGCCTCGTGCAAGAGGCTGCTTGCGCAAACGGCATCCCCCACCTCTGCAAGCAGCTAACATGCGGAAAGGGCCCTTGTCAGGAGGCCAGATCACAGTGAAAGAAATGTTTCCTGCATTCACTTTGGTATCTTTGAAGAGTAGAATAAAGGGGGAAAATAGTCTCCAGGAGTGGGGAGCATGATTATCATCATGTCTGCGAACAACTGTTGTGCCAGATCACAGTGAAAGAAATGTTTCCTGCATTCACTTTGGTATCTTTGAAGAGTAGAATAAAGGGGGAAAATAGTCTCCAGGAGTGGGGAGCATGATTATCATCATGTCTGCGAACAACTGTTGTTGGTAGCCATGCGGGTTGAGGGGAGGAGACATTTTCTGCTTGGAATCCCATAGTTGGAGAAATCCCTTTGTTCGATAATAAATAATTTTTTTCCACAAAGAATTTCCCTTTAGAAAAATAACTGTTCTTTCATAAAATGCATGAATAGACACCAAATTCCTTCAATGTAAAATTGAATAATGTGATACAAGCAGCAACAACAGTTAAAACTGAGTATTTCCTATAGCTCCTTTATGATTTTGTTGGGAATACATGAGTGGCCAACTACGTTGTATTATCCACAGTTTGTTGGGTGCGCTAAAAGCATGTTAACACCTTACAGTGCTTTTCCTTCTAAAATTTAAACAAGTGTTAGGAAAGTTCATGTTGCTGAAAAAGCAAGTGTTGTTGTTAGCTGTCAGTTCAGCTTTGACTTATATCTTCCGAACTCACAGTATCCTTGTTAGAATCAATCTACATGTAATGTGGTCCTCCTCTTTTTCTACTGCCTTTGACTATACCACTGAGTCATGTCATCTCATGGTGCATCTAAAGTACAATGGTCACAGTTTAGTCATCTTGGTTTCTAGTGAGACTTTAGTCTTAATTTGTTTTTGGACTCCTTTATTTGTTTTTTCAGTGGTCTACGGTATCTGTAGAACTCTCAGGAAGCACTTCTTCAAAAATTGTTCTAATACAAATAATATGTACATAAGGTTTTGAATTTTTTTCACCATATTGAGTGTGCTCTTTATTTTCCTAACCCAATATTTCAATTCAAATATTTAAGGCCTGCTGCTACACTAAAAAGTTTGGCTTAATAAAGATATGCTTAATAAATATGCCAAATCAGAGAGATGATATTTACTTTCTTGGTGACCAGATTGATTGTAGTTCCATCTAAACATTGGCACTATCTCAATAAAATCATTGCTTATCATCCTCGATTTTTCACCGCGGCACAGAATATTAGGAGTTATATTACAGCAGTGACACAAAACAGTGCTTCCACTGTATATGCAGGGATTCCATTCCAAGAACCCCTATGTGCAACAAAAAAGCAAAGCATTGTGCCCCATTATAGTTAATGGACGTAATGTGCATGTCCCTGTAGCACTACAAAAAGTGAAAACAGTTCAACCTGTTTCAGCAAAAAAATTTATGAAAAACAACCAGGTTATTTCATTTCACATGTGCATATTTCTATGTTATCCCCAAGTAAACAAAAACATTTTGAAGCTTCTAGAGACCACTTGAAAGGGTCTTCCAAAATGCATCCAGGGATGGCATTCTTTACTTTTATTAGCTCTCACTTTTCTTATGATTTCCATTTTGGTGGCCAGATCTGTAGGTCTAGGCTTCTTTAAAGTGCTGGGAGGTAGCTGGGGAGACAGCCTCTCCCCTTTTCCCTTTACTTTGCTAGTCACAGCTGCTTTTTACCTTGCCTGTTGCAGACAGGCACACAGAGCTATAGCAGGATCAGCTAGAGCAGTGGTCCTTAACACTTTGGGGTTTGCAGAGCCCTCACAAGAGGTCTATGAAGCCCTCCTTCTGGACACCAGCAGCAGCAGCAGCAGCAACAACTGGGATGCAGCAGCAGTGGTGTGGTTTCTGCTGAAACTGTGGGTGCTGAAACTGTTCCCTTGTTTGCAAAGAAAGGAACAGTTCGGGCATGCACACATACCGCCTGCTGCCATGTCCCTTGGTGCCCACACCTCCTCCTGCCATGTCCTCAATGAAAGGGAGATGGTGGCAGGCATGTGCACGTATCCTGATTATGACTCTAGAGACCAGGGTTTCCACTCAGCTGTGGAAATTGGGTGACCTCAGGCAAGTCACATTCTCTCAGCCTCAGACAATGACAGAGGCAGCAAATCTTGCCAAGATAACCTCCATGATAGGTTTGACTTAGGGTTACCATAAGTCACTTTTCAAATGGGAGAGACATGATGGCTAGAAAGATCCTTCCCCTGTCAGTGGCACTTTCTTGTGTGTCTTCAAGTCACTTTTGACTTACAACACCCCTAAGGTGAGCTATCATAGGGTTTTGTTTTGTTTTTTCTTGGGCAAGATTTGTTTGGGGGGGATTGCTTTTACCTTCATTTAGGTTGAGAGAATATGACTTGCCCAAGTTTACCCATTGTCTGAGCGGGGATTTGAATCCTAGTCTCCAGGAATCTTTAATAAATAAATAATATTTGACTATTTAAATATAAATTTAAATATTTACATCTTAAGTTAAGTCTTGAGGGTCCACAGCAACAAATTATATTTTCGGGGTCCCCAGTAATGAAAAGGTTAAGAACCAGTGAGCTAGAGTAATACTCCATTATTTTCAGCTGAAACTTTATTGCATTGTTTACTGCAGATACACTGTTGCTGAAAGGCTGTGTTTCTCCAGCTCTCTTTCACCAAACAAAACTCAAAATATGGAATTAATAATCATGCAGCAACATTCCATGTTACCAAAGAAAGAATTCACTCAAGTAGACTGGTCCTTAGCCAGTTATAGCTTTAAAGACCAACAGCAACACTTTGAATGCAGCCCAGAAACTGATGGCTAACTAGAATTGCAAAGATAAGCAAACAGTTCAGATGTGCATTATCCTGAATACTTTGGAAGAAAGGCACCACAAAGCTTCCTCTTTTTACTTACAATTATAGTAAAACATTTGCAAAGAGGTCTTGTAGCACCTTTTGAGACTTAACTGAGAGAAATAATTTTGTAGCATAAGCTTTTGTTGACTTTATCATTTATATCAGATGATGAAGATGATAAAGTAGCTTGAGTCCACAACAGCTTATGCTACAAACTTATTTCTCCCAGTTAAGCCTCAAAGGTGCTACAAACTTTCCTTTACATACTGATACAGACTAACACAGCTATGACTCTGAACAGTAAAATACTTGGTGAGTAGTAAATGAGAATGCCATTAAAACTGATCCTATGTATGTTGCTGCCTGCAATGGGAGGATTGTTCAGCGGTGGAGCTTGGAGTGCAGGGGGGGGGATAAGAGGGGGCTATGGCATGGGTGCATGGCCATGTGTGCAGGGGTGGTGCTATGAGCCAGGATGCCCCAAAAACATTGCCACGGGGGCGAACCGCCCCCATCACACTCCTGGCCCTGTGCAACTGGGACTGTTGCCTGTCTGGAACTGTGACTTTTAAAAGCGGCCCTCTCCATCTGTAGAATGCCCTCTAAAGGGTGAAGTGCCTCATTTCCCCATTATGTACATTTAGATGCCAAATGAAAATCTACCTTTTCTGGCAGGCAATTTAGTCTTTGCTTTTTGGACTATTCGCTTAACTTACTTACTTCATTTCTAACAAAACTGGACAGCAAGAGGAGGAGGCAGCGGCGGCGACTGTCCTTTTGTCAGTTTGAGACTCAAAGCAACTTACAACAAATTAAAAGACACTGCTAAAAATTCGTAAGATACAAAAGTTGAAACAATAAAAAATGAAGATCAGATTAAAACCTTTATCATTAAGTATGGGCACTTACACACACACGCTAGCACAACAGTTAGGAAGATCTTGTTTAGCAGGGACGAGCCTTATGTAGTCACTCATCAAACACCTGTTGGAACAGGAAACTCATTGCAGTCCTCCCTCCATATTTGTGGGTTTGACCTTCATGAATTTAATTATTAGCAAGATGCATGAATGCCTTCCTTCCCATTTGTTTCCTGCCATTCCGTTGTCTTTTACCGGGTGCAGAGGAGGAAGTCAAGCACCCAGACAAAAGGCAAGGAAATGGAGGGTAGACACACAGAAGGCAAGGGAATGGGAGTGCGGTGCCCCAGAAGCAAATGGGAAGGGGATTGAAGAGGAGGGAGTTGTTCACAGTTTTTCCACTTTCACATGGGTTCTGTGCCCCAAACCCTCACAAAAGTGGAGAGGCCACGGTACTTGTCTGCAAAGAGAAAGTAGGAAGAGTGCCAGTCTACCTTCTCTGTGAAAGGAATTCTAGATTCTGGGGTCAGCCACTGAAAAGGCTCTTTCACCAGATGTACCTGTGAGGCTTGTGGAACACAGGCCCTTTCCGCACCGTCCTATTAAAACGGTGCAGAGCGACCTCCAACAGAGGTCTTCTGCACCGTGGAGTGGAGTGGACTGGGGCGGACACTTTTCGTAGTTCCGCACCTCAATCTGCTCCGGAACGACCGGAACTGGTTGTGCAGCGTGCTTTTTAAAAACCTCTTTTAAGAGTTTTTTAAAAAGCATGGAGTGCATGACCCCGTGTTGCTCCGTCGCCACGCTCCAGTGGAGATTTGCAGGGGTGCACTAGTGTGTGCCTGCAGATCTGCCGGGGGCGGGCTTTAAGCTGGTGAGCTTCTCTGGTTGGTGGAGAGCCTCCACCAACCGGAAGCCGCCATTTTGGATGCTAGAGCAGTGCGGAGCGACTAGCTCGCACTGCTCCTTGTCCCGACAGACTTGCTCAGACATTGAAGAAGTCTGGTGAGTCCCGTTTTTGCGCAGTTCCTTTCCCACGTGTGGAAAGGGCCACAGAGTAAGGCTTTCTCAGCAGATCTCAAAGCATGGGCTATTTCATAAGAAAGAATATGGTTCTTCAAGTAACCTGAACCAGAGCCATATAGCGATTTATAGATCAAAACCAGCACTTTGAATTTAGGCCAGAAACAGACTGGCAGCTGGTGAAGATATTGCCATGAGGGAGTTATGTGCCCCCAATAGCCAGCCCCAATTAGCAATCCGGTTACAGCTTTTTGGACCAGCTTCTGAAGTTTCTGAACAGTCTTGATAGGCAGATAGAACATGTTACTGTAATCCAAATAGGATGTAACTAAGGCATGTTTTGTTGCAGCCAGATCTGGCATCTGAAGGACTGGGCACAGCTGGCACACCAACTTTGACTGTGCAAATGCACTGCTAGCGACCTCCGAAACTTGAGTTTCCAGGCCCAGGTTTGAATCCAGGAGCATACCTAAGTTTCAGAATTGTGTCTTCAAAGAGAGTGTAACCCTATCCAGCTCAGGTTGAATCCCTTTTTCCTGATCTGCTTGACTCTCTAGGAAAGACGATGGTGCTTGGTAAAGTAGAAGGCAGTAGGAAAAGACGAGGACCACATCACAGGTAGATAAACTCAATCAAGGAAACCACAGCCTCAAATTTGGAAGACCTGAGCTACACTGTTGATAGCAAGGTGACTTGGAGATCTCTTATTCAAAGGGTTCCCACATGTCAGAGTTAATAATAATGGCAGTTAACAACAACAGCAATGTACTGTTGTAATTTCCAGACAACCTTGTTTCTAGTTTCAGTCATACTATTCTAATAGTTAACCTGTTTCCATGCCTGAACATTTAGTTGCCATGCTACCATTTCTCCAGCATCCTATTCTCTCAATTCACAATAAAATCAGAAATTTCTGAACTTGAGGATATCTGAATACTCTGTTCAAGAAAAAAGAATGCAGTGACAGATGCTTCAGAGCTGCTTTACAGGCTTTCTGCATAACATCTGTAGTCTGATAAGGAGGATGTAGATGTCTGGAAATAAGAGAAAGACAGTACTGAATTCTAGGTGCCAAACCGATCATATAAGGCATGATAAGTTCATGGCTTTTAGTTGTCAGCCTGCCCCAGAGGCAAGCAACTGCACCAGGTAAAGGGATCAGTTTTTGCCCCGTAGTGGGCTATACCACTCTGGTTTTGGTCATTGGTCAGGTGAAAATGAAGTCACAAGTGACTAAATTTTTGGTCCTTTTTTTAACTTTAAGAGACTGGGCTTGCTTAGACTGGCAGAAAAAAAAAATCCAGATTTTTTACAAACTTTTGAGGCAGCCTGGGAGTTTTGGGAAGGTGGGTGCAACCTGGGAGGTCACAAAAAAGCCCCAGAGGGCTGCAGACAGACCATGAGCTACACTCTCCCTATCTCAGCCTACCTTGAGAGATTAAAAGGGGACTTGGGGCTCTCACTGGAAGCCTATTGTGAGGCCTCTCAGCTGCTGTGTGAACAGAATGTTTGATTAGAATGTTTGATCTGATCCAACATGGATCTTCTTACATTCTTACGAGATGTACGTGGGTACATTTTATGTTGAGGGCTCTTGCTAAATCTTACCTAAATGTCACCCCAGAAAGAGTAGGTGAAGATGGAATAGAAGTTGGATAGAATGGCTTTTATTGAGATTTTTGATGGTTCTTTTAACTTTCATTTTAGGAAACCATATATTCCAGAAGTTCTAAAACTGTGTGTATCTACAAGAGAGTGAGAGAAAGATACTGTTTAAAACATATTCCTTTATTTGTATCTTTTATATTGCTGTCAGCATTTGTATTCCTGTGAGAAATTTTTGGAAAACCATTCCTTCTGAGTTGCAAGAAGAAAATATTGGATTATGACTAACTTTCCCCAGAGATCCTTCTTTCTACCTTTCCAGTTTAAATTCACAAGGGAATAGAGGACCATTCAGCACTGCTGTGGTCTTGACTTTTACAGGGTTGGGTTAAGTAATTCATGATCAGTCCCTTTTAAGGTAATTTTCCATCTTGTTTGCTGGCAGAACCTAAATTGATTCTTCAGTAATAAATAAGATCTGAGTCCATAAGTGTTCATCAAAGGTGGATTTATACAGTCCGTGTTAGAATGATTAACTTTAAGAGCCTTGCATAGCAAAGATAAAGATTTAACGATGAAGAAGGTGAGATTTTTTTCCTCCTGTTTGAGCCACCTTCTGTTCTGTTGGTGGGCAAGGTCCTTGTTGTAGTGATCAGTGTTTTCCAAGCTGTCTGATGTGGGGGACTGACAGTTTCTTTTACCTGATGGGCCAGGAACTGGTACCATATTTATTTCCAGTGGCTACATTTCTCTCTCTCTCTCTCTCTTTCTCTCTTTCCTGGAAAGCATAGAGGAACCAGTAGCTGATGATGTGGAGCAGCACTGGTCCCTGAACAACCAGTTTGGGTAGCTCTGGTATACAACTCTAAGAACAGTACTGAGTAACTTCATTTTCATCTGATCTATATATCTCATTCTTTGCTACAATCAACACAGCCACGTTGTTATTGCTGCATTATCATCCTCATCATTCATTCATTCATTCATTCATTCATTCATTCATTCATTTATGTAATGCCATCACAGTACATGGTGGCTTACAAGAAAAAGATCAGCATAAAATGAGTTCCCTGCCCTTAGGCTTACAATCTGAAAGCATGACACACAAGGAAAGTGGATGGCAGCGAGTGAGATTAAGTCCAACAGATACTGACTCTTCTTCTCTCCTTCCAAGGCCACAAGAGTGGAGATTGGTATGGAGAGAGGGCCTTTCATCTGCTTCTGGGCCTAGGAATGATAGAGCTGTGCCTCATCTTCTCTTCCTCTGAGGTCAGGGCATTTAGGGAGCTACTTTATCTTTCTGAAGTAAGATAATGTCACGTGCATGAAAATTGGCACTGGAATCAGTTAGTATGCAATCCTATAGATTTGGAATTTAAGTCTTACAGAAATTTAGTGGGATTTGCATCTGAGTTGTATGTCCTTGCACACTGGAGCCAAGGGCCACAGGTGTACTGTTGTTAGATCTTGCTGCTTCTGCAAGAGTAAGTGATCCCCTCCCTCCTGTAGTTCTCCCCCTCAAGAGAAAGTTGATCTGGAAACACTCTGTCCCAGTTCCACTGGTGTTTGATATGGAAGTGTCCCATTTATTTTGCTGTTACTTGGGAGTAAGTCTCAGTGGGTATGATTGGGCAGACCTCTAAGTAAACACAAGCAAGTACTAAATATTAATCAGTTCAATTGGCGTGGCCATTAAATAGTCACTCCTCAAAATCACAGCAATATATATATATTTCCCTGTGGTTAATTGAATTATTAAAACAAGTCATGAGTACACTGAGACTCATTCATTGGACTGAAGTTGACAGGCATTTGCTAATTAAGCCTTTAACATGTTTAGTATTCACATTAGTTATTTGCTGAAGACAGTTTAATGTTTCTTGTCATATGGAGATGTGGATGCAATTAAGGGACATTTTAAATTGTACAGAAAGGTTTAGCTCATAATCATGATTAATATAGATGTGTATAACTTCCCACAGTTGAAGTATATCCTTATGTGGCTCCCGTGTATCAGACTAGCAGCTAATGAATTTCCTATATTTACAGCTGTCGGTAGCAGATGTCAGTGTGACATTTCAGTTTTAATTTAGTTAGAGCATGAAACCACACATTCTCCTGCAGGATATCTGCATTGAGCTGAAGAAAGCAGAGTGGTTCCTAGCTTTAAAGGACACCTGCTTATAATCTCTCTTGATGAACTGATGCAATAAACCAGGGCAGTTCTGTTGTGCATACGTTACCTCCAGCTTTGTAATGGACCTGTTGAACTGGTTGTACTTTTCCTGTGCCCTTCCACCTCCATCTTTACCACTGTTACTGCTTTTAGGAAGTTGAATCACATTACTCAGGTCCAATTAGGCTACAGGAGAGTTATCAATTGTGTTATAAATGTTCTCCTCTCTCCTCCAAGCAGGTTTCTTTTCTTGGCAGCTAAAGACTCTGGCCATTTCCACACTAGACTGTTATAGCGCTATTATTCCACTTTCAACATCCTATGGAATCCTGGGGTTTGCAATTTAGGGAGGGGCCAGACAGCCCCTCCCTAAACCTCAAATCCCAGGATTCTGTAGGATGTTGAAAGTGGAATAATAGCATTATAACAGCCTAGTGCGGAAATGGCCGTGATGGCCATGTATATCCCTCACTTTTCTCCTTTCCTTTTCCCCCAGTTTTTAATCCTTCCTCTGGCTGACGTAATTTCTGTAATGTGAGAAGTTGTTCTTTTTTCCCAC
This sequence comes from Ctenosaura bakeri, assembly GCA_948474755.1. Taxonomy (NCBI): domain Eukaryota; kingdom Metazoa; phylum Chordata; class Lepidosauria; order Squamata; family Iguanidae; genus Ctenosaura; species Ctenosaura bakeri. The sequence continues at coordinate 331,125 of CAOLHI010000556.1, read as the reverse complement.
CAGCATCTCTCTGTTTGCACTTTGCTTCTTCACATGCATACCTATACACTCTACTTACCATTTACCATTTTATAGTAGCTCTTAAAAGCTTTGAAGAAAACAACATTTGTTCACCTGCTCAAAAAAATGAGTAGGAATTCAGTGAATTCTATGTGCCACAGACTGTTGAATCTTTCTGTTAATGAATGATCTTTGAGCTTTCTGTGGGAATTCCTGAATGTAAAAATGTATCCCCCTAGCTTCTGAAAATAGTTTTTTTCCTTTAGCCCCCTTAAGTTATAGTAAAGCAAACTCTAATTTCTATAGTCCAACCTTCCCTAACCAGGTACCTTCCAAGTATGTTGGACTGTTTTTTTCATCCCTAGCCAACATGTTTTGGTGGTGATAGGCGTTGTAGTGTAACACATGGAGGGCACCTACTTGGGAAAAGTTATGGAATTCCCTCCCCTTGAAGGCCCAGCTTTTGTCAACATTGCTGTCATTCTGGCAGGCAAAAATGTGATGGTTCACCAATGCACACGCGGCCTGCTTTAGGCTCATGAGCGTCGCGTGAGTGGGAGTGCGTTGTACAGACTGACGCTCCCATTCACGCGACACTCAAGGGGCCCCCGCGATAAAAAAACTGCGTGCGAAAAGGGCCTTGGTGTCCAAAACATGGTCAACATGGCAATCAGGTTTTTTTTTTAAAGTGGGACATGTTGTGTCCATATTGCCACAATTCTGACCATCTCATTTTGAGTTTCTAGTTTGACTGTATTCTATTAGTTGGTTCTACCCTCATCTGGAGAAAAAATATTAGCTTTGGTTGGCCAAGAAGGCATAGTTTTTTTGTGTCTTTCTGCGAGGCGGACATTTTAAATATTTGTAGTTCTTCTTTTGTGCAAAAGATGTATAAAAAGATGGAAAAAATCAAATCAATATAATGGGCTAGAGGGAATGCAGAACTTTGATGTATATGATGTGGCACAGTTACATGGTCAAAAAATAATGGATTTTAGAGAGGTTTGAAAGAAAAACATGAATTATCTATGTGATGTAAATAATGTACAGATATGTAATTTTAAATACATGAAAATTAATTTAAAAAATTGGAAAAAAGTTCTTCTTCTCCTCCTTCTTTTTCTTTTTCTTCTTCCTCCTTTTTTCCTCCTCCTCCTCCGCTTCTTTTTCTTCATCTTCATCTTCGTTGTCATCGTCTTTGGTTTCCTAATGTTTGAAAACCTCCTTATGCTTAGAATATCTTCTATTGCCTTTTCCTGAAAACTTACTCTCAGACACATTGATGTTTTACATATGTTTCCATTGTATTTATGCCAATCACACTGTGCCAACAGAATCATTGTGGTTTCATATATCTGCTAATACTGTCAACTGAGACAAAAGGGTGTTTTTGTTGCTTGCTTTTATTATTGCTCACTGAGCAATATGAGGTTAATTTGATTTTTGAAGAGACTAATACTATGTCTCAGGGCTTCCTGTGTGTTAAGATGTTAGTTCTTTTGGGGAAAGTTGCATTTCATTGAACCTAAAAATATTGCATTTGAAAACTTTTTATTAAATTGCAACTTTAGTTTGAATGATGCACGTATAGGTATTCCAAATATAAACATATTTAAAACATGTTGAATGTATTTATATAATGAGTTTTGGAGATGAAAATGTAAACAAAGTTACTTCCGTTACTAGACACCGTGCAAAGTTGTCCTACTGGAGTATGCATTAAAATATTATAGCTGTTGTAGGGAAAGTTGGAACTCTGTGTTCTCTAGTCAATTGTATTCCATTGCAAATTGATCCCACTGCTGTTGTGTGCACTTTCAAATTTGTTTGTTCTTTTCAGTAAGGTATGCCAGGAAGCATTAATAACAACTGCATGAGAGAAAAGTTAAGTAATTCATAAGGAGCTGTCTTTCACTCTGCACATTTTTGGTACATCTGAGCATTACAATTTTTCATCCTTCACTGAACACTGACTTTTCCAAGATAAAGGAAGAATTTTTTTGTTACCATTCTGAGTTCTTAATTGGAAATATTGGGAATAGAACTGGAGGCTTTCTCATGCAAAGTATGTTGCCCATCTTGAGTATGAAGAAGAGTAGTGTAACTGTAAACTATGTATTTTACAATATTTTAGAAAATACCAAGGAAAATGCTGCATGAAAAAAATGTTAGCAGCTATTGTGGGAAAAACAATTTGGAGACACTGCTGTTCTGCAGGGGGGATGACAGATCCCAGAATCTCCTGGAGAGATGGAAATTCTTGAAGATTTAGTAAAAGAAAAGTAATATTGTTGAAGCTGTGAGAAAGAAATGACTGTCTTTACCCTTCCAGCTCCATGTGTGAAGCTCTAAAAGTCCTATAAATCCTTGGTCTTCTTCTCATTTTAACTATACATAGGTGTCTCATTGGGCTCAGCTCTTTGGCCATAGGGTAAGGAGGAGAAAAGATTAAATGAGAAGATCCTTCAGTAGGCATTGCTTTGATCAGTCAAGAGCTTCCTTCTGATAGAATTCATTTAGCTACATATACTTGTTGCTCTGGAGAGTGAAACTGTGGTATAGGTAGTCTTTAAGGTGATAGCTTTAAGGTGGTACATATATGGATATGTGAAGGTTTGGGTAAAAACAGGAACAATAAGGAAAAAGAATAACCACAAGTTTTCCTTTATTTTCCTAAATCTTTTTATTTTGAAAATTTGAGAAAATGGAAAAAACTGAATGTGAAATATGTTCTTTCTGAATGATAAATAGAATATTTAGCAAAATATGTTCATATATTTACTGCCCAAACATTATTTCTAAAATCGATGTAAGAGAAAGACTTTTATTTAAACTATGTACGCATCATTGCAATTCCTGATCTCTGTTTCTCACTACTTTTTATGAGAATGAGGGCATTATGTCTGCTTAACACTATGGAGGAATAGCGATGAAAAATTTTGTTCTACTATCTATCTATCTATCTATTTATTTGTTTGTTTGTTTGTTTGTTTGTTTGCTGGCTCCTTGTAACCTGGCAAAATCAAAAAAGATCCCTTACAGTGGGGCTAGTCAAGAGTGGTGGTCCATGGATAAGAGCTGGTTTATGGAAAGTTTTTAGAACAGTTTAAAAAAACAGGAGAAACAGTCCCTATGGCTTTAAAAATTCAGGAAATTTTACATCCTGAGTTAAAAGGAACCCAGAAATCCTAGAGAGCTGCTGTCCATTTGCACAAGTAATATTGAACTATCTGGATCAATAGTCTGACTTTCCCCGCTTTTTCTTACAGCCTCAAGATTTCAGTTTACATCTATTACAATATTGGACGGGTTGATATAGGTTGGCAGCCCTTTTTTTGGTCTTCAAAAGTGGCAAAGGCCTATCAACTTAGTTTAACATTAGAAAATATTCTGTGTTTTATTTTTCCTCTGTTAGCCTGAATGAGATCTATGGTTATCTGTTTTATCTTTTTACAAGTTGTCTACTCTCCTAAGCATGTTTCTCTCTTATGACTGGCTTGATATTCTCTCAGATTATGTTTGTAACAATGATGTAATAATATCTACGTATTCTTCCTAGGTGCCTACTGATGGAAATGCTGGCCTTTTGGCAGAGCCCCAAGTGGCCATGTTTTGTGGCAAACTGAATATGCATATGAATGTTCAGAATGGGAAATGGGAGTCAGATCCTTCTGGAACCAAGAGCTGCATCGGAACAAAAGAAGGCATTTTGCAGTACTGCCAGCAAGTAAGTTTCTAGCTGAAGTTATTTTTAAAATCTGAAGAAGAAAAAATCACCAAGAAGGATGAAAAATCTCTTGCAGCTTTAAAAAGTGAATTCTTATGTAGTGATGTGATTTATTTTTCCCTAGACTTGCCTCTTTCCCTGTTCCCCCACCCATTCCTTGAGAATTTATCTAGTTCACATTGTGGGCAGTGAGGTCTGTCTGATGCTTATAAAAGGCATTTGGTCTGTTGGGGCTAATAGCTGACATAGCTCTTCTGAAGATAAGAAGTGCTGCTGCTCTTTAATCTAGACTCCAGTTGATGTAATACTCAGAGACGGAGGTAAGGAGCTCTTCATGCTCTAAAGCACTATAGTGTGTCAGGACCCAGTTTATTAGTTTCTCTTGTATGCAGAAATGTATAGTGATACTCTGCAGGATGTTAGCCTTGCAAGGCAGACCAATAAAAATAGTTTATTGTCCACAAGTTTGTATTCTTAGAAGAATCCAGAGTGGTGACGATTATTTGGGCATTGCAGTGAAGCAACAAAACAGGGCTTTTGCCAGCTTCATGTTAGCTCATATGAAGCTAAATATAAATAGTTGTTTTGAAAAAGAGTGTCCTGAGAAAACAGTAATTCTGGTTCCTAAGGTTTGTCCTTGAATCCTTTCATTTCCAGTGGCACACAACCAAGCTTGTTCTGCTCTGATTTTGAGATTTCATTTAGAAGTTTCATTAAATGAAACATTTCTTAATACTAATAGTAAAACTGAACCAGTAATTTGAAATCAGTGCAAATGACCATAATTTGTGTGAATTATTGTAACATTAGCTTGAGACCATCGCTTTAAAAGAAATGCTTTACCTGAGGTGGTTGTTTGTTAATTGGCAAAAATGAATGTAAGGAGAAAAAGCTGAAGGATGGCTTTAGTGACTCTGAAAGCCCCATCTCCTTAAGTCACCCATGTTTAATCAAATCAAAGCCAAATAGCCTTTTAAATGCAGTAGCTCAGTGGGTTATGGCATGATTGAATTATTTGTTGTATTTACACCACATCTTGCCTGCAGTAGGTTCACTGTGGCTCTCCTCCTCTCTGTATTAACCTCACACTAACCACTTTGGCACACTGGCTCTCAAGGAAGCATGCCAAGTAAAATGTGCAATTTGTGGGATAACTGATGTGATGTCCATTTGAATGGAAACATGGGTATCTTGATAACATCTTTAGAAGGCACTGAATAAATTTGGTCAAAAGCTAGAAACCCATCTATTATTCTTCTGATCTTTGCTGCTTCTTGGGAAGGAGGAGTTATTAAAGAAATTCACCTCCCCTTTGAAAAAAAGATGGTCCAGTTTGAGCCTTGGAGTTATGTATGGCTCACAGTACTGTTTTTTCTGATCTTTGATTTTTTCAGACTGTTACTTTTTTTTCTAGTAAATTTGAAAAACTAGAAAAAGAAAAGTGAAATCTCCTAAAGTGGCAGTTCATCCTTTCAGTAGACCACAGAGGCTTCATGTACTATTTAACATTATAAATAACATGTTTTTCAAAACCAGAATTAGTCTTGTAGCCCCCCTACTCTCCCCCTTTTGCCAATCTGATCTGCAAAAAAAGTGACCACCCACAACCCCAACCAGACAAAGTGATCCCCTCTGCTGTAAGCTCTAGAAACAGATCTCAGCAAGAGTGAATGGCTATGTGGCAGCCATTTTGACTTTGGCAGCCGACAATAAAATATGAGCAGTTATTGTGATAATTTATGACATTTAACAAAAGGATAATGCCATGCAGATCCCTGTTTTCCTTGGGGGAAGTATTTCAGAATGCTCTCTATCCGCAGCCAGCAAAAGTGAATTTATTTGTTCATGTGGTTGAGTTTTTTGTAATCCTGAAGAGTTTTTTTTTTAAGTTTTTAAAACGTATTCTCAGATTATAGAATAATATTACATGAGGCAGGATATATTCTGAATGGCAGAGCTTGGGGAATTGGCGTGAATAGCCCTTAAGATAATAACTATATTGAAATCGAATTTACCCAAGCACAGCACATTTTGAATTTTCATTCCCTGAGCTATTTTGATTGTAACTGTTGACATTTGAGAGTCTATGGTAACTGATAAATACCTTTATTAAGAATTGGGTGGCAAAAGAATAGGAAGCTGGAAATCTGTATATGATGTCAAAAGAATCAAACACATACCAACAAAAGTAATATTAAGAGAACTTGCTTTTCTAAAATGTGTGTGTTAATTGTTTGATAACCATATGCATGCTTTGTATTCTGGAAGAGGAAAGAGGAGTACAGTGTGTTATATCACATTGCTTTTTCATCCTGTTTGTCCTGCCAGTTATTCTAGCTAGCAGGACTGCAGTGCAGATCAGATGCAGGTTTTCAAATTTCCGGTTAGCAGGAAGCAGCATAATATCAAAGTAGAGGAATTCAACTGCAGGCACAAACAAGAAATTTTTAACAGGATCATTTCCCCTCCAACTTCATATTAGCAAACAGAATTAGTCACCATCCTCCTTACCTGCTCACAATATTTTTTCAGTTAGGCTAATCTTCTTTCTCTGGCATGGATGGCTGCTTCTAATATTAATGAAAGATATATCAGGTAAACAGGGAGACCATTTTTTTAAAAAGTCTGTTCCTCGCACACACTGAAATACTGTTGAAAAAGACTGACTCCAAAAGATGTTGTTTTTCCCCTAGAAATTTAGAACTGGGCCAAGTTTTAGTGTAGTGATGGTGGGGTCAAAAGCTGCAGCAGTTTATTTGCACAATCCTAGAAGAATAAGAGGACAGCAGTGTTAGAAGCAGCAATAGTAATGACTCCCCCCGCATTCCTTTCCTTCTCCTGGAAAACATGCCTGCTGTGAGGCCTGTTCCTGCCACACATTAGGCATAGGAAAGGAGTAGTCCCAAGCAAGCCAGAGATGAGATCTGCTTGAAGCTGCCTGAGTTGTGTGGAGAGGAGAAGGTGACTAAGTGGGCCTTAGAGACAGTTACTGACAGTGGCTAGGAGAATGGGGCATTTGCACCTACACTTGTGCCGGGAGGTAAGTGATGCCTGATTTCATGAGTGTGAGAGCCAGCATGGTGTAGTGGTTTGAGTGTTGGAGACCAGGCTTCGAATCCCCTTTTGACCAGGGAAAGCCACTGGGTGACCGTAGGCAAGTCATGCTCTCTCAGTCTCAGAGGGAAACAAAGGCATACACCCCCCCTCCAACAAATCTTCCCAAGAAAAACGCATGCTAGGTTTGCCTTAGGGTCACCGTAAGTCAGAAATGATTGGCAGGCACACAACAACAATTACGTGAGCGTAAGGCCCCAGTCAAGATCTGGCTTAGGCTTCCTCTTTTCTTCCTGTCAGGGCCAGCTAGAGGTCATGAGTAGCCATCCCTGGGATGAGAGCTAGAACAGCAGTTCTCTAGCACTTGAGTCCATTTCAGGAGGTACCGCTTTGAGTGCTGAGTAAAGCAGTCAGAGTGTGCACTCAGAAAGCGTAACTGGGAAGGAGTCAGGGCCAGTTATCCCCTGATCCTAATTCAGGTTATACTCCTACCACACAACACCCCTAGTTACATTCATTTTCATCAGAGACCCTCTCAAAACAGGGAGCAGAAGTGATATCAAGTCACTTCTGATCTCTGTTTCGAAAAAGACTGTGAAAAAAATGGAGATATTTGATGGGGATAAGTGGGAAGGGGGGATTTCTCTCGCATTTTTTGCCTTCGATGGCTTTCTGCCCAGTCTTAGGTGAAAAATCACCCTGATTCTTTTTTAAAAAATTGGTTAAGTTGAGGGCTGTGGGGATCTGGCAGGGGGTTTGAGAGACCACAGAAATAGGTTATAGATCACACTCTCCCTGATTCCCTGGTTTAGCCAGTCAAATGGCTTGAGCCTTATATGTGAAGAAGTGTAAAGATATTTAGGGTTTAGCTTGTTGCTAGATCTATTATGTTTGTATTTATTTATTCATCATGTTTGTATACTGTGTCATTTGTTTCAAAAAATTTGGTTTGCAGTAGGCAAACAATATAAAACAGTGTAAAACCATTTGAAAACGTGTTTGTTAAACATTTAAACAGTAGCATAAAAAACAGAACAATTATCATCGTCTAGGGCAGGCCTGCATAAGCAGATACATTTCAGTAGGTGTTTAAGAGTGACCTTGGTTTCTGCTTTTCACGCCATGTAGGAGAGAGTGTATGGATGTTGCCATAGAGCAAACCTGACTTCCTCATGCCTCTTGATGTCATTGAATTGGTTGTAGAAGACTCAGTAAATACCTTGGAGTTGACTAACCACATATAGTGAAGACAAACTGCTAAATGTTCTGGCCTTAAAGTGTTCAGGGCTTTGTATGTCAACAACAACAGCCTGCAACACATATGTTGCAGTAGCCTGGCTTACAACCCTTTTCTTACAGTGCACAAATGTCTCTGGAAATATGTACACATACAGCCCTGCATACATTACTAGCCTGTAACTGACACTGCAGTCCTATTAATATCTGCTCAAAAGTAAAAGCCATTAAATTTAATAGTGCTTAGTCCAAGGTAAATGAGTAGAGAATCAAAACCTTAGTTTGATAACATGCTCATTTCAGATCTTTTGATATATCAGAGGCTCCTTAGGAAGAATATTTTCCCATGCTCTCCCACAGTAGGATGGGGAAGAAAATTAGTCCATCTTTGTTCTTGGGTTTGCCTGTCTTTCTTCAAATGAGTGAACAGTTGTTTTATCTAGGAAGACCAGATAAGTGGCATTACAGTGATTTATGTGACCAAATCAAGGGAACATGTTTACAATGCCAAAGTCATGCCACAACCCTCAAAGGCTGTCAGAAATGCTCTAGCTGTGCTGTTGTACCTGTATGCTGCCAGGAGAATAATGTTTATGTAAATGCCATGTCATCATGGCCTTTTTTCCTAGGGATTCTAGACTGTACCTACCATATCTAGGCCAGGGGAAAATGTGTAGATACTGGCTGTATGGAGTAAGTGTACATTTTGAATAAGTGTAGCAGGTATCGTTTAGGTGAACATAATTCATCCTGGCAGAATCTCTCTGTGTGACGTCGACTCCTGCTGGGCCACTTCTGAATCTCTGTAAGACAGAAATGTAAAAAAAAATGGCTAAAATCTTCACAAACAATACTGCTCTGTACAATACATTTTAAAGGAAAAATGCTACAGTTAAACCCTGCCGTGGCTGAGTTTGTCACAGTAGCAAAGATGTTTGCTGAATTTTGAAGAAGGTAAGGTTCAGTGGTTTGAGTACTGGACCTTGGCTCTGGAGCAGGGTTTGATTCCCCACTTGGCCATGGAAACTACTGGGTGTCCTTGGACGCATCACACTCACTAAGCCCCAGTAAACCCCATGACAGGTTTGCGGAAGGGTCACCATAAATCAGAAACAACTTAAAGGCACACAGTAACAACAAAGGCAAGTCAATGGCTAAAGGCACCAAATCACATCTGATTATGGAAGCTAAGCAGGTTCATCCCTGGTTGGTACTTGCTTAGGAGACTGCTGACAAATACCAGGTGCGTAGGATATATTTCAGAGGAGAGAACTGACTAAACCATGTCTGAGTATTGCTTGCCTAAGAAAACTCTATGAAATTCATGGGGTTGCCATAAGTTGTCAGGTGACTTGCATTCACACAAGGTTTGTTCAAGGAACTTGAACAAAATGTTGGTGAAAGCACCTTTTTTTAAGTATTAAATTGAAGAAAGATGTTGTGAAACTTTATCACTTTTTTCTTGAAGCAGCTTAAATATTGCTTCTTTAACAAAAAAAATAATTCAGTTTAATATGTTTAAAAGGATCCACCATGTTTTAGAGTTCTAAAATGATGAGAAATTGTAGCTATTTAGGTCTACATCCTTAACAGACCCATATTTAGACAATGTTTAGGGATGGTATCCTATGCTGTGGTTAGTTCTAGCTTAGCCATGACTGTGGAGCTGGGAACTTGTCAGTGGCAGAGCAAGAGAATGAGTCCCTTGTCTTTCTTTTTGCTGGAATAGACACATGGCATCTGTGGAGCTGATTCCACTTTACAACTGACAACCATCTGATACCCATAAAATGATTACATTGGAAGGAATCTTGAAGGTCATGTAGTCTAGCTTCTGCCATTTTTTTCCAGTTAATTGGCTAAGAGGAAGGATTTTTTTTAAAACCTATGGCAAAGCATGCCTAAGCTTAAAAATACCACAAAGAAGTCTATAATACTCCTCAGGAAAGTTCATAGCACCTGTGTGGTAATAATGTGTTTAATCACATGGAATATGATAGATTTTTAGATGTTAGAGTGAATTTTGAGATCATTCAAAATCCTGTCAGGGCCCTTAAATGTTGTCTTCATTAATTTTGATCTAAGCTGCTCACATCCATTTGCTTTCTTGAGGTTTATATAAGTTAAGTCACACAGGCTGTGTACAGATTCTGTCCTTAATCAATTTGCTAGACCCAACTAGAATGAACCGATAAACCCCGCTGATTTCAGTAGGCCTACTCAGTGGGCAGAATGTATTGCGTGTAGTTCACTTTTTAGGCTTAGTGTGACCCAAAGAGAGCCAAGATCTGTAATTCCAAAGTTGTCTATCCCTGCAGTAGACAAACATTTATCTCTTCCCAGAAGATTCTATAGCAGTTCTTAAAGTTGCCAACAGTTTATTCCAAGACAACAGAGTAGAGACGTAGCACTGGAATCAATCAGCAAAATTGGCACAATGGAACACACTCAGCAAATTTGGGGAATGGCTAGCTCATTGTAGAAAAGTAGTCCTATTCAATCATTTCAAATAAACGCCAAAGAACACACCTTCACACATTTTGTAACTCTTCTAATATAGTGTGACTTTCTGAACAGCAGTGCCTCTTTTTGAGGAAGGTTTTCCTTGTGAATGCTAGAAAATCAGCATTCTAAATGGCATGCAGAGACTCTGTGCATTGAGGAGACTCTCCTCTTCAAACATGCAGTACATTAGCATGAAAGCAGTGAAAACGGAAGGGGAGAAGGGCTTAGTTGTCCCTGTTCAGGGAATCTTATCTGCATCAAGGACTTTCAGAATGCAAAGCATGTACATGTACTCTGCTAATAAGCAGTATTCTTCTGAATAATGGTTAATGGGGAACAAAAGCAGAAGGATGCTTTTATGCTTATTTCTTGTCTTGTGAAATGCTCGTAGAAATCTAGTTGGTCACTATGGGAATGAAAATGATATAGACTAGATAGGTTTGTGGTCTGATTTATCACAGGTCATCTTCTGTTCTTATGGTGGGCCATGGTGTCCCAACCAATATAAATAAAACTTTTGCGGTTGAGATGGGTTGTGTTGTATTCAGAGAAGTGTTTTCTGTATTGGATTTTTATTATAATTGCTTTATAGTGAAAAGGGCCTTGCCTCCAGACCGGTGATTTCCAAGATCTCTTTGAATTCTATGATTTCTGGCATGTATGTATTAAATTCTAGCCAGAGACCCTATTGATAGAAGAACATGCTTCTCTGATGGATACTTTCAAATGATAAATTCCTTAGTGACTTTATTTCATGGTAGGTACAAAGCCCAATTTGCTATCTTGGTTGGTGTTTATAATTGGTATTCAAGTCTCATATGAAACTGATCTTGCAGAATCAATGGAAACATAAAAAAAACCCATATATAACACCACCATGTTATGCAAGCATGACTGTCTAGGATTGATGGTAAAATGCCAGTAGCACCATCCGCTCAACAAATTGTTGAACTCGCTTCTGTTTTGGGTTAATAATCATCTTGCAGAATCATTCAGACACTGGCTATGCATAATCTTCACTATACTTAGTTAAAATAAGACAATGTCATCCCTTAATTTATGAAACTGTTTTGTTTCAACTAAACATTCTTCACATGATAACCATAGATTTACCCTGGAGACTGGATTTATATGGGTTCAGTTTCATTTTCAGTGTCAACCTTTAGGGGTTCATTAATTTTTCTACTAAAATATACATGTCTATGGTTTTAACTTGCTTTAACTTTTTAAAGTGTTTTGACTGGTGAAATTGTTGGACTTGTTTGGTTTATTTAAATTTTTTCTTTTTGTTTTAAATTTTTATTTTTTTTTAAAAAATGGTTAACATTTATTTTATTTGTATGCTACCTTAAGATCCCATGATATCGGGTGGTATATAAATATTTTAATAGAGAGATAAACTAAATAGATCAGGCTTTGGACAGCACACTAAGGCTTTCTGCACTACACAGCTATAGTGCTATTGTTCCATTTTCAACATCCTGTGGAATTCTGTGGTTTGCAGTTTAGGGAGGGGCGTTTAGAATTCTCAGGCCTCAGTAAACTACAAACTCCAGAATTACACAGGATGTTGAAAGTAGCATAATAGCGCTATAACAGTGTAGTGCGGAAAGGCCCTAAGTATGTTAAAACAGAACTGGGAGCTTGTTACTTCTCCCTCATAACTCTGCTGGAGGAAGGAGACAGAGTTGCAATGGGTGGGGGATGTGAGAGCCTGAGGCACGCTGACTAGGTGCCATTGATCAGTCATGAAGATTAGATGTAGTTATTCTGTTTCGGATAAAAACAGTGATAAAAATGTATGGTGTCTTTTGGTATTTCACAGAAGGTGGTAAGTTTGCTGATGAATCTGTTTTTTTTCCAAGTCTGTAATGTCTTATCAGTCTCTAACTCAGTTTCATAGCTGAAAAACTTCCAAGTGAAAACCAGCCAGTAGTATTTGGTTATATATGGGGAGCCACTTGAAGAGATTTTGGGTGTCACAAAGTTTGGAGTATCATAGGAGTTGTAAGGCATGTGCTATCAGTGAAGTACTAATTTTAAAAACATTCCTAGTAAAGTAATAATTTATGAGTCAACATGGTACAGTAACGATGGTTTCAACTTTCTTTTTGTTGTTCAGGAAAAGTCTGTTAATACCATATTTTTTCTAGCCTTGACATTTCTAAGAGTCTTTTCACCATATATATTGTGTTAATAAAATACTGCTTGAATTCTGAAACATTCATTTGTTTAGTTGTGTGAAATGTGTGATGGTAAGAGCTTGTTTGTCATGATCCGAACTAGTAGAGTGAGGTATCAGAACCTGGTGGAAAAGTAGTGGTTTTTCCACTGTTTTCTAGTATTAGTAATGTACTTGCATTGGGGCATAAGCGGCTTTAATTAAGCCAAGCTGTTGTCTTGCAATGTCTAAAGATTTCCTTATTGAACACTTTCATTTACTCACTAAACTATTGCTTTTCCTAAGCATGAGTCAGGGTCTGAAAAACTGCCTAGAGAACCTCAGAGTGTGTGTTTGTGTTTTACTTTTGTGTGTAAACTAAAGTATTTTACTTTGTGTTGGAGGAAATGCTATTCAGGAACTATCTCATAACTCTCTTGGGCAACAGGGATGAGTTGTTCAGTTCTTTTGGTCCTGGCTGAGACATTTATGAAACAGCCTCAGGAGAAGTTAACAGCCCTTGTGTGTGAGTATGTGTCTCCATGACTGAAGTCAGGATTCCTCATATAGTTGTTATAAAGAAAAAACCCTACTGTGTTCAGATATGTGATAGATTTACGTTGCCTTCTTGGAATTTTCTAAGCTGAAATTTTATTTAGCTAATAATTCAAACTAACCAAGATTCAAAACAAACAAACAAACAAAAAACAGCAGCAAGATATCTTGGCCCATTCTGCCATCTTTAGTTCATTGTCAATATTTTGCAAGTGGTAACTGTTGAGAGGATGGAGTAGAAATCTTTAATTGGAGTAACGAGCAAAAACATGTCTGCTTACTGTCAGACATATTCAGCTCTTGCTGTTTGTTTTGCCATTTTGCCTGCAGGTTTTGATGACGTTTAACAGCTATTTAGATAGCAAGTTCAAATATAAAATATGTGTGTCTTACTGGGAGTCTGCTATGTGCCATTTCCAAATGTTTCACCATGAAACTATGTTGGAGAGGAAAAGATTCCCCCTCCCTCCCTTTCTCTTTCCCTCTCTCACACACAAAACACACACACACACACACTCTTGATTTGTACACTGTAAACTCTATTGCAAAAACATTGTTTCTACCCTCAACATGCTTGTACCTCTCATACTCTTAGACGTAAAAGCAGGATATTTTCTGTGCTATACTATTCCTCTCCATTGTAGTGTGAAATAACCCCAGTCTTTTCTTTTCTGTTTTTGTGTTGTTCTGTGTTGTGAGTTTTCTCATTGAACCCCAAGAACTGGCTTCTTCTGGCCAAGGACTGTGGTATGAGAATAACCACTGTTTTCCCTACTGCGTCATCAGAACAGAAGAAAAGATGAATTTAAAAGGTCCATTTTGAACTGACTATATATACAAGGGAGGCACTGCATGCATTCATTCTGTTCTGTTCTGTTGATTCTGGTCTGTTACACATGCATCCATAGTAATTTTGAGAATGCAGGAAAGAAGTAAATGATATTATTTTTGTTGATAGAAGATAATAGTGGGAATCTGTGCTCATCTTTTTTGTTAAGGTTGAGTGTGGTGCGTCACTTTCACCACACTCAGGTGCAGGTCCACTAAGACTAACTCTGGTATAATATAGTCACAGTAGATGAGTACCCAGCAGTGTGGTTAACGGTTCATTAACTCGAACAGCAATACACAGCATGCCTGACAACTGTCTCACAGCCACAAAACATGACATTTGTCTACCATTTGTAGACAAGACTATTTGTCTTCCTGATGGTCAGAGCTGTCCAGCAGTGGAATATACTGCCTCGGAGTATGGTAGATACTCCTTCTTTGGAGGTTTTTAAACAGAGGCTGGATGGTCATCTGTTGAGAATGTTTTGATAGGTGTTCCTGCATGGCAGGGAGGTTAGACTCGATGGCCCCGGGGTCTCCTCCAACTCTGTGATTCTACCAGTGATCACAGGTTCTTCATTGATTGGAAGGCATGATGATAGCTTCATGAGAGTGTACAACCTGTAGACTGTACCAGAGGCCACACCAGCTTCCATAGTACTGTATGTCAACAGCTTACATGGAGAAACTTTCTTAGGAAGAGACTTTGACTTTTGCGTTGGGAAAAGCATCTCCATTTAGACAGTCAGAGCTTGCGCCATGCTGTTTGGAAAATTTGGTGATCTGTACCTTTTCTCTATTGCATTGGATGCAGAATGTTTATTGCTGCTGCTGTTTTAGGAAGACTTGTTATCACTGAGCTTGCATACTGCAGTTCACGCCATTTGCAGTATAAAACGAACACCAAATATTACTTTGACTTTGAATTAGTTGGTATGATTTGAATTATTTGGATCATCATTTCAAAGTTTGAGTGTGCTTTACATCTTCCAGTTTTGTGTTTTATTTTATTATATTGTATTTTGTTTTAAATTTTTTGATGTTAAACCCTGAAGTAGGTTTCACAAGAAGAGGAAATCACAGCTGTTGCCTGGGACATGCTTTAAATGGAATCCAACTTCTTAGATTAGCAAATTGCTTTTGGCTAGTTCTGTAGTACCAGGAGTGCATAAATTAATTAGATTATTAAAAAAATGAGTTCCCAGGCTTGTTCATTTGTGACAGCTCACACAAGGCCTGGAGGAGAACTTTGACATAAAGTAGGTCATTGTATAAAGTGGTGAAAGTTAGAACAGCTGTTGAATGGAATTAGCAAGCGATTGTCCTCTCTCTAAAGAAAAATATATCAAATGTCATTTGTCATTAGGATGTTTAGCAGTGGGATGTTTAGACTTTATTCACTTATAACTTCATATTTCAACAGAACAAACTTTGAGGATCTTTAGGCTTTACATATCTGAAATACTTTGATATTGTGTGCCTTCAAGTTATTTATGAGTTATGGCAACCTTAAGGGGAACCTATCACAGGCAAGATTTGTCCAGGTGGTCTTGTCTTTGCCTTCCTCTGAGGCTGAGAGAATGTGACATGCCTAATGTCACCCAGTGTGTTTCCATGGTTGAGCAGAGATTGGATTGAAAGATATATTTGTGGGCCAATGTATTGTAGTTGCATCTCCAGAGTTATAATTTAATGCCCAAACCACTATACCACACTGTCTCTCATCTGAAATACAAATATGTAATTTGCATAAGGAGGAGAGGGAGAGGAGTGGAACGGAATGGAACAGAATGGAAAGAAAAAGAAAGAAGAATCTGAGTTGGGATATTGGAGAAAAGATGACTGAAAGCTCACTTGGTTAAGGGGGGTACTGGGAGAGGGTTTGTGGTTCCGATGAGCTGGGCTGTAAGCTGATTGGTGGAGGAGGTGGACCAAAAGCAGGTTTTTAAAAAACTGCATGGCTTGATTGGACTGCCAAGATGAAAGTTTCACCTGAAAAAGAAGTCCTTGAAGTGAGAGGAACGGGGGCTGGAGAAATTCAAATAATCAAATCTGTGAAAGTCAAATGTGGAAGGCGGACTGTACTTCTATTTTCTTAATGATGAGTACACTTGGTACATTTGCAGTCTTTAGCTAATAATGAGTACACTTGGTGTACTCATCTGTACTCATCCCCCAGAATTCATTTTTGTGGCCCCCAGGGCAACCCAGGGGTTAATTTTTTTTTTCCACAAGATTTTTTTGTTCCAAAATGCCTCTCAGGGCACATGAAGCTCATTTCCATCAAGTCTGGGAGCACCCCAAACATCAACTCACTAACTGTTGTTTAAGGCATCTCCTTACCTTAAGCAAACAAATAAAATAATTAAAGAATAGTTAATAATGAGTGTCAAATAAGTCTGAATCAATTAAAAAAACTTTATTTTATTGTCCCTCCCTCTCACTCAAACAAGCACCATTAGACTCTCTGTTGGTGTATCATGATCTTGAATTTGAATAGCACCTCTGCATTTAGCCACAGTTTGTCTACATTTAGATGATCAGGCAGCTGTGGTTAGTTGAAAAGCTTCTGATATTTGAGTGACTGCTGGAGGAGAAGATGGGAAGGAAAGGAAATGTGTCCAGGACCCATATATATGCAGTACTAACTGTGGCTGAGGACTTTGTGTGAATGCAGTCTTTAACTAATAAAATATTGATTTGGGAAAAGGGTGCCAGAGTTTGTTAATGCATATTTTGTGTAAAAAAGGATGGGAAAAAGTGAGATGATTTGTTTGTAAATAGTTTCTGTTTGCATTCTGAGATGCACAACTAGTTTTTATGAAGATCAGAAACTGAGGAAATGTTCATTCTGGCAAATATTTTAATAGGGGAGGTGTGTTGGATGAGGCACTTTGAGGGCTATTAGCAGAGGTTTAGATTGCTTATGGAGTTAGACACAAAAGAATCCTGTGAGCCTTCTGAGGGCTGGTATGTGTGAATGGACAAGGCTGATTAATTTTAACAGCTGTATTTAGGATGGACAAGGGGGGCGAGTTGAGGAGAAGATTTTGTTTCGTCTAAGGCCTAAAGGAAGTTATCATGATATCAAGTGGCTAAGGCAATGTTCAAAGTTAGGAAATGTCTGTATCGGTAAGGATTTTATAAACTAGAGAGAAGTGATAGCAATATTGCACTCACAAAAGAGCTTGCCAAGTTGGAAATTGTTTTGGTTGCTAGGCCTTGTTTCCTTTGAAAAATATTTGTTGCTCTCACTTTTAAGCGGCAGAATAATAAAAAAAAGAGGTCTGGTTCTTAAGCATGCAGTTGGATAAATGTAAGGAAACAGTTTGAAAATGCATAAGTAAGTTTTTCTCTTTATGCCTGGTTGAGTTCAGAAAGCAAGAAGAAGAACAGAAAAACTTCACTTTAAGTGGCTTGAAAAAGGATAAATGTAATTTTAAATCAAAGTACGAGCCAGTTCACATTTTATCTGTTGGCACCCCTGACAGATCATTAAAGGGGAAAAAAAAGTATGTGTACTTTTTAAAAAATGTTGCCTTTTAGTTATATAGTGTTGCTGGTTAGATATCATATATTTAAATGTTTTTAAAGATAAATCATTTTGAAGTCTAATTTGGCCATCTATGGTGGGCAAAGTATAGCCCCAGAGTTTCTTTTTAAGGCTCTCAACCCCTCCAAACTCCATGGACTGCCTGTTTTCATACTATAAAAATGGAACAATGCCTCTCCTAGATCACTTGGAGGTCTAATCACATATGCCTGCACATAAGAAGGGGTTTTGTGGTGCTGCAGATTGAGGCACTGGAAAATGATGAGTTCAGCACTCTCCCGTTAGGGAGTGCATTGAGACAGGCATCTAGAGAGACCCTTCAGAGTCTTACGACAGCTGCTTCTCTCAGTATACCTTGGAACCAGGAGATTACTGCAGTCATAATTTCCCAGTGCCCAATCTGCAGAGCCTTGGAAACCCTTCAGTTGGGACACTGTCTTGCAAGATGGGTTTTAAGGATCACATTCAGCTATTAATTATGGTAATGAATCCCCCAAAGTTACAAAGATCATATGTCCGGCTTACAATTTCATAAATACTGAACAAGATACCAGCCAGAAAGTACCATGACCATTAGGTTAAGCAGATATGCTCACAGCAACAAGTGAGTCACTGCATTCTGGCAATCCAGATAAGCAAATAAAGGTGAGCACTGTTAGTCTGAGCAGTGATTTCTGCCCCTCCTCAGCTCCCAAGTTTGCGTGAAAGTCTGGAGGTGGTTTGGTGTCTTCTGAAGCTCCTCATCATTTCCTCCTTTAATGTGATAGATTATGGATTCATGGCTCTTGCTTGGCAGTGCTAGTGTGAAGTTCCATCCCCCATCAGCTGAAGCATTGGTGCCACCAGCTTTTTACCTTAAGAGAGGGAGTCCAGGAGAGCCTTTTTCAGCTGTTGCTTGGCAGAAGAAGTAAGTTTTTCTTCTCCAGGCTTTTGGGCGTTGGTTGGAAGCCACACGCTTCTTGCCTCTCTTTTCCACAGAAGAGGGAGAGAGGGGGATTTTGCAGCAGTTGTTCCACAGAAGGACTGTACACAGCTAAAGTGAGTTCCCTGCTTATTTCCTTTCCAAAGGAGACATGGTATGTTTATGTGTGTTGAATTGGGCACACTCAAGATTCGTAACTGCTGTTGCTTTAGTGACTGTGTGTGTAAGTTGTCAGAGTGTCACTGTTGAGCAGTGGTTGAAATCCTCACACTCCCCACTTCATTTTTTTTTCTGCACTGGAGAGGTGTGTGCAGTACACAAGTATAGCAGCTTGATACTGTTTTTTAAAAGCAGTGGCTACATCCTACACAGGCCTGGGAGTTGTCATTTTGAGAAGTATTTAGAATTCTGTACTAGAGAGCTCCTGTGCACTACCCTAACCTATAATGCCCAAGTTCTCTAGTAGACAGTTCTGTGTATCTCACCAAACTACAAATCCCAGGATTCCACAGGATGAAACCCTGGTAGTTAAAATTTTGTAGTGTGGTTACACTTTAGGAAAAGCAGAGGGAAGCTTCTGAAACTCTTCTTGGCAGGAGAACACTGAGCTCCTTTGTTGATCATAAGCCGGTGCCAGACTTCTTCCTGGGTTGTTATGGAGAAAATTGTGTGTGTTCCTGCACATGTGCTCATCCTTTGCTGTTTCTTCAGAGTCCCACCCCAAAACTATATATGCTTATAGTGATCAGTACCTCAGTCAGTCAGAGCTGAATCTTTGTGGTCACAATATGGTTCTAATGTGATGAAAGGAATGTAGGGCTGCATGATCCTAGAACTATGATTGGTTCAAAGTCGGATCTAGATAAATGCATGAAGGCTATTTTTATTTTGTTTCTTCAGTTGAAATTTAGGATTACGGGCCTGATTTTTTTTAAGGTTCTTCATAGGTATAACTGGTAAACAATCAGCCCTCCACATTTGTGGATTTAGCTTTCATGGATTTGATTATCTGTGATTTTTTTCTAACCTCTGCCCCCTCCCTTCAGGTGCTTCTTTTCTGCGTAAGCCTTTCCTCTCTGTAGGTCTGATCAGGCTATAGAGCCTTTTAAAAACATGCCCCTGGTCTTCCTCCACCACCACTAGCCACTGCCTGGCCAGCTAAGGATGGCTTGTGGCTAGATTTCTTAGCATCCCATATCTTCTCCCAATGCTCCACACATACCTGAAGAAGGAGATGAGTAAGAAAGAGGGCCAACCCACCATGCCAGCCCAGCCGTTTCCTTTTGCTTTCTCTGACCTGCTTTGGATCATGGGTGCGCATTCTCCCCACTGTACCTCAGTCCCCTTTCCATAACATCTACCCACTTACCATAGCTGACAGTTGAAATGTGGTAGCCATCTGATATGGACTGAAGAGGAGCTCTTGGTTAGGTCCAAGAGTCCATATGGATATATCTTTCTAGTGGGAGGTAGTCTTTAGTGACTAGTCTTGAGTGATGATGTTGATGAGGTCCCATTGCGGGGCAGTGGTTAGAGGACAAGATCGTCAGCATCTGTAGGTTGGGGGACAGTTGACAGCTGAAAATGCACTTGAGCTCTCCCTGGCTTATTCTACAATACATTATAAAAATTATAAAATTGGGACAAGTATTATTTAAAAAATAATAGTTTAATCTTAGGAATGTGTCTTAGGATGCTGTATCTAAGAGAACAGCTTAGAACTGCAACTTTAATTTATTAAAAACAATTGCTGTGTAGTGTGCAGATCATCTATTTTATAAATAGATTTAGACTTTTAGAAACTTCCATGCTGCTCTGCAGCTTTAGTAAAATTTGTCATGTTGCATTCAGGCTACTGCAGCCTTCAGTTTAACCAAATATATTTGAGTCTCTCCTGCTCCTTTGGGACTTGTATACCCAGTGCTTAAGATAGCCTTTCTTGACCATGTCCAGAGAAAATATACTTGTCCTTAATGCTGCCCTGTATAAAATGGAATCTTAATTGCATTTCAGATTTTGGTCATGATGCTCTAATATCACTTTAATTTCCTCATGCTCCTAGTATTAGATTCTGTACTTTCAGACAGGCTGTTTCTATCACTATCAATTAAAAGGCATTGGTGGAGTTTTTCCATTGTTAGTCAATGGGGAGGGGGAGGGGTGAGAAAAAAGAAAAAGTGGTAGAAAACACAGGAAAGTTACAAATGGAAGACGACACCAGTAAATAACCTCCTCTAGTAAAATTCCATGAAGGAGGCAGAGTCATTTCTCAGTCAAACCCTTATCTGGAGGCACCCTTAGTTGAGAAATTCAAAACTGTTTTTCTGTGCACAAAGCCTCATTTCTGTGTCATGTCAAAAGAAATTAGGAATCTAGTCACTGAAATAAAATAGAACAGAAGGGCTCTTTATAGTCCATTCTTTCGCTTGTCATTATGCAGCATTTGTTTGAAGTAGGCTCCTTCTGCTGTTGGACGAAGTGAAAAATTACATTACGCCGAGATATCTAGGAGCCATTTATGTACTGAAGTGAATTAAGGTTTGTTAGTTTGTTTTTAATATAGACAATGTGTGGAATGGTACATAAAATGCCAAACCATGATTGATGAAGACATAAAAATACTTATTTTTTTTCAAAGTGTATGTGTTGGGAAAAAAGAAAGAGAAGAGGAAATGTCAAACCCAGCATTACTATCAAAATATGTTGCTGTTGGAAAAGATGGTTAACTTAGAATGCAGTCCTAACCCACAAAAATGGCGAAGCGCTAGATAAACAGACACTGGTTCAGTGGAAGTTGAACAATCCAAATCCCTCTCAGCCTAGAGAAGTTGGGAGTGACTGAGATATGTCATGAGTTGTTGGAATCCTGAATATATCCGTTTGCCACTTCTTGATGCTCCTTCACATATCAAAAAAGAAATGGAAAAGTTTTAGATGCTAAACCAAAACTCTGGCATACTAAGAAGAGAGGATCCATAAGCCTCTTCCTACTCTTATTAGTTATTATGCTTGCAGGGAGATCCTTTTAAAAAGTAAGAAAAGCTCAAAAACACTGCCCCTCCTCAGCTTCATTCAGGCCATTTTTTTCATATGAGACTCAGCTGTCTCGTGCTGCTGCATGTGCATACTAGGCCTCACTTTCTGTACCTTTGATGTTCATGCTAAGGTCTTAATGGGCTCTTTGTCCATATCACAGCTTAAGCACAAATGCTTTGTTGAGCAGAGTATTGTCCATCCTTAAGCCTCTCCTCAGTATGGCCTTTGTTAGGTTAGTTTCCTTCTAGTGTCTCTATTTAAGGCCATTTCCACAGGAGGCTGTTGTAGCGCTATAATTCCACTTTCAGCATCCTATGGAATCCTGGGGTTTGCAGTTTCGGGAGGGGTCAGCTGGCCCCTCCCTAAACTGCAAACCCCAGGATTCCATAGGATGTTGAAAGTGGCATCATAGCGCTGAAACTGTCTAGTGCTGAAATGGCCTAAATCAACATTGACCTCCTCATATTAAATCCAAATAAGTTAAATTGGTCATTGAAGATTGGGACTGACTATAGGTGTAGGGTTGCTGAAGCAGTATATTGAGTACTTACTGAAATTACAAAATTCTTACAGTAACCATTTCTAGTGAAGATAAAGATTGGGCAACTACTTTGTTAGTGGCAATCCTGTTCTACAAAACTACTTTGTAATGGACTGGTGATTTTTGTCATATTGTAATAAATTTGGAACCATGCTTTTACAATAACATTGGAATATATAAGTAATTACCAAGTGACTGTGGCTGCATTCACACATGAATAATTGCATGAAAAATGTGTCATGACGTTATTCGGAGCAGTTTCCCCAGACTTCTGGCTGTTTTAATACAGACTCATCATGAAGATTTTCCCAGTAATCGTATGAAGCACTTTTCATGTGATTTGCATGTTGCTGTGATTTATGAAATTTCATAATATGACTCAGTTGTATGGGAATATGACTCAGTTGTAAAGAGCTGTGGAGACCAGAGTAGAAAGAGCTTATATGGCCATCTTCCAACCAGCATGAAATTAAAGTTCTTTGAGTTACAAATAGAGCAAAAATAACTAAGGAGAGTTTATAAATGGCTTGGATGATACATAAGAAGGCATGGTTATCAGATTTGCAAATGACACTAAATTAGGAGGGATTGCTAATACCACAGAGGATGGGATCAGAATTCAACATGCCCTTGGCAAAGTGGAAAGCTGGGCCAACATTAGCAGAACAAATTTCAACAGGGATAGATGTAAGAATGTTTTCTTGCCTAGGAAAACCTTGTGAAAATCACGGTATTGCCATAATTAAACAGGTAGAAAAATGAAATACATAACTATGGGTGCCCCAGCTTGACAGCAGTACTTGTGGGAATGGTCTAGGGGTCTTTGTAGACTACAAGCAAAGCATGAGTCAACAGTGTGATACCGCAGCCAAAAAGGCCAGTGCAATTCCTGGTTGTGTTAATGGTGTATAGTGTCTAGATTAAGGGAAGTAGTAGTGCCCAATCTATTCTGCTTTGGTCACATTGTATCCTGTGTTCAGTTCTGGCACCACATTTCACAGAGGACATCAAGCTGGAACATGTCCAGAGAAGGGTGAGCAAGATGGTCAGAGGTCTGGAAGCCAAGCCTTATGAGGCGTGCCTGAGGGAGCTAGGTATATTTAGCTTGGAGAAGAGAAGAATGAGAGGTGGTATGATAGCCATCTTTAAATATTGGAAGGGATGTGATGTTTGCTGCTGCTCTAGAGACTAGACCATAAGTGAATTGATTCAAATTACAAAAAAAGAGCATTCTACCTAAATATCAGAAGGGACTTCTTTATTGTATGAGCTGCTCAACAGTGGAATAGACTTTTTCAGAGGATGTGGGATTCCCCATCTCTGAAGTTCTTTAAGCAGAGGTTGGATGGGCATCTGTAGTTGTTATTCCTGCACTGCTGGGGGTTGGATCACATGGCTCTTGTGGTTCCTTTTAGTTCTGTGATGGTATTGAAACTTATTGTGATCCCTGCCCTGGGCTTATTAGAAACCTTTCCCCCACTCTGCCTTATCATGTGTGCATAGGTGTGCTTCTGAAAAGAAAATTATTAGTGTACTAAGCATCAAACAGAGATTGCTGTAGTCATGTAGGCAGTTGTTAGGATTAATAAAGATATAGCCCTAGAAAATTCTGAGGGCTGTCTGAAAGTGTTGCATTGACATCTAGGCTTAGCTAATGGTTTTTCATATAAACATGATCGTGCAGTAATTAAAAAAAAGTTTGCCTGAATCAATTTATCCTTCTGAAGAAATGTGAAGTCTGTGAAATGCATATTGTTTTTGGTTATGCATGAGGAAAAAATGACAGATGGTATTTCTACTATTGTTTCTCTGCTTATCTGTGGAATATTTTTCCTGCAGAGCCTACATGAACCCTCTTCAAGACTTCTTTCACTGAAGAGTTTGTACTGTATTTGTGATTTGTATTGTAATTCCAGTACACATTTCCTAAAAGGGCTTCTTTTAGCAGCTTGGCTTGCCAGTTAGCTTAGATGGTAAAAATGATAGCAACAAGTTAATGAGAATTATTAGTCACTTTCATAAAACTGTGAAAAGCTGAGAAAGTGAAAGCATGTGTGTGAGGTTTTTTTATATCTTGCTATCCTGTTTCTGGAACTTTGATAAGGTCTCAAACAGGGAAAAAGAATGGAGGGGAAGTTTTTTCAGAATTCAAGAAGTTGAAGGAATAGTTAAGATAATAGAGACTGATGTGGCTGTAAAAATGGGAAGCTGTTATTTTTACCACACCAAGTCCATTAAATTGTGAGTCTTTGCAGTTTTCTTAGGTCTTTCCCTGGAATGCTTCCAATCACCTTTGACCCTTGCAGTAGTACTTGATCATTTGTCTACTCTTGATTTAGTCTAAGTGAGGGTAGCAGTAAGGTAGATTGCAACAGTTGTTCCACAAGTAAATAAATCAATAGTAAAAAAACCCAGGAATCAAGCAAGAGGCCAAGAAGCTTAGGCAAGGAGCAGTAGAAATTGGGACAATCAAGCAGCTGTTGTGTAAAACACCTATGATGGCATTTTCACACCACTCTTCCTCTGTGGGTTTGCTTGCCATATTGATTCTTCTCGGTGACTCTGGAGAGTTTCCTTGTTATTTCTATGGGTCCTGCTGGACAATATTTTTACATGGTGAAAAACTTGTCATGTCGCCTTTAAAACTGGGTGCGTAATGAATTTAATGTACTTAAATGAGAAAAAAATGTGGAAATTGAAGTTTGCTTTGCTTCTAGACAAGAGAGGGCATGCTTCAGTGCCTGGAGGACCCTGCTATCTGATTTTGACCCCCTTTGGAAGTCTGGAGGGCCACAGGTAGTTCTCAGGTGCTTTGGGGCTTTTTTAGGAGAGGGACAGCTTTTTGGGGTTTTTTGTGATGGCATCCTGAAACAGCACTGTAAGGTGTGTTTTTTTTAATGGATTGTGTGTGGCAGGAAGTGGTATTTGAGCTGAAAAATGTGGAGTTTGCCAGCTTTTTGAGGGGTGCTAGGGGCTTTGCAGGGTCAGTGGTCATCCATACTGGATCATGCATTTGCTGCAAGCTGCACAGTTCCCATCCCTATTCCAGATTCAGGTTGTGCTATAGAATTGCACTGTCTCTTTCACTGAAGTATATGGAAGGACCCAGGCATCATAGTCTTCAGTTTGCAATCCTTCTGTGTTTCATTTGTTTATTTTGACTTTTTTTTTCAATCCAGAAAAATCTATTAGGGAACAAACAAAAAACAGAATAGCTACACAATATCTTTTAGCAGTAAATAATAGAAGCCTTGTCTCTGGGAGCACCCTCAATGTGCGGGTCAAGACTTCTACTCAGAAGTGAGGAAATGCACACTCTTCAGCTGCATTAATGGGGTAAATAGAACTGGGTGGGATGACTGAAGCCACAGAAACAGCAAAACAGTGTGATCTCATAATGCATCAGGTAATTTGGACAGCCAGAGCCAAAAAAAAGTCAAGGTCAATAATAAGATTCAGGCCATCTCCGCACGAGCCTGTTATAGCGTGATGATTCCACTTTCAACCTCGTCGCGCTATAATAGGCTTGTACAGAAATGACTTCAGTTTTTAAAAGTGGCTTTGTGAAGAAATGCTTGGCCCACATAAGAATGGAAAGTAGTGGAAGCACAAGTTACACAAGTTTAATAATACATTCAGTTGGAGATATTAGTAAAGATGACTTCCTGTGGGTTTGACCTCTGATTGTGCCAGATGTTGCCATCTTTCAGTTGGTTCATGTTCTTATTTTATTTTGATTTCAGCATTTCAACAATCATTCAATCACTTTGTTTGTTGTTGTGTTTCTTCAAATTGTTTCTGAAACTTGAAAGTTTTCTTGGCAAGATTGGTTCAGAGAGGGTTTGCTGTTACCCTCTAAGAATGAGAGAGTATGACTTGCCCAAGGTGACCTAGAGGCTTTCTGTAGCTGAATGGGAATTTGAACCCTGGTCTCCCAGATTCCTAGTTCAGCATTCAAACCACTACACCATACTAGCACTCATCTCCCATTCTTCCAACACTTTGACAGAACGGGCCTCATCATCATGTTCTCATTCTTCTTCGTGGTCTCTGTGACTCACACATATGGATCATACTGCACCTACTCATCCCATCATCAAAAATATCTAGAGCCATGCTGCCTTTTGGCAGTAAGCTCCACTCCCTCGCCTGCATATGTTGTAGCCTGTCCCCACTCAGTCGTGTCAGTTCTCTTTCATCTACCATAATACTTTGGGGAGTTTTCTCTTTGAGAGAGCATGAGACATTTACTTCCTTTTTGTCTGTAACTTCTCTCTGCCCCTCACATGTTGGGTGTAGCAATGATTAACACTGGTGCCGATATTAAGCAGGAGAAATTGCGCACAAGATAGAGAATAGGCCCTGCACTATACTCCCCAAAACTTCTCCCTGAATTACAAGGTGAGAATTGAAACTATTATGTCTGCATTTACTTATGACAAGCCAGTTGTCTGTCTTATGATTCCAAGTGTTGAAGAGAATGCTAACACACCCTCTGCAGATGCATGGCAAAAGAATTGCCAAGGCTCAAGAGGTAGTGGAGTATGTGCTGTGTTGTCTCAGGGGTATTCCACAGCTTTTAAGTCTGGCAGTTTAAACCTCCTTGTTTAGAATTAAAGCCTGCTGCCACAGGACTCTGTGTTTCAGCAGTATTGCCTCATACGCATGTCTGATTCATGCTAATATACGGTAGATGAGGAGTGCTAGAAGCACTGTATGAATAGTCTATACGGAATTGTTTTCACATAGGTAATGTTCCAAGCACTTCTCCTTCTCTTGTAGACAAAGGCAGCTCTTAACCATGCACTTAAGTTGTTTCATCTCTGTGGGAACATATGTTTTAACCAACAAAAGCTATTCAAAACTGAAGAGATGAGTTATATTCCAAATAAACAATATCATGCTGTCTCTATGGATTAATTAAACCCAAACAGATTATGGGGGTGTCATAAGTTAGCAGGCAACTTGAATACACACACATACACGCACAAACACCAAGCCTTGAATTTAGGGCAGACCTTAGAGCTGTTGCAGAGAGCCTAGCAAAAATATTCATTCTGAGGCAAGTTGTTCAAGCTTCTGTCTGTCTGTCTGTTTCACTCAATGACTGCTAGGGGGAAAAAGGAAGCAAAATAGAATAGATAAAACACAATGCAGTGTATTAAAATGCAATATTAAATTGTTCAAGCTTTCCCTTTTGATCTGTAGTTGGGCTTCCACATTTGTGAGTTTCACTTTCACAGATCTGGTTATTTCCACGTTTCTCCAACCCCTGCCCAACCCTCCAACTTCTGGTGCTGTTTTTCCAGATGAACCTTCCATTTCAGCAGCTCCAGTCAGGCCACACAGCCTTTTAAAAACCTGCCTCTAGTCCTCCTTCTCCACCAGCCACTGCCTGGATAGCTAAAGACAGCTCACAGCCCAATTTCTCAGCACCACAACCCCACTCCCAATGCCACTTCACACACAAAGAAGGGTGAGAGAGGAAGTATAGGTCCACCA
Source organism: Ctenosaura bakeri (assembly GCA_948474755.1). NCBI lineage: Eukaryota > Metazoa > Chordata > Lepidosauria > Squamata > Iguanidae > Ctenosaura > Ctenosaura bakeri. The sequence goes on along the minus strand of CAOLHI010000556.1, from coordinate 303,502 downwards.
TGCCAAACCCACCACCTTTCCTTCTCCTTTCCCTAAGGTGATTTGGGCCCTGGGTGCCTGTTCTCCCCACCATGCCTTAGCCCCTTCCCACAGACGTACACATTTTGGCATTTGCAGTTTTTCCACTTTTGTAAGGGTCCTGTGTCCCAACCTTAGTAAATATGGAAAACCAACTGTACAAGCATATGTATGCTGCCCTGGGCAGTTGGCAATAAATATTAAGGCACATATAAATAGAACATAAAAGCACCATAAAGTAAAACAAGAGGCTAGGTCTCGCAGAACTCCAAAGTTAGACCCATTGAGTCAATGGGAACTTGGAAACTTGTATAAGTTCCATAGATTAGTGAATTTCCTTTTACTGGGGATGACAGTTGAATTTAGGCCACATACTGTAAAACAGATTTGTAGGCTACATTAATTATTCTTAAAGCCTGAATTGAAGAGAGAGGCTTTCATGCCCCAAGAGGACAACAATAATGCTGCCAGCTATACTTGCATTGGGAAAACTGATCCACAACTGGGATAGTTGTTGTTGTGTGCATTCAAATCATTTCTGACTTATGGAGACCTAAGGCAAACCTATCACAGTGTTTTCTGTGGCTGAGAGTGTGTGATGTGCCCAAGTGCACTGAATGGGTTTCCATGGACAAGTGGAAGATCGAACCTTGGTCTCCTGGGCTGTAGTCCAACATTCAAACCACTACACCATTCTGGCTCTTATAACTGGTGTGCCACTATTGAAAAGCCCTTTCCCCTGCCAGTCATTTTGTTCATTTCATTCAGTGAAAGAACTTGGAGTAGTGCTTGTGTGGAAAATCATACTGTTTGGGTAGGTAGTTATGGAAGAAGTTTGTTTTTCATATAATTTTGCCTCAGTCTGTTTAGGACAATATGTCTTTTAAAGCCCTTTACGTTGCAGATTTGACCTATCATTTCTCTGTTTTTATATTGTGTTGAGCAGATGCTATAAGTCGTCAGCTTTATATCTTATGGCTATGGTGGGAACCACGTGCAAAATGAGGTCATTTCTGTATAGTGTGCTATGGCCCTAATTTGGAGTGGAATCAGTTCCTCATCCATACATTTGTGTTAATTGATTGTGAAAGGATAAAAATTACTTCAGGGTGATTAGTGCTTTTAAGGCAAGGCTAGGAAATTCACGCACACACAGAAGATTCTTGTTAAAAGCACAAGTCATTCCTGTGCATAACTACTTAGAAGCAAGCATCAGTGCAATTCATTTTCTGCCTGCAAAGCTCAGGTCAGCTTCACGCAACAGCTTAGCACAGCTCAGTTCTACACAGCATTATTTAAAAAACATTATATCTCTTGTCACTGCTCGGAGATGACAGCAGGAGGTATTTACAGTTGGATGGGTTTTTTGTTTTTTATATTTGTTTTCAGTTAGTGGCTTTTTTAAATGACATATTTAAAAGTATACAATTCAAATTCTAAAAGCCAAAATCAAATATCCCAGCTAGGAACCATATGTATATCAAGTGGTACACATAGGTAAGCTTCTATATCAGTTCTTTACAGGAGCTGGCAATAAAAATGGCTGAATGCCAGTGTCTTACATCAGTGGATGTATCTGCACAACTGATGGCACATTATTCTATTTGGAAAATGAGTAGTAAATGAGAGACTGGAAAGAAAGCATAACTTGAAAAAATTGAAATAGTTGTGTCTCTGTTTAGAAATTAAATAGGGGAAGATGATTTTCAGTGTGTGGAGTCTAAGCAGTTTAGGGATTTGCAGCTAACACCAATTTCTTTAGTTCTTCTGAGGCAAAGTTCTGCAAAGTAGCACATGAAACTCTAGAATACTTCTGCAGCCACTCCTCTCAAGAGCTATATTGTCTCCAGCAACAAGTTCAGATATTCAAATGCAATACAATTGGACGGTGTAGAATTAAGAGAACATTTCTTGGTAAAAGGTGAAAGATTTATACAATCTGAAGACAAACCAACATGTAGCAAGACATCTTGTGGAATCTGTGGAATATTTATACAGGAAATATTTTGCCCTTTAAAATTACTCAGCAAAGCAGATTGATGGTATATAGTGTACATTGTCAAAACAAACCTCCCTGCCTTATGCTTGCAATGTGTCTGGGGGTAGACAACTGTTTTTCATGTGGCACCAGTTCTTGTGGCTATCTCATGACTTCACCTCCATAGTCCAATAAGCCAAGTATGAGAGATAATCTACGAACCAGCATGGAGAACCACTGTTCCCCTTTCCTACTAGGTTTTTATGCTCATATGACTGTTCATATGGGATATAGGATCCTCTCCACTGAATGTAGTTTGTGCATTGCTGTGTCCAGACCTGCTTGAGAACCTTCCTTTGAACAGTAGGTGGGGAAGTGGATGAATACAAGAGTGTTTCTATTGCCTCTTTGCTAATTTGATGTGTTTGAGTGAGACATAAGTGAAAACAAACTCCTTTTGATAATGAAGAAGGTGGAATTGATATGATTGCTGTTGCAGTTGTGTTTGCTAGACTTGAGACATGGTCCCTGCATTTTAAAAGGAATGTGGAAGAAGTGTGGTCTGTGATTGATCATTCTTGAACAGCCACTCTAGTTGAACTGCCACAGTAGTTTTCTGATGTTCGGAGAATGGGGAATGGGCCCCCTCAATCAAAACTCCTAAGAACTCTTGGTTTACAATGGCTGGCATCCTGTTAGTGACATGCACAAGCATTAAGTGTGCTGCTCATGCAGAGTGACTTTTTGGACAATGCATAACAGTTGTAGCTAACTGATGGTGGCATAACTGGAGCTAGGCATATAGACTATTGCAAATGTGGTGTCACATTAAAGTACACAGAGTAGGTCTTGAGTGTTCATTATCTCTTGCACATTGCATTTGCACAGTGGGTTATAAGCCATAAACATTGACCATTGATCCATGTAGATTCCACTACAGTGGTATTCAGCGTAAGCATCATGTAATATAACTCCACTGGCAAATATTTATGCTGATCTGAAGAAATGTAGAATTTTGGCAAGTATTGTAAGCAATCAGTTGGTGTATGTTGGAAAGTTAGCAAGATTTCAGAGACACCCATAATTACAGTGTTTAGTGTATCTTTATATCATTTCATTGCATTCTTTGTGTTTTGAATAACAGGTTTACCCTGAACTGCAAATTACCAATGTGGTGGAAGCCAACCAGCCTGTTACAATTCAGAATTGGTGCAAACGGGGATGGAAACAATGCAGGAGTCACCCTCACATTGTCGTTCCCTACAGGTGCTTAGGTAAGTATATCACATACTCAATGAATATATGCCATGAATGTAATTGTGTGCACTCACCACCCCCATAAAATTGATTTGACAGTTGAGTGAGCTGGTGTTTGTCTAAAAATATCAGGCAACTCCCTCTTCACATTTTTAAGGATTACATGAAAACAAATATTTATGTGTTGAACTGACTCTAACTCTCTTCACATATTATAGCAGTGATTTTAAAGTAAACATATGAGGAGGACAATGCCCTGGGCTCCCTCTCCTCTGTTGTTGTTCTCCATATGTGGAGAGATACAGTCTGAAAAATGAGTCTCTCCTATATATGAGGGGTCTTCACATAATCAGTAATTCTAGTGAGCAGTGATGCAGGAAGTGAGAGTAACCTGCTAATGTCCTCATCCATAATCTGCCAGAATAGTTTCTGTGTGTATGATCTATGTGATCCAACCATTGATAAGATTGTTGTATGGTAGATTTGTACAGTGAGTAACGTACATTTGTTGTATGGGCATTAGTCAGGCAGGACACACAACACTCAGATGAAACTTGTCCCACCAACAAATGCCATAGTAATAGATACGTGAGCAGGTAGAAGAGTTGTGTTTTCCCAGAAGGCCAGCATTGTAGCATGAGTGGTGTGAAAACCTGACATTCCTGGACACAAATATCTTGGATTCTATAGAACAGCTAAGGAAAAATTGTGTGCCTACTTTAAGGGAAATGGTTTGAACATGCCTGTCTTCTCCCTGATAGTTTTAGCTCTTAATTTCTCTCAGGTTTAGAGGAATGGACAGGATATATGTTCAGTTGTTCTGAGGTCTACTGATGATTTGAGAAGCCTAACGAGGCCACAAAGTTAATGACCAAAGCTTTCTTTTGTCCCAAGTTTGATGAAGTGTGCCAGTCTCTTGTACAGAATAAGAGGTGTAGTTTTACTAAATATCCATACCATCTAGAGTCATCTCTGAGTTTCAGCAGTTACAGTGCTCCTGGCCTACTCTCAGTTCACTGAGCCATTTTCTGAGCGGAAAATTCCTTCCAGAGCTGGGACTACTTTTGGTTTAATCTGATGTATATCTTTGCCTGAAGACCTATCTCTTCTAGCCAGCACATGTCCAGCTTCTGCTGATTTGTAAATTCAGTCCTTATCCATTTTCTACAGTGGCTTACCGTGGCAAGACTCAGTCTGTTCTCACAGTCTAATAAGTTGGAGAGCCATGACTGTGGCATCATATGCGGCTTAAGATTTTACAATGCAAATTGAGAAACAAACTCTTCTTGAGATTCTAGTGCAATAGTAATTTCAGGTTGCAATTCTAGAGATGTGTGATTAATATACTTTAAAGTGAGCCCTATTGATTTCATTGGGGTTCAAGCCCCATTTGATGTGTTTAGAATCAAAGGGTTATATAGAATGAAAAGAATCTTAGGACTTGTTTTAACAGTTTTGTAAGACTTTGCAAAAATGTTAGACTTGTTTTGTTTAGAAATGAATTTAAGGAAACAAAGCAAAAAGCACCATCTACACTCACATACCTAAAATTAGCATTGTACAGGGATTGCATTCTTCTGTATGTTGTGTATTCATGGCACTCAGTGTGGATTATGCAGGGAAAACTTGCTTAGTTTTCGATTCAAGAATGAAAGGATAATGAATTGAAGATCATAATTCAATTAACAACACAGTGCCAGTCAAGATGTCAGTATTCAATCTGAGCAGTCTTCTACAGCAGCAAATATAAACCTTGCCATTTATAGAGTTTTGGAAAATCTACCTAGCAACAACATACAATGACAAATCATAGGATGATACTGGGGACAGGTTAGCTGAGTCATTAACTCAGAATGGAAAATTACCAAGCAAGTGCCATGTAAAAACTTTTCACGTTGAACCTTTTCCTTGCATTTCAGATTGTTGTTTTTATTAGTAGAAAGATTTTATTAGTGAATAATAGGATCACAATACTCTGGTAATGCTTATTCTGCTTTTCTCTCTTTGAGATTCATAAGAGCTCAATAACTTGGCCACTTTTCAATTGTTCCTTGACTCAGAATACTTTTTTCTGTAGCGTGATCTATATCTTCCTTCGGCCTTAAGGTCAACTGCTGACCTTTCCCTTAGTCTTCTCTCTGATCCTTTTCTTCAGCTCCCATCTGCTCACTGTCTTTTCTGCATCTCAACAGCCCTTTTCCCCAAACCAGTGCCCGTTCAGGTTTGTCCAAGAGTCTAACACTCTCCTTGCAGAACAGTCTACAGCAGCCAGTTCTTGATAAAGAAATGCTTTTGATTCTGCAATCATATGTGTGCAGTGTAGGTTTCCTCTTGTTGTTGTGAGCCTTCAGGTCGTTTCCAACTTATGATGACCCTAAGGCAAACCTATCACGGGGGTTTCCAGGGCTGAGAGTGTGTAATGGACTGACAGTCACACAGTGGGCTTCCGTGGCCAAGCAGGCAATTGAACCTTGTTATCCAGGGTTGTAGTCTAGTGCTTAAACCACTATACCACTGTGACTCTAGATTTCCTCTACCACTGTGAATACTTTAAACTGGTCAAATAGCTCCTCACTTGCACAGTTAAAAGAACATTACAGTCAAAACAGCTAAACATCTGTTGTTGTTACTTGCCTGAGTTGAATTCAGTTTAAGGCAATCCTGTTACAGAGTTTTCTTGCCAAGATTTCTTCAGAGGTTTGCCCTTGCCTTATTAGGCTGAGAGTGTATGATGTGTTCAAGGTCATCCAGTGGGTTTCATGGTTGAGCAGGGATTCAAACCGTGGTCTCCACCCTATAAGCAGTGTACATTTATGGAACACAAGAATCAGTTTAAACACTGTCTTTTTGTCGTATCTCTGTTTAATCCTATCAGTATTTAATTTGCCCACCAGTAACATAAAGCATTTATCCATGTTTTACCAGGTGTGTTTTTATGTTTTATCATGTCTATTCCTTTATAGGGAGTATCCTCACAGAAACTGGTAGTTTTAACTTTATTTTTAGTTCAAGAGTCACTACAGTGCATTGAATCAGTTTATCCAGTTAGGTGCTTTTCTTTCCGTAAGACTGAGAATTATTGTTTGAGTAGGAGAAATGCATCTACTCTCATGCCAAAGTATATTCATGATCTATTGTTCAGCTGGCCTTTAGCGTTGCCCTTCTGGGATTTGCTGTAGCAACCCCTTCAACACTTGGCTGATTCTTTAGCTTCTTTCTAGTGAAATGGCTTATCTGGTATGACAGGCAGGTTGTGCACAGCAATTGCTTCAGCCGTATTGATTGAGTTTATTAGATTATAGGCCTTGCTCTGAGTTAATGTGACTAAAGCATGCAAAGTAGAAATAATTCAAATAGCATTAAATCAAAACCTGTTATCTGTGAAACCCGTACACTAATTCTGTGGCTATTTAAGTTTATCAGTGAGGAAATAAGAGATCATAACTTGCATTAACTTACATTAATGAAGAGAAATGCTACCTTTCTATTACTTTATATACGGGATTAGTACATCCATGGTTTTGAGTCCGATCATGAGTTCAGACTGATTGTATCTTCTGAAAGCCTTTTTTTTCCTTTGGAATTCAGGAATTTTGTATATTAAAGATTCTGTTATGGCAAGAGAGTCTTCTTCCACCATTTCAGACAACTTAATATAAAAGTCCTATATATGTTTCCACATAAGAAAGTTTGGTATGTTTAAGTCACAGGTAAATGGGAAGATACTTACCCAGGAATAAATTTGAATAAACATGATGTGACTTGCTTCTGAGAATTCGTGCACAGTGTTTTATTGTAAATATCTGTCTTTAAATATAATCACAAATCTGCTGTATTAGTGAGATCCCAAATCTCTAATAACAAATAGGTACTTGCCTAAGAAAACCCTATGAAATTCATGGAGTCACCATAAGTCAACAGGCAACTTGAAGGTGCATACACATGTACACACTCATGGTACCCTTTCTGTTTCTGATATTTTGCATTTAATACCTTGCATTTGGCCAAAGAGAACCATGTGTGGGACAGACCGGGATTATATAGGCCTTTGCCCACTCCATCACATGATGCAGCCTGGCGCCACCCGCACTGTCTGCCCATTGGTGGCCTCCTCCGGGGAGGGCAACAAACTCTTCCCCTCCCAGCAGCAATGGCTGCACACAGTCAGGGAAGCCTAAGCTTTCCTTCCTTCCTTTTGCTTTCAAAATTGCCGTTTGTGCAAGTGACAATGTCATCAAAATGGTTATTCTTGTAAAATGTCAGTTTCTTTTACGTGCTGAATGTGTTTCAGTTTCATTTGATTCATTGTCAACTACTTCTGTACTGGTGCTCTTACAAAGGTTATTCTATTAATCTTTACATTCAAGATTCCTGGGTTTCAGAATAGCTTTTATTGTTACAGTTTAAAACTTACAATAAAGTTTAGTTGTTAACAAACCCAAATAATGTTCTTGTTAACATAGAAACCTAGGAAGAATTCTTTCACTGAGTCCAGACGTTTAGTCCAGTGATATGAATCCTGGGTGCCAGCGCCAAGATTTAAGCAGGATTCTTTCATAGCTCTACCTGGAGCTCATTCACACTCCAAAATTATAGCACTATTATTCCTGTTTAACTGCCATGGTTCTGTCCTATAGAATTCTGGAATTTGTAGTTGGAAGGTATTTAGAATTCTCAGCCAGTGCCTCATCAAATTACAATCCCCACGATTCCATAGCATGGAACCATGGCAGTTATTGTGGAATAACAGTGCTATATTTGTGTAGTGTGAATCAGCCCCTAGAGATCCTTGGTATTCTCTGGTGGTTTTTCATCTATAGTAAGAACTTGGCCTGAAACTGTTTAACTTCCAAAATCAGATTGAGTATGCTTAATGTGGCATAACAGCATTATTTATGGGCAAGATTTATATCCCATCCCTTTATTTAAAGAACTCCAACTTATAATCACAGCTACAATGCACAGTGAGAACAGTTTCAGTAAGATTTATTATCAAGATTGGTGTAACCTAAAATATTAGCAAAGTCCTGTTTTCCCTCCCCCCTTCCTTTGAAGCTCCATTATATTTCTCAGCACTAATTCAACAAGATATAGAGGGGTGCTCATCCCCACCCCAGGGCTAGTTGCTAGATTTGGAAAATACCTGCATATGTTGATAAGTATTTACTCTTGACTTTTAAAGAACTTACCAAATGATAAAAGAACATATTACAATTTAACTTTTTTTTTATTTAAGGAGAATGAGATGCAAAAAGGATTTTAGTGATTTTGACAAAGGGACTTTAAATTTCATCTTGAAGAAATAATTTGGAACAATACATGGGATCAAAACCTAAAAATGGGAGTAGAGATTTATAATGAATGTATTATAATTTAAAATAATAATTTTTATTTAATGAAAATGAGATACAATAAGAATTTTAGTAGGTTTGACAAAGAATTTTAAATGTAATCTTGAAGAAATTCCTTTGATTGTATAGGAGCTAATTTTGAGCAGCTATAAATGGGATCAAAACCTAAAAACAGGAGCAGGGCTTTAAAATGACAGGTATAATCAGGTAGCTTAAATTTAAGATATTTCAGCTGTGGTCCCTCTGTATGTCTTTACGCAGTCACTAGACCCTTTTAGCTGTTGCTGGCTTGTTACTTAATCCCATTGTCACCTTTTCCTCATTGGAATAGCTTCTCTCCTTTCAAATAAGCTTTCCTTGTTCCAAAGAGCTGTAAATCCGAACACTGGATTTCCTGTCCGCTGCTTGATCGATGAGACAAGATTAACTAATTGTGTCTCAGAATTTTAATGCTATTGTGGGTTTAACTTATCCAGCCCTTTTAAATTGGTTCCATCTCCACTTAGCTGTGTAATTGGGGAAGACAAGCTGCACAAAGTTCTGTTTTACTTTTAAATAAGAAATGCATTGTGTCTCTGTATGCTCAACAGCATGTAACTTGGTCTGCCAAAGCAGGGAGCAGAGGAGGAGCATGAAAATCAGATGTTGGCAATTGGGGCCAGCAGTGATGAGTAGCACTGTTCTAAAATGGCAGGAGCCTGAGTCAGCAGTTCAGACAGTTAGTAAGAAATTTTGTCAGTGGTTAAGCAGGTTGGGGAATATATGTAGCTGCCAAGACTGCCAGGTATGAAGCTGCTTTCTAGTGAGTCAAACATTTGGTCCATCTAGTCCTCTAATGTCATCTCTAACAGGTAATAGCTTTCCCAGACTTCAAACAGGTCTGCCATCCAGACCTTGCTTAGATCATTCAAGATTGGTATGTTGAGGTATGTTGACTACCCAGGTTCTTCCTTCAGACATAACTGTTACCCTAAACCTCTGTGACTTGGGTCCACCCACAGTGCCAGTATCTCCACATGACAATGGGAAATTAATTAGCTCAGTTAGGAGGCCTGTGACGGGGTTAACCTGATGAGATCTTCCACCAATGTTTATGGAGTCTCGCAGGAAAGAACCAGCCGGAGATTCCAAATTAAGCTGAAAGGTGTTTTATTAAAGAGTTCATCACACACACAAAGATCCAAGCTTTCATACACTTGCACAAAGGCTAACCAAAGGATAAAGTGAGGACTGTCGGGGGATGATAGGAGTTTCAGCCCCACAGAAAACGCAGCAGAAAAGCCAGAGCACAGCTAGCCAACAGCAGCAACCTTGTTCCCCAATAAGGCTACTCACACACAGGAATTTCTTCCGAAACAGGAGGCACTTTATCTTGCAGCAAAGTTCCGTTGTATACAAAACATAGGATAGACGAACAGCGGCTTACACCAGACACCAGGTTTGGTCAACAGACAGACAATACAGACTGGGGATTGCTTTCTTATATACATATGTACAATCTATCTACAGCCAATCAGGTAAGGGTTTTGCATACCTCCCTTAACCTTCTGCACATGACCCCAGTTCCTTAGGCAGCCTTGCAATCACCCACAGCTGGGGCATGATGCTACACCCTTGCAGTGGGCTGAACATTTTCTCCAGGGTTCCCTACTTGGAATCCCTGACAAGAACAGTTGTTGATACTAGAGTTTTAGGAAATTGGCAATAAGTATCAGTCCAGAGAGCAGCAAAGAAAAAGGCGATATGGCTTAGACTTGTGCCTAAGGACATTACTTGTTTGAGAAAAAGAGCGACAACGTGGCATTCAGCAAGTGAGATACTGCACATGACTGCCAAGAACAAAGGGATTTTATACTCAAAATCTGCCCGGAGAGCAAGGATGTGAATGCCTCTCTGGCCAAGCAAACAGCCCCTCTTTTGTCCCACTAATAAAAGTGGGGTCTGAGTGCTTTAGTTCCAGTGCCTTGTTTAATGCCTGGATAGCAGTTTCATTTTTCTCAAAAACCAAAACTGAAAACAAAACCACAAAGAAACAGTGGGAAGGGCTTTAACATAACAAGTAGTTTGACCTTTGCTGTAACCCCCTTCTTCTGAATAACTATCCCTTATCATTTTCTTCAGTTTTTAGTATATGTGACCTTCAAAAATAAGCATACACATTCTGTAAAGCCCAATTTATTAATCTTGTTTGTCAGTAAGTTAACATTAACTGGTCATAATTTGTCATTGGGCTCAAATATCACAAAGAGTCTTCTCCATTTCCATGGTGACAAAGATTTATCTTATTGGTCTTGTTGATGTTTGTGGTTCTTTTTGTTAGATGCAATAAAAAAATTAAAAAAGGGGAGAGTTACTGTGGAGTGAGAACTAATGGTACCATTTTGGGTAGAAGCTACGTTATGTGAAGTGACACATTTTGGAGTTCAGCTATGCTGAGTTGATTTCCATGAAGCTGCACTATGTTGGCACCTGCCAGCTTTCAGCTGATATGATCGCTTTGCTTAGAACTTCCCCTCCAGGGAAGGTTACAGCACTTGGTGGCTGTGTAAACATGCAAGAGGTTTGGGTTGTTGTTGTTTTTTGCTTTTTGGTTTGTTTGGTCTTTTTTTTTTCTGGGAGGAAAATGTTGACATTTGAAGGTCAAACGTACTGCAACACTTCTTTTCTTCATTCATCAGCATGTATTGGTCTCAGTATGGGTATATTTTAGACTGGCAAGTATCTTTCCCATTTAAAAAATATAATCCTAAAGCCTGCTGAGCAGGGCTGGCCCAAGACATTTTTGTTGTGTGCAACAGAGAAACAAGTGGTACCCTCCCCCAACTCAAAGTGTATAGTATCCAGAGTTGGGCAAATTATTTTATCCTAGTAGAAAATCCCACAAGCATCTCCCACCACACCTGGCAGTAAAAATGTAGAAGTAACAACTTAAATAATGTAACAGCAAGCTGTCCTTTCAGGATTTTCAAAATCTGCTGCCCGAGGTGGCTGCCTCACCTGCCCAATGGTCAAACCAACCTTGCTACACAGGCATTGAAGGCTGCATATGATTAGAATTATGCAAAGAGAGAGATTGGTGCACATGAGTTCCTGTTGCATCTTTGCAGTCTGTGTCTTGAACACTAATGAGGGCTTTGAAGAACCTTCACTGACTGATACACAAATGGGACAGAACAAACTGGAATGCTGTAGAAAGTGGAACAGATAAATTCATGCTAAACCTTCACAAAACAAGATTTTTACATAGTATTTGGCCTCTGTTATGTTCAGACAGGCCAAACCCTGGTTTTTTAAATAAATAAATAAATAAATAAAACTTGTTGAATGGTAATTTGCAGTAGATAGAAATTCTTGTGAAGCACAGAGGAATGACCAGAATGTGTATACAAGCACACTATGAAAATATGGAACACCCAGCAGTAGTTGCCAAGTGCGCCAGAGAATTTTAAGTATTAGTAGAGCTGTCATTTGTTCCTAGTACTTTCTTGATCTTCCTGTTCAAGTTGAGGATGTTTCTTAGGCTCAATAAAAATGCCGTTTCTGCCCGCCCACTCCATGAGAATCCTCTGTGTACTGTTCAATGCTATAGGAACTGCTAAATGCTAGGGATGCTTCTTCTGCTGTGTGATTAGTAACATGGACTGGATCACCTGAGGGCGAATTGTGTAGTTGTAGGCTCAGTTTTAGAAAAGGTTTTCATTTTGCAAAGAATCCTGTAGGCCCCTGGAATTTCCTAAAGATTTGGTGAGAAGTGGTAGTTAACTCTCACATTCATCCTTTACGTGTTTTGTGTCCCTATGGGATGCATAATATACTCACTATGTATTTACTAGTTAATCAAGCAGGGCTATAGCAAATAATAATGATAATGTGGCATTCAGTAGTTAGGGTTTTTCTAGCAAGCTGTGCAAGATCTGCTCATGCTGTAGGGGTAGATAAGAATTTTTCCATCTTAGAATGCCTGGGAAATCGTTACTTTGTTAGGAATGTTGAGAAAGTGTTGGTGTTTTCCAGAACAGAGGAGTGGGGGTGGGAGTCAGATTCTTTGGTCTCATCTTAAGCAATGAAGTCAGTCATACTCCACGTGTAGGAAACCAGTCCATTGGGGTGGTATTTGATTCATTATGGAGATCGTGGTGAACAGGAGCTATGACAAAGGACTGCCTTGATCAGCAGAAGGGACTTGACCTAACTTTGCCTTTGGTTTTATTGTTGCATCCTGTTTAAACTCATTGTGTAATCAATAAAACATTGTTTTGATGTGCTTGTGGCTGTTGCATTCTGACAGACCCCTGAAACTTAGTTCGCCTGGGAACTGAGCAGATCAGGCATCTCTTTTGTACATTCTAATTCTAAAGTAGAGATCAAATTTTAGATTGACAGGACAGTAGATCACAAAGATCTAGTACTAACTGATTTTATCGTCCCCTCCCTTCCATCTTAAAGTAGTTGTACCTCTATATTTTGCATATAATAATACGATAAGTTGTGTATATATATGTCTCTTGGCTATATTTCTTTTTTTTTAATCAGTTTAGAATTTTTTTTAGATTTCAGTATGAAAAAATTCAATGCCTTGTTATAAGAATTAAGCCTCTTTTTAAAGTAGAGGAAGACAAGACAACTTAGATGCTCATTTTGTATCTCATTGACTTTCATTTTAATGCAGTACATGTTGAGAATACGAAAGAATCAAATGTTTTACTCCTCTTCCTTTTATGACATTAGTATCATTAAAGTGTGTCTTATTGAATTGACATTTCTTACACATCAGCAGAAAGAACTTATGGGTGTTGCTACATGTTGTAGGCCCATCAATATGAATTTCTGGAATTGCTGCTCTGGATTCTTACAAAGGCATTATATTCAAGGCAAAAATTTTCATGTGGTGTTCTGTCTTCCCATTATAAGAGGTTTATCCACTACTTCAACCATATACCAGTTGTGTCAGCAAGTCTGGCCTGCTAAAAGAGGCCATGCTTCCTAGCCTGCTACGGATGTTAATTTGCTTAATGCAATCATATTAACATGGTTATGTCAATTAGTTCTGTTGTAAATAGTCAGACTGCTTATTTGCATACATCTGAGGTTAAATTGAATTGCCATGGACTACTGTTTGCATGCCTTTGCCATTTCAGTCTCAGTTTACAATATATTGCATATTAAATGAGTCTGCCGTATATACCCTTCTGATCATTTTTGCCTTCTGTTGTAATGTAGTTATTACTGAGAAAGGTTGTGTTTAGATAGAACCATAGCTTATTTTAGGTCTGATTTGTTGAACAAGCCAGAATCCAGCTCATGGATTGGCAAAGAAACCATGGAATGTTATACAGTGTTGGTTCTCCCTACTGTCACATTGCCTCTGCATATACCAAATGCCTCTCCCAAGTATTTCTGTGACACTTGGGGTCTGGCACCTTGCCATGTCACCAGTCTTCTTCACATGTTGTTTCTATAACATTTTTGTGCCTTAATCTAAAAGTCAGTCTTGTTCTTTTTTTGTCTGAATACTTAAAAATGTCCATGTAATATATATTTTTTTAAAAAAAGAATTATATGAATTACTGTTGTTACTCAGTTTTTGAAAGGATCAGTCACAATATTTCTCATCAAAATTTGTTTGCAGGTTTACTAGGTATTTCAGTAATATGATATTTTTACAGGGCATTGCCCTGAAAGATACCTTGCTAATAAATGTAGAAATAAATTAAATCTGAATCTGTAGCAGTATAATCTTTTGCATGTTTGTTCAAAAGTAAATCACACTGAATTCAATAACATTTACAGTTTCTACTTTTCACTTTCATGAGAGTTCAGGATGCAGGACCCTTGTAAAAGTCAAAAAAGGGGAAATATCTTTCTCCTATCCATTTGAGCAAGTGAGGGAATGCATGCACATGCCTTTGCATCCTGCTTCTCATCTCATTCCCTCCACCTATTCCCTTCTCTTGTGCCCAAGCTCAGGAAAGAAAGGCACACACCACATGCTCCACCCTCCCATACCCTTGCCTTTTCCCTGAGTGTGGGGAAGGAAGGCACAGGAAGGCCCTGTGCCCCCCCCCCAAAACCCTTCCCTTTTGCCCAAGTGTGGGGAAAGAAGGCATGAATGTGCATTGCCTCCCTGTGCTCTCCCCCATACCCCTCTCATTTGCCCAAGCACAGGGAGGGAACATATGCACATGCCTCACAAATAATCAAATTTGCAAAGATCAAACCTGTAAATGTGGAGGGAGGGCTCTACTTCCAAAGAACTGTCCGTAGGCCTGCATCCATAGTGATTTAGCAATTAGTTGCCTAAGGGTTTGTAATAGCCTTAAGAAACATACCTTGAAAACAAAGACTAAGATGTCTTGTTGTACTGGTAGACCTATATGTGGCTAAGATCCAACCACATACTTCCACTTCTTTCACCTCTAACATCTGGAAAAGCTCAATCCCTCTTGCAACCCCTGTGCACCCTAAAAACCTGCTATGCAGGGCTACAGCACATTTTAGGCACTACATAAGGCTGTGGGATAGGGTAGAGAGAAAACCCCAGACCCCATGAGTAAAACAGTAGATTCCAGAGTAAGTATGCTGTTGAATCCTGTCCGATGAAAGCAATATTTTGACTTCTTTACTTATCTGCTTGCTTTGTAACTGGTTGAGGTAGGAGAAGGCTGGATGAAGTAATAGGAGTCACAGGGAAAAAGTTGACCAGGCTATAATATGCTTTGGGTGGAACTTGGTGCCTCTAAGGACGTCTCCTGTAGCCACCTCTAGAATAAAACTGGGCTGCAGTACTTCAGATACAGACAAAACATTGAGTAAAATTCACTTGGACAATATAAATCACTTTTTGCTAAATCTTCTCACACATGCTCAGTGGTATGTGCTGGTCTAGCAAATGTAATTTGTAGCTGCTGCTTCAAGGCAAGCCAGAGAGCTGAAGGAATGTGTAATTTTGTTGTTTATCCTGTGGAGTCACTTATCTAAACAGTATGAAAAGTGTAACATTCTGACATATGCTTAGCAGGACAACAAACCTTTAAACTAGTTGTTTGTAGAAAATATTGAAAGAAGGGTTGAAAGAAAAAGAGCGAGAATGCATAGAGTTCCAAAGATATAATCACGGACTGGGTTTATTCATGACTATAAGCCGATAATTGGTTAAAAAA
This sequence comes from Ctenosaura bakeri, assembly GCA_948474755.1. Classification (NCBI taxonomy): domain Eukaryota; kingdom Metazoa; phylum Chordata; class Lepidosauria; order Squamata; family Iguanidae; genus Ctenosaura; species Ctenosaura bakeri. The sequence continues at coordinate 287,738 of CAOLHI010000556.1, read as the reverse complement.
AATTGATTGAAAGGCGTCTGTAAAATATAGCTGATATGTTATTAAAGAACCATCAGGAGTTTCTGCCCATAGAACAATAGACAGAAAATATTGTCTTTCCGTTCTTGGAGTGTAAGGCTTTATGCTATAACAAAGGGACGCAAGATCCAATCATGCTTGCCATCTATTAAGTACCAAGTCACAGAAATACACTGACATGCCTATAGCCAAAAAGGAGTCACTAGTGCACACATGGATATCAAATGACCCAAGAAAGCATCAGCTACAGTACATCACCATTAGGATTGTGATGTTTCTATTATCCCAGGGCCCAAGATTTCAGACCTCAGACCTAAAATCTAGGGATGCCCCCTGATGATGTCACAAGGAGGTAGGCCCTGGTGCAGTCATTCAAATTCAACACACACACACACACACACCAAGTCTAATAAAGGAAAATGTATACACATAGAAACACACACTCATACTTTTCAATGCAAGGCTCTCAGCCTGAGATTTCTGAGGGTCCAGGAGCTAAGACCTGATGACCCTAATCATCAAAGTTTGGCTGACAAGGTTCTTCCTAAAAAGACATAGTTTGAAGTCGTTTTTATGTTATGTGTAGAATTAAATGACGTGTTTGCAATTCTCAGTGCATGCAATTCCCTTGGGTTCAGTACCCATAACGGAGTTTGCTTGCTTCTTTTAATATTTTAGTTGGAGTACAGTGGCCCCTCAACTTTTGTGAGGTTTCCGAGCGCAGAACCATTACAAAAGTTTTTTTTTTTTTTTTAAGGTGAATAACTCCACCCTCCCGAGTGAGTGCTCCCCTCTCATTCCCTTCCAGGGCTTCCTCTCTCGTTAAGATGTTTCGTCTGGGGATGTTGCCTTCCAAGTGTCTGGGCAGTGGGCATGTGAATGGGAGGTGCCAGTGACACGACTGGAGAAGGCACACGCGCTGCCTACCATTTGCTTTCCTTTTGCCCAGGTCCATGGAAGAAAGACACACGTGCCCAAGCAAAAGGCAAGGGAATGGGAAGCAGTGGGCACCTTGCATATAATCGAGTTCACAAATGTCAAATGTGGAGGGATGGCTGCACATTACTTCAAAGTAAATCCTATGAAATCAAAGGCACAGGAAAATACTTCTAGTTCATACTTGTCAATCTTTTCTCTCTCCTTTTTGGGAGATGCAGTAATAATTGGGAGTACTGAATCAGATGTTTTACTTGCCAGGCTTAAGTTGGATAAAATGTTGACATTCTTAGACCTCATTATAACATTTTTGTAGATACTTAAAATATTTATTTTGGGGAGAAATATGAGGAAGAATTCTCAGATGTGCACACATTTTGTTTGTCTTCTTTCAGCTTTTTCCTTATGTGCTTTTCTCATCTTTTTTGACATCACCGACTGGTTTTCTTTTTAACAATAGAGATATTTGCTGGGGATTCAGGGCACTGAGGTATGCTTTTAATTTAGCAGTCAGATGTTGGGGAAAGAGATCTTATTTGGTTTTATGTAATTGTTGAATGCTTAGGTAATAATGTAATATCAGAATATAGTTTTTGGCACTCATAAGCACAAAGAATGAAATTTTCCTCCCTTCTGAATCTATACATGCATGGAATTCTAAATGATGCTGAATGGGGGAAAGTTGATAGTTTAGTCTTAGAGCCTTTTGTCTAGTATAAAAGCACCTGTTGCTTAGAATATAGGATTAAAGATGTGCTAAGCCCTTGAAGAAACCTACAAGTCTTACTGTTGACATCTATTGCTTTTAGTGAAATGTAGAATTCTCTCTTGGTGTGATGATATGTTCCAGTTAGTTTGAATTCTCATGTGCTGACATATATTACCTTTGAGAGGTACTCCAGTTGTAAAAAAATTGAAATCATCTTGCTTTGGCAAAATCTGAGGTAGTGAGTGGCACAGTTCCTGTTCTGCAGCAGTTCTCAAGCTGTATCTTAAACCTCTTGAATCACAAAACCAAATATTAAATCCTCTCAATGTCTAGTGTTGACTTAACAAAGACCAGGAGGAGCTTATACAGATTGTGAACTGCGGGATCTACTGGATGAAAGAAAGCAACTGTAAATGGACCCACAGCATAGCTTCCCCAGGAGAATTGAGAGCAGAGATAAGAATGTACTTTCAGGGGTTGCTGTTACAGTCATTGGTTTAAATGGCCTCAGCTACCATGTTTTGTAATGTTTGCTGAGCAAACTGAGGGAAAAAATGATGGGAGAATGGCATTTAGGCAAAGTGGTTCTCACATTTTGAGGGTGCTTATGCTGTTAGAAGAAAGAAATGTACAAGGTTAAATATTTAATCATGAATGCTGGTATTCCAAAAATGAATTCTTAGGATGTCACATATGCACTTTGTCAAAAACCATGGTGATACGCCTGTCTTACAGGGTTATGAATCAAGTATTGCAAGCAAATTGCCTAAAGAAATGGCTGTTGTTGAGATTCAACAATTAAGGAGTAAAAAGATGTAAAAAGGGAGTGTATTTGCATTCTGAGTAAGCAACTGGAAACACACATAGGGATTTAAGAGAATGTTAGGTGGACATCTGCAGAATTAATGAATCATGTTTAAATAGTTTTCTGTCAAATGCACTCTGTGATCAAATGCACTGTATATGTGCATGGCAGGTAAAGTCTGAATGACACTTTGTCTGAAAGGAAACAATAGGTGTTTTCACTGTAAAATGTAGCCAGGCAGAAAAATTCATCATTTGCAGAATCTGTCTCCTAGAGAAAATAGACAATTGATATAGTTCTGTGTTATAAAGAGAAGAAAGATTTCTGCTTTAGTGCTGGTAATCAGTGATACCACTTGGTAGAGGACAAACACAGCATTCATTTGTGATTGTTTTACATCATCGGGGTGATGTATTTGGTTATTTATTATATCTTCTCCCATATTTTGCTAATTTGATAGAAACCAATATTGTCCAGCTATGCATTAATATATACAGAGTGATAAATATAAACTCCATCAAAATGACTACAGAAATATGTGTCATTTGAAATCTCCATTTTCTCTAGGAGTCTCCTAGAACATGAATTCAAGCATGTTTCTGTACACATTTCTTATGAGAGAAAGTCTTGTAAACCTCTGTTCATTGCCAAAAGTGTTATTTGCCATCATCATCAATTATCATCAGTGATGATGATGATAATAATGATGATGTTGACAGATGGTTGAGGTGAAAAGATGGCCAAGGTCTCCCTCCTTTATTATGAGTAGAATTGATATCACTCCACTTGTCCTGCGGATGCTGTAATGTTCTCATATGTAAAGAATCAAGTAGAAATCCAAAATTTCTCAGGATCCAAAACTAGAGAGCACATAACCAATTGAAACACAATTGGAAAGGTTTCTAATTAATAAATAAAAAGTGACTGTATTGACATTTATCGGGATGTTATTGTATGCTTTCAAGTGCCTTCCAGCTTACGACAATCCTAACACAGGCTTTTCTTGGCAAGATTGCTTGAGGGGTTTGTCTTTGCCTGTCTCTGAGGCTGAAAGAGTGTGACTTGCCCAGGATCATCCAGTGGGTTTCCATGGCTGAGCAGGAATTCAAAGCCTGGTTGCCAGAGTCATGCACTTTGCTGGCTGTAAATCAGAATGTACATGACACTGAAACAAAGGGAAGCTCCTAAAAAGAACAAAAAAAGGCATAGAAAGGAAGGTTTGGCACAGTGCTGTACAATGTAGGTCTACACTGTCTAACCAAGATAGTAAAGATAGGCAAAGTTAAATCACACTCCCCCCCCCGAATCAAATGTTTCTTGCTCTAAAAAGCCCCTAAATGACCCATAGAAAGTGCGGAAGGCATTTTCACCATGTTTGGATACTCTTTGAACCCCTGAGGTTTACAAAAAGGGGACTTTAAAAAAAATGTTTCTGCCCCAAATGCCCCCATTATAGGGCATTTATAAGTAGTAGGAAATTTGGGAGGGTATCTACCATATTGAGAGGTTGAACCAGAGTGGCCCAGCAGAGACTTTCTGAACAGGAAGTAACTTTTTCTCACTTTCTGTGGTCAGAAGACCTCTTTTGGTACTAAAATGGCCCAGGGAAACCCCAAAACATGATGAAAATACTCATCATATCCTCTAGAGAGCATTTGGGATTTTTTTTTTCCAAGATCAGATGTGATGGAAGGGATGCAGCTCTGCAAGTTCTCCTGCGGTGCAAATGTGCCCCTCTAGCCTTCCACAGCTGCTCACCACTGGTCTAAGATAACCCAACTACCTCAGTTGTAAAAAATAATCTTTTGTTTCTCCTGTGGGAAGACTGATCCAATCACAAGCAAAGAGATGAGAAACAGAAAATGTGTTCCATAACTCATCACCACCACCACCACCACCCTCACATACACACATTTTTCTTCTGCTGCTTTGAAAACTCTTTGGCTTGCCTCCTAGGGAGAAGGAGTAACTGAACATACTTTTCACTGGGGCCAATCCACGTTGATGGTAACAAGTTGGTGTGGAGTAATGAGTTCATTCTACATTCTTTTCTCTTTTCATGTCAAGGACAGAGGGGTAGAATTAAGCATCTTTTCAGCTCTGAGCCATCAGGTGCTTCCTGCAGAGACGCCTGGCAGGATATAGGACATGCCTTTAAAACATTTTAAATTGCCTTTGTTGATTTAGCAGAACTTTAAAAACAGGATAAGGGGAAAGGGTTGATGGCATCAGCTGTCAAATGGCCAACACTGATCCACAAAGGAAATTAGCCACACTTGCCTTGCAGTGCCATATATAATTACTAAGAAGTAAGCTCACTGAGTTAATGAGACTTACCCACAGGTAAATGATTACAGGATGACGATTTTAAATATAATCAGAGCATGTATTTAAAGAAGGGGATTTTTTTATTCAAGATTTAGAAGTCATATCACAAAAATTCAGAGTTGATGATGGTGACACATGGGAGCCATACGAGCAATTTATACACTATCTAGAGGAAGCATTTCGGTTTTCCAAGCATAAAATATTTTCTTTGAGTGCTCAAATGGCTGGAAAATAGTTCTTTTTTATGTCTTCTGTACTTTTGTGATGAGAATTAGAGTCAGAGAACCAATTCTTGACCCAAAAGAAGAGCTGCAATGTTATTGACATTTGTCAAAAAAAGTTATAAAGGCACATGTGATTGAATTGTACATATACAAAATGCCCTCTATTGAATGATGACCATTAACAAAATCTTGGGGTGCAGAGTGCTTCATGGGTTTCTGGTCACTCCAGTCCACACCCTCCACATTTCCCTCCCTTGAACATACAGTGGAACCCCCATATCTATGGAGTTTCTATTCCAGGAATCTATCCCAATGAAAGGAAAAGAAGATGAATGTTTGCATTCCATATTATTAAACGGTGGTGATGTGCACACAAACACTTCAGCGCATCTGCTTGCACGTTGCCACCATTTTATGTATAGGACACAGCAGTCCACAGTGACTTAAATTTGTAGATCCCAAGGTTGCTTATATGGAGAGTGCACTATATAAGCATTCTGTAGTCACTTACCACACTCTTGCTTTGTTTGATTTTCTGTTCACTCACCTGCTGTTACAGCTTTTGAAAGTTTCCTCTTTTTCTTCCTCCTTACTGTGGGGCTTGATCAACTATACCTGCTGATGTTGTCCCCTTCTCTGTAAAGGTTATAGAATCATAGGATTGGAAACAGTCTTAAGGGCCATGTAGTTCAGAAACCTACCATTAGGAATATTCAGTATAGCTTCCTGAGAGATGGCCAACCAACCACTGTTTAAATATCTCCAAAGAAGGAGAGCCTATGACTTTCCAAGGCAGCCTGTTCTGTTGTCTAACAGCTCTTACCATCAAGAAGTTCTCCTAACATATAGATAGAATCTCTTTTCTTGTAATTTGAATCCATTGTTCTGATCTCTGTTGTGATTTTTGGAGAAGTAGAATTCAAGCTTGCTCCATCTTTTACATGATATCCCTTCAGATATTTAAAGATGGCTTTCATATCATCTTTCACTCTTCACTTCCAAGATAAACATACACAGGTTCCAACGCGATTCTTACAAGGCTTGGTTTCCTGACCTTTTGCGGTCGTGCTCACCCTCCTCTGATCACATCAAAGTGTGTCAATATTCTTCTTGAAGTGTGGTGCCCAGAACTGGACACAGTATTCACAGTGAGGTCTGATCAAGTCAAAATAGAGTATTACTATTGCTTCCATTAATCTGCACAGTGTATATCTGTTGATGCAGCTTCAAATTGCCTTAGCTTTTTTAGCCACTGCATCACATTGTTGATAAATATTTAGCTTGCACTCTACTAAGACCCCCTAAGTTTCTTTCACATGTGCTGTTACCAAGGCAGGTATCCCCCATTCTACATTTGTGCATTTCATTTTTCCTGCCTAAAAGCAACGTCTTATATTTATATAAGCTGAAATAATTTTCTTGTTTTTGACCCAGTTCTCCATCTGTTAAGCTCATTTTGAATGATGCTGTTTTAGCTATGTAAGGGATTGTGATTTAGAGAATTGTTATCACTGTTTGTAGGAGGGGAGAAATATTTGATTCCAGGTCGGGTGGAGGTGGGAAAGAGTGAGATTAGGCACATTATAGTCATGTCAAATGGTAGTTCAGCTTTACGTCTGACCTATTTCATTGGATAGATTTAGAAGTAATGATAAAGCATTGTTCGGGCCTCTGTAAATGAGCCTTCTTGAGTTGAGTGTTCTCTTCTTCCCTCTTCACGTGTTTGGAAGAGTTGGAAAGTAGAAGCATCCACTTCACTTTTTAAATCAGTTGTAACATCTTCTTACATCATCTGTTTTGTTACAGTCCCAATCTTGACTTGTTTCAATAAATCATAGATTTAAGCTGTCCACAGTTTGGACAAAACCAGAAAATCAAGATTAGTTTAAACAAGAAACATGTGCTTTAAGTCTCTTACAGTGATGTAAAGCTGAGTGCAGAGGGAAAAGCACTTAATTTTTTTTCGTTAGCATGGAAACATCAAAAAATAACATGGACTTCTTTTTCTCTGTTAAGAGCATATTATATCCTTAGAGCTTGGTGTTAACTGTATAATAAGATGCTTTATATAAAAAACTAAGACTGATTTTTTTTCCTAGAACAGCTGGACAAGTCTATAGTGATTGGGATTGGATGATGATGATGATGCCAACTACTGCTACTTATTGTGACTGCTATAATGTCTGCCCTGCTATTTACTTCTTTTTAAATAGACCTAATGTTCAATATATTTTTATGTTATCACAAGTTAATAGTACCTGATCTTTGTATTTGACACTCGGTTTTTAATCTCCTTGTTCATGTAGCTTCAGTGTGACCATGGTACCTAAAAGCCCGTTATCTCCTTAGTATTTTCTCTTGCCTTATTTGCATTCTGTGTACAGTTGGTCCTCCATGTTCGCTAGGCTTAGGGGCACAGGACCTCCACAAAAGTGGGAAAACCACAAATATCAAAATGTATGTGTGTTTCTGTGGGAAAGGGGCTGAGACCATGGTTGTGAGTGGGCACCCAGGGTCAGAGTCAGGTCAGGGAAAAAGGGTGGGTCAGCATGGTAGTCCTGTACCTCCTCTCTCTTGCCCATCTCCTTCTTTGGGTGTGTGCGAGGTATCGGGAGAGCGTTTGTGATACCGAGAAATTGGGCTATGAGCTATCCTTAGCAGCCAGGCAATGGCTGTTGGAGAAGGAAGTGGAGAAGAGGTGGGTTTTTAAAGTGCAGTGTGGCCTGATCAGAGCTGCCAAGAAAGAAAGATTAACCCGGGGGGGGGAAGGATTTTAGGTGGGGAGACAGGAGTTGGAGAAACTTGCAGATAATCAAATCTGTGAAAGTGAAATGCACAAATGTAGAGGTCTGACTGTATACTTTTCTATTGTTCCTGAGTAACAGTTGTGTTTCACTGAAATTATTTTCTAGTTTTACATATGCAGAATGACATCAGTGCCTGATTCTCTGTGTTGTTTGTGTTATTACCACCAGTGTGCTTCTGTGTATTTTACATTGCATCTGGCTTGGAGCCCAAGTTGTTGACATCTGTATGAGTTCAAGTTTTCATTTGTTTCAAGGTGTTGACCTGCAGTGATAGTGAATTACTTCAGAAAGAATGTATCGATTCAGGTACAAAACAAACGGTGGTACTGAACCATTAATAAAAAGGTTTGTCATGATAAGAGACTCTCAGGTTGCAGTATAGTAGAACAAGCTAGATGAGTAGTGAACCTTTTTTCCCTAGGCACTGGGGTGTAATTGTTAGTGAACCATGGCTAGCTCATATCAGTAATTGCTATAAATGCCCTGGTTTGAATATCATCCAAAACCATGGTTTAGAGTTACACAGATAAGACTTAACGTTTGTATGTTCAAACTCAGTGCTTCTCCAGCACAACTGTGTGGGGGAATTTGAAAGCTGTTGCTTTTCTTTTCAGATATCTGCAGTTCAGCTTTACAATGTAACCTGAAACTGTGATTAATCATAAATGTTTTCCTTGAAACAGGCCAACTTCATACTTGCCTTTATAAACCATAGTTAAGATCAACCACAGTTTGAACAGATTCAGAGGCAATGCTAAATGTTCTTTGTTAAACTGGAAACAAAAGCTGTTGATCTTCCAGCAACACTGAAGGCAGAGTGAGGAAAGAAACCTAAACTATTGTGTGTGTGTGCGCGCGCACACGTGCACGCATGTGCACACTCGCATACACTTTCTAGTTGCCTATCAGCTTATGACAACCCCATGAATTTCATAGGGTTTTCTTAGACAAAAAGTAGTTATAGATGGTTTTGCCAGGTTATTCCTCTGAAATACAGCCTCCATCCAGTTCCTTGTATTCATTGGTGCTCTCTCATCCAGTACTAACCAGGCTGCCCCTGCTTAGTTTCCTAGAGCAGGTGGGATCTGATACCTCAGTTTTTAGGGTATTGCTGAGCATTAAGTCTGGATGAGGCCAGCATTGAGCAAGTAGAAGAGCATATAGTCAGAAAGAAAATCTTTCATCGCTGTCATCCTCCATGGTTTGAATTGCTGTTGTGCACACAGGTTCAGGAAGTATGAATTGTAGCTGCATCTTGTTCTTTTGCCTAGTGCAAACACCCTCACATACAGTTTCTCTTTCTTCCCATAACTTTTACATAATCCATTTCTTCACTATTCATCACTTTTGTACTTAAGATGGATTGTGAGTGTCAAACCTGCCAAAGAATGACAACAGTTGCAGGATAATAAGTCATACTGCTTATTGATGAGTTATCTTTACAACTACAAGAAAGGCAAACATTTATTCCCAGGGGATTTGTATGCATTTCTGCATTGTTATAATTCAGAATGAGGATCTCTTTTGGTCATTTACCAGTGCACTGTTCCAAAGAAGGGCAGTATTCTGATTGTGTTGCCTGCTCTTGTCTTGCTATACAAATGAGTGGGGTATAATTGATATACCAAAATACTAGTTTCTGCTGTATAAAATGCTCAATTTCTAGCCCTTTGAGCCACCACAGCCCACAAATGATACTTGAAGTGACACTGCAGAAACAAGGTAATTAATATACCTTTCAGATGCTGTTCTTATTTTAAATCACAGACTCTGAGCAGCCATACCATATATTTGATTCATTCAGGGTCCCCCCCCCCGCTGGGTGGGTTTGTTTGTTTGTTTGTTTGTTTAAAAAAGTCACTGTTAATGGTTTGATTTGCTACACAGGAAACCTCTTCCTAATATAATTCTCTAATATCATTTAATAAGCTGTTTGTATATTAACTACTGTGCTGAAAAGCATCCATTCTGGAGTATCATAAAATGAAGTTGTTGTGTCTTTTTTTTTTTTTTCCTTTCAGTTGGAGAATTTGTGAGTGATGCTCTTCTGGTGCCAGATAAATGCAAGTTCCTTCACCAGGAAAGAATGGATATATGTGAAACTCACCTGCATTGGCACACAGCTGCTAAGGAGGTATGGCAACACTAATATCTTTAAGCAGCTTACTTTGAAATAATACTGTTTGCATTATGATGAAAAATAAGTGATAAAAAGTCTTGTGGAACAAATAAGGACCATGTGGTTTCATCTGTAAATGTCTGTGTGTGTCTGCAGGCATAGGTGTGGTGTTTTGATCTTTAATTGTTGGGTGCTTTGTGTTATTTAGGTGCATAAGAGCCAAATAACAACAACAGTAATTGTTATTATTTGTAAGGCTTATTAGCTAACTTCCTGAGAGACTTTTCCAGTGGGATACACAATGTCAAATAAAAGCGACAAATTTTAGTTTACAGGTATGTAAGTTAAGGTATGTAAGTTAACTCAGACCTAGAACCAAATTTATTCACTGTTTGTTATATTTCTTGTGAGATCTACCAGCATCCTTGAGCCTCAGGTATCAAATTAGAATAATTGCCTAATAAATAGTAAGGGCCAAAGTCACACGGTGATATCAACAACTACCAGACAAATGTTAAAGCCCAGTAGAACCTCACATGTTGAATAAAGATAAATTCAGATTAATGTGGGATATCATAAACAATGTCATAAACTCCATCCTTGATAGTGATGACACACTGGGTCAAGCAATAGTTGAAAGATCTGTGAGAGGGCCAACAGAGGCCACGCAACTTTAAATGATTGCATGCTGCTATTAAATTAAGGCACGGACTCCTCAATAAATCAAAATGGCTCTTGATTAACATTGCAGGATCCTTCCAACAATGCTATCTATTATCATATTCAAAATGCCAGCCAGGATTATATCGACAATGGCCACCTGCAGTCTACACAAGGTAGATAATTCTGCTGCAGTCTGCATAGGTCTTTCAAAAAAGAGTTAAAAACTGAACATAAAAAATAAGAATACATTCAAGATGAGACCGTTTAGAATCTCAAAGTGGCATTTCTGAAACAGAAGGGCAGAAGAAATATGATGGTACAGAACAAGAATGATTACAAAGATGCAGTTTGGTGCATTCTTTGACTGAGTGATTGGATTGTTTAAATGGGTGCTGAGATTCATTTCTCACTATAAACTTAATGGAATAGGTGGAGGTGCCTTGCTTTGAGATGATGATTCCAATTTATTTTAAAAATGAAAAGGACTATTCTTACAAACTGGCTGCTGTTCATTCCTTTTAGCATGTGAGAATCTATTAAAAATAAATGTCCATTGTTAATGTATTATAAAGACAATACATTTGAAATTATCATGAGACTCTTGAGAGGACAGTCCCAGATTTGAATGTATTTCCCATCCTTCTTACTTTGTGCCTACTTGCCATTTGTAAAGTAAGATGTAGACTGCAATTCTGTGCACACTTATTGAAAAGCAAGTCCCAGCGAATACAATGGGACTTAATTATGCATAGACGTGCATAGAATTACATTGTTAGTAGATGATTCTAGTCTCAGTGTGTCTGCTGAAAATGCTGCAAAGAAAAATCATGTAGAGAATAACTAAAAATGCCTAGACCATTCTTCATCCTGTTTTTCATTCCTTTCACATGTATCTATTTTCTTTTTCAGTGAATACCTAAAAGCATATTTGTATAGTTTAGAGGGTGCTCTGTCAATATCCAAGCGCACCTGAGTTGTAGTGCAAGATTATATCTGTAATGCTGTATCTACATGCTTAGAAAACATTATTTTCAAAATACATTATTTCCTAGGAAGTCAGTCTGTAATCCTTTTACACTGGAGCTTCTTCAGATGGATATACGCACATATTTCTGTGCACATGTAGACACATATATGCTTGTGTGTGTATTTATTCTATGTCATTCTCCTAGTCTTTGCTCAGAATTCTATAATGCTGTTTGAAAACATTGAACTAATAAAACATAGTCATTTCTAGTTTAGAATTGGCAGCCCATGAACTAAACATTTGGTTTTCAAAATCTGCTGCCACAAGAAAGTTTCCAAGGAGGTTAGGAGGTAACAAGGACGAGTAGAGACATTCATTTCCTTTTTATTTCACATGATCTGGTAACCAGGGGTTGCCCTTTTGTTGTACGTAGCTGTGGCTGCTATGTCTTCCATGAATTGACCTAAATCTGCTTAGACTAGTGATCATCATAACACTCATTTGGAATGAATTCTAAAAGTTGTATCTTCTACAAAATACACACCCACACACATTTTCTTTTCTTTGTCCTTTTGTCTGCTAACAAAGAAAGAGAGTGTGTAATGTATCATTTATCCTACTAGTTCTCTCTACACTTTTTGGATGTGTGTCCTTGACTTTTTCTGACATTTTAAAAAAAATCTTTAGTCCCTTTGTAATATTGTCTTCGTTCTTGTGTTTCTGTTGCCTAGAAATTTTAATTGCCTGTTGTTCAGAGAACTTTCCAATATGTCCTGCCCTCCATTTGTTCATGACAGATTTCAGATAGATATAAATGTATCAGCAAACTTGTCAGTACACTTTTTTCCCCATGATCTGGTTTTATTTTACTTTATTTAGATGAACAGCTTTGAATGTGCTTTTGTGCTATCATATGGTCTGGTGATAATCTTTGGGAATTAATGTCTTCCCGTTCAACTTTGGATATACTATCTGTTCTTAACAGAAATGTTTGACCATGTCTCTACTTTGATTATGATAGATTTTTAGTAGTTTGGAGGTGAAACCTTGTGGAAAGCATTTTTGTCATCTCTGCTTGGAGAACAGATCATCTGTTGACATAATGCAGATCCTTGCTTGTAATATGAACTATGTACCATGCAGCACAGAGATTTTACAGATCTTTTGCTACATCCATACTCTCTGAGGAGGAATATCTAAATAGTTCTTGGCAAGTGCTACTTTTGAGTGGTCAAACTAGGTACATTATAAGTGTGATTAGTCGGTTGTTAGCCGATGTGGATTGAATGTTGGACTAGGACTCTACAGAGACCAGGGGTCAAATCCCCTCTTGTCCATGGAAACCTACTGAGTGACCTTGGGAAAGTCACACATTCTCAGTCGCAAGAGACGATTTACAATGGCAAACCCCCTCTGCCAAGAAAAAATAAATGATAGCATAGTATTAGGGTTGTCATAAGTTGGAATACACACAATAGCAGCAGCAGCAGCAACATCCGGTAGCTGATCCCAACTGGAGTACACACACTGAAGGAATGGAATAGTTTATCAATAGTTATGGAAATCTCATTGGTTTTACTGTAGTTGGGACTGACCATTGAATTTAACAATGTATCTTTAATTCAAAGAAAAATAGTCTGCAGAAATTAATATGCCATAGTGACATTTTTCATAGTGAAATTCCCTTCTGCCCCCCCTCCACTGACAAACTGTAGTTGGTCAAGGGAGAAAAACTACTCTAAAGGTAGGGGATTTTTACTAGGCCAAATGGCAGGGGGAAAGAGTTAAATGCCTTCTTCCCCATATCACATTCTTGATCCAGACTCAGTTTCTTTTGTGCTTAATTTTTTAAAAAAGAAATGTTATCATCTGGGTTTGACCACATTAACCAGTACACACTGGCTTATGCTGCCTGGCCCATGGTCAGTAATGGCTGCAGAATGCTAGAAACTAGTTCAAAAAGGTTGCTTTCCCAAGGTCTGGTTAATACTAACATTCTTAATTTTTAAGACGTGGATGAATTTCTCTGTACCTTATGTTAAACCTGTGCAAAATGAGGTAGTTAGTGAAGGCAGCAAGGTTCTTTTGTGTTTTAACAATATACCATTCTTTAGTATTATATCTAAGGGCAGACCGTGTGTTCTGCTACCTATAGCCATATGGCTATGCTGTATGTATATCTCAGGTGACACCACCACATGGAGCTACCAAATCATAGAAATATGTAGCTGCCTAGGGTTTGGAGGCATTATCCAATCAGTTGGAAATCCTTTCAGATCACTGTCCTAATGTGCTGCAGTGTTTGTTCATCTTTTTTTTTTTTTTTTACCTCTGTCTTTTTAGTCCTGTAGTGAAAAGGGCATGAATCTACATGACTATGGTATGCTGCTACCCTGTGGAATTGACAAGTTTCGTGGTGTAGAGTTTGTTTGCTGCCCAGTAGCAGATGAGAGTGACAATGTTGATTCAGCTGAGGCTGAAGAAGATGACTCTGATGTTTGGTGGGGCGGTGCAGATGCAGACTATGCAGATGGCAGGTAAGGGTACGGTTCCTCCCAGCATAAAAGAGTTCACTCGATGTCTGAAATTTTAACTTTCAAATGTCTTATTTGATGGAAGATGCAAAAATTGGTAAAAATGTTCCCACTGATGTATTAAAATATCTGAAGCATTAAAATTCATTATGATTATTACAGCAGTTATTATCAGTCACGAAGTATGAGCATTATTTTATTTTTGTCACCATGGATGAATTAATACCTAGCCAACATGATGAAGCAAATCAAATTTAAAAGCGAGCATCAAGGAGTTGACAGGACTAACATGTGGTGAGTTCATCCACTGAAGTTTATAAGGATGTTTGTGAATACATAGCAAGATATAGAGATAGCCTCTTATGATGGGAAGAGTGGACATGTGTTTCTCAGGTTATCTGATGTGAGGAACCAGCAATAATTTTTTCCCCATGGTACCAGGCACCAGCATCATATTTGTGCCCATTGGCTAGAATTGTTGCTTTCCTTCATGGAAGTATGCCAGGGGCCAGTAGCCAATGACTTAGGGACTGGGACTTGTCCATAGACTGACATTTTGAGTAGTGCTGGTGTAATTATACTGGGCAATTGCATTAAAATAGAAGCCAATAAGAAGGAAGTGTGTTTAAATTTCAGCTTCTGGGATTCTGGGAACTGTACTGCACAAAATTGTTCCCACCCCAAACTCTGATCTACAAAATTTCTCTGGAAGTATTATAAAACTGAAGGAGCATAGAACTCATAGCAACTGGAAAGAGGTGTGGTCAAAATGGCATCTTGGATTAAATGGAGTGGAACTGGCAAAATTCAAGGTGGAGTAAATTCCCATGGTCAGATGTGACCCCTAAACCATGCTGAGTGCTGTGTATCTGAGCCCCCGGCTTAAGTTTCCTTTCCCCAGCATTGCCTCAGTGATCTGCCTGGAGGGATCTTCTTCCATTTTCAGCTACCTGCAATTTGTTATTCCACATGTGATAAACTGCTGTTAGTTTAAAATGTACTTTATCTGAACAAGAAAGCCAGCATGGTATAGTGGTTTGAGTGTTTGACTAGGATACTTGGGAGACCAGAGTTTGAATCTGTTTGGCCATGGAAACCCTCTGGGTAACCTTGGGCGAACCACATTTTCTCAGCCTCAGAGAAAGGTAAGGGAAAAATCCCTCTGAAAAAATTCTGCCATGAAAACCCCATAATAGAACCTCTTAGAGTCTATTAAGTCAGAAATGACTTGAAGGCAACAAAAACACAACAACTTGTATGAATAAGCCAAGTTGAAACTTTAAGAAAAAACTCTTGGCATGTCTGAATAATGTTAGTGGAAAAAAGAAGCTTCATGTCTGTACCCCTGCAGAAGGAGGAGAGAAGGGAGATAGAAATTTGCACATATATTTCTAGTCTGTAGTTTAGCATTGCTTCTGTACCAGGTCTTTCTGACTGTCTTCTCTGCCTAGCTATGAGAGGAGAGAGGCAGAACATCAGGTTGTCAAGTCCCATGGCATTTGTTCAGCTAGACCAATGTTAGTTCAGTTAGCTACTGCTTTTCTCATTCTGTCTCTGACAGCATGTGGACACAGCAGAGTGAGCAACTGCTTTTGTACATCCATTTGTCTCCTTCATTCGTGTACATTCTCTCAGACAAGGCAAGAAATGGGATGAGTAATTGTAAGATCATATTCAGTTTTTCAGTGCCAAGGAAGGTACCTGCAGGATGAGTTTCATTGTCACTTCCCAAAACTTAATTGTTGAAGGGAGAATGAAATATTTCCCATTTGTGAGAAGTTAGTTGAAGCTGTTCCACATACCTCCTTCATGGTTTTTTAGAAGTTTGAGGAGCACATGGGGAATAGAAGGTGTTCTTATTTCCAGAAGAAGGTTGAAGTTCTGACAAGCTGAGTGAATTGGAAGACATGCCATATTCTGACTACTTGGGAGACGGGTCTAATCCACTTATAGACCACTCTTGGTAATTTAATAAGACTACACAATTAATTACACATTTTACTGCTGCTATATTTATCCCTTCTTGCTTTCAGAAAAACTGAGAAAGACAGCTTAAATCCCAAAGCTCTTGTCCAATGTTACTGTATATCATCATGTTGTCATAATCTGTGTTTGGAAGTTGGTCATGCTGGCCAAGGGATTCTGGGAGGTGTAGTCAAAAAAGTAACTTTTCCAGCCTCTGACAGTTTGTGTTAAACTGTCAATTTAATGTGATGTTGTGATGTTAGATATATGGACAAACAGATTAGTCTTAAGCTGTATGTCTGATTCATTTTGGATTGCCAAACTGACATAGGCATTTAGTATAATCCTCTTTAAATCTGTTTTTCCATACTGCTAGGAAACACTATTCATGTGGCATCACATTAAATTCACAGTTTGATATGTCATTGTCAGAGATTAACTGATGCAGTGTGTAGACTCCATGGCTAACAGAGTTCAAAACAATGTTCTTGTTGGTAAAGGTAGAACAAGAGAACAAGATTCAAGAAATCAAAGCGAAATTTTAAACCGAAAATAGGGCTGATATATAACTAACAAGAGGACACATAGTATCATTAGGAAAAAATAAAAGGTTGTGGAACCAGTAGACTGAAGAATCATATAAAAGATATAAAAGATGACATCTTCCTTCAAGGAAGAACCTTTTGATGATAAACCTACAATTTTAGCAAGTGATTTCTGTCCTATAGTGGGGAAAACAAGCAGCGGGGAACATCTCCATGTGAGAGCTTACTCATGTGGTACTATCCGACTTTTGCACCTTCCTCTAAAACAACAGTGGGCAAATACAAATTGGGGGCCACATGCACACCCACAGGGCTGTTTTTTTGCGATCTACAGGAGCACTAGGGTTTAAAGGAGTTCTGCTCTGGAATGCCCCAAAATGCCCTCTGTAGATGTAGAGGACATTCCAGCACATCTTGGAGCCAGCCTGACCCAGGTTTTGGCTCCAGAGAGGCCTTTTTTGAAACAGGAGGAGAACTGGAAGTGAATTCTACTCACTTCCTGTTCCTTGAAAAAAAGGCCGCTCCTGGGTGTAACATGGCCTAAAACATGGTGAAACTGCCCTCTTTGACCACTAGAGAGTATTTGGGGGCAAAAAAATATGTTTGTTTCTTTATTTGGGTGCAGGTGGTGTGGTGGGGTTGGGATCATGCAGCCCGTACCCTTCCACAGTTGTGCACCCCTGCTATAGAACGTGGAAGGAGACCTTCAGGCTGTGTGACAAGGAAGTTGCTGGGCTGGTTCCACAAGAATGGCTGCTCCCTTCCATTATTCATATGAGTCTTGAATCCAGCTAGGGCCACAAAGGATGTCATTACCAAGACCTGTTAAGGATGTTTCTGTGTATATGTGTTTTCTGTGCACTGAACCTACCCCAAGCCTAGCTCCACCTCTTTCTTTGAGAGCTTCTTGTACATCCATTCTGTGACATGAAATCAATAAACTGAAGTAATTACTTCTGAATTTCTTAGAACTGCCATTACTTTGCAAGAGTGTGCTGTGGAAGGGATTGCTTGGTTGTTTTTTTTCAGATTCCCACTTATGTCAAAGGCTGTGTGTGACTTTCGAGGTGCATAGATTCTTTCTATACATTCTTTGTTGTGTGCTTTTGCACATTTATATGTAGACAGCTTGAATTTAGAGTCAGTTCTTATCGACATTTAGTGTTGCTAGATCAGATTCTAAGCCAGTATGGTGCAGTAGTTTGAATGCTGGAATAGGATTTTGAAAGACCAGGATTCAAATTCCAACTTTGCCATGGAAACTTGCTAGGTGATCTGGGGAAGTCACACTGTCTCAGCCTCAGAGGAAGGCAGTGGCAAACTCCATCTGAACACATTTTGCCAAGAAACCCCATAATGTGCTTTCCTTAGGGTCGTCATAAGTTGGAAGTGTCTTGAAGGTACACAACAAAATAAGAATCTAGACTCTGTGTGTGAATGCTAATGATTGTGGCTTCTGTGATCTCTGCAGTATTGTAACTTTACTGTGCTATGTGTGAAAGCAATGGGTAGATGAACAAATAAATTCTTTCCAAGCTTAGGGTTAAGAATTAATAAATAGAAATCTAAATTTTTCCAGCATAATTTTAATATGCATTCTCAGAATAAAAACTGTCTTTGCTTTGTGCTAGTCTTCCTCTGTAGTTCCCCTTTATGCTAGTCTTCCCTTGTGGTTCCATCTGGTTAACATTTGTTTTATCCTAGAATCATAGAGCTGGAAGAGACCATGAAGGCCATCAAGTCCAACCTCTTGTCATGAAAGAATACATAATCAAAGCATTCCCAACAGATGATCATCCAGCCTCTGTTTAAAAACCTTCAAAGAAGGGGACTCCACCACACTGCAAGGCAGCATATTCCAAAGCTGAACTGATCTTACTGTGAAGAAGTTCTTCCTAATGTTTAGGTCTCTTTTCCTTTGAAGCCATTGCTCCATGTCCCAGTCCGCAGAGTAGCAGAAAACAAGCTTGCTCCATCTTCCTTATAATATCCCTTCAAATATTTAAATATGGCTATCATGTCACTTCCTAACCTTCTCCTCTCCAGGCTAAACATTCCGAGCATCCTCAGTTGCTCCTCATAGGGCAACATCATGTTGTTGACTATGCATGCAGTTTTTTTCCAACCTGGGGACAAGGTTTTTGTTTTTGTTTTTCCCCCTTTTTAAACTTTGTTTCAATAAAAAGATTGTCATATATATTGGCTCACCTTTGGAAAACAATGAGAATAAAAATAGTGATTATATTCTAGCTGTGTTTGATGAGCAGCAGTAAAAAAGGACTTGCTAGTTCATTTCTATGTGGGAGGAAAGAGGAGGGAGAAAATTGATTTCAGTTGCAGAATGGCAGTTGTTTCATTATGTTCATGTTTGTTCCTGTGGACATAGTACAGTTTATATAAATTCTTTATATTTATTTTGTTCTTTTTTATGTCTTGAAATAGTGGATGTGAACTAAAACACACACTCACAATCGGTTCACATGCGCACTCTTGATATCCAACCTGATATTTGGAAACCCCCAATGAAGTTTCTCCTTTCACATGATTGGCAAAATCTGGAAGGATAGTTTCACAAGGCTGAGTGTGTGCATGCATGCATATATAGATGTATGCATTCATATACCTAATGGAATAACTTGCTCTAAGGAAAGAAAATAGCATTGTGGGATATAGCAGTTTCAGTGACCAAGATTTGGTTCATTTCAAGATAAAAAGTGACTTCTAGAGAAGTCAGAATCATTTTTTGCTATATGAATGATATCTCTTGTAACATTTAAGGGCCAGTGGATTTGCCACTAATGGACCATCTCCTGTGCTATTATGCATTAGCAAGAATTTCTAAATAAGCAGCTTTTAGAAAGGTGTGTAGAATGATACTATATTTGGAATAGTCGTCTCCTGTTTTTTTGAAAGCATAAATATTAGCGGCAGTAAAGAAGAAGATAATGCATTACTATTTGAAATGGACATAAGCTGGCACAGAATCTAGATGTATCAGTAGACTCAGAAATGCACTTAGTAGATTGTATAATCTAATTGTTTGCATGATTTTCATCTTAAGTCCTGAGAATGATTGACCTCAGGAATCTTGGAGCAGTGGTAATTCTTTGCCTTTGTTTCTCTACTCACCTTGAACCAGCTGATTTTTTAAAAAGTAGATATATTTCAGAGTCTGTGAACTATGCCAGTATTAGATTTGCATACAGCTGATGTTAAGATATACCTGTACTTAAATGAAGTACAGATTGCACCAGGTATTCTAAATGCGTTAGGTACTTCAGGCAAAAAAGCAGCAGTTTGTGACTTATCTCAGATAGTCTTCTTCTGGATGTAATTGGCATGACAGTTCAAATTTTCATCATTTTTAGTGCAGACTCATTCCTGAGTGGCATTCTTCCTGTGGATGGATCACTAGATCATGCCAAGATAAAATATATTGTACGGAATTGAATTAACTCTTGAAAGTTCCTGGAATATGCCGTTTCTGCAGATGGTTTTAATCGTAGTCATTGTTCATGGAACCTCTTCTTCTGAGATTTGGGAGGGATTTGTTTGAAACCATATATTCTGAAACAGTGACTTTCTGTGTGCCATCCTGTACAGAATGCCTAGTTTCTTCTATGATTGTGACCTGGTGTTTGGGCTTTGAATAGTTTTGAACTTGTCCAGCCTATCATTTCATAGAACAATGTTGTAGACCTCAGCTATACAAGTGTTTCTCTAGCCTACTGAATCTGTCTGAACTCAGTCATGTAAATAACATTGTATATAACCTTCTTGCATGGATCACTTGAACTTTCTGTTCTGGTTAGTTCTATGCCAAATGTTCAATTTCCTGAAGCACAACACATTCATTTCTGACCATTTAACAAGGGTCATAGAGACAAATATTCTATGGAAAGTCATGCAAACCTGCATAATCTCCTTTTTCTTTTTCCCCTTTCAAAAATAAATTTTCCCGTCCATTTGCCAGTGATTAGCTGAACTGTCTGAAAAACACTGTAAATAGTGCTTAGTGACTGTACTGAAAAATGCTGTAATCGAGTCTTGTTGCTGATTGCAGTTATGACAAGGTTGCAGAAGAGCAACTAACAGAAGAGGAAGACATTGCAGATGTGGATGATGAAAATGCTGATGATGACGATGAAGATGGGGATGAGACTGAAGATGAAACAGAAGATCAGTTTCAGGAAGCCACTGAAAGAACAACCAGTATTGCTACCACCACCACTACCACTACAGAGTCTGTAGAAGAGGTTGTAAGAGGTAAGATGTTATTTACAGAGCATGAAGTCTAAGGAACTGATCTCCGTGATGTATATTTGCCCTTTACTACTAAAAATGTTCCAAACAGCAAAATTTTCTAAGTTGCTCCACCTGTCACATTTCACTATGATTTGCAAAGTTTGTTTGTTGCTTTTTTTCCCCCCACCATGCCATTTCAAATCCCTGGTAACAAATAACTTCCAATCATATTTTTTTAATGTTTGATCTCTCTGTGCATAGATGGTGATTCAAAATAAATGTGAACTTTTAATTTAAAATAGTAGCAAGCATGTGATGAACAGTTTTAGTAAGGTATGTGATGGTAAAGGATGCATGTCAGTGAGAGGACTTGCTACACAGATCAACAGTTTAAATTAAGAATAATAAACTGACAGATTAGATCAGGGTAGGCTCCTATTTTAATAGATCAGGGTCCCCCCCCTTTGGGGGAAAATATTGTCATCATTCATCAGTTGGAAACAAAAAAAAGGCTACAAATAAAAAATCAAGAATAACAGTAATGTTCTAGAAATAGAACATTACTGTTTCACCATTTCTATTTCACCACTCATGTAGAAACATACAACTTATTCACCACTCATGTAGAAACATACTACATGAGTGGTGAATAACATGAAAGGTTTCCATGACAATGTTTTAGAAGTCATTTGAGCAAGCCGAGTATACAGAAAAGGGTCTGAGGATAGTTTTCCCATCTGTAATTATTTTACTTAAAGTACATTTTACATGCTTTCTTTCCTCCATGTAGCTTACGATGGCACACCTGCTTCCCCCTACTCATTTTGTTCCATCAACAGCTTTGCAAAGCGGGATGGGTTGAGAGATAGCATCTGTGCCATGGTTATTCAGTTAGCTTTATGAATGCTCTTCCTACTCTGTTTCGAGCACTCACTAGAATGCTACTTCAACTACGTAGTATTTTGTTGCTGGCCTGCAGTCTAGTTCTGCAGTGATTATTGTTCTTCCCGTTTTTTCCATCTTTTACCTCATGCTTGAACACATGCAGGTGGTTCTCCTTTCTTCAAGCCTGTCCATGTCAGAAGGAAATGTGTCTTGGGTTTGTACACATCCCACTTATCCTGCTCACAGCATGTAGAGTATATGACCAAGCTATACATGATCTCCAGGTCTCTAAAGTCATAGAATCATAAAGTTGGAAGAGACCTTAGGGACCATCCAGTCCAACCCCCTGCCATGCAGGAACACGCATCAAAGCATTCCCAACAGATGGCCATCCAACCTCTGCTTAAAAACCTCCAAAGAAGGAGACTCTGCCACGCCCCGAGGCTGCGTATTCCACTGCCAGACAGCTCTGACTGTCAAGAAGTTCTTCCTGAGGTTCAGGTGGAATCTCCTTTCCTGCAGCTTGAATCCATTGCTCCTTGTCCTAGTCTCAGGAGCCACAGAAAACAAGCCCACTCTCTCCTCTACATGACATCCCTTCAAATATTTAAACATGACTATTTAAGACCTATCACTTCCACACGGTCTTTACTAAAAATGTGTGGGATTTTTTTTTTAAGTTTGTTTTGTGAAAACTAATCATTGAGGAGCAAGTGTCATCTGTGTTAAAATTGTATTAGGCTAATTAAAGCCACATAGTTTTAACTGCCTGTTCTTCAAATATTTTGATGCTTTCTTGTTTTAATTTTCTTTATTTACTAATAGATTCCTTCCCTCCTTTCTTGGTGTAATCATAGTTTATCATTTCGTCAACACCAACAATAATCATAGTTAATGCTAATATGCTTGATACATTTTGAAAGCTGCCTTACTATATTGTCTGTTGTTGTTTTCTGCTTGCTTTTTTTAAAATTGCTGGCTGCTCTAGATGCATAATTTAATCAACCAACCAGTCAAGCATTAACTCAAGTTAGTGTTCATGTGGCTATAATATTAAATCATTAGTAATGGTGACAAGGAAAAGATAGGGACAAATTTGCACTGGAGAAAGGAAGAAGCAATGTGAAAACTTACAGTGTGAGAGATTTCCAGTCTCTTAACTCTGGTTTTCAGCTTGATTATAATATAGCTGTGCCAATTAAGGAGAGCACACCTATGGTATTGTTAGTTGAAAGGCCAAAATAAGATCAAGGTAAATATGACCAAACTGGACTTTTTTGTTAACTTTTGTTGTTGTTATTGCATACATGTTCAACAAAATAGTGAATAGTAGCATATCTTGTGGAATTCCTCATCTGTATGATTGTTTGGGAGATTCCCAACACCACTATCATTTCCATTTCGAATAGAGCATAAATGTCAGTCAATGGTCAGGTCAAGAGCCTGCCTGGGGCTCTTTAATGGAGGTCAGAGGACAAGGAAAGGCTGAACACTTCTATTAGGCTAAGGATTTGAGTATCCTGGGTGCTACAACAGAGGAGTACTTTCCACCCTCCTTCCTACCAAATGCATTTCAAGAAGACTTTCCCAGCTGGCTTTGGACATACAAGAAAGCAGGGCTGGGGAGAAGACAATCCTTTTGCTATGGGACTCCTAACCCCAAAATCACAACAAAGACAGTGGACATGATTCTTCCTTTCTGACCATTCAGCACAGCAATCTGTTAGAAGGAGTGAAAGGCCGGAGCACACACAAAAGCCTATATCCAGTTATGTTATGTTACAGTTAGCATAAGATCTGTTGCACTAGTAGTTGTGTCTTTGCAGAGTTAGTGCATAGTGCAAGAGTGATTCAGTACAGTTTTTACTGTAAAGCGGTTGTGCAGAGAGTTGCTCAGCCATTTGCACAGCTGGTTGCAGAACTACTTTATGCAACCACTTGCACAGAGTGTAATCCAGCATAAGTGCACTGACAGGGATTTTTACTCTACTAGCAATAAATTGGATTTAAGCTACCACATATATCCTGCCCCTAGCTTTCTCCCTCTCCTCAGTTAAAGAACATGGGTTTAGAGTTCAGAATGGAGAAGGCAGACTAGATGGGAGATGCTCATAGGCCTCGCAACCATATAATGTGCATCTATCCAGAAAGGAAGTAGGGAAAACAGAGCTACTGTGCATATGAAGATCCTTCACTTATAAGCAGTGTATTCATGAAGGAAAATACTGTGCCAAGGCTGTTTTTTTGGTGGATATAATTTCTCCTCCCCATTCTTCCCTAGGATGTATGTTCAAGATTATAAGCATGATTATAGTCTTATGTTGTAAAACGTTCTGGCCTAAGTTGAGTTAATAAATAGAAGTTAAAAAATAAATAAATGAAAATCAAAAGTGTTCTTTCTAAACTGGCTCACAAATATACTTCCATTTTCTAGGAATATAACAATTTTAATCCTGCTTGGAGAATGACAGGTGGCAGCCTGTTATTTCATGCCCGTTGGCAAACATATTTTGAAAAAGATGTGGTTTTAGCAGCTGTTCCACTTTGGGAAAACAAAAGTAGATGAGGCAAGAGAAAAGCATACCTTTGTTGGATTATTTTTCTTTTACACTGGCACCGCACAGACAACCTAGAAATATCCCTGGGTAGCTATATTTTTATAGGCTTTCAATAGCTTCAAGAGGCATAAGTCTCTTTACAACTAAGGCAACTTTCTGCTAGACACCTGTTTCTTTGGGTGGGTCTGTAATTAAGCTGTAAATCTGTTCTCATAAATGCTGTAGTTCATGGGCTATAACGAGCTAGGTGAGTTTAATTGGAATTCTCAGTTCCTTGACCATCGTGAGTGGCATACAGCCATTCACTCTTTTGTCAGCATTTTCAAGGAGAAGAAAACTTCAGGAAAACAGATAAATATTGGGAAACATTATTATTTCACCACTTTACCATAGATTTAAGATGAAACCGTATTTGTATCTAGTACTTGAATAATGATATTGTATTGCAGCACTTCATGAAAGAGTCTCTTGCCCCAATATGTTAGTCTATATATGCTTGCAGAAGCATAAAAGATCTTCAAACTATTGAAGAACTGTAAAGTGCCAAATTGCAGTATTTGTATTGAATCCAGCAGTGTTTGTTGTAGCTTTTGTCTACCACTGTACAGTTGAAGGATGGTCTACCTCAGTCACTGCATCAACAAAGATCCTGAGTAGTGTCATGGCAACTTCATTACGTTGCATGTCACTTCAGTATGAGGAATGTTGATGAAATGCAGGGTGCCATTTTAAAAGGTCCTGGTGATGTCCCAAGAAGCTAAGGAATTTCTCAGTTCATCTATTCACTGAGCTCTCTTGTTCTTCTGTCACAATTGTTACTAGGAAATTCCATTTCCATGTTATTTGTTAAGAAGAATAAGCAAATAGCCATTAAAAGCTTTATGCTTGTTGAAAGAAAGATCAGTCAGCTCCAACATTAAATAAAGTCACAGGTCATTCAGCAGTCTTGTAAAGTACTTGACAAGCCTATAAATAAGGAACCATCCTGCAGGTGCTAAAGACTCCAGAATCATAGAATCATAGAAATGTAGAGTTGGAAGAGACCACACAGGTCATCCAGTCCAACCCCCTGCCATGCAGGAACACCCTCAAATCAATCCCAACAGATGGCCATCAAGCCTCTACTTAAAAACCTCCAAGGAAGGAGACTCCACTACACTCCGAGGCAGCAGATTCCATTGCTGGACAGCTCTGACTGTCAGAAAGTTCTTCCTGAGGTTCAGGTGGAATCTCCTTTCCTGCAGCTTGAATCCATTGCTCCTTGTCCTGGTCTCTGGAGCAGCAGAAAACAAGCCCTCTCCTTCCTCTACGTGGCATCCCTTCAAATATTTAAACATGGCTATCATGTCCCCTCTTAACCTCCTCTTCTGCAGACTAAAAATACCCAGCTCTCTAAGTCTATCCTCATAGGGCATGTCTTCCAGGCCTCTCACCATTTTGGTCGCCCTCCTCTGGACTTGCTCCAGCTTGTCAATATCCTTCTTGAATTGGGGTGCCCAGAACTGGACACAGTATTCAGATGGGGTCTAACCAAAGCAGAGTAGAGTGGTACCAGTACCTCCCTCGATCTAGACACCATACTCCTATTGATGCAGCCAAGAATTGCATTGGCTTTCTTGGCTGCCGCATCACACTGCTGACTCATGTTCAGCTTGTGGTCTATGAAGACTCCTAGATCCCTTTCACATGTACTGCTATCCAGCCATGTGTCCCCCATCCTATATTTCTGTATTCCATTTTTTCTACCTAAGTGTAGGACCTTACATTTCTCTCTGTTGATTTCATTTTGTTCGCCCTGGCCCAGCTCTCCAATCTCACTACCTAACTGTGTGCCTGGTTTCTCTGTAGTGATGCCTGCATTTATTTGAACAGTCTCCTAATACTTGCTAGTTCTTGAAGACTGAGGCTGTGTATCTAATATTCCATGGAGCAGGTTATTTTCAGGCATTTGCTTTTGATACAGAGGTTAATATGCCTCTAAGCCAGGGTTGGGGTCTTGTGGTCTTCCAGACCTTGGTGAATTGCAGTTCCCATTAGCACCAGCACACATGGGGCTCCTTTGTATGCTGTAAACATACCAATGACTGCAGCATTAGGAATACAGAAGCTTAATTCCATGACATGTTTAGAGTTTCTACTAACTGAAAGCTTAGCAAGTATGTCAGAATGCCTATGAAACTCTTGATGGGGTCCTTTTTTTATATCATAAACAAATATGTTCTGATACTGGGACCATATGCTCTAAATCAGTAAATGGGATCAGAATTTTCCCCTTTAATCCGTTTAGGGAAAAATGTTACAAATTTTCTTTTTTAAAAAAAGAATTTATTTTGAAATTGACAAATGGAGTGGCCTCTTGGTGTTTTGTTTTGTTTGTGTTTGTTAAAATTGATGTCTTTCTTCCTTATGTATTGATGGCTTTGGATGGACATATTGGATGTGCTTGCGTAAACTTTTATCCTATAGATGGACAAGTGGTCATTGACAGAGTTTGGAACACTTAGGCCTTTTCCGCAGACCAGTCCTGTTGTGAAATGGCCTTGGGAGCATCGTGCGATTGCGAGGACCGTTCCCCCGACGTCCCTGGAATCACGCGACACTCCCAAGGCCATTAGGGGGTGATTGCACATTATATCATTTTCAGCTCATTGCCAAAAATGATGCGCAATTGTGCATTGCTCCCGTGCCCCACAAGCACTTACCTTGCGTGCGGAGGCTCTGGAAGTGCGGCCATCGCGCTACCTCCCCCAGCGCAGCCCGCGAAAGTACCCAGCTGAGCTGCGGAAGGAAGGGGCAGAGCACTCATACTTCTTTCCAGCCAGCACAGAGCTGGTGCGGAGGGGAAGCAGAGGGGATACAAGTGCCTCTTGGATGAGGCTTTTCGCGCGATCCCCACGCGATGCCAGCGGCACCAGGTAAGGTGCAAAAAGGGCCTTAGTTTTTTGGACTACAGCTCCCAGTACCTCCCAGCCAACATGGTCATGACTAACCATGTTGACTGGCCAGGGAATTCTGGGAGTTGTAATCCAAACAAGTAATTGTTTCACACATTGGTCTTCACCTGTGAGATCCCATATATGATAATTTATAAGAGTTTTTTTTTTTACTCTTTTCTTTTTCTTTTCTTTTACTCTTTTCTTTTTACTGTTTTCTTTTTTACTCTTTTCTCTGCTCTTCATATTTATGCATCTGTTCTAATGCTTATCTGGTAGGAATTGATCACTGAATAAATGGAATTAACAGTGTAGAGCACTATAAGTTCTATGCACTGAGACTCAGAGACACAAGTACATGGCACTTTACAGTCAGCCCTCCACATTTGCGGGTTCACTCTTGCGGATTTGATTATTCATGCATTATTTGCTGTCACCTCTGCTGCCCCCCCATGCCATTTTTAACAGGGACTGCAAGCCTCAAGAGACTGAGAAACTGCAAATGAGGCTTGTAAGTCCCTATTAAAAATAGTGTGGGACAGCAGTGGAGGTGGCAGTAAGCCCCACTGGCCACCCACTTCTGCCTTGTAAAGGAAACCTGGTGTCTCAAAGGAATCCACTGTGAGTTGAGTATGGTGATCATACTATTTTTTGTGTTAAATATGGTTTAGAAGGGCCTAGAGTTATTCACGTGATTTTTGTTTTGTTTTGTTTTTTACTTCCATGACGATCCTGTTCCCCTAACCCTAGTGAATATGGAGGGATGACTGTACAGAATAGCACCCAAAAGTGGGAGAAAACTGCTGTTTGAACTGTAACTCAGAATTCCTTGGAGGATTTTGGGATTTGTAATCCAGATTTGTAATTTGTAACACATTTGGTAACAAACAAAAAAATTACTAATTTCTCAAGCACCGTTGGTAATTTAGACTGTAAAGTGGAGGAACTGAAGGCAACAAGAGGAGGGAGAAGCTAAGGAATAAATTGGAAAGAAATGTAAGATGAAAAGTATAATTAAGATAGTAGTAAAAAGAAGTACAGTGTGCGCTCTTCTGGCATGATCTCTGCACACACGAATGCAAGGTCACACAACACGTCTCTTCCATTATAGTCAATGGATGCACTGGATGCACTCCCATGCAGGAACGCACACATTGCTTTCATTGACTACAATGGGACTGAGCACTCAACGTTTTTTTGTTTTACACAGGAGTTCTTGGAACAAAACTCCCACATATATGGAGGGCACACTGCATTATTTCCCTCAGACATAAGAAAAGGGACTCCCGTACTATTTTTGACTTACATAAGAGCAAATTGGATCCATTTACTTTTAAAAATTGTCAGCAAAATGTTGCTTTCCAAGACCCATTAACAAGTGAGCCACATATAAATGCACTATTTATTAAAATATGAAGTTCTGAAAGTGTAGACAGTGGCACTCTTTCCTTTGCAAAGTGCAGTAGCTCTTTGATACCTTAGTGCAGTGAAGACTTAATAAAGATGGAGATGATGATGATGCAACAGAAATAAACAGTAGAGCAACTAGAACACTGTATATTTCAAGCTATTTAATTCCTTTCCCAGTTTTTCTCATGGACTAAAAATAAATGTGCAGAATGTGCAGGTTTGTTTGAAGTACAATTTCAAGGTATTTAACTCCTGTGAAATAATTGTTCTTTGACATTGCATTTAAAACAAATAATTTAATTTTCTTCCCTAAACTGCCTATTGGGAGAGTAATGGGAGAGTAATGCTGCTATTCTGTAGTTAATGCTTAAGCTTTATTCTTAAAGTCTATGCCGGTTCTAGAGTATTCTCCAGATAGATTTCAAAATCCACACAAACCAAGAACCCCTCTTGTGAATTTAGCTTTTATCGTTGTATATTAATATTTGAGATATATATATATATATATATATATATATTTCTATTTTCACCTGCATTTTATGTAGTAATTTTCTTCTTGGCATCATTTAAGTGGCTACAATCCAGTACCCACTTACCTGCAAGTAATCCCATTGAACTCAATGAAACTTACTTCTGAGGAAATATTTGTACAGCTATGCTGTAAGATCAGCTAGTAACTTTTGAATTAAAGAAATGTTCCGTTGAAATGTATAAACTTTCAGAAACCTGATACCACACCTGCATTTGTTTGTCCTCCAAAGTGGAACAGACTGACATATTTAATCCAGCAACAAGAAACTAAGTATTAACACTGTTCACTAGTCCCTTACGCTCAGCTAGTGAAACTCTGAAGTTCTGAAAACTCTGAACACAACAAGAAGAAGAAACATGATGCAAAGGAATAAGGAAGGACAATAAAAGTAATCTTTGTAGTATGGAAAATGTGTAACTATTTTTTTTTTTCCTGTTTGGAACATTATTGGTAAAGGGCCATAGGTATGTACACTGGTGAGAAGCTGAATCTAATTTCTGATCTTTATATTTTTACCTTTAAGAGATCTTTGATTTAGAGAGAGACTAAATTCCAATGAAAATTAAAAATGTGAGCAATCTATTCAGGAATATATTCAGTGATGCATTCCATGATATGGTCACCTCTCATACACAGGAAAGTCAAATGTGAATTTTAAGGATGTATTTGGTCCTGCTGTTGTGCATCAAGGGGAATTTCTTCTATTTCTCTTCCCTGATTAACTCTATAATACAATCTTTTTTTCATAGAGTGAGAAACACATTTCAGTTTATTTTTAATTTTTATACTAAGGCATGATTTTTTTCTAACGTGGAGATGCTTAGGTGTTTCCACAGTAGATACCTGTTTTCAGCTCAGGCCCCTGCTTGCTGGATTTACCACGCTGAAACAAGAACAGCAAGTCTTAAGTCTAGTTTCAAACTTAAATCATTTGGTTTTTGGAAGATGTTACAGAGTTTTATCATCAATGAACCATATCGTAACCACTTCCTAGGGTGACTTTTGGTGTCTTAGAGCTATGTGTATAAATACAAATAAAGGTATGTAGAATAGTGCTGACAATTACACTTTCATGCTAAATATAGTTCCTCCACATCTCCTATAATTAGAGGTGTGCTCTGAACAAGCTGAGACTGGTCCTTGCAAATCAATGATCTCCCGCTGGTACTTTGATGTGACTGAAGGAAAGTGTGCACCGTTCTTTTACGGCGGATGTGGTGGAAACCGAAACAACTTTGACACTGAGGAATACTGCATGGCAGTCTGTGGCAGCGTCAGTAAGTGGACCTCTCCGGCCTGTGGCAGTCTTTCTCTCTTTCCTATCTTGTGCCACTCTGCCTCTGCTGTTCTGTAGTGGATTTTTAAAAACTTCCCTGGAAATGTACTACCACTAACCATATCTCTGTCAGCTTCTCTAATTGCCCATGTCTTGTAGAGTGTGTTTGGCCATTAGTACGTGTCTCTCTTGCTCACTCGCTTGCTTGTTCTTTCTATTCAAGCATGACAATTGGTGACTTCTCTCATCTTGTGTTCTAGACACAGAGTGTCTTGCAGCAATGTAATGGAAACTGGGAGAGAAGGCACTTAGAGGTATCATTTTTGGTTAGAGGACTTGCTGTAGGAGTACTTTAGCTTTTGTCCATCTGTGTATTTGTTATCATGTATGTACAGTGCATAATCAAACTAGCAACGAACCACAAGCCTGTAAAACTACCATTCATTATTTTATTTCATTGCCTATCCTCTTTGAGTAAAGCAGTAGGGCTGAATCAAAATTCTGGGGCACACAAATCCACAGTTTGTAACCAAAAATTGTTTTCTTTATGAAAAATGTTACTTATACACACATATACATATATATTTTTATGTAAGCATTGTGATACTAATGTTTCCCTCCAAAAAGGGGTTTGGTGTGGAAAGTGTCTGGTTCATTTAGGTGTGCGAACCACTGCTGTATATTTGATGGTTGAAAGACTAAAAAGTTTGTCTACATTATACAGTTATAACTGTTTAATACATTTTACTGCTCATGACTCCATCGTAGGGAATCCTGGTATTGTAAATTTGTTGAGCATTTAGGATTTTCTATAAACAAGTCTAGAGTTCTCTATCTAAAAATGCTAGGCATCTCACCATGCCATAGATCCTAGTATTCTATTGGCTGGACTTATGGCAATTAAAGTGGCATGGAGCTGATACATCTGTGTGCTGCAGGTGCTTCTTGAATTGGGATGTCATGGTAGATCATGGCCTACCATGATTACTGAAGCTTTGGGCTTTAAATACTTTCCTCACTTCCTTCTCTTCCAGCGTGGTTTAGAAGAGGAGTTAGGAATCATTCACTACCATATTGATGCATTAGTGTGTTTTCTGAATCCTCAGAATTTTAACTCTGCTTTGTTTGAAACAAGACAGTTTTTAATCCATTTGAAGGTGGCCTGTTTCATACAAACCATGGTTAAAATTTATTGGATTCAAAGTAAACAAAAAACTATGATTAATTTAAAAAAGCAGAAACATCCAAAGAAAAGCAAAGGAAAGAGCCTGAGGCTTGTCCAATCCCAGGATTTGTCTGGGCTCCTCCTGATCACCAAGAACCACGGCTATTGTGTGACCAGGCTTCATTGAAAGACATTATGTAGGAGGTGATAAGAAACTTCTGTCTCTGGTTGCCCCTTCATGCCTGTATGATGTCATTATATATCACAGCGACCATATACGAACTACCTTTTGGCTGGTTCTTTAAGCTGCTTTTGCAAAGATGGAAATAAGCAGGATCCTCAGGTACAGAGGGATTATTTCATTGTGCACGTTTAATCTGCAGTGCTACACACACACAAAAAAAGTCTTATTAAACTCAGTGGGATTTGTTTCTGACTAATCAAACTTAAGACAGCCCTGTGCCTTCTACTAAGATCAGTGTATTCTCACTGAAGTGAGTGGGGCTCAGATTGTCATTCTAGCTTGTAGAGTGGGTAGCTAAGTTCTTTTCTCACTTTTTTCCTCACTCCAGGAATTTTAATAGTTAGGACAAGGAGAGTAACATTAGCTCATCGCCATTTTGCAATTGAACCTTTAAAAGTAATAGATTATACACTGCAGACTAAGAGGCAAATTTGTGCAGGAGTGTGCATATTTGTACAATTGTGGGAGTAGGATAGAATGTAATAGGATCCAGAAAGATGCAAATCTTGTCCTTTGCCCTAAATTTTCAAAGGGCTGGTTGAGGTGATACAGGTCTTTACAGTGGTCAGTTAGTGTTGATGTGTGAAATAATCGATTTGCTTACCAAAAATTACCAACACTCCCCCCCCACTTGGGTTCAAAATGCTATCTGAGAAGATTCTTTCTATTGCATATACAATAGTGAGAACTCTTGCATTGATATGTGTATAGTGCAATGAAGCCAATATCTTTGTTTGTATCTCTGCTAATGGATCGGAGTGCTTTACATATACCATAAGAAGACATGAGTCATTAGAAAAGACCATAATGGTTAGTAGGGTAGAAGGAAGTAGGAGAGAGATCACACTACAGGTAAATCAAATCTTAATCAAAGAAGCCATGAGCTTGCAAGACCTAAGCAGGGCTGTTGATAACAGGGTGACTTGCAGGTCTCTCACTTATGAGATCGCCATAAGCTAAAATGGACTTGATGGCAATTAACAACAACTATCTCTCAAGGGGCTTTTTCACAGTCCACAACTACAGTACTGTGATTCCACTTAAACCATCATGGCAACAATCTGTAGAATCCTGAGGTTTGTAATTTGGTGAGGCACTAGAGCTTTCTGGATGATAATTCTAAAAACCCTTGCCTCACCAGGATTCAGTAGGATGGCAGTTAAAGTGGAATCAAAGTGCTGTAATTGTGTGCTATAAAAGGGCCATAAGGCTGGTGTGAGTTTGTCTAATTTTCTTTGTCTCTCTGGCATTCCTTCCCCACACAAACCCCACACTTTTTTTTCTCTCTCTTTCTTCTTTTTCCTTCTCTGATTGTCTTACTGGAGTCTCTCCACACGCATGCACCCATCCATCTATCCTTCCTTCTCTCCCTCCCTCCCTTTGGCCAAGTGTTTTCTCAGATGAATGAATCTGTTTTTCAAAGCAGTATGCATGTTTTACTTTCCCCTCCCTAAACTGCAAACCTCAGGATTCCATAGGATGTTTGTTGGAAGTGGAATAATAGCACTATTAACAGTGTAGTGTGGAAAGGCCCATAGTTAAAAAGTTAGAATATGATTAAAACTGTCAAAAAAATTAATACCAGTTAAAAATATAAACCAGAGGTTCACTGACATGTTTGGTTCATGGCTCCATTAGTATTTCATTAATTTTTTTTATAGCTCCCCAGGCCAAAAGAAATACCTATCTGTTCCATTTACTATGTAGTCAGGTACACAGAACTTAAATGTGTAGCAATTGATTTTGAGCGAGGAAAGCTCTTGGAGCTGAAAAGACTTAAGCATCAATTCCCACTCTTCAAGAATGTGAACTTTTTTGTTATGTGCTGTCAATTTGGCTTCAACTTAAGGTGACCCTATCAATGAATGACCTCCAAGAGGCCCTGTTAATAGGTGAGTCTTGCAAATTCTGGGATGTGTCTTCCTTATTTGAGTAAATCCATCTGCAGTACAGTCTCCATCTTTGCCTCCTGCCTCCTGCTGGCAAGCTTCACCTCTTTTCCCTACTCATAGTCTTTTTGATCATCCAATAGCTAAATAACTGTCCTGCAGCACCGCATTTGGCACTGCATTTATGCTCAACAGAAGCTATAGTCCATCATATCTTGCTCATGAGCATACCTGAGCTTGTATATACAGGTTTCTCCCAATTGCACTTTCTGTTTTCACATGCTCACTGAAAAAAAGCTCTTTTAGGCATGCACATTGAACTTTGAATGTGTAAAGTGAGAGTGCCAAAAACTGATGGAAACATATTCCAGTTGATATATCATGTTGAGCCTGGAGAAAGAGATAGCAGAAAAAGGGAGGTGGATTTCCATTCCAAATATTTCAAAATTAATAGGTTGACAATAACATCCAGTGTTAGGGTAGTCAGTATACTGATTTGGGAGACCTCATATGTTGTGTGGCAGAACCCAAACTGTGAAACTTCCTCCCTCTCTCTTAAGCTTCAGGATGGCTGCTAGGACAATTGTAGTTCACTGACCTTTTAACATGGGTTATTTTTCTGTCTTATATTGGTATTGAATGGGTTTATCATTGTCTATTTATGGTCAATATTTAATTTAATTTTAGTAATTTCTACTGTGTTTTCTGTGTGATATATATGTAGTCAACTTTTTGCAAGTTTTGCAAGTTAATTTTATAAAGAACAGTGTGATGAAAGTCTTTAAATGTAGACAAGTTTATAGCTTTTAATGTGCTTCTGATTTTGAAGTCTTTGTCTAGTTAGTCACTGTCAGTAGTCAGAAATAGCAAGCAAGGTTCATTGTCATAAACAAATGGGACCATGTCAAATACAGAAAGACTGTTTAATTGTTATTTTTAATCTTTTAGTAAAAACCAAATTTTTCTAATGGTTTTTCATACTCTATGAGGGAGGGGGAGAAATGGAGAACATTTCAAGAATATAATTTTGAAGTATAGATTATATTTTAATATCTGTTAACTCACAGCAAAATTAGTAACAATTTAAAACAAGGCAAACTGTGCAATGATTAATTCTACAAGTTCACTCTTGCTTTTCCTATGTGTTAATCAGTTCACAGTTTACAAGAGGTCAGACTAACTTAAAGATCATGGCAGGGTTCCAGTAAATATTTAAACTCACACATAGGGCTGGCGCAGGCACTTGAAATATTTGACTTAAAAACAAAACAAATCTTGATCCCAGAATTTTGTTAACCGCTTATGAAATGTTAAATTTTGCCTTAATTTGCCACGTAGACTGTGCCTGCTGACTGAGACCATTTCCACATGATGGGGCTCTTGTCAGTCATCCTGTCGCAGTCCCGGCAGGGAAGGGAGCGCGACAGGAACACTTCTCTCTTCATGGACCAGCTCCCTGAGGAAGAGAGCACAGTGGTTCGCCTCCTCCTTCTGCAGCGCAGCCAGGCATATCCCAGGCTGCGCTGGAGAAGGAGGCGTGGCCAGCATGCTTCCTGACCTTCCACAGGACAGGTAAGTACAGGACTGTTGCAGGATTTCAGGCACTTGCCAGATTTTATCCGTTTAGCAGGCACGATTTATGGGGATGGGATGGCGCAGGCCAGCAACGACACCATGCGAAATCACAACCAGCTGACTGCTGCCGTCCTGTCCCCCTAGCAAGATAGCCCCGTCGTGTAGAAATGGCCTGAGAAAGCAGATATGAAATCTTCTGCTTGTTCTTGTGCTAGATGAAGACTAGGGTTGCTATTTTCATCACTGCATTACATTTCATTTCATCCTCATGTTAGCAGAGCCAATCAAATTAGGGCCTCCTCATTCTTTGAGTATAGTGTAACATTCTTAAAGATTTCATCATTCTGGACTTTCCGAAGTTGAATGTGAAATTTTTCCATAGCTGTAAACTGTGCCATAGCTGTAAACAAAATAAAACAAAAGTATTGCTTATTATCTCTCTCTTTTTTTTACCTGAGGCAAATGGATCACAAGGAAAAAAGAAAAAGGACAATCAGATTTACAACTTGACTGAAAGTGTCCTGGGAATCTACTTAATAATATTTTTAAAAAAAGAATCCAAGGCTTTAACAACATGGTGAAAGGAATGAATGACAACAGTCCTTGAGCTCACATCATACCCTTCCCCTTGCCTCCAGGACAACTGTGAGAAGAAATTTGGAAGTTTTTGCTTTTTAAAAAAATCCCTGTAGTTTATTGTATCCCCAAACCCAATTATTTGACATTAATGTTAACTGTGGTGTATTCAACGTAAGGTCCGTTCAAAACACTGGATGTGAAACTGGGTTCTTTAAACATACCACAGTTAACACTAGCCACAGGCTTAAATGACATACTAAACTGCAGCCAGTTGAAAATGGAAGTAAAAGTTTCCACTCTTCCTGTGCCTCAGTTAAAGAAGGAAAGAGAGCGCTTGTTGGCTAGGATGTCCAGAGGAGGCACAATTTTAAGACTTACCAAATATACCAAGAGTTGTGCATGTCACATCCTGTACCCTGATCCAAAGGGACAATGCTTCTAGGTTACTCAATGTGTTCTTGTTAAAAGTTCAAATCTCATATGCCAACTCAGAATTTTCAGTACAAACAGGTTCTTGATGGCTGTGGGCTCCACATTGTACTTTTGTCTCCTAAGAATCCATTAAGTATTTCTTGGAGGTGTTGCTGCATTGGCAGCATCTGTTTCCTCAGAAATCAAAAAAAATGATTTGAAAGGAAATGTTCCTTATCTCTTGTACTCGGCTGTTTTCCTCAAGCTGCCAACTAGAACAGAACACTGCTTTTGGGATTTTGCCAGGCATTGGTCTCATCAGTGGGTTGAGTGGATTAGCATTACCTTAATGTGGTTGGCATTAACTGTTTTACTGTTTTACTGCTGATAGGGGAATGTCATAGTTTTCCTTTTTGATTTGAAGTGGTGACTCAGTTTCTAATACTTTTAAGTTATTTTGTTTTGAGAAGCACCTGTCATAAGCAAAAGAGTTATGTTTATGAACAACTGTGTCAAATCCAAAACTGCTGCAGATGATAAAGAACTTAGAATTTGGAATATAATTATCAAATATCTTATGTGTTTTAGTATGTTTCTTTAAGAAGTCCAGGACTTAATTATTAGGGAGTGGTGGAAGCTTGAAATTTGAAAATCTAGGTTCACACTTAGGAACACTAGACTGTCTCTGGGAAATATTATTTTTAACTTCTGTTCCTCACCAAAAAATGTGCAACGCTGTAAGCATCAAACTGTTTTGTATCTCACAATTATCAACTCTTTTCTAATGATTAATATCATAGACTACAAATGGACCGTGGTTAAGCTAACATTTAATAGTGGTAAGTTGTATTTCTTGGAGATTTGATGTTTGGTCGTTGTTCTGCCTCACTTCTAGCATGTGTGGGTTTTTTTAAAAAAATATTTTATTGATCAAACATAACTGTAGCACCTTCCATACAATCTAGTATTAAGTATTCATGCTCAGTATTAAACAACCACATTTCTAGTGTATACATTGAGGTAGCAAAATCATCTACCAATACAAAACAAAAATGTAGGGACAGACATAAATGACAAAATACATATTTCCAAAATGTAGAATGGGTGGGAGGAGGACTCATTGTATGTCTATGTTCCTTAACATAGTAAGGAAAAAGGAACCCAATTTCAATAAATAAACCTGGTTCTAAATTTTTCAAGGTTTGACTTTGGGATATCATTTTGTTTGCTAATGTTACAAACCCATATCTGAGTGATTCAAGTCATTCAATCTCTTCAGGTTTTTCCGACTTTTAGTACTCAGTATATGGGTGGCAACCAGGAACATCAGTTAAAGATTTGTGATTAAAAATTCTGCTTACATCCACAAAGTTAGATGAGAACAATGTATAAATGCAGGATACAATCCTAAATATTTCTTTGATAATTTGGCACTAAAATTCAGAAACTTTAGAGCACTCAAGCAACATGTATATAAAATATCCAATGCTCTCATGATTTCCCAAGCATTGGCTGGATAATCTCCTTCCTACTTTTACTAGCTTGGTAGCAGCATAGTATCACCAATGTGAAATTTTCAGATGTTCTTCCTCTGAGCAGATCTGGAGCAGAAAGCAGAAGATTACCAGATATGACCACTCTAGACTCAAATTTTCCATCCATAGGTCCTATTTCTACTCCTTTCCAGCATCAGAATTGGGATGTGTGTTGCTGCAATGACTCACTGCCATGGGAGCCAGAATAGCAGAACTGTGGATCCAAAAATCAGTATTCTGCTATAATTCCAACTATGTCAGTTCAAAGCTGTAGAAGCTATATGAATTAATATTCTTCTCTCAGTGCTAGTGACCAAAAAAAAATAGTTAAGTCAGTTTTCACCTTGTCAGATATTTTTGAGTGACTGATTATATTGCTTTAAAATCCCATTCAATGCTTTTGAATAGTGAATGTGTTAAAGATGTGACAGACATATGAACTAATCTGAAGGTTAAGATAACAATTTAGTCTAAAGCAGGTGTGCAAGAATATTGGTGCTATACGTAATTTAGTTGTTGATTTAGCATTTGCAGTGGCATAGCTGAAATATTTTTATGAAGGGATGTACTTTATATAATTCCTACTAGAGCTAGAACTGCAGTAATATCATACTGGGACACTTTGATCTCCCCTCTGCAACCTTCTCCACCACTGGTATTTGGGGTATTAAAATTTAGTGGTGAGTCCAGTGACTATGGCCCAGGTGAGTTCTAAAGCATCCTTCTGCACCACAGAGCAGCATAAGACCACAGTACAGAAGACTCCTTCCTGCTTTCATTGCTGAAATAAGTAGCAGGAAGGAAGACACTGGTATTTTCACAGTGCAGATGGAAGCAGAGAGTTCTGTGGGCATGAAGATGCCATGGCAGATGCAAAACTGGGTTTGAAAGAACTGCATGTCAGCCACTCACCCATAGAGGATAGGGTTGAATGTGTTTGCAGAACAGAAGTTGAAGCAATTTTTCATAATTTTTTAAACAGATACCTACAATCTGTTTCACATTATAAGAAGAAGATTTATCTTTAACCTGCTGTATCTTACTCCTAGCACATACTCTAAATCAGAACTTATTTAGCACTTTGGTGCTAAGTGAGATGCAGTATTAATGCTGGCATGGAATTTAAGAACGTGAAATTAAAACTTTGAAAGAAATATTAAATGTTAAAGCATTCAGTGTTATGAAAGTGGAGCGCCTGTGAGGAAGCATAAAGATTAGAATAAAATTGTTGTGCTGCAGGACATCTGCTATTTCCTCTTCATCTCAGCCCTTAACCTCAGAAGTTTGACTGTAAAGCAGTACTCCTCTATAGTACTGCCTACTAAGAGTTAGAACTAAGTGGACTAGAAGTTGTTCATCTCCAGACCCAGTTCTGAATGGTAGAGTTCATGGAGAGAACTGATGTTTTCATATTCCTTACATTATGCTGCATGAATAGTTGTGGTTCAGGGATGCATACCTCAGAGTATCTGTGTATCCTGTCCTAATTTCAGTCCTTTTATTCAAGGAGCCTTGAATCTATCATGAACTTGTCGGATAAAGTGTGTGTGTTTTCCCAGAGATAAACCCTTCCCAGGGGACGCACACATGCATGCATGCACACGTGTATAGTGACAGAGATTTTCAACATACCTATTTTGTTGTGGTGAAAAGTCAAGGGAGACTGGATAGAGATTGCATGATCTATATGCCCCCAAAGTTCTCAGCCATTATTTAGGATGGGGTATAAATTCACGTATCTTGAATACTTTAAAGTTTGGTGGCATTACCTCTACACTTGGCCCTCCACATTTGTGAGTTTCATTTGTGCAGATTTGATTATTCGTGGATTATTTTCTGCCCCCTCTGCTGCTGGCTTGTGCCATTTTTGGTAGGGGCTGCAAGCCTCGCAAGACTGAGAAAGTGTGCGTGGCGCCAACAAATCTCTATTAAAATATCATAGGACAGCAGTGGGGGCAGCGGCAATCTGACCAGCCCCCGCTTCTGTCTTACAAAGGAACCCCAATGCCTTGAAGCTATCCAAGATGGGTTGAATATGTTGATCATACTTTTTTGTGTGATGGATATAGTTGGGGAGCTAGAATCATTCGCGGATTTCCACTTTCACAGGGGTCACAGGCCCCTAAACCCAGTGAATATAGAGGGATGATTATACAAATAGTCTCTCTACCAAAGCAGATCACAGATATTGCGTACTGTCATAGTTGTTGTATATAGTTCATCACTTGGTAGCAAATTTGCTGGTGGTGAATTTCTCTTAACTTGGCTGGGCTGGTCTTCAGACAGCAGGCATGTGGTCCACTGCTGGGTCCATACTCAAAGTCTTATCAGCTTGATGGAACCTGCTGGAGTTCATGCTACACTGTGAGCACTATTGAGAGTTCAAGATCATCTCTGCACCATGGCAGCATAGAAGGACTAAAGGTATTTAAAAATTTTAAAATTGTTAGTGGAATATCTTGTTTTCTGGCATCTTTGATTTTTTGGCAAGATTATAGGGT
Source organism: Ctenosaura bakeri (assembly GCA_948474755.1). Taxonomy (NCBI): domain Eukaryota; kingdom Metazoa; phylum Chordata; class Lepidosauria; order Squamata; family Iguanidae; genus Ctenosaura; species Ctenosaura bakeri. The sequence goes on along the minus strand of CAOLHI010000556.1, from coordinate 247,380 downwards.
CTTTGTTGCTTTGCTGTTTGTTGAAGCAAAAGAGGAAAACGCACAGCATATACATGACGGCTCATGTCTATAGTATTGGTTTCAGTCTTAGTACATGTCAGTTTTCATCACATGTTTGAGATGGAAAAAACTAGAATGCTTCTGCTAATTGTTTCAGACTTAATGACTACCAAAAAAATAATAATAAAAGAAAATAAAAGAAATCCACTGCAAAGTGGATAGTTAAGCAAATCTACACTGTGTCTTTCATGAAAGGGTTGATAAGTCCCTTGCATAAAGAAGTGTTGCACAGGAATTATTCTGTGGGGAAAAAAGGTGTGTGTTTTGTGCAAAAACAAAAAAGACTATGTTTTATGAACAGAAAATATGTCTTCCGCACAGAAAACTGTGTCTTCTGAGGATCCAATCCATTTTCTGTGGACAAAAAAGAGGAGAAGGGGGTCCACAAAAAAAACGGTATTTTCTTTTGCAGAGTAATTCCTGCACAACACTTGTGGACATCAAATATTAGGAGAAAATTGTGCAGAATTCTTGTTGATCTACTACTCTTCCTGACAGGGTTTCCTGACTGTTGGGAACCGGATTGTTTGTTTGTTTGTTTGAATGAATAGTTGTTGATATTCTTTTCATCCTGATACAGCACTGTTTCAGGACTGAACTCATTGTATCTACTCCTCTATGCACAACACATCGGCCATTTCCGCACTACAGTGTTAAACTGCTGCTATTCCACTTTCAATGCCCTGTGGAATTCTGGGGTTTGTAGTTTACTCAGACCAAAGAGCTCTTTGACTGAGAATTTGAAGTGCCCTTCCCTAAACTACAAACCCCAGAATTCAATAGGAGGTTGATAGTGGAATAGCAGCACTTTAACACTGTAGTGCGGGAATGGCCATCCACTCTTTCTTTAGGTATAGCCGTGGAGTGTCAAGCATCTACCAGGGTTCCTTTTATGTGATTACGTGAAAGACAGTAATTTTTGTGGTCACCGAGGTGTGAAGTTTACATAATTCATCACGGATTTCACCTGTTGTTGTCTATGATTCATTTACTAGCTACCACTGAAAAATATATTAGTATCTTACTATAGGTTAGTAAGATGGACATACATTTTCCTGCATACAAAGTACTGTAATCTGAATGCAAGCAAGATTTGCTGTCTTTGCAAGAAATATGCTTCCTTGAAAAAGTCTGTTTTCTCCCCATGAGCTGCTGACAAGTAAGAATTGTGCGCTTACGATGTAGAAAAAGACCTAGTAGAGCCTTCAGAAGCATACTTCTTGTTGCTTTGTTGAGACATTAATAGTACGTGCCTCAAGTTGAATGTGCCACAAATCGATGGAAGCATTTTGCGTGACATCCAGAAATTTGCTCTTGTTGGGCACAGCTGTGGGTTCTTGTTTATGCAGTCCTGCTAGTTCAGTTAGTATTGGTGCTGTTCCCTAATGTGGACTCTGAAACAAGACTCACAGTCTAACAGATAGCTTTGTAACCTTTTCATTAAGATTTGCAAGGCATGACACCTGGGTCCACAGTTTAGATTGCATAGTGGTTGCCAGCACCATGTTTGTAACTGGAGAAAGCAGCTGTTCTGACTTTTACTGATTGGGAATAAGGGCAGTGTTTTCAAATACTTTAGCAGAGAAAAATGGTATTCTTTTAAAACAAATAAAAACAAACAGGAGCCATTTCAAAAGGTGCTGTGTGTTTGGCATACAGTCTGTTTGGCATACAGATGTGTGGTTTCCTTTACTAAAATTGTAATCTGAAATAAAACTTTCATCTCCAAAAGCCATGGATGCATAAATATGATGCCCTGTTCAGATTGTGCTCCATATAGATATGTAATGAAAGGATTTGCACAGACAGGGAAGAGTGCACAGGTTTGAGTCAATATATTTAGCAACTTTACACTGGAAGATCTCAAGAGCCACAGGTAGTGACCAAGTACAGTACTGTGCAGGGTGACTGATTAAATTGATTTTGTATAAGGCATTTTATGTTACAGTTGCACAAAGGCAAATATGAGAGTGCCCCCAAATATTTATTCCTTTAGATGTATTTATCAGCTACTTACAGGCATGCAACAGTAATAATAGCATATGCCCATATCATATACACAGTACACAAAATTGAAATATAACTTTCATATTGTCTGTGAAGTACACAGTAGGTGGGACTGTGCAGAAAGACTTGCATAATTATGTTTTGGCATCTGTCTATAATGAAAAAAATGTGAAACGTTATATTCCATATAGAGAGTGCTGCAATGCTAAACTATGATTCTACTTTATTTGGCACAGTTACATCCGAAGCAATCCTGGGGTCTGTAGTTTGGGGAGGAATTAGAGCTCCCTAGCAGAGAAATGTTGCTCCCTAAACTGCAGATCCCAGAAGTTTATAGGATGGGGTCATGGCAATTAAATTGGACTCACAAGACTACAGTTGTGTAGAGTGAAGGGGTCCCCAGTGATGCCACGTGCTCTGCTCCAAACAATTGCAGAGTGGACTTGTTTAGGATGCAGCTGTGCCAGTTAAAGTGGAATCATAATGCTATAATTATGTGCACCCTCTCTATATGTGAGGTTCCCTTCCAGGAACCCTTGCATAAAACAAAAATTGTGAATGCTCCATCCTATTATTGTCAATAGATGCAGTGTGCATGTATCCATGCTAGTGTAGGCATGCACCCAGCACATCCATTGAGGATAATGGGACCCTAGGTTTTGTGCGATCTTGCATTTGTGTTGCAGAGGTCAAGCCAACAAAGACCACACTGTATGTAGCATAAAAGGGCCTCAAAAGAACCTTTCCAGACCACGTTAAAGACTGAATGAATTTGGATGGGAGTCGGAAGTCTTTGAGACCCCAAGGATTTTATAAACACAATAAAACCTTAAAACTTGAACAGTTAGCACATAGGTAGCCAGGGTAATTCATTTAAACAGAGGTGTTAATTAGCAAGAATTGATTGATTTTTAGACAACTAGGAAATACTGTTGCAAGTGATTACTGTGGAGCAGAAGTTCTGTAATCCTGTCTCAGCATTCAAGAAATGTGAGGTTCCATCGATCAGATCAAAGTCTCTGTTTTCTTTTTTAAGGATACTGTTTCTACCTCCTAGCTGAATACGTCCAAACAATGCTTATTCTATCTTGACAGAATGTAACATGATGGTTGCTTGTTGCAATGATCAGGTGATGCATTTTTAAAGAAAAAAAACTATATTGCTGAAAAATATGTTATAGAAAAAAGCTCTCAGAGGGGAGGGTTGTAATATAGTCTCTTTGGGTTCTAGGAGGTATGGCTCAGGAGTTAAATTATTTTTTAAAATGTGTGCATGATTAGTGGTGCACATGTTTTTTTAAACTAAAACATGTGATTTTATAATGTTTATGTCCTCTCGTTGTTTATATACTGATAGACTGGAATAACTCAAATCTTTGCATGCTTTCTTCATTTACTGTGAAACCCTTTAACTGTGTGTGCTTTCTCTACAATGCAGAAAAATCTTTTTTTCATAAAACTACACAAACACATACTTTTCTAGTAGTTACTTGCTTTGAATGTCCACGCTGCATTGGAAGTCTACCAGTGCTTCTGTATCTTTCTTTTCAGTAATCCTTTACCTCTTTATTTCTTTCATCAATCACCTTCCTTAGTCCCCACCACAGCTGCTAGCACTCCTGATGCTGTTGACAAGTACTTGGAGACCCCTGGTGATGAGAATGAGCATTCCCATTTCCAAAAAGCAAAAGAGAGACTGGAGGCTAAGCACCGTGAAAGAATGTCTCAGGTGAGTTGCAAATGAGTTCCTTCATTTACTTAATTTTCGCTCTTTTTTCTGGGATGTCAGCTGCATTCATTCATAATGGGAAACTATAATTTAATGAATGACCCTTTAGCTTGTTCATTTCTTCTCTTTCTTCCCTACAGCTACAAGGAGTCAAGCTTTAGTTGTGTGTGTGTGTGTGTGTGTGTGTGTGTGTTGTTTTGCCCTTCAGTGTTGGCAGGCCACATAAAGCCTTCAAGGCCATGTCTCTGGGCAGTAGGTCCTTCTTGGACCTTCCTCTGTGCCCTTTGTTGAACAATAAAAAAATGTCAGAAAAGGAGAATTAGTACTCAGGGCAATTGTTAGGAGTGATGGGGTTTCTCTGAAACAAGGTATAGGCCTCAACCTCCTCCCATATTTTTTTCTTGTTTCCCAATCCCCCATAAAAAGATTTTATAAAATATATACTTCTAGATGCTTTAGGCTATTTTGGAAGTAATTGCTAAAGTTTATAAACCTTCTATTTGAATGTTGGCTTCCTTGCCAACACTGAAAGAAAAATAATTAGTATGATATAGCCCATAGCCTGGAAAGATTATATTTGGACTACAGTTCTCAGTATCTCCTATCCAGCATGGCCATGTTGGCCTGGGGCAGGGAGTTATAGGTCTTCTGGCTTCACCTGTAGGCTATTTCTTTCTGTCAAACCACTGGAAAATACTGTTTTTCTTAGAGTTTGTGCAAGATGAAGTGATACCAACAAGCATCACTAATACTTACTTATTAAGGGGAATCTGATGCACCACAATATGCATTAAAGCTAATCATGTGAAGTTATATGACAGCCAGAAAAGGTGCTCTATAGAAATATACATCTGTATTGCTTCTTCATATGATGGTGAGGAGCCTCATTCATATCAGACATAGATCCACCCTCTTCTAGTCAGTGCTTTTAAAGGAAGGGATGAGCTTTTAAAACAACATTATTAAAAACTGCAACAAAACCCACATCACACATACTCATTTCTCTATGTCAGTTTTGTTTTGTTTTACATCTGTCTAGACAAACTGAGTTCAATTACTTTTGAAATCAATGGGGTAGAGCAATCAACATGGTGAGAATTGAGTTTCTATCTAAGAGTGGAGAATGCATGGCCCTCAAGATTCTCTTTCATTCCATTTCTTCGTCCCTTTATTGGTCAGGGTTGAAGAGTGTTGCAATGCAGCAACTTCTGGAGGGCCACAGGTTCCTCTTCTCTGCCTTTATCCATTTATTTCAAGGATAAGGAGGGCTGTCTTATTTCTTCTATTTAGTCTAATACAGATTACTCCGAGGCACCCATCTTTCTGGCCTGAAGCAAATACCTCCTTTTCACACTGGTCCTAAAGTGACTGTAGAAGCACAGTTAGAATATCTCTGGGCTTGTTTGAGCTATCCCATAATACTGATCCTGTTTTGTAGTCTTCTTCAAATAATGTTTGCATGTATTTGTACATTTGATCAGTTTGTTTGTTTGCTTCTCCATATAACAGTATTTTTTTAACAGTTGTCATGTTTGCATTTTCTTCAGTTCCAAAGAAATTCTGTAAGTCAAAAAATTACCTGCAGTAGCATGTGAATAATTCTAAAATCTCATTGTGTATAATATTTAGATCCCTACTAGTGAAGCAGGACCCTATGCTTGCAAACTATAAATAGGATTACAGTGATTATAATTTGTCTTAATAATGGATCACATTCTGTTGCTCCCTCTGTCCTTTCCCAAAACATACACACACATACCACATACACACACTCTTGTCTCATGCTGTGTGCCCTGAATTCTGAGAACTGTTTGACTTTGAAATGACTGGCTTCTTTATATCTTCATCCAGAAGTTGTCATTTTTGCAGCATGAACGAGCCAAGTCTTTGAAGTATCATAAATCTGTATAGGTCTGATAGCTTTGTGTTTTCATTAAAGAAGAATAGCTTTATAAGCACATATGGGAGAACTTCATGGTCCTGGAGCATCACATCTTAGTTGAATGTGCATCTTTCTGTTGTTTTTTCCCCTTGTTACTGTGTGTGTAGGTGTCGTCGTCCCCCACCACACACACACACCATAGATCTCCTTTTTTGACTACTCTTATTTTTTCCTAACCCTGTGATCTTCAGTAAGAGAGAGGGAAAGGGAGCAGAGGGGAGGGAGGGAGGGAGGGAGGGAGGGAGGGAGGGAGGATAGCTAGATAGATACTTTTCCCCTTTGTAGTACTAGTATGCATACATGGTATCTGGCAAAAGCAACTGCATTTTTTGATAACTTAGTAAAAATAGACCATCCAGATTTTACTTAGACAAAAACATAGTCTTCTAAAATAGACAGCTGGGAGCAGTATTTTTTTATAAAGATAATTTTGTTCAAGTTCTGCAAGGGGCTTATATTCTCTGCACCAGAGCTAAACCCTGGACTTTCATATTTACATCTTCAACCAACAATCTGAGCTGTCCTTTTTATAGTTGTGCTTTCCCCCTCCTAAAAGTTTTAGTGCAATGATAAGAGCCTGTGAAAATTTGTCCACACTAAATACTGCTTTACCACATATGCAGCAGTCTTTCTTCTATGTGTTTTAGACAATTGCCCTTGATGTTTAATTTTCATATTATCTTTAAAAACACATAAATGAGGATATTGCACTCAAAACAACAATCTTGTCTTTGTAAATTAAAACTGTTACCGAGATATCAAAATACACACTGAAGAATGTGAAAAGCAGTGGGGAACCCTTGATCCTCTAAATGTTGAGGAACTGATAGTCACCTTGTTCTTTACCAGTACCCAAGCTTCTGTGGAGTGCTGAAAGTCCCATAACATCTAGAGGGTCACAGGTTCCTTATCCCATATGTAAAGTGTAGTGTTGCATAGATGCCTAATATAAGGATCCAGTTTGAAAAAAATCATAGAATACCTCATATTCTTGGTAAGTGAATTAAGTCAGGGCTTTCAGTATCTCTTCTTTCTTTTGTGGTAGGTATGGGCAAAGGTTAGATCAGAATCTTCTGCTAGTTCTCCAGGTAACTTGAAGTATATCAGCACAGGTCTTGGACTCCCACTTGGTGGACAACAAGAACAAATGAAAAGCTTTTTCATCCTAATTAGATGGACAAATCAGATGGGAGAATAATGGAGGAAAAACAATGCATTTTTGTGTGAAAATATTTGTGATCTTGTACTGATCAAAATTCCTGACTTGAGCATATTGTCAATGGCACCTTGTTTGTTGCCTGCCTTCACCCAGCCTCATTTTTTGTACTTGGCTCTGTTTGATTAATCTTAACAGTCCTAATTTTAAAAAACAGGAAAAGTAGGTCTTGTAGAAAGCATGTTTATCCACTCCGTGCTGGAAACAGATGCAAACAAGAGCTTCAGAAGGGGTGACTAAGAATGAGAAAACTGTGGAAATAAACTTGTCAGTGGAAGTAGTCGGCTTTCCCAAACTGGGGCACTCTAAATGTTTTGGATTAGAACACTTAGAAGCCTGACCAACAACTAGGGTTGGTGACAATGAGTGGTGCAAAATATCTGAAGGACACTAGGTTGGAAAAGGCTGGTTGGTATTAAATAATTGGGTATGAAGGACCTGCTCTCTTAATTTGCAGTTCTACAAATTGTCTTTCTACTGTTTCATATTCCCAGAACACAATATGTAATCGAATTTAGTCACTAAATCTCTTAGGACTGCAGAAGAATTGCAATCCCCTAATGGACAAGGAGGTTGAAACTGTATGTGTAGAATTAAAAATTACTAAAAAAAATCTTCCTATGAATTACAAAACCTTCCATGTAAAATCTGACTTGTTTTCATACTTGCCATTGGGAATGCTCAGTATGGTTTGATGGGCAGAATAGCAGGGTAGAAAGCTGTCTCGGGGCAGTAGATCTCAGTTTAAACTGTATGGAGTAATGGGAAGCTAATCTGAGAAGCTAAGCAGAGTCAGGCCTGGTTGGTACTTGGGCTATATAATACCAAGTGCTGTAGGGTATATTTCAGAGGGAGGTGAAGGTAAATCACTTTGGGTCTTCCTTGCTTAAGAAAACCCTATGAAATTCATGGGGATCACCATAGATCGACAAGTGAAGTGACTTACATACAATTTTAGCAAGAGTTATGTGCTTGCATCCCCACATCTTTCACAAAACTCAATAATAAGAGTCATAGACCTGATTAAAAAAACAGAAAGTGGTATTTTTTTGCCCATACTTTACTCTGTAGAAAATATTTAAAATATGCAGTACTAAATCCTGTTATTCACCCTGATTGAAGTATAGTAGAACCAATGAATCAGTGGAGTTTACCTATGTGTTGACAGTTCAACAATGAATTCAATGAGTCTGCTGTAGTTGAGAGTAACCAGTAGGATTCCAGCCACAATCCTGGTATCCTTAGAAACATGGAATTTAATGTTCTTAGAAGCATGGTTGCACAACTGCTGTTTTCAATATTTGAGTGTGCCATTTAAGTTACCAACAGTTTTATGACTATATACAGGTATATAACTTGGGCCTCATATGGTCTCCAAAGTCAGTGTCTTAACTACATGGGAAAGAACACAAGATTTCAGTTTATTTACAGTGTTTTTCCAAGAACAAAAGTGTGGTCTCAAACTGCAACTACATATATACTTACTTGGCAGTAACTTTCACTTAATCATGGAATTTATGTCTGAGTAGAAATGCCCAGAATGTATTTAAAGTATACATGAAATGTAACAATACAAACAGCAAGTAAGATATTTATTCAAGCTGAAATCTCAGTAGCAGCCCTTCAGACTTATTTTACATTTAGCAGCTTAGTAATCTTTTTTAAACCAACCACACACCTCAAACCACCTTACAAAGTATGTGAATGTAATAAAGTGTGTTCATTTTCTATTTGCATCTGGGCAGGTCATGAGGGAATGGGAAGAGGCAGAACATCAAGCAAAGAATTTGCCAAAGGCTGACAAAAAGGCTGTCATCCAGGTAAAAGAAGAATGCTTACTACCAGTTAGGAGTGTGAAATAAAAATAAGTCTGTGAAATAAAGGGTTTTTATGTAACTTCAAGTGTTTCTGTTTTCTGTCTGAATAGGCAAGATTGGTGGAAGATATACAATGTAACAGTATCATGAGCATAATGAGAACTTAGCTAAATCCAGTTGTAAGTGCCAACTAAATTGACACATTGAATCAATGAGAACATAGTAAATCAATACTTATGTAGTTATATTGATTCACTGGATCAACTCTAGTTGGGACTAACAGTTGAGTTTAACTTAGTGTCTAGTAGTTGTGTGTTCTTGTTGGAATTTTGGGCTGCATCCTTAACTGTCATTGAGTGCAAGCAGATAGTGTAGTATTCTGTTAGAGACATATGTATGTGTGCCCCTCTTATGTGTGTGGGTATCCTTTGCTGGGCAATGCAGAAATTGGCATTCTTTTCCTTCATCCTCATCACCCAAAGCCTCTCCCTGCCTCCCAACTTGATGAATCATCTCAGAAACCTCCCATATAGCCATTCCATGCTTCACAGGGAGCAGGCAGAGCTGCAGAAGTGTTGTTGTTGTTGTTGTTGTTGTTGTTGTTGTTGTTGTTATTAATTTGTATCCTACCTCTCCATATGGATTGAGGCGGTGAACAACTTACAAATAGCATGTATTTCGAAACATGTCTATACATTTCCCTGTATACTGTTTCGAAACATTTCTATACTGTTTCCCTGTAGCCAGATGTGAAATGATAATATCTTTGGTGAGATCTACCAGGGGTCTTAACGTTGGTGTAGTCATTTCATGTCTGGCAGTGGGGACACAGCATCTGCAATTCTGCCTGCTCACCACCAAGTAGGGAATGACTATGGGAGCGGACTTCAAGGATTGCTCATTAAGTCGGGTGGGGGGCACAGGGGGGGCCTAGCATAGGTCTTCATGTGAACCTACAGTGCTGTGCTGAGCCATACAGGATTGCAGCCCATGTCCGAGAAATCCTTTTTATTGGGACACTTTTGTCAAAAATGCCTTATTTCTTATCCAAATAATTTTTATGTTAGTCAAGATCCAAGTACAAACTGTAATTCCGCATGACTGAATTGTTAATCTCAAGAGTTAGCAGAAATGTTAATTCCTGCCATGATGTATAAAAAGAAATATGGGAAAGACTGGAAGTTTTATAATAATATAAATTAAGAAAATACTGACCCACAAAAGATCCTTGTTAATTCAGGGCAATACTAAGAATCGGTTACATGGCATCTGGTAGTTTAATTCTCTTGTCCCTTACTTGTGATAATTTGCATTTATTTTAAAACAGCATTTCCAAGAAAAGGTAGAATCATTGGAACAAGAAGCGGCAAATGAGAGACAACAGCTTGTAGAGACTCACATGGCACGAGTGGAAGCTATGCTCAATGACCGTCGTCGTGTGGCTCTGGAAAATTACATTACTGCTTTGCAGGCTGTTCCACCCAAAGTAAGCACAATCAAGACTGAAAAAAGCATAAATTTATAACTTTATCTGTAAAACAAAGTGAATCAGGGCATAATTATTTGAGAATAAGCCCCACTGCACCCATTGAAATTTCCATTTGAGTATGAATGTGTGGAATCAGGCTGAAGGTTAACTAAAATATAGTTTGACACTTCTTCCCCACCATAATCCAAGTGATTAATCCCCGTCCCACAGCTGCTGTTAATCCCTGGGAGAGAAGCACCCGTTGACATTAAGTGGAATAGGACCAGTCCTATTATTAAACAAAATGAGACAGCTGCCACAGGCAGTATATGCTGATGGAGAAGCATGCTATGCATGATTTACAGCTTTTTCTGTGCCCCTTGAACTGCTCTTTTCGGGAGGTGGGCAATGAATAGTGTCCCACTGCCATCTCTGAAGTAAGATTCAGTTCTTGCGCTGACTTATGTATGTGGATCTGAGAAAGATGCCATTTCTTTGACCCAGTGAAAAAGTTTACTTTGGATATGCTCTGAGTAGGGCATTATTTCCTGGGTTAATAGGAGATCCAGGAGGTTATATACAATGAAACTGCAGTGTCAAAATCAAGTTTTGCTGTAAGGAAGGCAAGAAATTAGGATGTTTACAAAATTATTCAGGTCTTTTTTCCAGGATGTATTAGGTTTCATATTCATAAGTGTCTCTGTCTGATTTTTTAATCTTTAATCTTCCAGACATGTATACAAGCTTTTGCACATTATGAGATGCTGAAGTATAAGGAATCTTTTAGCCCTATGAGTTGAACAGCCCAGTAAATTTGTTCTGGAACACACATGCTAAAAATTATTTGAATTTGAATGGGGAATTAACTAATTCATACATAGGAAAGATCCATATTTGATTGTGTTCTCCACATTTGGTCCTTCAGCTGTTTTGAACTTCAGCTCCCAGAAGCCCCAGCCAGCTTGGCCAGTGGTCAAGAAATCTGGGAATGGAAGTTTAAAACCTCTGGGTAACCAAAGGTTAGGAACCACTGTCTTAAAGAACAAAAGGATGGCCATCCTTCCATCTGGAAGAAATGACAGGATCAATACTGCAGAGCTTTCTGTCTCAAATGTATTCAAGATACCATTTCTGGTGCAGCTTCAAGATGAGAGATCTTTGTCAGATACGTGACACTTTTGAGGAATTAAGCTCTGTGCCTTGGTGTATTTACACCTACTGCTTAAGTAATAAGGTCAATTGAGCACTGGACTACAACCCTGGCAACGAGGCTTTGATCGCCACTTGGCTATGGAAAAGCACTGGGTGACCTTGGGTGCATCACAAACACACAGTCCCAGAAAACCTTATCATAGGTTCACCTTAGGGTCTCCATAAGTCAGAAACAACTTAAAGGCACACAACAACAACAGCAACAAAGGTTTTTGAACCTGTCTTCTGAGTGTGTGCCCAAATACTTGTTGTCTGTGAAGTTTGAGCGTGTGCCAGATGTCAGGCCTACATATTACCCTGCATAGGACAAAACATAAACCTTTTGAAGGCACCATAATAATAATACTCATCATCATAATCATCACACATAGTGGTTAGGATGTCTCAGTTTCTTTTGAGCACAACAGCCTGCCAATAAATGGAAAGGGAGAAATCTGTATGCGTGAGCTATATAAATGTAGGTACATATTCTTGGGAGAGCCAGCCAAGTGTAGTCATTTGAGTGTTGCACTAAGACTCTGGAGATCAGGGGTCCGATCCCTGCTCAGCCAGAGAAATCCATCGGGTATTGGGTGATTTTGTACAAGTCATACTCTCTCATCCTCAGAGGAAGACAAGGGCAAATCCCCTCTGAACAAATCTTGTCAAGAAAACTTGGTGATTGGTTCGCCTTAGGGTCAACAAGTATGTTCCTGGAGGAGGACCTTTATTATATATAGACTATACCAATGAAAACATTACAGTTTCATTTCATTACAGTAATCAGATAGTTTTGCAGTATAGAGCCAGTGCTGACAAGAAATGCATAAGCCTTTGTAGTTATGTACACAAAGTCACATCTGTAAATGCTAGCTAACCTATACTCTGAGATAAATGAGTGAAAATATTTGTGTTTTTTTCTTCATGCCAGGAAAGGAAATTATTTGGTAGAGCTCAGAGAGCCCCTACTGGTTTCCAGGAGGATTTTTTTTTAAGTTGTATAGTTTTAACTCCTACACATACATACACAAACACACAAACACAGTTATATATTTTGAAGTATATAGCATTTCTTTGGATGAGTACTTAAGACAAATGGTAGCTGTTCATAAGAAGTTTAGCAGTCATACTGGCCATAAAGAATTCACCATGGCTACTGAACCTTCCAAGTTTAAGATTCCTATGGTAACTAAAAAAGAAAGTTTTACTGTCCCACTTTCATTAAAATCTGAATATGTAATGGCCACTCTGCATGCTCAGTTCATTGAGGTTTTGTTCTTCTTTTAAGGGTTGTTGTCTCTGCAACTTCCTTATATAATTTTTCCTGCACTTCAGCAAGCCTTATTTGACTAATTAGCAGTAGCACTAATTCTGGACTATGGAAAAGGAGTGATTAACGTCTTTGGGTTTTTGTTTGTTTGTTTGTTTGCATTGATTCTCAAAAAGACTTCAAAAATGATTGTAGAAACAAAATCAAGTGTGGAATGTTGTCATGTCTGAAATTCAAATTCTTGCCTTCATCGGGAACAACTATGAAAACTGGCAACAAATTTGAATTTGATTGTGCCATAAATAGTAGATTTATTTATGTCCTTTTTGCATAATGTAGGATTTCATAAAACTAGAACCTATTATTAAAATATATAATATTAAAATACATATTACAGACAACAAAATACGTCTTCTGAAAAATGGAGCGATTTCTGGAACTGAAATAAACTTGCTTTTCCATGTCAGTTTACCTGCATATCTTAGCCCTTGGGCTAATCTTAATCTGATAGTTTTTGTCCATTCTGTTTCTAGTATTATGTCTGCCTATGGGAGACATCAATGTAGCTTTACTTGAAGAGCAAAAAAACTTTTAAGGCTTTTGCTTTGATAAAATTGCAGTTGTTTCCCCCTGTTTCAAGGAATCTGCATAGTCTCACAGCTTGGAGCATTGTACTGATACTTTAGACAAATCTAGAAAGCGGACTGGATGTTCTGAACTAGCAGTGTTGTGCCCAAAACTTCTCAAAACACTTTGAAAAGCAAGCCTTGGAAACTGCGCCAAAAAAGCCCACTATATGGTTACGTTACATGGATGACACTTTCACCATTTGGAGCCACAGAGAAGAAGAACTGACCGTGTTTCTGGACCATTTGAACGACATCCACCCAAACATCCAATTTACCATGGAAAAAGAAAATGACAGAAGGCTACCATTTTTGGTGTCCTGGTCATCCGCAAGCCTAACCAGCTATTGGGCCACACAGTTTACAGAAAACCTACACACACTGACAGATATCTACACAAAAACTCCAACCATCACCCAGGACAAAAAAGGAGCACAATAAAAACTCTGGTAGACTGCTCAAAAAGAATTTGTGAACCCCACCTTCTGAAAGACAAACTGAACCATCTAAACTGGTCTCTACAGGCCAATAGTTACTCCAGTTCAGACATCAGAAGAGCCTCAAAACCCGGAAAAAACCACAGCAGTGAAGATAAGCAGCCAACCAAAGGGAATGTGTTTTTACCATACATCAAAGGGGTCATTGACCGTATAGGGAAACTGATGAAGGAACATAACCTCCAAACAATCTACAGACCGACCAAGAAAATTCAACAAATACGTTCAGCAAATGACAAAAGGGTCCTCTAACTTCTGCCAGAGTTTACTGCATACCTTGCAGCTGTGGGCAGGTGTACATAGAGACTACAAAACGCAGCATCCAAACACGAATCAAAGAACACTAAAGACACTGCAGACTGATCCACCCAGAAAGATTGGCAGTAGCAGAACGTGTTATAAACCAACCTGGACACAGATTGCTTTTTGAAAGCACTGAATTCTGGACCATTCTGACAACTACTATGTCAGACTACACAGAGAGGCCATTGAAATCCATAAACACATAGACAACAGGAAAGAAGAAACTTGGAAAGTAAACAAAATTTGGCTACTAGTACTGAAGAACACTAAAATGAAGACTCAAAAATATGCCAATGAACACCACTCAGACTCTGGAGGTCCCTCTACAGGGAACAATACAAATGGGTTGCTAATATACTTAATGCACTATTATGCTTATCCCCTGACTAACAATACTTCCTGGGGGATATCCCATTTAACAAAAGGCCATCATACAGGCCAACTGTAACATATGCAAATTACTCCCTCCCACCCAGGGACTACACAAGTATATATACTCTGACTCACTTCCATGTCACCAGATCCTCTGAAGATGCCAGCCATAGATGCAGTTGAAACATCAGGAGAAAATATTAATAGAACATGGCCTCAAAGCCCAGAAAACCCACAACAACTTTCTCAAAACTGTTGCAAACAATAATACCAATAAAATAATAATACCAATAACATTTCATCACTTTCAGATAATGCCAGTAGCTATTTTTCAAAGGAATCATTGCTCTTTAAAGCTTGCTTAAAAATCACTATTTCAAGTGATGATGCAGCTCAGAAATGGGATAAAAATGGAAAGTGCTAGAAGATCTCTGACTAGATGTTATCCTACAGGTTTTTTTTAGTTAACTGCTACACATCTGTACCTGTCATAGTAAGCCATTCTGTTTTATTTTGATACAACAGAAGTACTTGGGCCTATCTTTTATTCATGTTGTTCAAGGCTTCTCCCTTCTGGAACCAGAGGCTTTCATAGTGGAGAAACTTGAAAATTGCTTTTTAAAGAAATTTATGATAACATTTACTCTGAGGGCCCCTTTCCCAGTAACCCATTGCCATTAACATTACACAAGGGGTGGATTATAACCTTTTGTTGAACATTATCAATAATTTGAAAAGAAAACTCTTTTAGGCAGTTGAGGTCCGTTATTCTTATGGTAAAGGAGAGCGGGGAGGGGAAAGGAGAGGGAAGGGACAACTCTCCTTGCAAAGGAAGAGATCTCCCACCAAGAGGGAGGCAGAGCTTATCTGTACTTCTCAGCCAGAATGAAAAAGAATTCATTCATGTAGTCCATAGCAGTGTACTTGATCTACAGGTGAGAGGCCACAACCTTGAACTTGAAGTAGAAGGAGCTTTGACCATTGTTCCCTCTCTGGTACTGGACATCTTCAGACCCCAAGCTCAGGTCAAGGTGTGGGAAGTAGAACATCCTGCTTATGGCACTGCTGCCCAACTGGTCTAGGTGGCCTCCCACTTTGTCCTGGAGCATCTTGCAGTCTTCAGCCATCAGCAGCAATTGAGTTTGGGGGCAGTGAGGTGAGGATGAAAGCAGTGAGATTGCAAAGGAATGTTGTTATTATCCCATGAGCTCCAAAACTACATTGTTACATACAGTATGCTACTTTTAAAATTGGTTCAGATGTTTCAGTGTACAACTCTCAGAAGTCCTGACCTGCATGGCCAGTTGTCAAAGAGTATAAGAGTTGTAATCCAAAATACTGAAAGAGTTCCAGTTTGCCTCTTCCTGTTCTGTTCCACTGTAGCAGTTACAGGATGAAATAGTTTCTTTTGAGGTCATATGAGAATAACACCATACTTTATTTGGTTGTTTTTTTCTTTTACTTAAAGCATATCTTGAGCGAATAATTATAACAGGAAACTAGCAAGAGTGGGTGTGTGCAGTTTTCCTTCTTTATTCATTTTGCACACAAAAAGAAAACTGCCCACATTAGCAAGTTCTCTGTTTGCTAATGCTTCATTTGTTTTAGCAGAGCTCTCAGATGGAAATGTAATGGCCCACCTTCATTTCAGAGGCAGATTTAGAAGTTGTTTGGTTAAATTCACACCTGGTGGCACTGAAAAGTTTTTCATTTAGATATTTTAGGTCTCTGCAGATCACCAGAGATGGTTGGATAGCTTAATTGACTTGTGAGGTATAAATGTTAAAGCACAGTTAATCCTGTGCTGTTCAGTTTTATGCATTATTCCATATGCTTGTACACAAGTGGTAGCTTCAAACGAGCTTTAATTGGCTTTGAATTATTTCTTTCAAGGAGTAATCTTAGTATCTTATTTCATCTTATTCCATTGAAAAATTAGATTGTTGCTTTACTATTCAAGTGTAAATTTGTTGCCTTTTACAAAGCCTTTAGTAATTCTTCCCCAACATCAGTAATCATAATGGCTAAAAATCTTTCATATCCTCTTTTCTAATGTCTCAACTTTGATTTTTTAAGGCTTGGCATACAGTTTTACTTAAAGTTGTTTCAGTCATTTAACACCAAGATACCATACTATTTTTATGTGATGATGTGTCTTCATTTCACTCTTACCCAGTGGGGTTGTTTTTGGGCTTCTCTCATCAAAGAATTATAACCAGAAAACACAAGCTACATCCATTCCACAAGCTAGAGATTACCCATTTCTAATGTGGAATTGGAGTCTCCTTGCTCAAGCAGACAAGCATGGATTCGGAATAGAAGCCTTCATGCATATGACAGCGAGGCAGAAGAACCAACAGTTTTGTTCAGGAGAGTCATATCTTCAGTGGTGGAATGGAAAGATGCAATATACAGTCCCCAATTGATTGTCTTTTTCTCCTGTTAATGAGCTTCCAAACGAATACTGTTTTTTGCTCATATTCAGTTGTATCTGCACTTCAAATGACTGTATATCCTTCCTAGCAGAAATGCTGGTTGCCTTGTTGCTTATAATATGAATGATGTATGTGTATGGTTTTGTCTCTGCAGCCTCGACATGTATTTAACATGCTGAAGAAGTATGTGCGTGCTGAGCAGAAAGACCGACAACATACACTCAAACATTTTGAGCATGTCCGTATGGTGGATCCTAAGAAAGCTGCCCAAATCAGATCTCAGGTAACACATGCATCACGTAACCTGTTTTCATATTGTTTAAATATAAGCTTTTGTTGAATAGGAAGACTTTTATTTATTTTTTTAAGAACTATGCAAGTCATGCAGTATATTAGTTTTGGTTATCTCTCTTTATATATTAAAACTGTGTTGATATTTGTTAGATCTATGATACTCTGAAACTTTGAATAAATGTGATCCCGGTATTTCGGTAACACTTTTTAGTATGACCTTTATCATTGATTAATCCTGTTTTACAAGGAATTATAATTTGGAGTAATTGCCTTGTAACATAAGCCATGATGCAGTTCAGAGCTTTAATCTCTAGGGAATCAATTTAAAAATTGTTGTGGAGGCAACCAGAAATCCTATACCTGTATGAAAACAGTGTGGGACCCATATTTGGGTAATTTTAATCACCTGAGATGTGATTCTTTGAAAACAGAAGTGTTTCTCTGTCTCCTTAAGTTTAAGATTTTCTCTTTGTTTCATATTTATTTGGATGCTTTCTTCTTCTCCCTGCTCTGCCCCTTTCAGTCTCCAGGGCAGAGGTGAGTATGTGCCAAGGGTTAGAAGCCTATTTTTAGCACCTCCGCTCCCTTGTCAGACCACAGTTCTGTTCATTTACAGAATAAAACAAAATATTTTCAGTTGAACAAACATGTTTTGAGCCAAGGATTGAGAACTCGATATGTAAGTGCCAACCTTCCTTAAGGGCAAGGTAGGCAGGTTCAGTCAAAGCCGATGGTGTCTTCCTACTAAAGACCTAGAAGGCTAGAGATTCCTACATCTTTCTGTGACTAACCTTGTGTCACCATGATGACATTGGTTTTCATAGGAAACTTTAACATGAGTTAATCCCCCTTGACAAGAGTAGCAGCAACTACAAAGCATACTGTTGAAGGAATCTGACAGAAAACCTTATCCCCTCAAAACCTACGTGACAGGAGCGACTTACCTAGTGACTTCCAAATGGATTCTCGACTGTAAAATCAATAAGGGGTTTGATTGGGCTATGAATTGTCTTGTTCAGTGACATACATTTAGAGTTGCAGTTGGAACTGCCTGTGTTATGGTGAAATACATTACTTCTCTTTGCCATGACGTGGAAGCTATCACAATTACATACCATGTTGCTATTTTTATTTTATTTTTTGGTAATTTCTGTAGGTCATGACACACCTACGTGTGACATATGAACGCATGAACCAGTCTCTTTCCCTCCTTTACAATGTGCCAGCAGTTGCTGAGGAGATTCAGGATGAAGTTGGTAAGTTCTTGAGAAGGCTGCTGTCGTAACAGAGAGTTTTAAACTGCAAAAGAGCAGGAGGGGATGAATTTAAACCTACTTGGACTCTCGGTATAAAGGGAGCGGTGATAAATGAGACTAGAAAGTAAGATTTCTTACTAGAATGGTTAGAAGTAGCTGTGGAAGGGACAGAGAATGAATGCAACGTACTTTATTAATGACACAATACTAGGAAAGATTGCCTGGAGAATCCATGTGTAAAGAAGGAAAACAGTCTTCTGTCTTGTGCTCTGGTAGTCTTAAATGATGGTGTTTTGAATGGATGGCTTTGCTATATTTTTTCTTGTAACATATAAAAATTTTGGTGTTGGAAGCTGCCTTCTGAGTTCTATTATGGAAAGAATATTGGTACATAATTATCCAAGAATGCTATAATCACTATCTAAATTGGAATTATTCCTCATAGAGTCAAAGTCCCCTGCTATTGCATTTGTGCTAGAATACACCGTTGCACAAAGAGTTGCACGTTACTTTGCATAACCCACTTACGCTAGCATAATAAAATATATGCTAGAGACCACTCTTTTCTTTTCTTTTCTTTTTTTTTTGTGCACTCACATACTGGTATGGTGGTTTTGGAATAGCATAGTAACAATTGGATAAAGCCTCAAGTCTCCTTTAGGATTTTTTAAAAAATAGATATTCAAAATCAGGTTTTATCCTTTTTTCTCTCTTCCTGACTGGATGGTGGAGAAAGAAACATCACTCTATTCCAGAAACTAGAACTGGCTTTCTTGGGCACTTTAGGTACACAAGTCCCTACCTCTAGTCCTCCATCTTGGCACACCTTGTGATCTAGCCTATATAACAATAACTGTGCTGTAAAGCAGGATCCAAGCCTTTATATTTTAATCATTAGAAAACTGTGAATGCTTGCTGTGTGGAGCAGATTTTTCATTTCATGAGATGCAGCTGGATGTCCAAAGGCATCTCCTTTCCTCAGGGTAGTTAGAAATTCTAAAGACTTGGCAATAGGTAGGATTATGGTATTTAATGAATTTCTAGCACATAGCAAAAATCCTATGCATATTTCAGTATTTGTGATGGTGAAAGAGTTATGAACATCTGCCTTGCATGTGGTTGCTGAATTCTTCTACCTCAACAGATGTTTAGTTTTGCTTCATTACCGAGCTCCTTGTATAATTAGGTGGCACGCTTTTTGCTATCCAGGCTGAATCTTCACTACTGAAACTTGTACACTTTTCTGCTTGTTCTTTCTGTGGATTATTTGATCAATAAAGCATTCTGCACTTCTTTTTGTTAGTCAGATGGGTATTTGACCTGTATGCTTGTAAAGAAATGACAACATAATTTTTTTAAGACAAAGCAGTATATCAGAAAGAGAAATTCAGCAGCCTTGATATGTAGATGTCACTATTGTTTATTCACCTTGTTTTGTCCATGTTGTATAGATCAGTGCTACTCAAACGGGCAGACCCTGGACTGGTGCTGGTCCCAGAATAATTGACTGCCAATCTGGCAAGTTTTCAGGAAAGAAAGAAACAATTGTTCTCAATGGGTACAGATTTAGTGGCAGTCCTTGGCACATCAGAAAAAAGTAACCACCAGCCCCCTACATCAGATAGCTTGAGAAGGCTGGTGTAGATTTTTCAGGAAGGAGTACTCAGCACGGTTAAACTACTTACGGAGGTATAGAACGAGAAGCTACCACAAAATTAAAATTACATGCTTGTGAAATAGGCAAAAAAATTCATGGGAAAGTGTATTTTCAAATACAAAGAATAATTCATTTCAGTTACATATCAAATGTCCTTATCACATGTTGTGGTTTTGTCCTGTTGTGATGTGTTCCTTTCTTATGTCCTAAAAATTGAGATTTGCTTTAGTCACAAGCAAAGAATTTGCTTTAAGAATTTGAATTGTACTAAAATGCAATATGATAGTATTATTAGCAAAAAGGGCTTGTTGATGAGTCTATAAATAGCTGGGCACCAGAGTTTCCCATAGAAACCCAACTGAGTTAGAAGAGAGTATTGGGACCATCAATATCTGGCAACTATGGGAGCCATTTATTACAGAACAAAAATCAAGCTGTTCAGGGAAGAATGGTGTATTGAAGCAAGAGGCAAATGGGGAAGTGGCTTGGCAAAATTGGGGAGAAACAGTGTAGATGATATATCGCTGCACAGAGACTGCCAAGTATCATTCCAAGACTGGGAATGCACAGTTTGAAATCTGTTTGTCTTAGGGAAGAGAGGGGGGAAAAGTACATTGCAACATATTTTAAGTGATTTGGTTCAGCTAATTTAGGAATGTATACAGCAGGGAAGTTTCCCACCTCCTACTCCTCTCCTGCAGCTGTCTGCATAACCTGAAATGCTTCTCAGCTTATTGGCTTGTCTGAAAAATGAGGTATTGGTGTCTGCTACAAGTGAGGAAGACAACTCTAAATGAGACTTCTCTCCTAAACTAGATTAGCTTCTGGAAAAGTATGGAAGAAGCATTTCCCTTCTCTTCCTCTTCCCCATTTCTGCTCCATTCCACACTGTTCAGTGGGAATGACTATCTATCCTCAAGAGTAGCTTTTTGGCAGGAACAGGTGGCTGAATGGGGTGGATGAGACAGGAAACCTCTTCGATGAAGTTCCTTAAGCTAACTTGGCCTTGGATCCAAGCCATTAATTTTTCTGGATGATTGTGTTTTATATTTTTTTAAGAAACAAAGAGTCATGAGTCACCCTTAAGGCATTTTCTTTACTTTTACAGAATGATTTTGTTTTATTAAACCTATCCAGACACCTAAAGAAGACTGGAATGTTGATAAGCTTCATACTTCAGCTATGCTAAATCTCTGTTCCCGGAGATGATTAATGACACTGCCCTTTGGAATTTGCCTAAACTTATTCAGATAAGATTTCTGCTACAGATGCAGTATCTGTGCAGGCGTTTTATTAAAAAGAAAGAAAGAAAGAAAGAAAGAAAGATCAAAAGCTATGTGAGGTGCAGGAATTCCATCCTCTTTCTTTAAAATCAGTTTCAGTAGTTCCTGTTCTATAAGAGCAATTTGTTTAGAAATTTTGAATCAATGAAAAGGGCAGTGTAATATCCCAGCACTCATATGTTACCACAAAATTCATCTAAACAAAGGTTTGACACTTTTGGTGGAACTGGGCAATTTAGCTTGAATACTGAGAAGTGGAAGAAACTAGAGAGCTTTGGTAAAAACCTTCAAAGAGATGAAGATTAGCATGGCAGGAAGCTGGGGCAGAGACCTTGGAGCCATTCTTGAAATGAAAACCAGCTACCAGTGTCTAAGGATAGCAGCTACCTGCTGAGTGTTTTTGTACATAGCATCTAAAAACAGAGGCACATTAGACTGTAACCGCATCCAGACATTCTTAAAGCATCTTTCTAGGAGAAAGAACACATTAGCCCACCGTTCTCTACTATATTTGTGCAGAAGTGAGAGTCTAAAAAAAAGGAGATATTCTGCCCATGATTTGGAATTCTAATTTTTCAGGGTGCCAGATCTCCTGGAGAGCTTGTGCAGATATAGGAGACTCTCTAGAGGGGACAGGTAGCATGCTGCTCTCCACACATGTTTAATCAGCATGCTTTAAGAACACCTGAGTAGGGCTATTAGTTTCAGGTATGGATGTTGGGATACACATTCATATTCATCACAGAAAATGGTCTCACCACACAATGGCTCTGAGAATTCTCCATATTTTTCATGAGCAGTTAGAAAAAGGTGAAAGGTATACATATCACTAGCGGTGTATATGTGAAGAAGGAGGAGCTGGATGTTGTTTTAATTCACAGTTATCTCCTCTTAGCTTTTTTCACAAATTTACCCAAATTAGCCAAAATGCCATGAGGGGAGGGGCTGTAAGAGCAGGAAAATTACTGAACTAGTCTACTAAGCTCTTTCTCCACACTGTCTTCAAGTAATTTATAACATGCCAATTTTGAGGCAAGTACATTGTGCAGACTTTTTCCTAAGCTCTTTTTTCCCCTATACTTGTGCTTGACAACCAATCTGAGGAAGTATTTTAGAAGACCTAAAAGCTTGTGCAAAACTTTGTGAATTTTGGGTTAGACTTAATAAAACTGTTGCCATTGTTGTGTTTCTTTAATTTCTGCTAAAAGGAAAGATAATTGTTATCAGCAACAGACTATTTGAGGCAACCAAGATTACTGTGAAATTCCTTTTACTCTCATACTTTTCCTGTTTGTTGGGCAAAGAAGTTCTTCGCAGGCAGAATTCTCACAGGATGTGGCTACTCTCATGTGATGTATGTAATGTGTAGTTTGGTATTTCAGTTTGGTAGGTCTGCTCAGACCAACATGTGAGATTTGACTGCAGGGTCATAACCCCCATACCAAATCCCTAAATTTCTAAAAGTAAGTTTTTCCATTGTTATGTATCCCATAACTTGCTGCCAGCTACCAGTCTTTTATGTCAGAGTAGTCTCACTTTCAGTGGGCCAGATACACACATGTAGTGATGTAGTCTGCCATTCAGTCCTACTAAAGACTATCTGCTGGATTGTGAGAAGGGCAGATGAGATGCCATGTTTTATGGACAGGTAGTGATCAGCAGGATTATGTTTGAATTACATCTGCATAGCTGGATTAAGAGAGTTTGGGTTCTTAGGACACCACAGTCAGACCTACATTAAAAACAAAAGCTATCATGCATTAGTAATGGTCTGTTTTCATGTAAGGTGATCTGCTCTAGGTTTTAATGTGAACTACCTAAGGTGCTGAACTCTTGCCCACAAAATGGATTCAGCACCTTGGATAGCTCTTTTAAAATTTGAAAGCTTCCTCCACCCTGATGACATCTCTGACTAGACACATATGCTCATGTAGAAAGTTTTCCCATTGAAATGTGGAAGTAATTAGCCACTTTGGTTCCTAACATTCTAAGAAACAATTTAAATAGGTTATTATTACAGAAATGATAGGCTTATTTTGAAATAGGGTTGCTATAAGCATATGGAGGAGAAAGACTCGTCTTCATGCCCTCACTGCACTTAGTCTTCGTGGTCTCTGTGCCTTCATACACTAGGAGCTTTAGCGCCTGCGCGGTAGCGTTCGGAAACTTCTAGAGCTTGTTCGCTTGGCGGGAACCCCTCCCCCACGCCGGTACTGCGCATGCTCCTCCCGCCGAGCAACGGTCTCTCCTCAGTTCTTTCTCGTCCGCCGCCGCGTACGGAAGGTTCTTTAGTTTGTTCCTCTCACGTCGTGCTTGGCTTGCTGTTTTTCACGGTTTTACGGACTTTCGGACTGTCTTTGACCTCTCTTTCGGACTCCCCCTTCGGTTTTCGTCTTTTTGGATTTCGGAGTTTGGCGTTTCTTCGTCTTATGTCCGCGCTCTTTAAGAAGTGCGTGTCCTGCGGCCGCAAGGTTGCCCTCAACGACGGCCATAAGGAGTGTCTCTTCTGTTTGGGCGAGTCCCACAACATCCGGACTTGCCCAATTTGCAGGGATTTTACTCCCCAAACTCTTCGCAACCGCTCCGCGAGACTCAAATCTTATTGTTGGGAACAGTCTCTGCGGGCGATAGACGAGACCTCCACTTCCAAGATGGCCGACAAGAAGACGACCACGCCATCGACGGTATCGGCGGCTGCCGTTCCGTCCACCTCGTCGGTATCGGGCTCGGTACCGGCGAAACGCCGATCTCGGCGTTACCGAGGATCCCGAAGCTGTCGGCGGCCGCCAAGTCAGCGAAAGGATCCTCGACGGCGAGGAAGGCTGAGGCTCCCCTTACGGAGACGCCTGCAAAAAAGCGCCCTGCTCCGGACGGAGGCAAGGGCAAGGAGAAGGAGAAGAAGAAGAAGAAGAAGGAAAAGAAGCGCTCCCCGGCTGGGGACGCTCAACCTCCTACTCCTCCTCCTACTCAGCAGCCTTCCAAAGGGCGAGGCGAGTCCGTCGACCTCTCGGAGGATGAGATCGAGGACGTTCCCCAACAGCGCCCGAACTCGCCTGTGGCAGACCCTCCAACCCTGGTGGAGGAGCGCCACCGCCCTCTAGCCGTCGCA
Organism: Ctenosaura bakeri; assembly: GCA_948474755.1. Classification (NCBI taxonomy): domain Eukaryota; kingdom Metazoa; phylum Chordata; class Lepidosauria; order Squamata; family Iguanidae; genus Ctenosaura; species Ctenosaura bakeri. The sequence goes on along the minus strand of CAOLHI010000556.1, from coordinate 222,848 downwards.
GGTCGGCCGACCTGCAGCAGAGAGAGCCCTCTGCTTCTCCGGAGCGGCGTTCGACCTCCTTCAGGTCCCGGTCCCGCTCTTCCGAGCGTCCGGTGGCCTCGCCGCCTCCGAGGGAGACAAGAGAGGAACAACCTCGCTCGTCTGCCTCCAGATACACCTCGGCGTCCTACGTGGCCAGGTACGCGAGGGAATCTGAATGGAGAGAGCGCCCGGCCTCCTATCGGTCGCATTCGCCATCGTACCGGGATCGGTACCATCGTGGCCCGAGTCGCTGGGAGACCTTCCGGAGGTCCCGGTCACCTCGTCGACAGCGCGAATCGCGCTCGCCTAGAGGGGACGAGGCTCGGTACCGTCGACGCCGAAGCCGATCTCCGTCGGACCGCCGCTCCTTCAGCCGCTCTCCCTCCCCTCGATATCATAGGGCGAGGGAGCCTTCACCACGGTATCGGGCGATATCGCCACCTCCTAGGGTCACGGCAACGGCGACGCGCCCTACGGAGTCGGTGGTGACTGAGCGGGCTACGACGACGTCAGCCTGCCAGACTACCCCGGTCACCACCAAGAGGGTGAAGTCAGTGGTCAGCCATCCCAAGCGGGACGCTGCTGCTACCACCGCCCCGGCTGCGGAGAAGCCTAGGAAGGCAACACCTGCGGCGACTACGAAGGAGCCGGAGAGCGAGCGGCGAGAGGACTCACCGAGCTCGGAGTCGTACGACTCGAGTGCGGAGTCTGAGGTGTCTGAGGCGGCCTCCCAGGAGTCTCCTCCGTTGGGATTCGGGGACCCGATCCCAGATTCTGCTCCAGAGGACGTCCACCAGTTCTCTGCGATGCTGCTCCGCATGGCCACTACCCTCGGCCTTAAGATCGCCGATGCGGAGCCGGAGGATGACGATCCAGCCTTCTCCGTCTTCGAGGAGAAGCGACCTTCCACGGCCCCGCTGCCTCTCCTGCCCCGGGTATCCAGACTGGTGAAGGCCGCCTGGGATAGACCGGCCTCGGCTCAGCCGATACCGCAGCGGTTAGAACACCTCTACAGAGTGCAGAAGGATAACGCCGGTTATCTATTTAATCACCCTGCACCGAACTCTGTGGTCGTCGAGTCCGCGCAGACGAAGGGCTCCGGCAGGCAACACACCACCCCGCCGGACAAAGAGGGCAGGAAGTTGGACGCCTACGCAAGGAGGTTCTATTCAGCTGCCTCCTTGCAGATCAGGCTGTCCAACACTCAGGCTTGCCTCGCGGCATACCTGAAGAAAGTGCTCGATCGCCTGCAACCGGCGATGGAAGCGGTACCGGAGGACATCCGCCAAGCCTCCTCCGTGATCTTCAATGAGGCTATCTCCATCGCTCGGCACCAGATGGCCTCCTCCCGGCACGCAGTGGAGATCGCCTCCCGGGTCATGGCGGGATCCGTCGGCCTCCGCCGCCATGCTTGGCTGCGACCGGCCGACATCCAGGAGGACACCAGAAGGAGGATTGAAGATCTCCCCTTCGACGGTGAAGGCCTATTCAATTCGTCCACAGACGAAGCTTTGGACAATCTCGTCAAGGCGAGACTGACCGCAAAAAAGATCGGGCTGCAGCCGGCCACGCAGGCCCGCAGGGCCTCCACCTTCCGCCCATCCTGGCGACGATCTTCCACCTCGTCGTTCCAGCGTTCGGCCCAGTCTGGACAGTCGAGACCGTCCTCCGGCTCATCGGCCAGACGCACGATTAGGCGGCGCCCGCCTTCGTCGAAGAAGTCCTCCTCCGAGACAAAGTCTCGGTTTTGACGTGCCTGGCAGGACCCACCAATACCCACTCTTCAGCCTACCATCAGCGCTCGGAGACCGACCGACTCTCGCTCGACACCTAGCGGAGTGGCAGTATGTCACTACGGACTCTTGGGTGCTTTCCATCGTCCGTCTTGGCTACGCCATCGAGTTTCTCGATATTCCTCCTCGCGGCGTTTACTACTCCACGCCGTCGAGTCCGGCCCTCCTGGAAGAGATCCAATCCCTCCTCCAGAAAGGGGCGATCGAGCAGCTCCCGCAAGAGGCCAAGACCACCGGCTTCTTCTCCAGGTACTTCACGGTACCGAAAGCCGACGGTACCCTCCGGCCGATCCTAGACCTCAGAGGGGTGAACTACTACATCCGCCCCAAAAGGTTCAAGATGGTCACGATACCGTCGATCCTACCCTTCCTACATCGAGGGGACTGGTTCGCCTCCATCGATCTCCGAGACGCATACTTCCATATCGCCATTCGCCTGCAGCACAGACGGTACCTCCGCTTCGCAGTCGACGACACCTGTTACCAGTACAAGGTGCTGCCGTTCGGACTCTCGACTGCCCCAAGGGTCTTCACCAAGTGCATGGCCCCGGTGGTATCCTACCTGCGGACGAAGGGCGCTTCCGTCTTCCCCTACCTCGACGATTGGCTGTTGGTGGCGTCCTGCAAACAGAGACTTTACCACGACGTCCACATGACGTTGTCACTCCTGACCCGCCTTGGTCTACGAGTGAATCCGAAGAAGTCCCACCTCGAGCCGGCGAGGATCTTGGACTTCATCGGGGCGACGCTCGACTCGACCTCCGCCAGGGCGTACCTACCAGAGTCTCGAGCACAAACCTTGATCCGGGCCGCCGCTCACGCTCATACGGCCCCGACATTATCTGCGAGAAGCGTCCAGCAGCTCTTGGGCTACATGGCTGCGACGACCGCTGTGACATATCTCGCCAGGCTGAGAGCAAGACCTCTTCAACACTGGTTCGTCCGCATATTCGACCCCCTGCGAGACGAACAGACACTCCGACTGCAGCTGCCGGGAGACGTCCGCTCATCCCTCCGATGGTGGCAGTCGCGACGCAATCTCATGTCAGGGATGCCTTTCCAACAGCCGACACCGAAGGTGATGGTAACGACCGACGCCTCCCTGTATGGATGGGGTGCCCACTGCGGCGATCTCAGAGTCCGCGACAGATGGACCGACGACGAGACCGCTCTCCATATCAACGCGCTGGAGCTGCTCGCCGTCTGGAAAGCCCTACGGGCGTTCCGCCATGCCGTGGCGGGGCGCACGGTCCTGATTCTGACGGACAACACCACCGCCGTCTGCTACATCAACAGACAAGGTGGGACTCATTCCACGACCCTGCTCGACATCGCGCTCGACCTGTGGGAATGGTGCATTCGCCTGCACACGCATCCCGTGGCGGTTCACCTGGCCAGGCAGGAGAACACCACGGCAGACGCCCTCAGCAGGGACACCTCATCCCATCACGAATGGTCTCTCTCCGGAGAGGCGTTCAGACTGATTCGGGACCGCTGGGGCGAACCATCGATCGACCTCTTCGCGACCAGGGAAAACGCGAAGTGTCGCCGATTCTGTTCCAGAGCGGGCCACGATCGTGCCTCCATCGGGGACGCTTTCCAGTTTCCGTGGACCGGGGAACTCCTCTACGCGTTCCCGCTGTTCCCGCTGCTCGGCCGGACGATATCGAAGATCCTCGCCGACCGAGCCGACGCGATCCTGGTAGCCCCGTACTGGCCGAGGCAACATTGGTTCGCACCCCTGCTACAAGCCGCGCGAGACGACCTGCTCCGGTTGCCACCGACACCGGACCTGCTCTCCCACTCCGGCGGCCGAGTCCTCCATCCGGACCTGCCACGCCTGGCCCTCCATGCCTGGAGGATATCGCACTAGACGATCCCGTGCTCGGTACCGTCCTCGTCGCGGCCAGGAAGGAATCCACCCGTCGCAACTATCAATACAAGTGGCGACGCTTCCTGACCTTCGCTAACGAGAGGAGTGAGCCGGTATCGCCCGCGGGGCTCTCGACCGTCCTGCACTTCCTCCTGCACCTCCGGCAACAGGGCCTGGCGTTTCCATCCCTGAAGGTGTATCTCTCCGCGATCGTGGCATACCAACCGCCACGATCTGCTGCCTCGGCCTTCTTCAGGAACGATACCGTTAAGCGGTTCCTGAAAGGACTTCATCATCTCTACCCGCCGGTATCGCCGCCGCTACCGCCGTGGTCCCTCTCGCTGGTGCTCTCGCAGCTGACGAAGCCACCCTTCGAGCCAATGGCGACCTCGGATGACAGGCTCCTGACAATGAAAACTGCCTTCCTGGTAGCGGTGACCTCAGCGAGGCGAGCGGGTGAGATCACAGCTCTTCGTTCCGATGAGCCCTTCGCGGTCTTCCACAGGGACAAGGTGGTCCTGAGACCTGACATCTCGTTCCTGCCAAAGGTGGTGTCCAGTTTCCATCTCAACCAGGACATCATCCTGCCTGCCTTCTTCCCGAACCCGACGACACCGTTGGAGCGGTCCCTCCACTCCCTGGACGTGCGTCGGGCATTGGCTTTCTACAAGGACAGGACTGCTTCCTTCCGACAGACGCCGCATCTCTTTGTTTGCTATGGGCGACGTCGGAAGGGCCTAAAAGTGTCCACCCAGCGCTTCTCCAAGTGGGTGGTGAGGACTATTGAACTGGCGTATGAGCTCGCGAGGAAGCCTCCGCCAGTCCTGCTTCGAGCCCACTCCACCAGAGCTGTGGCTACTTCTGCGGCCCTCCTGCGAGGAGTTGACCTGCATGAACTCTGCCGTGTGGCGACCTGGTCCCAACCATCGACCTTCGTGCGCCACTACAGGCTCGACTGCCGGTCGCGCAGAGATGCCCGGTTTGGACGTGAGGTGTTGGCTTCCGTGCTGTAGGACCTGACCCGCCGTCCGACCGGTAAGCTACACAGTCTCCTAGTGTATGAAGGCACAGAGACCACAAAGAAGAAGAACAGGTTGCTTACCTGTAACTGTGGTTCTTCGAGTGGTCATCTGTGCCATCATACACACCCGCCCTTCCTCCCCTCTTTCTCAGGTCCCTGTAGGTTCTACGGCGGACGACAGAACTGAGGAGAGACCGTTGCTCGGCGGGAGGAGCATGCGCAGTACCGGCGTGGGGGAGGGGTTCCCGCCAAGCGAACAAGCTCTAGAAGTTTCCAAACGCTACCGCGCAGGCGCTAAAGCTCCTAGTGTATGATGGCACAGATGACCACTCGAAGAACCACAGTTACAGGTAAGCAACCTGTTCTTATACTCATTTCACTTTGTCACCAAATGGCTTAAAAACAATAGATTCCTTTGGCAGGTTGGTGTTCTTGTCCAGGAAATTTGTTCTTTGGGTTCTTCCGGCTTCCTTTTCCTGCTTACCTACCTACATAATGAAATATCACAGAGATGTCTTGTCTGGCACGCACGGTAGCATTGATCCCAATTTAGAAAATGAAGGAAGTGCTGACGTTGACACTAAATGAATATATGCTGCTGGAACTGACTCCCCCTGGGTTCACTGGATGCCAGCGAGAAATTGGATCTTTTCCATGTGTTTCTTTCAGCAACAGAGCTGGATGATGCAGAGACAAGTGAGTTGCCAGGAGGGTATTGTCAGTGCTGGTGATAATCACAGCACATTGAGGCAACACATGCTGTAGTTCAGATCGGGTCACACTTATGGCTGACAGTCCACACAGCTGACTAATATCATTCATTGATAAATCCTTACCCTGTGGAAATTCTGTCTCTGCTATGGAGTAAGGAGTAAGGAAATAGAAATGTGTAGAAAGAGAGAGGAGGCCTGTAGTTTACAGAGGCCTGATCTGTGCTATTTGTATCAGAGCCATTTGAAGCAAAAGTTTAATAAATTAGTGTAGAGAACACAAAGCATCGGCCCACAACAATGTGATTTGTTCCAGAGTCCTGCTTTTACTACCATTGTTTCTAGGTTTTATTTTCTGTCTTTCTCTTAACTGCTTTGGTATCTGGTAACTGCTTTGTTCTTTGAAATAGGTTTTAAACTAATCCTGTATTCTCTCAAGTAATTGTTGTAATATATTAGCTCAAAGTACATTCTTGGTTGATTTTTTTCCAGATGAACTGCTTCAAAAAGAGCAAAACTATTCTGATGATGTCTTGGCAAACATGATCAGTGAGCCCAGGATCAGTTATGGAAATGATGCCCTCATGCCATCATTGACAGAGACAAAAACAACAGTAGAACGCCTTCCAGTCGATGGGGAATTCAGCCTAGACAATCTTCAGCCTTGGCATCCTTTTGCAGTTGATTCTGTCCCAGCAAATACAGAAAATGAAGGTAATGTAAGCAGACTGAAGAGTTGTTTAAATGGAGATGGTGTGCCATCATAGCTGATTTATTATGAGAAAAGCTTGACCTCTGTGACTCAGGCAACATTGTTCATTTTGAGTGGTGAAAGGTCTACCAGAGTAGCTTACCTTTTTTTTAGGTCATATAGACATTCAGATGCATGGTAAATCTTAACAGTTGAAGTTCATGTACTGCTTTGAACAGAGAAGCAGTCAAAATATACATGAGCTGTCTGACCCCACTAAAAAATTAATGTGGCAGACTTCTCAGAATTGGGTGCAGCTTGAAATAATAAATGTCTAATTAAAATGGATGCTTTGAGCTGCTAAATATCAAGTTACTGCTACTGTGGAAACTCTGCAAAGTGAAATTTAGAGGAATATGGTTCATCAAACATTACCAGGCTAGCTTATTTCAGAATTGCTTTTGTTAAAACTTCTTTGATAACTGATCTGCATACTTCCTCCATTTTGACAAATAGTACTAATAATACTAGAATTATAAGATGGAGATAAATTATTATAAATTATACTTGAATAACTACTTGGAGAGAGAATTATGGACTTCACTGAACATGAAATATGTGCAGTTTCCTCCACTTAATGTAATTGATAAACTTGATAAATTGATAAGATTCTATTCATCCATCATGTTGCTGTAAAGGAAGATTTTCTTCAATTCTAGCCATATTTATTAGACTTGAGGAAAACCAATGGTTGTGGTTGTGGGTGTTTCATATCAAAAAGAGCTTTCCTTTTCCTTCATTTTGGACCTACATATTTAGCTGTTTTGGACTGCAGTTTACTCCCCATTTGAGTTACAAATCTGACTGCTGCAGTCACATCCTAATATTCAATGGTAAACCTTATTTGTTACTGTCATTCCTATTCCTTTTTGTTTAGATAGTAATAAAGTTGTATTTCAAATACCTCCCCCTCCAAAAAAAAAAAGGTGCTTTCCAGAGTCAAATAGAAAAATCATCAAGGGGAGAATTTGTGAAAGATTAGTGTGGGGAAAAATATGAATGACTCCTTTTTTTTATTCCCAGAAGCAACATAGAATATATGGCTTCTTTTTAGTTGATTGCTTATAAAAAGTGGTTTTGAGTGTTGGACTAGAACTCTAGGAGAGGAAGGTTCAGATCCCTGTGTAGCCATGAAAACCCACTGGATGACCTTGGGGAAGACCCATGCTCTATGCCTTTGTGAAAGGCAGTGGCAGATCTCCTCTGAATAAATCTTACCAAGAAGATCTTAGATCAGACCACCATAAGCCAAAGCCAACTTGAAGTCAGGTAACGACAAGAAGCATGGATACAGTTGATGATGGCTTTAAAGGTTTGCCACTTTTAAAGGTGCCACTTTTAAAAGTTTCTGTATGTTAGTTATGTTAAAAACTCTGCACATTTAAACAGCCCCCTCCTTTGTTATTAAAAAATCGGTTTATTCAGTGTAGTTCAGAACAGAATTCACCTATACATACATTACTATGATACTGCAGATTTATAAACTTCTTTGCCACTAACAAATGGCAGGGAAACATGCTGCCATAGAGAGTAAGCTTTATTATCTAGGAGCATTTTCCATGGAGGAGGAAGGGGAAAAGTTAGTTTTCACAAATTGTCCGCTTTCTTCTGTAGCAGCCCTTATGCCATGTACCACGGTTTTTCATACAGTCCCCCAGCCCTCTGGAAGGGACAAGAAACTGCAGCAAGTGGTGGGAAGGGTGGAAAATGAGTGAATATCATGAAAGCCACCACTGAATCAGAGTACTTCATCATAGGAGCAACAGAAAATGATCAGCTGGTGATTCTCTTGTACAAAAATCAGTGTAATTGATAGAAAATTTCATCAGTTCAGCTGTGTGATGAACAGCTCCCATTTTTTTTGATGGGGTTGTACTGTCTTTATAAAGTACAACATTTTTTTTTATCTAATTCATTTTACATCTGGGGCTAAAGAGCTACACACTTATGCTTGATTCTACAAACGTGTGACTTCACACTGCCTTCTCTTTTTTTGATACAGATCAAATAAAAAAAAATACTGGTCTTTTAAAGGAATGTATGAGAAATGTTGTATGAAACCATAGTTTTTGAGATTTAGTCTAGGTTTTTCCTTACTCCCAGTCCCTGAGAATTAGTTCTATTTTCTTTTTTATATGTTTGTTGTACATTGGTCAATTTAGAGATTATCTCCTTTCAAGTTTGGGAGAAAAAAGTAGTTTTCCTTATTTTGTCTTGTGTGAAAGTGTGGCTTTGCTTCCTAAGTAAATAAGCACCATAAATGTAAGACATGGACCTACTTCACCCACTGCTAACAGCTACAGGTCATGATGGCTAAATGTTATCTCTGTTCTCAGTATGCCACTCAGTACCAGTTGCTGAGGAGCATGAGTTGGAAGGGGCTAGGGCATTTATATTCTGCTTGTGGTCTTCAGTGGCATATGCTGGCCATTGTGGGATAGATGAGTATTTTGCTTGGTCACATGACTCCCATCTTCTTAAAATGCTTGGAATGAATACTAAAAGGTATAATACAGGAATATGTGTAACGTAAGCTTCCAGTGAAAGATAACTTGATACGTTAGATTTGAAAATTAATTGGAAAATTAATTCACTGCCATAGACACTAAAAATAAAAATATTTAATCAGTTAATAATTAATTAACTTGCAGTTTAAAATACGACACTTAGGCCGGACTGTGAGATTTACAGAGAATGGCGTGGAGGTTATCAGTGTTGACCTTAGAGGACCACATTTTGTTGTTGGCTCTTTCTCTTCTTTCATTGTCAGTGGATTACAAAGCCCATAATGGGATTGTTTCCTGGAAATGGTGTGGGTCCAATCAGACTAGGAAAAGCGATGTCCCAAAGCATGAGATGTCATCTTGCAGGCTCTTGGATTCAGTTGGTCACACATCTACATCTCTCTTTTCTTTCCATGCCCACCAATATGTACATTTTACTAATCTTTCAAACTCCTTGTTTGTTAAAAGTTAATAAGAAGTCATTTATTTCAGTTACAGGAAACTGATCTACCACAAGTACAGCAATAATTGAATAGGTATAAAGATTGGTGAGTGAATCAGGGCTTGAATATTCTTAATCTGCAGTAGTTTGAGAGCTTCTGAATATATGCAGAATATTTTTGTACACAGCTAAGTAACTGCCCTTCTGCCTCTCTGCTCCTAGTCAAGAAGTGTGATCTGAAAAATGTACCATGACTGAGCTATATGTTCTGCATAAAGGAGTCAGAAATCCCAAATTCATCTATTTCATTTTCAGTTTTAATGATCAAATACATCACAAGCCCATTCTTCTCTGCACCCATCTTACCTTAATCACACAATTAAAAGAGGGTGCTAGAAAGGAGGAGGAGGTGTATACAAAAAGCAGAACAGGAAGACAGACAGAAGATGGTGAGAGAGAAAGAAGTGGGGAATGTGTTTGATGAAATATTTTTATTTAACTTCCCAAGTACCCAGTGCTATGTGAGCAAGATTATAAAGGGATTCACTGCATCTCACCCCAAACAATATTATGTAAGATTGTGTATTATACCATAATATACAACAGAAATCAGGAATAAATAATGCATGCATGCACACATACACATCCAAGAAATATTTCATATATTTTATTTTCATGTGGGCCTATGGAGAAGCAAGTCCTTTTCAGGTGTAATAACTGTGACATTCTGATGAAAGAGGAACTTGGCTGCTTGGTATCCTTGCTGAGCAAACAAATTACCCCATTCCATTCCTAGATTCATTTTTTTCCTTCCTTTTCATTTTTCTTTCCAGAACTCCACTTTTCTGCTGTGACTAAGGTTCCAAAAGGCTCTCTCTGTTCCCTCTCTTCCCAAAGATACCACACAGATTAGCCTGCCTAAATATAGAGCCATGTGATACATTTCTTCTAACTGTGATATTTCTTCTGCCAAGGCAACGGACCTCCATGTTCTTCTGAATATGACAGAGGGAAAGGCACCCACTGCAACAAATTCTAATGAATTCTAACAAACTAATTCAGTAAAATATATTTTTAATGTAATTGTCAATTGGAGAATCTAGCATGTTGATAATTTAATGAGTTAATGAACATGTTAATTTTAAGCCCTGAAAGGATATGATAACGGTACACTCATAAAAAATCAACATTAATTGGCTGCAACTCTCTGAAGTGTATGTCTTGGCATTGTGTTTGACTTGGTGTATAAAAAGGCCCTCAGTGCACTCTGTTAGTGGAAGTTGAAAATTTTTTGTGCATTTTTGAATCATGCATATGGTTTTATTGAAAGCTGTAGCTTCTTCTCTAGCTTGCAGATTGGTTGCAACGACTTTGGGTATTTATTTCAATCTTTACTGCCGTGAGTGTTCTACTTCGATTGAATGAGTGTATGATAGACTAGTCCAGGCTGCCTGAAGACCCCTCCACAAGACTCCTTTTGTTTCTCACAGCCCCTCTGAATTGAAGGAACAATTACCCATTTAAGACCATTTTCAGGGCAGTGTATTTTTGAGATGAGAACCTTTAAAAAGAATTGACTGTTTTTTCCCCCGAAAGTCTGAGAGGCAGAGGAGGTGTGCCAAGCAAAAAATGGGAGATGTAGATGGGTGAGGCCTCACATAGCCCTGTAAGGTTTATCACGAGCCTCAAAAGTTGTGCACCACATCTCCGTCACATAACTGTAAGTAATGAAAGTAGGCAACTGTGACCTTCCAGATGGTTTTAGCACCATTGACAGTGCTGGTTATGGCTCACAAGAGTTGTAGGCAAAAGCATCTACAAGGCCAAGTTTTCCACTAATCAGTTGTTCTCCATTGATCAAGGTTATGCACTTACTTTACCTAGAATAGCAAAAGATACATTTTTTAAAAAATAAAAAAAAATAGCCATTACTTTCTAGAATAAGTACAGAACAGGAGGTTGGGAATGCTAAATAAATAATATGCTAAATATTTTTGGAGTGTATGGAGAGTTATTTAGAATTTTCAATCAGAATACTGCAGTGCCTCACCAAACTACTAACCCCGGGATTTCATAGGATGCAAGGATGTCAGTTAAAATAAAATGATAGCTTTGTAAGAGGGTAGTGTGAAAGGTCACTAGTGCTTCCTTCTTCATTATCAAAGCTTGCTTCAGGGGAGTGGAAAGGAATGAATTGTATCACCTCATCCATATACCCATTCAGCCGCTAGGCTGAATGTAGCTCTGCAAGCAAGTACTGAAACAGAACTGTGCAAAGGTCTTAGTGTTAGCTGTACATTGAAAATGCCCAATTGCCTGTCTACCCTAGAACTTCCCTTCCTAGAATCCCACATCTTGAGCTGCCTTTCTGATATTTCCAACAGAGTGCTTCATTATCATTTTAAACTTATTATGTCCAAACCTAATCTCATCATGGATTCAGAGTTGTCTTTTCATTCACTTTACCCATTGGTAATGTCATCATCCTGCCACAGCCACACAGTCTTGATTCAGTTTTATTCCGCTCTCTCATTTAACTCACCACCACGATATTCAACCTATCAGATAATTACGTAGCTTCCCCTTTTACAACATGATAAACAGATGGCCCTTCCTGGACAACTCTCCTGTTGGTCTGATGAAATAACAGTTCTTTTTATATCCCTTTATTGGCTCCCTACCCAGCCCTGTATATAATTTCTTCTATCTCTCCATTCTTCATGTGTGAGCATAAGTTATCTGGCCCCACCACCTCTCTATCTTCCAAAGGTCTCCTCCCTAGAATGCCTCCACCTTTCCCTCTTGCTATCTGTTATGCTCAGAACTGTCTCAGACTGTTCTTTTGCGTGTAATTGAAATAATGCATTTTCTTTCCCTTTTTATTTTGTCTTCACTCCTCTTCCCCTCCTCTTTTGTCTTCCCATTTTGAACTATAGTTTATGAACTTTTTGAAGCAAAGCCCTGCCCTCTTTTATTATGTGAACCTCTGTGCAAGTTGACAATACTATATGAATTAATTATTCATGACTTCTAGCTTAAATTTCACCAGTATCTGCTTCAAATGATGGATTGCACTAGAACTTAATAGATTCAAGTAGCTTTTCTGAATTTTGCATCCTCTGTATATTTTGGACCAGTTAGCTTCACCCAGCAATGATACTACTGTAGTCCAAAACATATAGAGAGCACTGGATTGGAGATGGTGAAATTAGACAGTAGCATGCTAGCAGAACATGGAAGAGGCTTAATAGGGCTTCCTTTTCTTAGGAAATAGTTCTATTCCACATTTATGTAAGTTTCATAGCTGAGTCCTTAGGACATACCATATTACCTCCAACATGAGATCAACAAAATTTATCTTATTTCAAGGGTAAGCAAGAACCATTCAGCTCTCCCAGTGTTGTTCAGCTTCAATCCCATTAGCCTAGTCAACATTTGGAGAGCCACATGATTCATACTCCCGTGTTAGATCCTAGAAAATAGGAGCTAACCAATTTAATGCAGAACTTCAGGTGGCCGTAAACAGGTGCATCAAGAAATATACTAACAAACATACTACTCCATGATTGTCTTGAGAAGGTTATAAAATGGTGTCCGAAACATGTGCCAAAAGAAAGTGGATTAAATGAACTTAGTAACTTAGTAATGTAGAAAGGAACTGTTGGTGCACTATTTAAGCTGCCTATACTAAGCAGAAGGCAGAGTACATTCTTCTTGGTTTTCTTTTAATATTGCAAAAGGCCTTCTGGACTTCATGATAGCTAATATGTTGAGTATTGAGTAAAAGATAATGGATTGCAACATTAGTGGCATATATATGTTTAGTTTGAACTTATTCCTATCCCCTTCCTTTTGTTTCCAGGATTAACTTAAGACAAATCTTAAAGCAAATCTTTTTCAGCTGTTGCTTTTGTTAACTTTGTTTTTGTGGCATATATCTTTCCTGCACTATCCCAAGCAAAACCATAGAGGACTTATTTTTGAAGCTTTTGTTTATTTTCTTTTATTTGCTCTTTTTTCTTTCCTTCTTTTTGTTTCTTTGGCTGCACGTACCCAGTTGAGCCCGTTGATGCCCGCCCAGCTGCCGACAGAGGACTCACCACACGACCAGGTATATAATTTGCATGGCTTTTTACCTAACCTGTCTTTGCCCTGCATGTTCATGTTTGGCTTGAGTTAGTGAATCACCTTTTTCTGCTGAACTCTTCAATCTTCCCAGAAACACTTTTTTAAGCAATATTCTCCTGCCAGTGTGTGAGTAAGGTCATCTCCCTTAAACATTTCCATCTTACCCACATATTATTATCTGCTTAAAAATTTCCATCAGACCCATGTACCTATTATATATATCACAATGTTAAAAGTGGAGTGGTTAGATGATTTGTGAACTTCTTTCTCCTTCTAGCACATAGCATTTTTTTTCTCAGAACTTGGAACATTAAGTAACACCTATTGGCATTCAAAGTATGTGTGTTTTCTGTGATACATCTTTATACATCAAGCATAAATATTTTTGTTTTGGAAGCTGAAAATGTTAAATTCAACAGGTGTGTTAATTTTTAAAAAGGAGAAATTCTTCCACTACGTTCTAATGGAATATCCTAAAAATACTGCATAAGTGCTGTGTATTCATTTTGGAATGTGAAAAATAATTGTCAGTTATCTTCTAACAGATAAAAGGAATGTGTTATATTTTACAAGTATTTTAACTATGTCTAGACAATTCTGAATGTAAACAGTGCGCTGCTAACTTTAAAATGACAAGAATCTGTAATCTACTGATCCAGTGTTGAGTACAAATGGGTTACTCTTGTATGTAATGACAATCAGAGTAGCTTGTTCTCTCATCCAGTTATATATACAATGCATTTCCCTAGGAATTTATTTGAAATGTCATTTTATATACCACAGACAGTAAGGAAAAAGAAGTAAAATCACCACTTGTTTTGCCAGGTCATTATAGTAACAATAAATTAATAGATAGGTTAAATCTCAAAATAGTCACTCTCCAAATATTAACTTTCATTTGCTTTCTCACATCACACGTCATATCTCTCATTTGTAGCCCACCAGAAAGTGAAGCACTAGAATCCTTACAAAATCTTCATTTAAATGTCTAAACTTTTATGATGTGGTAAAGAGCAGAGGATTTTGATCTTCACTGAACAACTGACTTCAGATAAAAACAACTGTTTGCTGCAAGGACAGCAGGCTCAAACAATAAGATACGCTTTAGAAGAGGTGGTCAGTCCATCGGAGATGAAAGACATATATTTGTCACAGCATGTGTGTTTCCTCACATTTGCATTTATCATGCTTTAATCATAGAATCATAGAAATGTAGAGTTGGAAGAGACCACAGGGGCCATCTAGTCCAACCCTCTGCCATGCAGGAACACCCTCAAAGCACTCCTGACAGATGGCCATCAAGCCTCTGCTCAAAAACCTCCAAGGAAGGAGACTCCACTACACTCCGAGGCAGCAGATTCCACTGCCAGACAGCCCTGACTGTCAGGAAGTTCTTCCTGAGGTTCAAGTGGAATCTCCTTTCCTGCAGCTTGAATCCATTGCTCCTCGTCCTGGTCTCTGGAGCAGCAGAAAACAAGCCCTCTCCTTCCTCTTTGTTTTGTAATTGGTCATTGGAAGGTAAACACAAGCTTCCTTTGCAGGTTGTGTTGCTGAGGAACTCTCATTGCTGCAGGGAAAATTGTTTCATCATAGGAAATTGGAATTTTTCCTAATGTCTTTTTTCCCCATAAAAACACAGTTCCTGCTTAATTCCAGAGGTACATTGGTCAAAAATGAACTAACGGCATTCTTAGTCTATTCTTGATAGAGACCTATAAATCCAGGAGTGTTCAAACTTTTTGTCTGTTAACAGTGACACTAGATACATGAAAAAAGCAGAGATGAGTTTTGCTAACATCTAAAATGTAACATGGAAATGACCCAGCTTTGGAATGATGTCAGCTGTTTCTGCACATGTTATCTGTTTCTGTCATTCTCTAATAACAAGGCAAATAAATCTGTTTTGTCTCTTCGTGTTTCTAGTGTTTTCACCAACTAGTGATAACAAAATGTCTCCCTGCAAGCAGGTTGCAGTTCCAGCAGTCTTGTGGTAAATTGCAGAAAGCTGCTGGACAATTATATAAGTGACATAAGGATGTTGTTTGTTAAGTCAGTGGTGCTTCCGAAGCTAATTAATGAACGCATTTCAGTATTTGCTCCAAAATATGACTTCAGATAAAGCCTAGAAGCATAGCCAATTCAGCCGTATATACCTTCACCCCAGGCATTCAGCTAATTAATACTCTTTCAATAGTTTGAATTTTCTGTTGTTGTTCAATAATGGTAGCAGTGGTTTTAACCTATCTTACTTCTATTCCATTATATTATAGATAGCAAAACCAAGGTATGTTTATTCAATCAATACAGGGAAATTTTCCAGCTATTTATTTGCATTTCAAGGAGAGATTGTGTTGAAGTGAATATAGATAGCTTCAGAGGGGAGATTTTTGTGAGAAGCATGGAATAGAGAAAAAGAATTAAATTTTTCCTTCTATTCAAAACAAGTCACAGTTTGCTCAGGTTTCCCCTTTGCTGCTATTTGCATAATCAAATACAGACACATCAGTTGTACTCATATGAAGTTAATGTTATTTTCTGTGTCCCTGCAGTTATATGAGAACCAGACTTTGTAGAAGCATAATTCCAAACCATAGTTCACATGTAATGTCCAAAAGAGAGAGTAACTCAGAGACTGATCACTCTGGCTCAGAGTTAAGGTTATATGCCTGATCTCACAACTGCTAAGGATGGTGCACAGAATAAAATAATTTGGCCAGTATATTTTCTTGGCATGACAGCTGTGCATGGTGTTCCTCATACCAAAGTAAAATGAAAAGTACAGTCTTTTGCAGATTTGCCAACCTTGATTTCAGGGTCCCAAACAAGTAATCAATATATTACTAAAACTTCCCTGAAGAATTTGTGTTGCATGTTTTTAGCAGTTGAGATGAGAAGAACTTGGCTGCTGTTTTTTCCTATGGACTTTGCCCAGGCTTGCTGTCGTTTGTAGACGTTGGCAAGCTTCCCTGCCTCCCAGGAGTCCATGACATTAGTAAGATGATTACATGCATGGTTAAAATTTTATATCCAACTCTGAATCACTTTATGTGCAAACAACATATGGCAACAGTATCTGGGGCAATAAATTGATTTTCAGGAGATGCGCCCATAACAGTCTGTCTGTGGTAAGTCCATATATAATGGTTTTATGAAAAGAGACGTAGAGGTGTGCCACATTCATCCAGATTCAGGGCTTTTTTAAGATAAGCCTGTTGTCTTTGTCAGCAATAGGCTGGGTGTGGCTGTGTCATACCTGTATCTCCCAACACAATTACACTGTTTATGATAGAGCACAGTGTATTCCGGAGGACAGGTATACATACATTATTATTATTAGACCTTTTCCACACGATGACACTCTCCCACATTATCTTGTCACAATCCTGGCAGCACCTCTACTGGGATGGGAGTGTGTTCCAACACTCCTCTCCACATGCAACTGGCTACCCGTGAGGGACGTGCTCTGTCCTTCTGGACTGCAGCCAGCCTTCTTCCCATGCTGCTTCTGCATGGCCAGCTGCGAGGGAAGGCTTGCGCAATCGGGAATCCTTGACGAAGTTTCTCTATTAATGACATAGCCCATGATTGCACCAGCTGCCAATGCTAGTATGGCAGGGCTGCAACAAAGTCATGTGGAAGCATCATCACAATCCCCCTCCTCTCATAGCCTCATGCTGGGGTGCTGTCATCATGCAGAAAGGGCCTTAAATAGGAAACCTTTAAGACCATATACCCTTTACTGCATAAAAAGACAAAAAGTATCAAGCTACTGTAGTGATATACCAAGTTCAATCTACTTTTCACCATTTCCAAAATCTTTCTCTTAGTGTGAAGGTTCCTCACACATTTTCCAGCTAAGAAAATAGTTTCTTACTACTTATTTTGAGGCGTCTATATGCTCTTGGTGTTTTCAGAAACGTGATCACTAGAACTGGCACATGAGTTCATTTCAGTTATCAGATCTATCAACTTCTCAAACCCCTTGTTAAGTATTAATTAGGTCTTCTGTGGCTAGTGAAATCCTTTTTACTCCATGTATTCTTCTCACCTCAAATGCTAGAATTGGGGTGGGCAAAGTACAGCCTTGGAGCTACATGTTTTTTGTAGCCCTCAGTCTTCAAGCCTCCCCAAGATTGTGCCATTTAGGAGGCAAAAGAAAAGAGTGGGGAGAGGGAGGGAGGGAGAGAGATCAGTTGCATCTCTTGAAAATCTAGACTGGCAGTTCAAATTTTAGGTAAGTTGCAGCTTTCCTCCCAATCCACGTCCTAATTAACATCTCCAAAAAGGTCTTTTTCAAAACCAAAAATGGCAGATGGCCATTTCTGGTTTTGAAAAAGACCTTTTTGGGGCTGTTCATGGTTTGGGATGTTAATGTTTTGCCATTTCAGACAGTCTGTATAGCCCCTGCAGGTTGCTCTTAGATCCCACAAAATTGGCCGTTCCAACTTTAGAATATATGACCCCTCATAGGTGACCTTTAGAACATGAGCGTCTCACCTTGGCTTGACGGATATTTAACAAATTGGAACCCATGTGGATCTGTAAGAACAACCTATATATTTCATTAGAACTTGTTTGCATTATTTGATATATAACGTGAAAAAGAAAACTATACTCCTTTAATAGCATCTTGCTGCTTGTGTCTCATGCTCTGTCCCTAAATTTGTGACTGTCCAGAGATTAGAAATGAGCTGCCAGCCTGTGCTGTTAAAAAAAAACTAGATCTGAGAATATTCATATGTGAAAATATTATGGTAAATATTATGGAAATATTATGATAAATAAATTACACATCTTGACTCACTGTGGTTTCTGTTTTGATTTTGATTTTGGAAAGTTTGAGATACCAAGAGATTAACTGTTAAAAGTTTAGATACAAATTTTATTATGTAGTTTTGACTAATACATGCAAGTAAAGCTGAGATCCCTTTTATGTATTTTTTGTGTGCCAAAATATTACCATTCATCACATGTGTATCTACAGCTTTAAGGCCTGATCCACAAAAATGTTGTGTTGCATTGGCACAATCG
The DNA here is from genome assembly GCA_948474755.1 of Ctenosaura bakeri. Taxonomy (NCBI): domain Eukaryota; kingdom Metazoa; phylum Chordata; class Lepidosauria; order Squamata; family Iguanidae; genus Ctenosaura; species Ctenosaura bakeri. The sequence continues at coordinate 204,574 of CAOLHI010000556.1, read as the reverse complement.
CATCTCCCAAAGGTAATATATTGAAATTGCCTGTTGACAGAAAACTTGACAATATCATTATTCAGAGTAAGAACATAGGAGTGCTCTCTGATTTGGTTCATTAAAATTTCTTAGTGAGCTCACTAGAACAACATGTTCCTAAGGTTAATAAAATAAGGTTTATTTAGCCAGGAACAAATACCATGCCTATGGTATTTAGCCATCCCCCTTTTCACTCATGTACTGACTTCACTACTTGGTTCATGCTTACTTTAGAGCAGGCATGAGCATCTGTGGTGGGTCAGAGAGCCAGGTTGCTGCTTCTGAGACCTTTTGAGGACTACATGGGCTGCCAGAATGCCCCCAAAAGTACAGAAGTGAGCAGAAGTCTACCTGGGGGTTTTGAAGAACAGTCCCCCCTTTTTAATATTAAATAGTACAGGACAGCTCTGCTACTTATTTAAAAGTTAACTTCTCACTCCTGGAGGCTTCCACAAGTTGTTCTTTTGAGATCATTCTCAGAAGTCTAGCATGACCATGGGCTGCCAGTACAGTCTTGGAGGGCCAGATATGGCCCCAGGACCTTAATTTGTCCATCCCTGTTTCAGAGTTTCATACTATGAGAGATTGCATTTTATATCATGATTTGGAGCCCAAGATTAAACACACATATCTGTTCCAGATGTACCTGGAAGCTCTCACTTAAAGTAACCACAGTGCATGTGCTAAAACTGGTATGACCAGAAACAGTATTGGTTATATTATGTCCATTTCCTCAAGAAGGTTTCCTTTGAAGGCTGGGCCACTGTACTTGATAATGCCATGAAGGAAACCTGGAAGAGAAGCGTTGACTGGGAACAAAATTGGCAGGAGGTGCAGTCTGTACCAGCTGTCCTGAGCTGTATATTATGAGAAAGCCACCTATTGTATTGGAGAAATGTTGTAGGAAGTTTGTGTTTGTATTTGTTTCTTTGTTGTTTTTAAGTTTGCGGTATTCTCTTTGTGAACCACCCTCAGAAGCAATCACTGTGCGAAATTGGTTCTTCAGATGGTCTAGAAATCTTGTTTTTCCTTGACCGTTTTTGGAAGTCTGTTGCATATCTCTTAGTAATACTATTTGATCTAAATCCTACTATTAGGGTTTTTCTACACTGCACTGTTATAATGCTATTATTCCACTTTCACCATCCTATGGAATTCTGGGGTTTGCAGTTTAGGAGGGGCATTTAGAATTCTGAACCAGAGCACACTTTGGCCTCAGTCAACTAAAAACCTCAGAACTTCACAGGATGTTGAAAGTGGAATAATAGCACTATAACAATGTAGTAGTCCCAAGCCATTGTATCAATGGTATTTAGCTATGTGTTGACTCAGCATTCAGCAACTGAGTCAGTGTATATACTTTAGCTGGGATTAACCAATAGAATTAAAGTCATTGCCTGCTTTTTTCATTTTGTTTCTTTTGTTAATTGCTTTATCACATTCTGTTTTATTATCTCACTATGCACATACTTCTTTAAAGGCCTTCCTTGTTTGTGAATCTTAATATAATTTCTGTTAGCAATTTATGAAGTTTGATCATATAGCTATTGAAACATGGGCACTTATTAATTGCTCTTGTTCTGTCTTGTTTGTTTGTTTGCACAATATAGGTTCTGGATTAACCAATGTTAAAACAGAAGAGACCTCAGAATTAAAAATGGATGCAGAGTATAGACATGAATCAGGATATGAAGTACACCATCAGAAACTGGTGAGTGTATTCTTTCTTAACACATATAATACTCTATTCCTTAATTAGTAATTTTATTTTATGTTTTGCTATTTTTTTTCTCAAGTTTCAGGAAAGTATTTATTTACTTACTAAAATAATCACATCCCAACCTCTATCTAAATATCTCTAGGCGAGCATACAATAAAATCAGCACAATCAATTTAAAACACTGTAAACAATAATCTGATTTTAGAAGATAAAACACATATTAAATGTTTTAACAAGTTAAAAAAAACATTAAAATTGGTTAAGATCATTTAATATAATTTAAAACTATGTGCATGGGAGGGTTTATGTAAAACTTAAGCTTCACAAGCTTTGGTGAATAAGTATGCTTTAACTTGGTGTCAGAATGATACCAGTCAAGTCTCCAAGGGGAGAGAATTCCATAACTTGGATGCCATAGCATAGAATGCCCTTTACTTTAGGAATTGGTTTTAAATTTCTGTGAGATTAAATTGTTATCTCCAGAATCCTGCATATTTTCACTGTCAACCTATTTTAAATAAATATAAAGGTCATCTAACCTACCCCACCCTCATGTAATACTCTAAAAGCACCAGATTCTGTCTGATCTAGGAAGCTAGGCAGGGTCAGTTGTGGTTAGTACTTGAATGGGGGGCCATCAATGTATACCACATTCCATAGGTTATATTTCAGAAAAAGAAACTGGTAAGCCACTTCTGAGTATTCCTTGCCTAAGAAAACTATGTGAAATACATGGGGGTCATCATAAATTGACAGGCAACTTGAAAGCACACATATACACACATACAACCTTCCCAAGCTTTTAACCATTTTGTGAGAGGGTGCTCACTTAAACTCCTGTAATGTGAAATGGAATATAAATATAGTAAATAGCATGTCCTAGTTTAAATGCATACTAAATAAAATTAACTGACGAGTTTTACATTCACAATCAATATACATTTGTTCTTAACTGTGTTGTACAATATATCTACTGATCCCTAATTATTACATTGTTTTACTTGCGTTTCCTGTTTCTGTTCTTTCATCTTTATTGTGTTAGTACTTCTGTAGGATTCTTCTGGGTAGAAAAACTCATGCACTGTCCTTTAGCTTTTGCAAACCTCGGTGGTTATATTAGTGATTCCTGCAGTTGCGGTAGGGGAGTTGTGGGAGTCCTGCATATGCAGTTATTACGCTGTGTTCAATCGTGGAGGATCTCAGCCCTTGTCTGTTTACTAATATCTTGGTGCTGCTATAATTTTGCAAGCTGCCTGCCTTGCAAATCAATGCATGAGCATACACTTGAAAGGACACCCTTCTAGGAGCTAACTGTCCACACAATTGGCACCGTCTGCCCCTTTTGAGTCTAAGATGGTACCACCTATCCTAATCTACCTCTGCTCATCACTGAACAGTAGTAACCCCTTATCTATCACTTTACTTGTAGGCCTTCTCATTGTTAAATACAACCCATAAGATCTGGCACCCAGATTTTTTTTAACACCTAAGGACCCTTTATCACCTAACAATCCTTGGAGGTGTTTGCAGTACTAAAAAACACATTGAATTCTACACTCTGCTGTCACAGACTCCTTAAATCCAGCCTCTTCTGTAGCATGCTATTTCTTCCACAGAGAAGCTTTGTGAAAACTGCGGCAAGACCTGTGTAATTTCCTTCTCCAGAGCTGTGATACTTCTCACGTGCTTCTCACATTGGCCCATGTCATTTGTGCCTGCATTTTAAAGCAACATGCCATTCACTTAACTTCCTGCTGAAGAAAGGAAGTAATTCATAGTGTTAATCAACCGCATACATGGAAATAAAATTAAGGTATTTTACTTGGGACCCAGTAAGATGCCTGAGAAATCATTGGACTGTAGAGTAAAACTGGTATTGATTTGGGAAGTTCCAAGAATGCCTTGGGGGAAAAATATGCCTCAACTTCTCGAATTCTGTAACTAATTTTCTACCATTATTGTTGGTGTTTAGGTATTCTTTGCTGAAGATGTAGGTTCAAACAAAGGTGCCATCATTGGACTAATGGTGGGCGGTGTTGTAATTGCAACAGTGATTGTCATTACTCTGGTGATGCTAAAGAAGAAACAGTATACATCCATCCATCATGGTGTAGTGGAGGTAAGTGAAAGTTGCAGTTCTGTATTTTTCCATGAGCTCAATTAGAAACGAGGGGGGAAACAGCTGGATCTGTCTACTTAGCACAAGTAGTTCTATAATGGAAGTTAACTGCTTACCCAATTTTCAGAAAAAAAACTCCCCCCCCCATTCAACAATTGCACTATATTTTGTGAAGAATGTTGGCAATAATGTTCTCATTTCAAAATGTAAATGCACACTGTGTGCCATACAACCCATATTCCTTTCTAAGGCTGTAACTAAAGTGGGAAGCTTCTTTGAGCAATTCCCTTTAGGCTTATTGGGTATAGAAATTCACAAGAACACTTGCACTGTTACGCTTCCCTTCATAATTCTTGAAGCCAAGGACAGCTTCTCTAAGATAATCTGAAAAGTTAATTAAGCAACATATTAATGTTTTCGGTAGTTATGAAAATTAGTGGACATTTACATAGGAACAGTTTAGACAATTAACCTCTAGACCCAAATGTCAACTGTATCAAATAGATTGTAAGCAGACTGTGGCTGATTCATACAAAGTTGTAGATTTTTTCGTTATGAGAACTGTTCGGTAGAATAGGAGAATGACTGAAGATTGTCGATATATATTGGCTCAAGTAGCTGCTGAGCACATATTTACAGCAAGGATCAGTTCGATATTGAACATGGTGGAAGTTACGACATTCCTCAGAGCCATCTCAGACTGGATTAGTTGGAATGACTGTTAAACAGCTAGACTGAGTATTTCTTTCCTTCTTGAAACAACTTGAAGAGCTGTTATATAAACAGTAATTTGGTGAGAATATGTCTTTAAGAACACTGATTCTTTCATTTTTAATGTGGAAAAGGAATGTGGAATTGCACTTCGGCAATTCTTTTCTGCACATATTTCTCTGGATCCAACCCAGTGTAATTGTTTGAAAACTATAAGCCAAATAATCTGAAGAAATGTTTAATCGATAAGTGTTTTATCCCTTAATATGGATGCCAAGAATGCCTACTCCACTGGAAAGTGATGTGAGAGATTGTTTCAAAAACACCCACTTCAGATGTTTCTTAATTTCTGAAGGGATGCAGGATTATATCTGCTGTCCATGTGTCTTGTGCAGCATAAAGGGTCCTTAAACATCTCTCAGTAATAGTCTTGATAGAATACGTCTGTTCTCTGCCTGTTTGACAGAAAAAAGCAGAAATCATCAAAATGTGGAACCCTTACTTTAAATATACAAAAATACACATATACACAAATATAAAGCTTACCTTTAAATATAGAAAGAACAGTAAAATGTGCACAATTTCCACAAATTGACATGACACCATCTTTTTGTTCAGTCTGTGTACAGATTGAACAAAAGGACAGCATTGAGTCAATTGAGAGAGAAAGCAGTGCATGGTCGCTTTTCAATGATGTTCTCTTTCACCCCTTTTCCATTATAAACAGAACCCATATATGTAGGAAATAAGACCAAACCGGTTATGATTTAATCTTAATTAGCAAAGTTATGCAGAGGAAGCGAGTTAAAGTCCTTTCTGTTTAAAGCTTGCGGCTTGAGTCAGCTTTATCCAATTAAATGCAAATACACAGGTAGCTTGAATAGGACTTAAAACTTTACTAATGACTTCTTCATCTACATTTCAATGAGGGTTTTGCTACCTTGACTAGCTAATGAAGTAGAGGATAATCGTGGTATAACTCACCATCCTGCTTGATGGTTTGGAGAGCATGCAGATTTCATAGGATAGGATCCATGAGGGAGCAAGCAAGAGAGAAGAAAGAAGACCTAAAGATGTCTCCTTCTCTTACTGGGGAGACTTAACTTTCTTCCTATCAGGATACAGTTCTGGGCCACATGATCTGATGACCTGGCCACTAAAGGTATTTATGATCATGCAATAAAAGCAGAGAAACGAAGTGTAAGAGATAGATCTACCATGCAAACATGCAAACAGGGGAGGTAGCCTTATGCTAACTAATCCCATTTGTTCTACCAACGAAATGGGGGGGAAAGAGAATGCTGGTAATTTTCCAACAATATATTCAACGCATGGTTGAAAGACTGCATATATAGGTTTTGGTTGTAACTGAAAAGGGTCGAAAGAGTGGATCATTGAAAAACAGAACACATCAGCAGTTTGTTTACTTTGTCACCTCACCAAACTGCAAACTCCTTTATGGTGCCGTAACTGTTGGTTATTGTGTGGCAAATCCTTTCTGACTTAACGGCTACTCTAAAGCAAACCTATCACAAGATTTTCTTCAGGAGAGTTTGCTTTTGCCTTCCTCTGAGGCTGAAACAGTGTGACACAGTGAGTTTCCATGGCAAGGTGGGGATTCGAACCCTGATCACCAGAGTCATGGTCCAATACTCAAACCATTATGCCACAGTGGATTTGTCAGTATCATAACTGGGTAGTTTGAATGGACCCCCATATTCATCATCTTTGGAAACCAAGTTGTGGATAAATATTGCTCTGTCATTCATGTGGAAGTAACTTTAACATTAATGATTTTAATGTTCTGTTGATAAGACAATCAGCTAAAGTTAGTTTCTACAGTTGACTGCAAGTCATTAACCATGGGCAAGTTCACACCACACAGTTATAATAGATTGTGGAGGCACATGAGCATTCTGGCTCTGCAGTCTAAGTGCCCCTCCCTCAACTACAAATCCCAGGGCATGTTGTCATAGTAATCAAAGTGGAATCTTAGCAATATGCAGTAATTGTGTAGTATGAAAGAGCCCCATGTTAGCACACTTCATGGCTGTCTTTTGATTATCTAGTTGTGCTTTTAGAGTTTTTGTATTCCAACTTGTTTCGCTTCTAAGGGAACAAGCATTGTAAATGTAAGAGTTGTAAGCTGCCTACACCAGAATCAACTGTTGTCTTTCTTATTACTGCCTTAGGTGGATGCTGCAGTGACACCAGAGGAACGCCACCTTTCTAAGATGCAGCAGAATGGCTATGAAAATCCAACCTACAAGTTCTTTGAACAGATGCAGAATTAGAACACCACAGCAGCCTCAAGAGTCGGACAGCAAATGATTGCTTAACTGCCCATTGGTGTTCAGTTAGAGAATAATGTGGAAACAAGCAGACAAGCAAACAAAAAAAAAACAAAAAACACTTTGTTTTATTATTTACTCATTATCGCCTTTTGACAGCTGTGCTGTAACACAAGTAGATGCCTGAACTTGAATTATAAAATCAGTAATGTATTCTCTCTTTACATTTCGGTCTTTACACTACATTATTAATGAATGTTTTTTGTGTACTGTAAAGTTTAACTGTACCTAACTAGTGCATGAATAGATTCTTTCCCAATTATTTATCATATAGCTCCTTTAGCCAGTTGTATATTATTCTTGTGATTTGTGATGGGGGGTGTCCTAATTGAAATATGCTTTAAGAATTGATGGGGGATGCTTTCTGTGTATGTGGGATTGAGCTGCTTCTCTTTGCTGAGTTTTCCTTCTGATCACTATGCATTTTACGATCAAGATTATGATTATTATTTTTTTTTAGAAAAGTATTCCAGATGAGTTCAGATTATTTTCTTCTGCAGTTGCATTTTATTGTACAGATTGTTGCTTCTGCTGTACTAGTGATGTAGAAATCATGGGAATACACATTTGTTTCTTTGTGCCTGTTTTATGTGCACACCTTAGGCATTAAGGGGGTAAGACTTTTTTTTCCCATATATCTTTTCATCTTTTTAAAAAAGAATCCCTGTTAATTGTGAGCACTTTTATATGGGGGGTGGGAAAAGTGCCTGCTGGTTGAAAAATTAACGGGGATCCTACAAACGTTTCTGCAGGATGATTGTACAGAATCATTGCTTCTGAACCGATAGCTTTCTACACTGTGTTACATAAATAAATTACAAATAAAACCATTGGGCAAGAGTTTTATTTGGATGAAGAAGTAAGTACTGAGTGGGAGATGACTTTAACAGTGACCATCATCTGTTCACATTTGGGGATGGGTAGGTCTCCTTTCCCAGTAGGCCTAGATCATAGAATTCCCATTTTGAATATAGTGAAACAAAATGGCATTGGGTGAGAGGGTTGTTTGCTTGGGCATGCCTTCCCTCTAAAATGTCTCTTTTTCGAGTTTGTATAATAGTGTTTTAATGTAAATAAATACATTCCTGGAGGAGTTCCATTGTAGTGGTGTGATTCTGTAACAGCTAACCTGAGTTCCCTGCTTGGTTGTTTGGTGCACAGTGCGAGTGAGTGGCTCAGGGCTTCCCCAGTAAGCAAAGGAAGTCAGCCACAAGCTGTTCATTGAAGAGGAGGTTTTTGGTGGGACTTGTGTAATGTTATTAGTGCTTTATTGAAGTTTCAAAAACAGGTCAGACCATCACCAAAGTCCCAGAATTAACTGCTTGTGACAGGAGCACTGAAGGGGAGGAGAAGGTTGGCCCTTTAAACAAGTCCTTCTCTTTCAGATCAGCTATAACCATTGTAAGTAACTTGAAAAGGCAGGGAAAGTAACCACAAAGGAAAATTTGGCTGCAGCTGTGTGTCACTGCCTTGCTAAGGAGGCTCTGTTCACATAAGTTCACACTATACTGTTTGCTAGGCAGTGCATTGACAACTTCTGTGTTAGTGATAAATAAAAGCTATGACCTTGTAAAGACTCAGCTCAAAGGGAAAGCATTGCAAATGTCTGCAAAGTGACTGCTGACCTTGCACAAACCAAACCTACCTACCTAACAAAGAACAATCCCTTCCTCTTTGTCACTGTTTGATCCTAAAATACTCTTCATAATTGTTGCGGGAGGGAAGCAAATATTGCTTGTAAAATTAGCAATGTATATTTAAGAGAGCTTTATGTGAAATTGCAAGAATGGTGTTGTTGTTGTTTCGTGATGGTCTTCGTACAGTGCCACAATTGGTAGTTCATGCATGCACAAAGCACGTTGAGAACCTTCTAGAACTCCACTTAGGTGGTACTCCTGTCATCCTTAGAGTGGGCACAATATATCCTAGTAGTCATTCTTTAATGATGGTGCACTCCATTTTGTCTTTTCTTCCACAAAATATTAACTCGCATCTCCACACAGTATTTTATGTTATCATGATTGTTTTTCCTTTCTTCTAATTCTCTTTTATTTCCAGTATTTTCACAGTAGCTGATACATTTCTGACACAGTGAACAACATTGATGGCAGGATTGCTCATGTACATCCTGTGCCTTTTTCTTTGGTACAGGTTCTAATAACAAGATTAATTCTGCCTAGACAGTTCCTGAAGGTTTTACTGAATTGAACTTGAAGCAGTACTTTCAATAATGTAAGGACAGGGATCAAGCCTCATCTGCCTACATCTCCCAAGGCTTCCAAAAGGACTCGAGGGAATAAATTATACCAACGATAAAGTTGCTGTTAACCATCTAAACTGCAGCCTTCAGTTTTGGTATTATTTCAATGACCATGGTTGTTACTATCTTTGAAAAAATGCACATACCAGATCCTATATGCAATTCTATAGATCATGTTCATTGTTACAATCCCAGTTCATATAGCCCTTTCCACACGGGGGTTAAAAAACGGTGTAGAGCGACCTCTGATGGAGGTCCTCTACACCGTAAAGTGGATTGGGGCGGACTACTTTTGCGTAGTTCCACACTCCAATCCGCGCTAGGGTGACCGGAAGTGGCAGAGCCGCGTGCTTTTTAAAAACCACTTTTTATGTGGTTTTTAAAAGGCACGGGATGTGCAGCCCCGTGCAGCCGCATCGCAGCGCCTGGTGTGGATTTGCAGGCGCGTGCAAGGGCGTGCCTGCAGATCTGCCGGGGTCAGGATTTCCGGCTGGCGAGGTTCTCCGGTTGGTGGAGAGCCTCCGCCAGTCGTAAGCCGCCATTTTGGGCACTGCAGGATGCCGCGGGACGCCGATGAGTGTGGAACAGCGAAAACGCGGTGCTCCACTGGCGACGGACTTACCCAGTTTAAGGTAAGCTCCGTTTCAGCGTGTTTCCAGCCATTTCTTCGCCCGCGTGTAGAAAGGGCCATAGACAACTCAGGATATAATTAAGCTTGACTTAATTATAAAGAAACAACAACAAAACAGTTTATGCCTGCTGTCTTTTTGTCTTTGTAGCATAAGTTCAAACAGGAATATTCTGGCTAGCAGAAACCAAAAAGAAAAACATTTTTTAAAAAGCGGGGAGTGTAAGTCAGATTTCATAAAAATAGCATTTTTTTTTGGTTTACAGGAAAACAGAGGAAACTATTCTAATTTGCAGCATCAGAGCAAAGAGCTATATAATCATACCCTCTCTCTCTCCCCCACTGCTAATTTGCTCCTAGTTAAGGACAAACAGTGTATTCTTTTTTTCTGGCACTTACCTCCTTTTAAAATCATGTCCCTGGGTTGGATTTGAAAGACCCCTCACATGATATATTAAGGTGTGTATGAGGTAAAACTAACATTTACTTTTAAAACATAGCATGAAGTTGTATTTGTTTCTTAATTGTCTTATTCAAAAATAACAGCAGGAGACCTGATCTGGATGCTAGCATAGCAGGTAGGAGACAAGCTGGGATCCCAATGTGGAATTGGGCTAACACCTGAAATTTTGATATCACTCCCCATTCTTTATAATGATCTGGAGAGCCTCATCCACTCAGATCCCACTCAGGTTCTAGGGGCACATGAAAGTCGATGATGATACAACTTACAGATACATTGATGACAGATGAGAAAATGATGCAGTAACAAAACTGAGACTGGCATCCTATTGGGAAGTCCCATCATAAACCCATTTGTGATTGTGTTTAAGTTGAACTACACTTGTATAACATTTGTATTTTCAGGAGGGGAACGGTAGTTACGCCATTGGGATCATCATGCAAGCAGAACCAGCAGCATGGCTATTATACAATATGTTCTATTGAGCAATGGGATCCATCATTACACAATGAGATGTCTTGCTCAGCATCTCATTGTGCATCATAGTAATTCACAAGGAAGGTTGTGTATTGTGTCAGCAACATAGTTCCATCATCATAAAGTTACACATAGCCTCTAATACAGGATGGCAGCCTGGTGTCCTTGCATTCCATCAGCTGAATATTGGCACAGCTTTATGTGGACACGGTCCCTTAGTACACATTTTGATCAGCTCTTGTAGGTCTACACTGACCAAAGGGAAGGCACCACTGTTGCTCTTTGAGAGACCAGGACAAAAGTGATAAGTGGGAGTTATATACCCTGACAGAACCGGCTTTCTCAAAGCTACATTAATGTTTGTGATCAGGAGAGGCTGTAATAGAGAGGGAAGTGATTTCTGTTGTCTGGGGAAGAGTCCTTATCACCACCAAAGCTGGCACAGCCTAACACTGACTGCAGGGATGGGCCTCTCTAAGCAGTACATCAAGCTCAAGCAAAGCATAATAGGTCTGTGACACTAACACATAAAAGTCTTTAAAAGCTAATATATTCAAATGTGATTATGTGTTAGAAAAATAGTATACGATGGATGAAAAACCCAGTTATCTGAAGTCCTCACTTGTCTTCTATAAACATAAACCACCTCATGGAGAGGTGTTTTAAGCATGTTCTCTAACAAGGCTTATCTTACATTATAAATTCTTGTTTAAAACCCAGCATTTCCCCATCGGTCTCTGGAGTTACCCATTTCAGACTCTGTAGTTCCCCCTCAGTATGTATCTTCAAAACAACTCCTTTCATGATGGCCCTGTTTTAGGGTCTTCTAGGCAAGATTTGTTCAGGAGTATTTGCTATTGCTTTTCTCTAAGGCTGAGAAATTGACTTGCCCAGTCACCAGTGGGTTTTCATGGTTGAGTGGGGAGTCAAACCCTGGCCTCCCAGAGTCTGAATCCAGCACCCGAACCACAACACACCAGCACTCATAGCTCTCTTTCACCACTTAGAATGACAATATTTTAAAAAATACCTTTTCTCTTGCTTTGGTTGCAATAGTGTCACATAAGCAGGTACTGTTTTCAGGCTTGGTGCTAAGCCATACTTCGGCAAAAATAGTCTTTTGAACTGCATTCCTCAGAATTCCCCCATCAAGCCATGGCAAGATTCTGCTCTGGCAGAAAGAAAATTTAGCACTATGAGCATTCTCTCAGGTAACTTTGGGTTAAAATGCCTTTTCCCAAAGCACTTATTCTGTTTAGACAAACCTATCCAGGCCAAAACAAAAAAACCAAAAAACTTGTAAGCATACCTATTTGTAGGGAAAACAGGAGGAAGGAGGAGCATTTTTGAAAGTTCAGCTTTAAATTGCATTCCGTCCAGTAGTTCTTTTGTTGCACATAATCAGCTTGATGGCTCTGGAAGCTCAATAGCAGGAGATGAAATGGGTAAACTTTTTGGCCGTTTGCAGTGATACTACTTCAGTTGCTAGAGACTGGCTATTGATTAGCTCAAAGAAAACTGATCAGCTTGAGCACTTTGGGTCCAACTGAGCCTTTTTCTTTTGTCTTGTTTTTTTCTATTTCTAATATGCCCTTTCAGGCATGTCACTGGCTTAGTTGCTGAAATTAATCTTGCTTTAGTATAGCTATAATTCAGAACAGAAATTGGTAAGTGCTTTTAGGCATTTATGACTACCATTTGTGAAGCCGTTAGATATATTCTCTTTTTGTTCAGTGTCACTTCCTTGTGGATCTGTGATTTCTTTTAGTGAAGTATAAAAGGTATAAAATTAAGGTACAAAAATTTCAGTCAATAAAAGAATTGCCCTGTTTCTTTTTTCCTGAGACTTTTTTTTCTCCTCTGCTGCCTCAGAAATCATTCAAAGTCCTCTGAATTGTATTGCTAGGCAACAGCAATGTACAATGTTATAGAAGGTTAGACTCTCAAGCTGGAGAGTACTCAGGACCACTTGCAACTTTTCAGGGCGAAAAAAGACACATAATTGCCCAAGACACCAAAAAAGGCAGTTCACACAGTTCTTCCATACTGCATCAGATTTCCATTGACTCTGACACTGAAGAACTACCTCTGTATCCCTAATTCATCCTATCATTATCACTGGTTTCTGCTCTGGTTACAGATGAAAAAATCTTGCTACTCTGTTACTTCTTCCAATATTTCTTTCATGCATGCATAATGCATAGAAATGCTGCTCCTTTGTCTTATTTTTTAAAAAACGGGGGGAGCTAATGTGTGTGTGTCAGTTCACTTCAATATATGTGAATTGCCTGCTTGCTAACAAATAGTCTGAACCTAACTGCTCCCCAACCCTTCCAAAGAAATATAGCAAAAGTAAAATAAAAAATAATTAACTGTCATGTTTGCAAGTTTCAAGACTGGACCATTTTGCTGATTACATCTCTGCACGTACTGAATAACCAATGCAATTCTAGGTTACGTCAACAGGTGTATAGTTTCCAGAATGAGGGAAGTGACAATACCATCCTATTATCAGACTTCACCTGGCATACCATGTTCAATTCTGGTCAACTCAAGTTGGAACGTGTAGGTTGGAGAAGAAAAGTTTGAGAGATGATACAGTATTCACATTTAAACACATGAAGAGATGTTATGTGGAAGACAGAGCAAGCTTGTTTCCTGCTGCTCCAGAGTAGAACATGAACCAATGGCTTCAAATTATAGGGTGTGTGGTACACGAACAGAATCCCTATTCTGTCCTGGCCCTTCAGCTTCAGGTAAATACACTCAAACCCAGAAAACTGTAGGATAGGGCACCTGGTCAGAGGAATGGAATTTCAGTAGACTAACGCAACTCCACATCCCAGCCCTCCAGGTCTCTCCTGTAGCTGCACAGAGACCCTGGGGGGACAAAACAGAGAGAGATTACCCCTCCCCTCTCAAGCCTCATCCAACCAGGTCTCTATGTTACTTACCAGGTCAACATCCAAGACCTGGCATTCACCAGCGGCATTTTCAACCCAGGTCTATCCAGGTTGTTTGAGTTGGGGGACCCCTTAGGGACAACTATGTCTGTCCCAGCAATTAAAGTGTAACTGTCTCCCCGTTTTGCATCTCTCTATGCCTGTACAGCTGTAATGGTTGTCCCCTGAAATCCAGTATTTCACTTCCTCTTTACAGATCACTTCCTTCCTATAGTAGACTGGCTATCCACTTACAGATCATACTTTGTTACTTCTTTCTGTTTCTATACATAACAGCTGAAAATAACAATTAACAGAACTGTTTTTGGATAGATCCTGGATCCCAGAAGGATACTATAACACTGAAAATGATTTAACAGAATTAAATAAAGTGATTGAAGACAAGTGTATAAACATCAGGCTTTTTGACTTCCAGCTTCCTTGGTGATATCTGTTGGACTTGGAGAGATAAACAGTACCCAGAGGTAGTTAGAGAATTCTCAGGGTCTAGGCATGGAATTCAGAGGATGGTGTTGGAGAAAACAGTGCATCATCCTCTAAATTAAAGCCATGTTATCAAGGCGTTAAGTCTGCAAACCCCAAAATTTCTTCTTTTCTTAAGCACAGGTGGATGAAAAGGGTTCTTTATTAGTAATCTTGCTGTATTGGACAGGCTGCTTCCCTTTGAAGTAAAATGTTTAACACCAGACTATTCCAACTTTTTGGCAGTGATCACAGAATTGTTGTTTCTGAATCTTTTCCATGGTGAATTTGACTTTATATTGGTTACCTTCTTGATCCAATTGCTGGCTATCTTCTCTCTTAAATGTCCTGTAAGCTACAGCTGTTGAAAGCCTCACCCCCATCCCAGCTACAGCCATTCTTATGAAGAATAGCCATTTTTATTTAAGAACTGTCTCTGCTAAGATATTCTTCTCTAAGTATCACTTCATCACAGATTTCAGGAACTTCAAGAAATCAACACTTCCTTTGTACAGATAGGACAACTTTATGGATCCCAGGCTAATTTCTTTACATTTATGAATAGAGTAAAATAAGACTGTTCTTTCAAGAGCTGTCTTGGCCATCTCTGTCTTGGCAAACTACAAAGTGTTGATTATTACCTTTAAAGCCCTACATCGTTTGGGTCCAAGTTAGCTACAGGATTGCCTCCTCCCATACAATCTACCCCATATACTCAGGTCTTCTGGAGGCCATTTACTTAAACTGTTTAAAACGAGACTGGCAATGGTCACCCAGAGGACCTTCTCATTGGCCACCCCTAGACTGCGGAATGATCTGCCAAAAGAGATTCAACAGCAAAATATGCTGTCTGAATTTTTAAAAACTGCTAAGAATTTATCTTTTCTGGTAGGCCTATCCAGTCTATGTTTAATTAAGATAGATTTTGATCTAATATATAGAAGTCAAAGTTTAGGGAGGGACACTTAGAATTCTCAGTCAGAGAATTCGCTAAAGCTTTTGCCTCTTCTAGCACAATAAATTGACAAGAATAGTATAAATGGTAGAACCTTTGCCCTTCGACAAACAAAGGAATTATAGACAAAATAATAAGGGATATATAATATCTCACATATGTGGTACCAAATGTAAACACAATTATATGATTCCCTAAAAGTGTGTGGCCTCAAACTGGATGTCATTTTAAAATGTGTGTTATCAAGTTGAAACTCAGATTTATATTAAAGTTGTTGTCAAATTTTGCTCTGCCATGTTCAGCACAAGAAATATCAGAAAATGAATTTAAGATGCTAATCTTAAAAAAGAAATCTGAATCACTAAAGAATCACTTGAATGAAGTCTTGAAAAAGGTATTGAGATAAACATGGGTAATTTAGATCAACATTTTAAAATAAACTCATGTTGATTAAAATTGGGGCAGCCATATTTTATCACCAGACACACCAATGGTAACAATGACCATTAAGCTTACAATTATATGGCCTCTGGGAAGACATCTCAAAGGCAGTAAGATTATTTATTTTGAGGGCAGAGAGACGTCCTCATTCTAATCTCCTTTTGATGGTCTTTGATAGTTAGGATTGCATTCAGTAAGCTGAGACCCAACAACTGTAGAAATTCTGAAGAGGGGCTTTGCAGATGGAATGTTTTTCAACAGTGGAACTCGCAGAGAGCAATCCTTTCTTCTCACTGCAGTCCTGCCCGTACCCCCAAAATTTTCTGTGGAAGGCCAGGAAATGGAATGTGCTGTTTTTCAGGTGATGTGGTGGGCTTCAAAGAGGAGGAGAAATAAAGAAATACCATTGCACTGACAGTCAGCTTCTAGCTTGATATTGGATTTAGCCCATGATATTTTTTTCAATGTACGCCATCTCTTCCTCTGCAACTATTATACTTCTGGGTTTGATCCAGACTTAGTCACACTTAGAGCTGATCAACTGAAATTGGTGATATCTAATTGTGATTAACCAGACCAATTGATTTCAACTGGATTGCTCTAAATATGACAAAGTCTGGATGCAATCTAATGTATGTACTAACACTGCTAGCAAAACTCTTTAAAAATTGTATACACTACCTTTTAAAATGCACAGAAGTCCAAAATTTTTGCTGTGTAAAGTTTTATTATCTTACTTTACTATATTGACAATTTTATGCACAAATATTTTAGAGTAAAAATAGAAATAATTGTTTCATGTAAAATTATCAAAAAATTCAACACAAAAAGAAATACATAATTATCAGAATATGTGTCCTTAAAGAGTAAAAATGTATGCAAAACCCCTCCATTTACAAAAAAATTGGGGATATAATATTTATATTTTAGCTCTGACAGCCATTCAATGCTGTTTGACATACAATAATCCATATTCTCCTACTGAAGACCTCAAATTAATCACAGATTGTCCCCCACAAAAATCTGTTAAACATGTAACGGACTAGATCTAAATCAAGTCATACTTAGAGTATATCCACTGAAATTAATAGAATTTAATTTAGCCATAACTAACTTAGTTTTAGTGGGTCAAATTAAGCACGACCAAGTGTGGACTCAGATCTGCCTATTTGTTTTTGAACACATCAAAAATTGTAAGGCACCCAGCAAATTTTGCTGGAATATTGTAAGACGTCAAGCAAATTTACTAAGGAAGTATAGGGAAAATATAAAGGTCAGGAAACAATCCAGTGTATATAAAAGAACAGCCATATGCCATGTTCCCTAACATAGTTTAGTCTACCATGTGCATAGCTTTGTAATTACATGTATCTAATTTACAGGCTTCTACAATAAATGTTAGAAGTCTGATAACACTACAAATATATCTTGAAGAGGAGAATATGAACTATGAAAAACAGTTAGGTTGCTTGTCTTTCTTAATGCTACACAATCAGTCAATCTTAAAGCCCATCTTTACAGAGTTGCACCCCATTTGGTCTGGACTAATAGCTTCTGCTATGCACAGAAGTGACATATGATTAAAGTGGGCTTTTCTTGTACCATAATTATTCTTCAGAACTGGAAAAACATATTCTCTATTAATTTGAAATACAGAATGAAATTGAATCCTGTGTTCTATTACATACAGCAAGCCCCACTGGACTTAACTGGCCAAAGTATATTATATGCTTTCATTGTTTAAGATGGTGTTTCAGTACCACAGAATGCTTTTCTAAGTTTTTTTTTTATAACAAGAAAACCACAGCTGTGACCTTGGAAGTTAGTGGAACTCTTAAGGGAACTACAGGTGTAGCCTAATGTTCCACAGCTAAGCTGTACGTTATGTCCGTTGCTTATTACTATTAGCCTGATGCTCAAGTTTGAATGATTTCCTCATAAAGGGTGAAGATCCACTGTGTAATATTCACATTTTTACTAACTGTTAAGTGGAATCATAACTTCTAATAGATTTATTTTTTTAATTATGATTCATTAAAAAGCCCACATTTAGAACATAGTGATACACACACACGCACACACACAAGCTCTACACAAATTTACAGTGACAAATAGAAGTATACCCATGAATGTATTTTTTAGGTTTTATATGGTGGCTAAAAGACCATAATGACAAATATGTAGGAATAAACAAAGAACTAGTATCACTGTCTCTGTGTCTCACTTAAAATATTATCAAATCACTGAACTACATCTTGTTTATCTGAATAACAACACACTCTTTTATTTCCAAAGCACCAAAACAACAGCTTGGAAACCGAGTAATTTAAAGAAAGAAACTGCATTTTTATTTTAATGTGGTGTTCTATATAACATAGGGAAGTCAAACTTCCAACTTTTATCAGTTCAGCTGCAGATTATGCTTAACTTTCAAACAGGAAGGGGTTTCTGTCTGTGATTAACATAAGTCTTCAGTTCAAAGTCAGCTACAGTGCAAGTATATGCAGAATCAGCTGATATACTCTGCAGTGTAAATTAAAACAAAACAAACCTATTCTTTGGATGAGCGACAGCATCTCCTAACAGGAAAAATATTGAATTTTTTTTTTTTTTGCCAGACATTAAACTTAGCAAAGTATCCCAAGATAATTAAGCATTTTCCCACAAATAAGCATATTATCTACATTTTATACCAAAATACTCATAATTGGGTTTTGATCTAGTTGGACTTAAACTTGGACAATTTCTTCAGCAGTAGTCTTCATTCTGCTTACATTACACTTCTTTTGCTAATGAACAGAGAAATTACCTGAGGAGCCTGGTATTTCTCAGTGTTTCTTAAAACTTGGCATGTTTACATAATAATGAGCATGGCTAGCAGAAGCTGCTCCCTCTCTCTGGAAATATATTACATTCCATCTGGTAGCTTAAGAACAGAAGTGCAAAGAACTAAACTCAAAATATTGACTGCTTTATGTTTGATAAATGTTTCAGTTTCCTAAAATTCTGGAAAAAACATCAATAGAGCATAACACAGCACCAACTTTTCGGGGAGGTTCTTACCAATTCCAGACTGTAGTAAAAAAAAAAAAATGCCTTTATCTATAACAATTTGCGGAGTGCCAACAGCATACATGAAATATATACCTTTAAACGAAAAAGATCCAAATTTATGGAAGTCTCAATTCTCTGTAGAAAAACCATGCATATTGAACTGCCAAGGAATAAAAGAAGCTCCTGTTTTAAGATCAGAAACTGATCAGTATGCAATAAAGGCCTCATGCGTCCAAGCTTTTGGTCCAGGTACTTAGTTATCTTTTTCTGTTTGTAGAGATGCTGTAGCTAATGCAACTGCTGTGACTGGTTGTGCAATGCCGTGGAGTTGCATCTTTGCCAGTTTCTTTTGCTCACACTCTGTAACCAACCGGTTCAGCTCTGCTGCACTGTACCCAATGAGAGTCTTCAAGTCACAAACAAACTTGTACACAAACCTCTTGCCTTGTACTTTGCAGATCATGTCCCCATCGTAGTAATACCTTCATTGAGCAATAAAAGGAAACCAAAAGTTCTTGAAAAGTAACTGAAGCAGACTGACACAAAAGAATGTTACATTAATAAACAAATTCAGTGTTGGAGCTTTGTTCCAATCCCTCTCTCTGACAACTTGTGACTTGCTACAGAGCAATTCAGTATACATCAGCACATATGAGATCCACTGAACTCTCTCAAGCATAATCCTCTTTACTTATGTTAAAGGTAAGGTAATTTTAAGGCCTTGTTCTCAATCTGGAAGGAAAATGTCTACATGGGAGCAGGGGGGAGGGTTCAGTCACATACTTAAGCAAACTGAAATTGGTGTTTTATTAATTTAGGAAGGAAAGCAATAGTCTGTCTTGTCCGCATTAGCCTTCGAAGATGTGTGGCTCTGTATATCTATTTGTCAATTCCAACTTAAAGAGGAAAAAAGAACTGTTATCAAGATATATCACTAAACCTTTCCCTGAGCACACTAAGTTTTGCAAAGTTTATGCCTGAGAATGTGCAAGCTCGGAAAATTTCCTTTTTCGGGGTTACGGCTGTCAGAATCCCAACAGCCATCCTGGCTTAGAGATTCTAGAAGCTGCAATGAAAAAAATTAATGCTACTAAGCCATGGTGCTCTGAAGGATTCAGCCCAACTTAAATGTAAGACTGAAGTATAAGATTCAAAATGTTTATAACATACCAGCATGAATAAACATTCAGGAGACAGGAGACATTTATACTGTTATTATGGCAGAAGTGGTAATTTCCTGATACACAGCCTCAGTAAACTGACTAGCAGCTTCACAAAAAGACTGTGTCAAGTATATTTGCTTTTGAATGATTTGATATATTACAATTATTACAAAGTGAATAACAGCCTAACAATAACAGTGAACAACAGTGGTAACAGCTTCTAACTGACAACATTCTACATTTAGGAGAGGATACTACTTTAAGGCTAAATCCAAGTAAGTATACAGATTGCTTTTAACAGGAATTATACCATCTCTGTGTACAGACTGTGTACAACCATATGCACATGGATGAGGTATCAGAAAGCTAGCAGCTTTACTTGTGAAACTCTGCAGGCCAATGTGACTGCTGCTAGAACAAGAAGCTGGGCTAGATGAAAACTAATCCAATCCACCACAAACAGCTCCTATACTGTCACCCTGCAATAGCAAACCCAACTCTAGAGGAAGACAGTAAACAGGGCCATTCTACCAACTCAGCTGAAAGACTAGGTGCTCTCCTTCAACTGTTTCTAGGGCAATGGTTATTTCAACAGGCTGCAAAACAGAGACAGACAGGAAGGAGGGACATTTAATGTGCTCTGCTGAAAGATTAGCTCCCTCTTGGCTGCTCTCCCTAAACTATTTCCACCAATTAACTAAAAAAATAATTTTCCAATAGGTACCGGTAATTATTTATTTAGAAAAAATTTGAATATGCTCTTGACTTACCGTAAAGCACGACTGAGTTTCTCATAGTTCATAGTAGGCTTGTTTTTACGCTGACCCCATTTCTGTGCAACCAGCTCTGGTTGATTTAGTTTGAATTCTCCTTCATCACCTACCCATGAAATGCAATCTCGAGCATCTTTATCAGTCAGAAGCTCAAGCAAGAACTGCCACAGCTGGATCTGACCATTATTTCCTATTGAGAAGGAAGTAATTACTATATAAAAATATACCAGGAATTTTATCTAACTATAACTTTAATCTACAGAAGTTTATTAAAACAAAGAACAGAATCAGGTAGATGTGTTAGTCTATTACTATGTGTACACACAAAGAAACACAATTGTTTATTAGGACAAACTAAAATATCTAAAGCGAGCAGGACTTTCAGTAATCTAAACAGTTGTATTTCAAGTTAAAAGCATAAAACATGCTAAACATTATGGTTAATATCTAGCCTGCTAAAAATTTTTCATTAGTTTAGAAGTCTGCTCCCTTTTCAGTGACATTTGATTTGGTCCTAACAACATATTAAGCAACTAGTATTTAAAAATCTACTTGAAGCAGTCCATAATCAATACTGATGGTGTGACAGTGTGTTCAAACTGCATTTTTAAAGTATAACTTTAAACATAATTTTTAAAATAACTTAATTAGATTCCATCTGTTCACTAGCAAGCAGCCAGCATTAGCACTTTCAAAACTTAATTTCTAAATATGCTAACGAATAAAAAAAACACTTAATAGAATCACAGAATCTTAAGAGCTGAAAGGGAATACAAGGGCTACCTATTCAAACCCCTGGCTATGCAGGAATATACAACTAAAGCACTCTTAAGAGATGTTCATTCAACTTCTGTTTAAAGATCTCCAAGAATGGAAATCCTACCACGCTTCAAGGTGGTATTCTATTCCTTTGTCAAATTGTCCTTCCTAATGTTTAGATAAGATCTCTTTTTCAGTACTGGTTCTCACTCTAGTCTCTGGGTCAACAGAAAACAAGCTTGTTCCATTTTCTATATGACATCTCTTCAGATATTTGAATACAGCTATCAACCTTTTCTTCTCCAAGCTAAAGAGGCCCAGTTCCGTAAGATGTTTCTCATAAAGCTTGTTTTCCAGACATTTGATCATCCTGGTCACATTTCTCTGAACGTGTTCCAGCTTGTTGATATCCCTCTTGAACTGTGGTGCCCAGAACTGAACACAGTATTCTAGGTGAGGTCTGACCAAAGCAGAACAGAATGGCATTACTATTTCCCTCGAGCTGGATGGTATATAATGGACCCTCAGTATCTGCTAGAGGTTTTGTTCCAGGACCCCCTGTGAATAATCAAAGCTTCCTTTTTGGATTTTTTTAAAAAATATTTTCAAGCTGTGGTTAGTTGAATTTGTGGATACAAACTATGGATATGGAAGGCTGGCTGTATTCTTGTTAATGCAGCCCAGAACTCCATTGTTTAGCTTGCAGTCTACTAAGGCCTCAAATCTTTTTCAGTCTGTCAGAGTCATTTTACAATTAATCCTTTTGATTAGAGTAATTATTGTTTGCATATTTATAATCTTTTAGTTTTTGAAAAAATACCTGTTCTGTTACCAGGTGAACTTCTATCTTCTCCTGAAATCCTTGGTGCTCTCTGCACTTTCGCTGCCTTTGCATTACTGTTTATGACTTTAATGGTGGTTGGAGTAGAAGGCTGTACAGAAGCTGGTATAATCTGCACAGCTACAGAGAAAAAAGCATTAGACAATAAAATTACAAATATGTGACAGAAGTACATGAAGAAATTGTTATTCCAGACTATAACACAGATGAACCTTCCAAGGTATTACAAACATCTGATGTGAATGTATTATAAATTTCTGCTTCAAACTTACATAACACATAATAACCTATTACTAAAATGATATCAGTACATTTGAACTATCAGCTCTATTAAACTTTAACAATGTGTACATACTATACAGTTGAACTTATACTGAATAGGACTGGAGATTAAATATTTTTAATAGCGTTATTCAGTTCTTGTGAACCCAGAAACCAGTGGTATGAAGCTTTTGAAAACATGATAGACATAGACTCTCAGATATCAAGGTCAGAGTTGGGCAAAGCATAGCCTGTGGGCTGCATATATATCCCAGGGCCTACACTGCAAGCACCCTCAGAAAAAAAATATGTTGTACTTTCAAAGGGCTAATTACACTCTCTAGGTTGTGCAATTGGCCACTTCACTGTAATTTTGGCTCCTAAAATTAAAAACAGGCTTGGGCTATGTAGCAACGTGGCCCCTAGATAATGCAAATGTCTTATTTTGATCAAAGTAAAGTAAAAATAAAAATGTCATGGGTTCAGGATGACATGGAGGCAGGTATAACTCTCTGAGCTCCAGAGGGGTGGATGTGGTCCTAAACCTCTGGAAATTGAATTCAGGCTGCCCATAACGCCTAGCACAGAGAGTGTCAGATGCCCCAAATCTCAGTTATGCTCTGTAGAAGCATAAATATAGAGATCATTGACTTCTAAACTGCAATTCATCATGGAACTGTAATTTCTCTCGAAGTTGAAAATAGCTTGAAAGCATGTATTCTTAGTTTTAAAAAAATGAATTGACAACTTACGTTGATCAATAGTAACTGTTGCTATTTCTCCAGAGTGTTCCTGACTAGCCAACACATCTGCAAGATAGAAGAAAAATACCACTTGTTCAAAATGAATGCCATGACTAGATTACAGTGACATTTTTATTGGAAATATGAGATGAAAATGAACAAATCAACCTGTCAATTCTTAAAAGAATATTAAAATTAGAAACAAAGACAGAGGGATGGAGAATGATTTACATATAGGGTCCTAAATTGCCAAGAGCATTTTAAGGCATATTCAGTGTCTGCATAAATTGCTTGTTAAATACTTCTTATTTTAAAAATTAACACTGTACTTGTTGAGAAAACTCACATACATTTTCGGAGAAGTTCAAGGTGACTCCAGAGGATTTCTCCCCGAGGGACCCTCTGAAAGAAGTCCTCTTGACTGAGGCTGCACAATTCTCTCCCAGGAATACTAAGAGTATTGAGGTCTATGTCAGTCATGCTGAATTCCTTCATTACCCATACTACCCAGTGTAGAACCTGGTCAGTTGACCACTGTACTGGGTCTAAGAAAGAAAAGAAATATTCTAAATGTTTTTAATCAACATTACAGCACAGATTCATCAAAGCACTTTTTGTAGTAACCAAACTGACAGCAATTCCAGGTAGCTCAGGCATATAAATGAACAAAATGAGTTCCAGTACATCATCTATTATAATGATCTAAATCACAATTTCTAGTTTCTCTCATATCTTCCCATACGTTTAATAATAATCATATATTAGAAAGTTATTTAATCAGGCTTGTTTTAATAGATATTAGTTGAAATCTAGCATAATCTACCCAACAGATGAGAACCCCCATCCCCTTATTCAGCCCCCAAAAATCTGCTCCAAGGAGTTGGGGTACCCTTTAGAGCAAATTTAAGGGGGGCACAGTGGGCTGCAAGGGAATGGGAGTAGAATGGAAACTTCTGTTGTGTGAGTGCAAATCCAATCACATAACACTGGATTTAACACAAAGCAGTGAACAAATTGTTTGTATGTAGTTTCTTCTACAAGACCTACAAATCAAGTTATTAAGCTGAACAAATTAAATTATGAAACTGCACTACACCAGCCAAGTTCAGCTGTTACAACAATCATGAAAATGGAGATGAAAGTTCTCACGATATGTTGTAATGTGGTTAAGTCCATGCTTCCTAAGGCTATCTTGCCCTACTATGCAAAAAAGAAAGGATTTTAAGCTTCCTGGTGTAATTTTGAACAACCCCATTTCCCTTTAACTATGAATATGGTAAAAATGTAGTTGTTCAAGCCACTAACAAGTCAACACACCTGGAACTGAATTCACTACCTACTTCTGGTTTGTTTGAATCAATTGTGGGTAGAACAAACCAAATTCAAATGAAAGGAAAATTGTAAGCTTGTTCAGAAATTTGACTGTAAGTTTAAACTTACACTACTTGGACACGAACAAGAGGACATTGAGTATCTCTTGTCTTCATGTACTTCATGACATTCACTCATGATTTAGTTCCTTCTGAATCAAGCCCCTGAGTCAACATATTGGTACGTCTGTTTTCCAGTAATATTATTCAGAATGCTTCTTCACTCTCTCTTATACTAAAACGTAGTAATTTTTCTAAATTAATTCCTGATATTATATAGATTAGTTAATAAAAATGGAACTGTCCAATATCAAAACTTGAATCAACTCTGAACATGACCAAAAACATTTCCAAAACTCCTACAAAATGAAATCCAACACTTCAATCATGAAACATTTCTCTGAAAATCTGCTTTTCTACTGCAGCTGGACAGTTTGAAAATAATCAGATCTAAACTGCTCTCTTCCCATCATGGTGCCACATTCAAAAGTAAATATATACCTCAGTGTAGATGGCTTTTGCATCTTTCACTTCTGAGGCATCAATGCTGAACTCATACAATTGAAACATTCACAGCTGAAACTTAATGCATGTTGTACCTATGCATCATCAATTCTGTGATAATAACAAACTACAAGATATAAAGGTTAAACAGATATTTCAGTATTCAGATATGTATTTGCAACTGCACATCATTTCTTACCATATGGTATTCCTAAGCGTTCCTGTTCTTTACGATAACCTTCTAATGCCGCTGCCCACCGAGTTACTTGCTCAGATGTTTCATCAGATATGGTGGTTATATGTTTTGTCCCATCTAGTGTTATCACTTGAGCTTCTTCAACAAGATGTGCCTCGGTCTCAGTATGGTGGGCATCTGGGTCAATCACTACCTCAACTGTTTCTACTGGCTTTACAATTTCAAGGATATTTAACTTTGGTTCTATTCCTGTACAAAGAAAGTGAAAATAAATGAACTAAAAAAAAGTAATTTACACAAACTAACCACTCTTGAACAGTTCCCTCTCAATTCAGAGATACAACGAACACCTCTTCACAAAATGCTTAAACGAAAATTTGATTAAACAGTCCTGAGAAGTCATTAATCTGTTATCCTCTACAATTATTAAGGTGTCCTGTTTCTTTAGACACCATGTTCTGATATTAACCAGTTAGCAACTTATTTTGCTTCAAAGCTGTCTTCACTTTCTCAGTCTCATGGGGTTGTTCTCGGCAACAGTAGCTGTCTGAAATTTTACAAAAACTTTTAAACAACTGACCCAGCTAATACTCCATATATTCTTCAGTAATATAAGCAATGTATCCTATGGTACTTTATCTCCAACCAACATTTTTTTAAAATCACTTGCTAAGCTATTGGGGTCTAATTTACTCCTACTGAAAAGATTGAAGAGTAAAATTATTAAATATCTCGCCTACTTCTCAACACAAGATGAAGAAAGTAACTTAACATTATGATTGTATCATAATTCCATTTGGATGACCATAACACTTCAGCAGCACCACTGGACCATAGATCTAAATTTCAGCCTACATACTCAAGCTCCATGGAACAAACAAAATGATATTGGGTGAATTGGCAGTGATACTGGGTGAATTCTCAATGAGAATTCCAAAATACTGTGGAACGCAAATACACTCTATATCCAAATAAATGTTTCTGAAAGCAGAATCAAGTGTGTTCTGTGCAAAGAGTCAAAGTAAGAAACAAAAACAAAACGCAAACACCACAAAAAACAAAAAACAGAAACAAAACCAAAACCCATATATTTTGTATTTGGGGTAATATTTCCCAACCACAATGAGTTTCAGTACATTTCAATGGAAGAAATTCCAATTTCTGCTGAATGGGCCCAGCCTCCTCAGAAATCTAACACACGTCACATCTGCTTCACTGTATCATGGTTTGCTGACAAACCACAAACGATTTTTAAAAATCTCAATACTAGAGTACCCCAGAGCAAAAATTCAATAGATTTCCTGGGAGCCTTTTTGAGTCAGTGCTTGAAATTTGGGGACACTGAAAGCTATAGTGCAGGTAAAAATCTGATAAGATGACCTACAGTTTGGGTAACTCCTTTTTTGTTTTGTTTTCAGTGTAAATTCAGAGAAAATTTGTGTTGGTACAGTTTTCATTAATATATAACAAACTGGACTAATTTTTAAATCTCCCATATTTTTTCCGAGCTATGGCTTCAAATGACCTTCCTGCCAAGAGCAGACTGATGCAATGTTTAACAAGTAATGTAAGTGGATTAAATCTTTATAAATGGCTTACAACCACAACTTTAAAAAAAAAATTAAAAAACTATGTTGTCAGTTTGGTATTCTAAATAATACCATTCTTATGTATAACAGTAAAGAATTTTACAAATTTTGAACTCCATGGTCACGAACAGTGATTACCTGTTTGTCTACATCAAAAGCACTCAACATGCTTTGCCTTCAAGGCTTTAATTCTCCTGATACAATTATCCATCAAAAATGGTATTGGATCTAAATCTCTAACTTCTACAATTGAATATAAAACACTTCAAAATGCTAAATGGAATTCATATTTCCAAGCTTATCATTTGACCTCCTCACCAATATGCATAATTATGAAATTTCCCTCACACTATAAGTACACAATTACCCAGTCAAAAGCTAAATGCTTATAAAATAAATACTCCATGAGAAAGCAATTTATAAGATAAAAAACTGCTTTGTTACCAGTTTGCAATGAAATCTATATACATAATATTACAATTAAAATTGAAATATATTTCAACACATGCCTCCACACTTACAAAAAGCATTCAATATCTGAAGAACTGGTTTGTTACCTTGCCTCGATATTACTTGGACACTAAGCTGCACTGTTCCATCTGTTTTGACACCTTGATCAAAGAGGCTGCGATCTGGATCCAGCTTGATAATATAAAAGTAAATTTAGGAAACTGTAAATTCTGCTTGTGCTAAGTATTGATACTAGTAAAACTTTTAAAAATAAATAAAGAGAATTCTCATTTTTAAGAACAATACTTCAATTTCAAGTTGCTTATATTAACCATTAAAACATTATTATACGTACTTCATTACATTTTTGTGACCAATAGATTAAATTACATCACCAGAATTCAACATCAGCAGAACTGGGGCTTTCTGCCACCTCCCCTCCAGCTGCAGCCCTTTGCTCAGCTGAAAACCTGCTTGAGATTTTCCCAGCCCTTTCTATGGTGCACTGGATTGTTGGAGGGAAAAGATGGAGAATGCTGATTCTGGCAGAATCAATGAGAACCCGCAGAAATCTACCACTGGATCGTTATCAGAGAAGTATCATATGCTTGCATGATTTATTTTATTCATCACTATTCTGCCCTCTTCTTGGAACCAGGACTCAAGGTAGCTTACAGCAATCAAAACAAGTACAGACAGAAACATAAAGATGGAAATACCACGCCCCCATTGTTAAAACATAAAGTATCTATAGAATTAATGCCATTTAAATCCCATACATTAAAATGCTGTTTTCAAAAATCTGACACATTAAACAAAGTTTTCATCTGCCCACAGGACAGCAAGAACTGAGTAACTCTGATCTCTCTAGGAAATGGGTTCAGATGTTCTGAAAATACCTTCTCCCATGTTCCTACAAGATGATTTTATGAAGGTGGTGAGACAAAAAGAAGGTCCAATGGTGCAGCCAACAACAGTTAAGATAAGCACCCTGGTCTGTCAAAATTGTATCAGATCATAATTTCCAGACTGCATTATCTCTTGGACTAGAAGATCTGCCAAAAATAATTATCGTTTTTGCCATATAGTACCTTTTAATCTGTTAGACAGCTCTGTAAACACAGAAGATATGATGAATGTTTTCAGTCAGTTCTTTCTCTTCTTTCTTTGCATATTAGCTTGATATCAAATACTTGTAATTGGGTATAACCCATGAAATATTATCTAGTCTTAAAAAAAAACTCTCTTATGGAAAGAACATTTTTGTTTAAAGCTGAGGGGAGTGATGTCTTATGTCCTGAGATATGATGTATTTCCAACCAAGGACATTCAAAGAAAAAATCTATGAAGAGCTAGACTCTTTGGCCCTTTCCGCATGAGGCTGGTGAATCGGTTCATGCCGTTTCTTACTGGATTTTCTGGGCTCAAAACAAGGTCGACTTCCCCTCATTTCTTTCCGCACAGCTACTACATATGTTTCATTCTGATTTGGAGGAGTGCGAGTTCATGAATCCACATTGCCTCTGCGGTGGCCACTCCTGCTACTCTTCTCACCCCACCCCGTTGGCTGCGATTAGCCCCCTTTTTTGCATAGTTTAGTATGTCATTACGTACGTGCGTAAGTTCATACTACCCCCTGGCCCCTCCCATGAGCCCTCCCCTGACCACCAATTTGCATTGGTGAGAACATACGTGTCTGCACCACTGTGAAAATACAAATTGGATCGATCCAGATAATTGGAAAACCGATTTCTTCTCGTTTTCAAATAGTGTGCTTTACCACCACATGGGGGCGCATTTAGTTGGAATTACGTGAAGAACGAAGGTAAATAAACCTAACTTAGTCTGCTCCAAGGTGCAGAAGACCTCTGTGGCAAGACGCATTGGCCCGCCTTAAAAACCGCATGCAGAAAGAGCCTTTGTTTTTCTTCCTCTGTAACATTCATAACTTAAGGTAGATCAGCTTACCTGTTACAATATTTAAATTTTTCTAATATCTGCATATCTGAATTTAAATTCTCTTTTCCAAAGGAAATCTTATCTTGAATAAATTTATTTTTATTTTTCCCAATTAGACAAAAACTCTGGTTTGCAAGTAAAGCTCATGTTGGCTAAAAACATATCTGATATAAATGAAAAATTGAATGCTATGTTTGAAAATCCTGTTGAATAAGAAAGTTGCACATCAGTGTATGTCAAATTCAGTCTTGGCTGAGATGTATCCCCTGCTAGACAGAATAATATTCTATGGAATCTATTCCAATCAGTAGTGATAAACATATGCACAAGAGCAAAATCTTGGAGAATAAAATTGATGGCAAAACATCAAAGAAATTTTATCCAGAGCAAGCTACCTCTTATACAATTGTGTTCAAATACAAAGTTTTGCTTTACCTGTATATCTTGCAGGCAGATTTCATGTGCTTCCAAAGAACACTGAAGTCTTGGTTCCAGCAGTTTCTTAAGATTTCCAACTGGTTCATTGATATCAATAGCCTGACTCACAAATTCTGCAGTGGTGTATGTTTGCTCAACAATGCTGAAATAAAAGAATTAAAAAGAACTGTTCACTGTATTATTTTTTAAAAAGCTATCATTTTAATGTTCAGCTTTAATATTTCTGAAGTTGTGTCTAAGTGATAGATCTCATTTTAAGAGACTGAAAAACTGTCTGTAGACTCAAATGTGGTGAAGAATTGCCTGAAGCTTTCCAGAAAACTAAAGGACAAATTCTTCACCTGACTATTGGTCAACAGTCCAACTCCCAATAGTCTTTATAGGCTTTAACTATTTCAGCTCTGACTAGCTCTCTCCTCTACAAACCTTATTTTAAAACTTTTCCATATACCTTTCTTCAGTGCACTCTTGTTTCTCAGTTCCATCAATTTCAATTTCTATTAACTCTTCTGCCTCTCTTTTAGTCATGTCCGCAATATTTTAAGAAGTAGCCTGCAAAATAAGAAGTAAGAAATGATCCACCCACACATTATATGCAAAACAAAACCATTCTTTGTTGGTTCATGTACTCTATACTTGGAGCCAATGCTCTAATCAGATCCCCATATGAGTGGTTTAGGTCAGAACTGTAGGTATGCTTACTTGGAAGTATACTGTACTGAGACAAGTAGGACTCTTAATAATGTAAGGACTAGTGTCTCCCCTTATAATATTATTAGCAGAAACAATCTTTCCACATTTGCAGTTTTTAACTGAGAGGTTTTGTTATATTTCTAAACAACCTTAGAACATGATTTCAGCTTGCTCAGCAGATTTAAATCACTAACGAACTGAAGTTCCTTTTCCATTAATATTGCACAGATAGGACACATCCACACAATCACCTAACTCACGGATTCTACCATTTTGGATTTATACCAATTTGGAAACAGATTTATACACAACAAAATAAAGGCCTTTTAAAAAAATACATATATATCTTGCCTTTGTAATTTGCTGCCAGTTTCAAACATTGGCTAGTTATTCTTTCTGTCACATTTACTTTGCTCCCATCTTTCAAATATTCATGTATTGATTTCAGCAGCAGGACAGCAAATAATGCATGGATTATGATGATAATTTATAGGAGTCATCTTCAAGCAGTTTTATCTACCACAACACCAAAGAGATGCACCATAAATCATGATTTTCAGAGCTGTTAGACTACCTTCCATACCAAATTATCTAGTTATGTCAGTCTGTTTCCAATATAATGGGAAGATCGATCTTCCAAGAATTTTGAGTTTACCCAGAAGTAGTTTAATCAATTTGTAAAGCAAAGAGATCTCTCTTATACAAGTCAAATCACTGGTTCATTAGCTCAACACTAACTGCAGCTCTCCAGGAATTCAATCAGAACTCCTTCTTAAATCTTATTGGCATATCTCTGACAGTCTCCTATTCAAGTAACTTCCAAGGTCCAATCCTACTTTGCTTCCAAAATCACAGGAGATCAGGTATATTAAGGTTACATCCTGATTCAAGTAGGAAAGCAGGTGCATGAGTCTTTGCGCCAGTATCCCCAAAGGCTGTCTCTCTAGATCACAGGGAAAGAGTTTATTTCCAGCACTTCAGAAGAAGATCTCAGCAGCTGGCCTGGGACTAGAGGTAGAGAAACACCAAAGGAGATGTACAAGGAAGTCTGTTTCATTGCTTGTTCTGAGAAGTCAAAAACCGTGACTCTCACAAAATTGTCACTGAGCAGCCTGCTCACATTTCAAAAAACAGGTCTCTTCAATCCTCAAAAAATAGCACGTTGCTGATTTCACACGGCCAGAAATGTTAAACTTCTGAAGTCTTGTTAGAATCTGCCTTCTACATATCACTCCCACCACTGCAGTAAGGACCATATGACACCAGCATTAGCAAATGGTCTGTTTCTTTACCTTGCAGGTGGCCAAATCTGACGCTGTGTGAAAGGGAGGGTCCCAATCCAGCTGGCAACAATTCTGTTTTGCCTACTGAATTAGCAACAAACGATGCACAAGCTCACCTTCTCCCCCTTTCTATATTCCTTGTGAGTTATTATATCTTGGTAATTCCTCCAACTAATATCCTTAGGGGCAGACACTGTCATATTATTAATCTATGTACGCTACTCTGGGAAATTTTTCAGTGAGAGTTTTAAAGCATTGCTGACAAATAAAAACGCTTTAAAAAGTAAGCACATTTTGTACTGTTGTTTGATTACAACAAACTGTTACTGGATTTAAGGCATTATTGCAATCCGTCTCATTTTTTTAAAAAATAGCAACAATGCTTAGAAGTCAGCATGGGGAGGTAATGCTCAAAACACATGTGATTAAACAAAATAAGCAATTTTAGTCTAGCTTAGTTTAGATGTGTGAGCTGTTCTTATAATCTAGGTGTTCCTCTAGGGCCATTTCTACACTGCATTGTTATAGTGCTGTTATTCGACTTTCAACATCCCATGGAATTCTGGGGCTTATAGTTGACTGAGGCCAAAGAGCTCTCTGGTTAATAATTCTAAATGCCCTTCCCTAAAATGCAAACCCCAGGATTCCATAGGATGATAAAAGTAGAATAATACCACTGTAACAGTGTGAGGTGCAAATGGCCTAGGTGTACAAATGGTTTCCATTGGGCACCTGTGCAGTTTTGGTCCCATATTAGACAAGACACTGATGTTAAACTGATGTCACAAGACAAGACATAGAATCATAGAAATGTAGAGTTGGAAGAGACCCCAGGGGCCATCCAGTCCAACCCCCTGCCATGCAGGAACACCCTCAAAGCACTCCCGACAGATGGCCATCCAGCCTCTGCTTAAAAACCTCCAAGGTAGGAGACTCCACTACTCTCCGAGGCAGCAGATTCCACTGCCGGACAGCCCTGACTGTCAGGAAGTTCTTCCTGAGGTTCAGGTGGAATCTCCTTTCCTGCAGCTTGAATCCATTGCTCCTTGTCCTGGTCTCTGGAGCAGCAGCATCCCAATATAACACCTAGTTGGATGTTAGAACAGAGACGTACTTTCAAGTGCGCACAATTAGATTGACAAAAGTAGCTCATGCAGACCCAGTGCAGTGAAAGAACTAGGTAGCGCCGTCTCTGTTTAACACACTAACACATATGCATCGTAAACTGTACAGTACTGCGTCTGAAAAGACGAAACAACAGTACTGCCTGGCTCACTTATGAAACGACAAATATCCTAGAAAGGGCCTAGTCTTTGGTGTAACTGACCATGATAGTCTTGAATACAAGAAAAGGGAAGCCGTTCGTGTTTTCCTGCTCCTTCGCTCTTACATAACTTCACCAGTGGCCATCTCCGCACTAGCCTGTTATAGCGCGATGATTCCAGTTTCAACCTCCTCTGGAATCCTGGGGTTTGCAGTTTCGGGAGGGGCCGGCCGGCCCCTCCCGAAACTGCAAACCCCAGGATTCCAGAGGAGGTTGAAACTGGAATCATCGCGCTATAACAGGCTAGTGCGGAAATGGCCAATGTTTGACGCACCTACGACGACTGATTAAGCAGACGAATGAGGGCTGAAATATTCGTGCGTGAAATTCTTTAATGAAAAGGCCCAAGGCAGAGAGTGAGAGCAGGGGGAGGAAGGGGTTCTGAGACCCACACGGGCAGATTCAGGCTGACCGCTCACGTTTAGCCGACGCCGCCCCCCCCCGCCCCATCTGCGGCGCTGTCAGGTTAACCTTTACCCCCCTCCACACACCCCTCGAGGCCTTCAGAGAAGAGGAAGGGGGCCGAAGAAACTGCCCGGCTTGCGGGGGCCTCTAAAAGGAAGAGGCGCTGAGAAGGGCGGCGGGTGCTTTCCCGCCTCCTTCCCTGACGGAAAAGGCAACGCTCGGCGGGGGAGAACGAGGCGGCGGGGGCCCGGCGGCGGCGGGCAAGTCCGGAGCCATGCCAGCCGCCCCAGCGCAGGCCGCCGCCGCCGCCTCCCTCGCTTTGCCTCTCCTGCCCGCGGCGGCGCCTCCTTGTTGTTTGAACTCGGAACGGAAATGAGACTCGCGCCGCGCGGGGCAGAAACGGAAACAAAACACAAGAAGCGAGGAGGCCACGAGACCCTCCCCCCCGGATACGGCGCAAGGCGCTTCCCTCTCCTTCCCTCCCTTCCAACGGCCCCCGTTCCTTCGCGCCGCGCGCCCGGGAGCTCCCGCCTCAGGACTCACTGGCCGCCGCCGCCGCCGCCTCAGCCTCCGTCTCCCGAACAAACCAGCCCCCCACCGGCAGCGGAGGCGCGCCCGCCGCTCTCCCTCCTGCTCCTCGGCCGCGACGGCTGGATCGGCCCTGCCGAAGACCTTCTCGGTTGCCTGCCGGTCCCCACGGCAGGCGCGGAGGGGGAAGAAGGCCGAAGCGCACTCAGACTCCGGCGGCGAGGCCTGCGCGCGGGGCCCTGGCGGGGGAAAAGCGCACACACACGATCCCCCCCCGCGCCGGCTCAAAAACTACAGCTCCCAGCATCCCTTGCGACACTCTACCGCCGCCTCTCGGCGACAGGGCCCAAAGTGGGGAAGGTGAGTGTCTGGGCGGCCTCTCGTCAAGCCGGAAGGGAATCCCACCGATTCCGGTGCAAGTGGGAGAAGTAAGTTTCCTATTCCAAGATTTCTGCGGGCTGTCTGTATTGTGAAAAAGTGGTGTGCTGGAGATCTGGGGTTTCCTACGGTAAAGCAGCGTTTAGTGACGGCAGTTGCTAAGGTGGGACGTGAGGGCGGGGCCGGGGGGAGGGGGTTTTAGCACGCGCCGTTCCCGAAGTGCCTTGCGCGCTCCGCTCGAGGACCGGAGGCTCGGGCAAGGTGACCGTTGGCGCGGCTGAGGGGCCGCAGGGACGGGCGAGAGGAAAGGGTAAAAAGCGAGCTAATTGTTGGGAATGTGGCTTTATTCGCTGTGGCATCTCGTGTGTTTTTAAGCCCGCCCTGCTAGGTTGGTCTTTCCCCTCCCGGCCTTTGAATGAGTGGACTTGTACGAAACCTGGAAGGGCGGCGAGGCTTCGCAGCAAGGCAGAGGCCATTTCCGCACTAGCCTGTTATAGCGCTATTATTCCACTTTCAACATCCTGTGGAAGGAGCTGGAGGGCGGACAAGATGCTGGCTTTGGGTCTGTCTTTTCAGAAGGGCTGCTGTCCTTCTCTTTCCCGTGGTCATTACTGCCAGTTGATTAGGCCTTGCTTTCTCGGTCTAATGTGGTAGTTCTTAGCTTTTTCTTCCCAAGGTTCCACAGGATGTTGAAAGTGGAATAATGGCACTATAACGGGCTAGTGCGGAATGGCCGAAACTAAATCCGTTCGCCTGGGGGGTTTTGCTTCCCCACTCTTAAGTTGCCAGCATCCCAGGCCAAGGATTGGGAAAGAGGTTGCGGGGTGGCTCGGGTGTGTCGTGTTCTTCGACCGGGGCCTTCGGACCGGAATCCTCTTCGGTCCGAGACGATAAGAGAAGGCGGACAAAATCTCCCCGCGCCTTGTCTCTGTAGTGCCTTACCTCTTCCATGGCCATTGCCCTTCTGCCGCCGCCGCCCCCTTGTCCCAGTGGACTTAGGCCGGCCCAGTATGCAGTCAGAACTTTGGCTTCCGGGCGTTCGTTCCGAGCCGAGCCACATCCAGTAGGCAGCGGGTGGATCTGAGCGAGGAAAAAACATGATAGGAAGGTTGAGTAGGCTTGATGAGCTGGAGGGCGGACAAGATGCTGGCTTTGGGTCAGAAAGGCTGCTGTCCTTCTCTTTCCCATGGTCGTTACTGCCAGTTGATCAGGCCTTGCTTTCTCGGTCTAATGCAGAAGTTCTTAGCTTTTTCTTTACCGGGTATCGCCTGCAAAATATAATTTTTTTCTTGGGAACCCCCAAGACTTAATTCAAGACTCAAATATTAAAATTTAGATTTAAATATTCTAATATTTAAGTTTTCAAATATTTATTTATTAAAGGCTTCTGGAGACTAGGGTTCAAATGCCCTCTCAGACGCTAAGTGACCTTGGGCAAGTCCATTTTCTCAGCCTCAGAGGAAGGCAAAAGCAAACCCAAACAAATCTTGCCAAAAAAACCTCTGTGATAGGTTTACGTTAGGGTTGCCCTAAGTCAGAAGTGACTTGAAAGCACACAACAACAAAATGCCACTGACAAGGGAGGTTCTTTCGAACCATCATGTCTCTCCCCTTTGAAAACTGACTTATGACAACTCTAAGGCGAACCTTTCATGAGGGGTTTTGGGGCAAGATTTGTTTCCTTTGCCTTTATGTGAGGTTGAGAGAATGTGACTTGCCTAAGGTAACTCAGTGGGTTTCCATGGCCAAGTGGGGATTCAAACCGTAGTCTCGAGAGTCATGCAACTGTTTCCCTTTTGTTGAATGTGGCAGCAAGGGGAGTGGGTGCCAGGGGATGCAGTGACAGGCCTGTGCACATACTCGAACTGCTTCCTCATTTGCAAACAAGGGAGCAGTTTCAGCATTCACAACCTCCTCCCATTGTCATGTCCGCATTGCTGCTGGTGGTGTCCAGCAAGGCTTCATGGGCCACCTGTGATTAAGAACCACTGGTCTAATGTATTGTGCCAGTAAGAAAAAGAAAATAAGGGAACTAGAGGATGCTGCTCCTTTTTCTTTCTTCTGCTATTCCCATTCTGAAGAGAGGTTAACTAAACAAAGAAGAGGGAGAAGGAGAAGGGGAAGGAAGGGCCTCCAGCAGCAAGTTCTAAGCCCTAGTGATGACATTTGGGTTCTGGAACGAGCCATATCATTGCTCAGCCCTGGGGAGAACCTTGGTCCCAGAGCCTTTATGGTCTAACATCAGATGTAGCTCTTAGTAGTTACTATGAATTGCTGCCAAACAACTCCACCCTGGAGAAGAAACAAGATGTGTGCTGTGTGCATGATCAAACTCTAGCAGATGTTCACTTTATTACATGTCTCATGAACAGGTATAGGATGTTAGTATCACTTTAGGAAATACATTTAACAGTATTATTTGGATTTTTTTTTCCTCCTTAGTTCAGAAGAGTAACTATGCAGGTTCATTTGCTGAAAATAGTTAATCCTGCTGTCCAGCAGAAAAGAGTCTCTAAGCCAGCAGTTCTCAACCTGTGGGTCGCAACCCCTTTGGGGGTCGAATGACCCTTTCACAGGGGTCGTCTAAGACCATCGGAAAATACGTATTTGTTTAATGGTTTAATGGTCTTAGGCTCCATTCCCTTCTCACCACGGCCCCTGCCCCACTCGCCATGGAGGGGGGCGCTGCGGAAGGGCCAGGGGGCCGCAAGGCAGCGCTTTTCCAGGGGGGCGAGCTGCGCCCGGCGCAAAAGACAAAGGCGCTGGGATTCCTCCCCCGGCCAGGGTCGACACTCTGGAAACTTTTCCCACACTGCCCCCCCAGCGGAAACGAGAGCGAAGCAGAAGCAGAGCCCGGGGGGGGTCTCGGAGTTTTTTCCTGGGGGAGACGCGTGGCTCCTCTTTCCCTCCCTGCCCACCCCCGTCCGTTCCTGGCTGGCGAGGCGGCCTTTGCTGGGGGTGGGGGAGGAATTGTAAATAATAAATAAATAATTTTATGGTTGGGGGTTAACCACAACATGAGGAACTGTATTAAAAGGTCGCGGCATTAGGAAGGTTGAGAACCACTGCTCTAAGCCTTTTATAGCCAAGAAAAGGCAAGACTCCCTGTTGTCAGCTTACAGTTTGAAAGGCACAACATGGGAGGGAAAATAGTTGTTGGAGGAGAGGGAATGGGAGAACAAATTCCAGCACTACTTCTTAAAATGGTATTTCTGAAACTGACCAACTGAGACAAAAACAGAAGCTTGATGGAATTGCAGCTGCTAATTGAGGAAGAGCCAAAGGCATCTGGCCTCAAAGGACCTTGTTGTCCTTCCTTTTATCCATCCATCCATCAAACTGCACATGCAGTTTTATCCAGAAGCATTTTACAGATATTGTACCTTAAAAAGCATCTTTAGCTATTTGGAATGTCAAAGTGAGCAGATTAGACTGCATAACTTTGCTTTGGCATTCCCATATAGAAGGCATTGCTCTTGGGATCTCAGTGCACTGGAACTTCAAAAGGGATGTTCTTATTGATTTCAAACTATGGACAGGTTCATACAGGAGTAGGTACCAAGCACCTGCAGTATAACTGGTGGATGCTTTTTCTTCTCCTTTCTAGCTGAAACATCTGCAGTTCATCATGATTCTCCAACACCTGTTCAGGTTTTCTTCTATTTTCCATTCAGCGCTCTCTGTCCACTTACGTAGAAATATTGGCTTTTCTGCCATTGTGTTTAATAAGGCAAAAGAACTTGATCCTGTACAGAAACTCTTCTTGGACAAGATCAGAGAATATAACACAAAGAGCCAGTAAGTAAATAAACACCTCAGTAGTGAATCTAATTCTGAATACTGAATCGTTAATGGAAAGCCTATACATACATCATGAAGTTGTATGTTATAAAAGTAGAATAAATAGAGCTAAACCTTCAATTTCCAAAACCACTGAACTAAGAAGGTATTAGCCTACTGATCTAAGTATGCATGTAGGTCAGTGTCTTTGAATGTCTTTATTTTAAAAGGTACTGTCAAGACCCTACTAAAACATACTTTGTGATTCAGAATCTATAGCTAAAACATATTTTATATTGAAGAGACCTACAGTTACTTGGCAGTTTACTCCTTGGAGGGAAGTGGTTTCTCCTGGACTTACCACACACAACTCCCCCCCCACACACACACAAAAATACAGAAGTACTAGCTGATTAGCTGATACTGCAGGTAGACTTTCACACAGGGATGGGCAGCTGTGGCAGGTGCAGGAGCCATTTTTCCCCTATAGCAGGCCATACAATATCATTTTCAGTTGAAAAGTGCAAGTGGAAATTGCTGCTAGTTGTGCCACCTTTGCCAGTAGGCATGTTGAGGTGGAGCTTATTAAAATTAATCTTTGCTCCTGGAATCTTCCAGGTGCCAAAAAGCCCCACATTTCTTTTTTTAAAAATTCAGGCAATCATTTTCTCTCACAATAACTGCCTGCTTAG
This sequence comes from Ctenosaura bakeri, assembly GCA_948474755.1. NCBI lineage: Eukaryota > Metazoa > Chordata > Lepidosauria > Squamata > Iguanidae > Ctenosaura > Ctenosaura bakeri. The sequence goes on along the minus strand of CAOLHI010000556.1, from coordinate 165,820 downwards.
CTTTCCAGTGACCTGTATAATCTGTTGCAGTTTATCTTTGAGATCTTTCAGTCAAAGGATGCATCAGTTAATAGGTATTACAGTAACCAGATATTAAAAGTTAAGACCTTACTCCATTTGAAATTTTTTTAGACATAGTGGATGTTTACATTAAGAGATTTTTCTGTAAACAACTGTAGACAGTTTTATTTTGATAGGATCATCTCAGATAGTCTCAGAATGACATGGAAAACTGATTGGGCTCTTTGCTCAGTTAAGGAAAAATAGGATAAATGTTGGGTAGATTCTCTTTCCAAGGCATCTTTGCTTTAATAAGAGATAATAAAAATTTACATAAATGTTTCAGTTGTGCAACTCCTGTTTGCTGATGAGGCTGTAAAATTAAAGGCATCTATTAACATTTATGGTGAAACTGTGATAAGGTATCTAAATTCTGCGATGCTGTCTTCTCTCAAATGAATAGTATCACTAATAAACATCTTAGACTCCAGAGCTGCCCCTCCTGCTTTTTGTTTTGTTTTTACCCTCCAGGGGCATAATGGAAAAGCATCTCACAGACTTTAAATTGGTTATTTATTAGTAAATGCCAGATTTGTCATCACTCAGATTTGGAAAGATTAAGCTAATATCTGTAACAACCTGTTAATAATAAATTGTGGCAACTAGCACTGATCGAAAAATAAGCTAACAAACTTCAAAAAGCTAAAGGAAAAAAACTATTTTATTGTGATTTGGAATTGTTTTGATTAATATATGGGGAAAAAAGATCAAGTCTATGGCTCATTGTGCAGGGAAACACTTTTGACATCTTGTTTTGATATTATGGCTATATAATTTAATTGAAAACTAATTTTGTGTACTGCTTTCAAGGAAGAGGGAACAAGCATGATATTAGAATATAAAATCAACTATACACACACACACAGACACACACATATATTAAAGCAAGAAGAAAGTATCTGATGTATACTATCTTGAATAGCCAGCACTACTAGTTTCCCCCTACAACATGGTATAGAATTTGTGTGACAATCATAGTCTTTGTGGTTGTTGCTGTGGATGTCCACAAATGATGTGAAAGATGTGAATATTTTGTTGTATTGCAGTGAAACAAGACTGTGTGTCAATTTTTCCAAGCCTTCCAGCAGTTGGCCACTTCCTTTAGTGATTAGTAGAAGCAAAAATGTAATTCCTTCAGCTGTTTCTTTAAGTGCAATATGTGAATAATTCCTTCACCGATAACCACCTGGACAAATCTCTTCCACCTACCCACCCTTGTGAAAGACTTCTTCCATTACCATTGCTTATCTGCAGTTGTGGTATTGTCAGAGAGCTTTTCTTTTTTTTTTTTTAAATTTTTTTAATTTATTAAAATAAATTTTATTTTATTCACATTATAAAATAAAACAAAACAAACAAAAAACAAACAAAAAACAAAAAAAACAAAACAAAAAAAAACATCAACATATACATACATACAAACTTACATACATACATACCTATCTATATACTAACAAACTAACTCCCTAACATACAAACATATACAAATACTTCATACATACCTTGACTTCTTTCATAATCCATCGGGTAAAACATCCTATTTCTTCCTTTTTATCCTGCTATGTAATCTAAGCTTCTTCTAAATCTTTACAGCAATTTCTGTACTCTAACTTCTATGTGCTTATCACGTCTCTTACAACTACATCCAACTACAATAACATTTTTAAATTTAATTTCTAACAAATTCTCAAATGTCATTATTTCCAAATATTTAGTTTTATACCATTTAATATATCATATTTCTAACATGTGTCTCTCGTAATTCATTTAGTTATCCTCTATATACATATAAGTTGTTTCATCTGTATAATTAAATCATGTATTCCATATCCTTTAATTATATAATCTATCTACATATAACCTCCATATTATATTGTATCTGTATCGCAATTTATTATTTACACATATCATCCCATATATAATCCGTTTAATCTGTATAATTTAATCGTATAATCCTAAAGTCGCCAACTTTCCCCAATATTTCTCCCATAAAGGGTCTAAAATTTCCCATTCCTCTTTAAATACATTATTCTTTCTGTTTTCTAATCTTTTTGTCAATTTATCCATTTCGACTAATTCGTACAGTTTTTTTATCCAATCCCCCATTGTTGGTGCACTCTCATCTCTCCATTTCTTGGCAAAGGTGATTCTTGCAGCACAGGTCATATAACACAAAATTTTTGAGTACTTCCTCCTTATTTTCACATCCATTTTCTCAAATATATTTAACAAAAAGATTTCTGGGAGTAATGGAAAATTAATTTTTAAGTATTTCATTATTTGTTCATGCACCTTTGTCCAGAACCCCTTTGCCACTTCACACGTCCACCAGCAATGGAAGAAAGAACCAGTGTGTTGACATTTCCAACATTTTGCTGTTGTCTTCATTTTCTTCATCTTGGCAATCTGCACCGGGGTTAGGTACCATCTATAAAATATTTTAAAGAAATTTTCTTTCAAATTATAGCTTTTTGTATATTCCATATTTAGGCTCCATGTACGTTCCCATTGTTGCAATGTTATTGGGTATCCTATATCTCTGGCCCATTTTATCATATTTTCCTTTATGATTTCATTTTCCATTTCCAAATTTATTAATATCTTATATATTTTACTCACATTACATTTAACATCCACTTTCATCAGATTATCTAACTCTGTCTCTTCTAATGTTATTCCCCTTTCTTTATTATCTATTTTATACCTTTCAGCCAATTGCCTATGAAGAAACCAGTGTGATCTATATCCCTCTTTCATTAGTTCCTCCCTACTCTTTAATTTTATATTATTCCCTTCTCTTTTAATTATATCCTTATATCTTATCCAATTACCAGATTGATTCTTTTCTAATCGATGAAATGCTTCATGTGGGGATACCCAACCTGGCATTTTTATATATAATTTATTTCTTATTTTTATCCAGGTCTTTAATATTGATCTCCTAACATAATGATCCATGAATTCACTATTTATCTTATGTTTGTCATACCAAAGGTATGCGTGCCATCCAAAGTACAAATTAAATCCTTCCAAATTTAGTAATTTCCGATTTTCCAACGTTATCCAATCTTTAATCCAATTCAATGTTGAAGCATAATAATATAATTTCAAATCTGGCAGTGCTAAACCTCCCCTTTCTTTTGTTTCTTTCAAATACTTAAATTTGATTCTTGGTCTCCTCCCATTCCAAATAAACTTACTCATATCCTGCTCCCATATTTTAAACGGTTTCTCATTTTTTATTATGGGTAAACATTGGAATAAAAATAACATTTTAGGGAGTATATTCATTTTAATAGCTGAGAGTTTACCCAATAAAGAGAGCTGCAAATTATTCCATTTTTCCATATCTTTCTTAATTTCATTCCAAATCTTTTTATAATTATTATCAAATAAATCCGAATTATTTTTTGATATTGTTATCCCTAAATATCGTATCTTTTTGACTGTTTTAAATCCTGAGATCTCCGTCAAATCATTTTCTTGTGCTACTGTTAAGTTTTTTGTTATTATTTGAGATTTCTCTTTATTAACTCTAAATCCAGCTATATCCCCAAATTGTTGTAATATTTCAATCAGCTGTTTAATACTATTTAAAGGATCTTCCAGAATTATAACTAAGTCATCTGCATACGCTTGAATCTTTATCTCATGTTCCTTCTAATTCCTCTCAATAATTTTTCGTTCCTTATATTATTATTCAAAATCTCTAAACAAATGATAAATAGCAAGGGTGAAAGTGGACATCCTTGTCGTGTACCTCTATATAATCTGAATTGTTTTGTTCTTTCCCCATTTACAATTAAACTTGCTCTTTGATCATTATAAATAGCTTTTATCCATTCCATGAATTTGTTACCCACTCCCATTTTTTCCATTATTGCAAACATAAATGACCAATTAACATTGTCGAAAGCTTTCTCTGCGTCCAAAAATATTAATGCCAATTGTTTTTGATTATGCTTCTGATAATATTCTATCGTATCTATAATGATTCTAATATTATTTTTTAGATGCCTTCCTGGGAGGAACCCATTTTGGTCCTCATGAATCCATTTTTCTAATATCTCTTTTAATCTATCTGCTAATATATATGCAAAAATTTTATAATCAATATTTAACAATGCAATGGGCCTGTAGTTCCCTTTATCCGTCAAGTCTTTCCCTTCTTTAGGGATTAAACTTATATTTGACTCTTTCCAAGTGTTAGGAAATCTACTACGTTCAATCGAATTCATAACCTGAACAAGTAATGGCGTTAATTCGTCTTGAAATGTCTTATAATAAAGGGCCGTAAACCCATCTGGTCCTGGGACTTTCTCTCTTTCAACTTCCCAATCGCCTTCTTAACCTCATGCAATGTAATCGGATTGTCTAATCTTTCTCTTTGCTTATCTAAGATTTTATTTATTTTTATTCTTTCCAAAAATTCCGTCATCTTATTTTCTTCCTCCCTTAACTGAATTTTTTCTTTAAACAATCCTTCAAAATATCTAACAAAAATATTTTTAATTTTATTTTGTTGATAAAAGGTATCTTGGCCCTCTTTTATTTCCTTAATGTAACGTTTTTCTCTTTCTTTCTTAATTCTGAATGACAACCACCTTCCTATCTTATTAGCATGTTCAAATTGTCTTTGTTTAGCGTATTTCATTTTTTCTTCTATTTCACTGGTTATTATTAATGTTAGTTGTTTTTTTAATATCTGTAATTCTTCTAAAGTTTTATGATTCTGTGGGTCTTTTTTTAATTCGTTTTCTTTATCACGTAACATCTCCTGTATCTTTGCTTCTTTCACTTTCTTACATTTAACCATCCATGCTTGCTGATTTATAAAAAAGCCCCGCATTACTACCTTACTTGTTTCCCATACAATTTGTTCTGATTGGCCCTTATTCATATTATTTTCAAGGAAATTTTTTAACTCTTCTCTTGCTTTTCCTACCACTGTTTCATTTCTCAAAATGCTATCGTTCAATCGCCAATTATATTTCCTACTCCCTGATTAATTGTTATTAAAACTGGGCAATGATCAGAAATCATTCTGGGTAATATTTCCAATTTTCTTATATTTTTAACTAATTCTGTTGAGAGAAAAACCATATCTAATCTAGACCAGGACTTGAATTGTTCTGAATAGTAAGTATATTCTTCTTTTTCCCCGTTTACCTGTCTCCAGGCCTCCACTAATGTTAATTGATCCAATAAATTGAAAAAACTTTTAGGGAGTTTCCCTTGATTTTTCTTGCTGACATCATGCTTACTTTTAATTTTTGATCTATCTAAGAGTGGATTTAATACTCCATTCCAGTCTCCCAGCATAATCGTCTTGTAATTATAGATCTCTAATTCTATCAATTTTTCTAGCAATCTTGAGTAAAATTTACTTTTATTTTCTAAGGGCCCGTAAATTCCAATTATCATCAATTTCAAATTAATTATATTTACCTCAACAATTATACAATGTCCTGATTCATCACTAAACACCTGTTTAGCTTCTAATTTATTATTTACATATATGGTCACCCCTTTTTTCTTTTTATCTATAGAGGAGGAGAATGACTGTCCTAGTTTTGGGTTTTTAAGATATTTTAGATCTTTACTTTTAATATGGGTTTCTTGTATCGCCGCTATATCCACTTTTAATTTTTCTAATTTATGGAATACACATTTTCTTTTATATGGGGAATTTATTCCCCGAACATTCCATGTCAAAATTTTTAAATTCATTCCCACCTAAAAGTTTTTGTCCACTATTCAGTTCCTTCTCTTTCTTCTGTTTCTTCTTCTTCTATTTCCGGATCGATAGAATTCAATTCACCTTCTCCTCCTTCTTTTCCTTCTTCTTCAGACTCTGTCTCTTGTCCACCAGCTGCTTCCTCCTCCTGCCTTAGATCAGCTTGCTCCCGCCTTTCTCTTTGCTTTCTCCTCAATTTCTGTATTTCCTGTGTAGTCGTTAAATTGTCTTTAACACACTCTTCTTCTTGTTCTTGTGTCTCCTTCTCTATATTACTCAATTCCTCCTTATGTTTCTTCCAAAATTCTTTTGCTTTCAGAGTTGTATTCAACACGACCTTCCTCTGCTTCCACAGAAAAGAGATCCCTTCTGTCTTTTCCCATGTGTATCGAATTCCTTGCTCTCTTAGAGCTTGTGTCATGAAGCTATATTCTCTTCGCCTTTTTAATATAGTTGGATGTACATCTTTGAAAATCTTAAGTTCTACTCCGTTTATCACGAATTTCTTTGCGTAACTTTGTTGTAGGAACAAGTCCTTCACTCTCTCCCGAAGGAAGTAAATCACGATATCCCGTGGCATGCTTCTTTTTTTCGCTATAGCCGAGTTCACCCTGAAGATCCTATCGATTTCCAGGTCTAATTGCTCCAGGGACCAATCAATATATTGTGCCAGTGGTCTAATTAAACTCTCATATAAATCTTCTTGCACTTGTTCTCTCATTCCTCTGATCTTAATCGATTTATTCCTACTTTTTATATCCATTAATAGTGTTGTTCTAGCTAATTCTTCTGTCTTCCCTTCTGTTTTCGTTGCCTGTTCCTCCAATCTTGTTGTTCTTCCTTCCATCTCTTTTACTTTCTCATTTACGTACTTTAGTTCTGTCGTTATATTATCCAATTTGCTATTAAATACATCCATTTCTTTTTTCACATCTGCTCTTATCTCGGCTCTCATATGTTTCATTTCTGTCTTTACGTCCCTCATTTCATTTTTAAAAGTCAAGGTTAGTCTTCTTATCTCTTCCATGATGTCTGATCCTCCACTTTGGTTCGCTCCTTGATTTTCTGGTAATGTTGTTTTCATCTCTGTGGTTGGTATTTTAAGTTCTATTGAAGCTCGTCTCTGCAATAAGGTTTGGATCTGTGTTTGACCGCCAGCTGCAGCTTTTCTTTTTCCAGCTCCCATCATTTTGTCAATCGTGACTTGAAAATTGGATTAAGAAAAAATTGGGTAAATTAAGCCCCACGTAAATGAGAAGGGTACTCGCACTTGAAAGATAAATATAGACCACTGCCTTGTAGTTTCCTTATAAGAGAGACTGGACTGGAGGACTTCTTTCACTATCTTTATCCCTTCGGGGGGGGGGGTTCCGCCTTTCGTTGTTACTCTCTCCACCAGTACTCACTCAACTACTCCGTCGCCACTATCTCAGTTCGTCTTCCAAACTCTATCTTCTGTCAATCTGTCAATCTTCCTTTTTAACACCTCCCAACCATCACTTCTAAACCTTCAATATCTCTCTCCTCTTTGATCTTTTTAATCTGTTTTCTTTCCACAAAAACTCTTCTGCCGGCAACACACCTCCTCTTTTAATGCCTCCTGGCTCTCGTCTTCCAAACTCTACTTCTCTCTAATTCTGACGCGGCTACAATCTCTCCCCCACTGGTCTGTTAATCATCGCTCTTTCTGGCTTCTTTATTTCATGTTCTCAGACCGCTCTTCTCTATAAAGCTTTTAATTCACCTTCCACCTCTTTCCTCTTTGCTCTTCGTCCCCACTCTTTAGCTAACCGTCCAGTGCCTCTCTCTCCAAGTCTTTTAACAAGCGTCCAAACTTCCCCCGTCTATCAGGCTTTGTCGCTCTCCTGCCGCTGCTCTCTCCGCTCTCTCTCCTCTCCCAGCTTCAGGCTCGCCACTCGTCTCTCTCATCTGCCGCGGATTGTCCTTAAATCTCTCTTCTACCGTTCCTTGTCCGCTCTCTCTCACTTTCTATCCTTCGTCCTTCTCTTAGTCCCTTTTCCACGTCTCTTTCGTTCACCACCTTCCGTCCTTCACTCTCCCACAACGTTCAATCTCTATCTCCTTATCTTTCCACTTCTCCCTCTGCTTCTCCGTGTCTCTGCTTCTCCGTACTTTTTCAAGCCTCCATTTTAAACAGCTTGTCTGTTTACTATCTCAACGTGTCCCCACAACTTTAATCTTTAAACTTCAAATTCCTTTTATATCAGGATTCTTAACACAGTTCAATTTGAATCCCGTCTTGTAGCCAGCTATATAAACTGCTTTCAGTATTTGTAGATTCTAAGCCTTTTAAACCTTTAAGACATTTGAGTCACATTCAACAATCCACGTGTCTGGGAGTCTCTTCTCCCGACCACGCTTTCTGTTAAGTTAGAGTCCACTATTCAAACGATCTCCACCATAAAGATAACGTTGGATCCACTTACCCCGATGTTGAGTTCAATTTATATTAAGTCCAGATGTTTATCAAACTACAGATTTTTAACGGTGGTTCGCAGCAAGCCTTAAAAAAAGGCTTCCCAGAAAGGTAATGGCGGCTCTACGATCCCGTTCAGTGCGTTCTGTGTGCCGATCTTCCCTCTCCACTCTCCAGCACTCCGCAGCTGATCTCGGGTCCCCCTCGAGTCGCCCCTGAGATCCCCTTACCAGGGGTTCTTTATTTTCTCCTTCTTAGATCTTTTATCGGAGAATCCGACCTCTCTGGGACATCAGTCCCCTGCAGCTCCGCAGGTTCCCAACCTAACGCCGCGTCTTCTCCACCGGAAGTCCGTCAGAGAGCTTTTCTGTGAAGGGAAATAACTGATTTAATTCTTCCTTTTCTTCTTGTGAGTTATTCCCTGCTTCCTCTCAGTCCTTTAGATTTCCATCACCAAAGAAAGAGTGGGATGGCATTTAGAAGGAGCTCTTCCCCTGTGGCCACAGATGGATGTATTTTAATCTCCCTGAAAACACATACACACAACTACTATCTTAAAAAAATAATGTACTCAAGTTTCTGTACCCTTCCAAGGCCATTGTTACCTAAAAGCCTAATTCTTGAATTTGTAGAAAAACTGGTGGCCCTGTAGATGTTGGCCCAGAATATGAGAAGGACATGAATGAACAAATTGTGAAGCTCCAACGGTTGTATGGTGGTGGAGATCTGGCCAAATTTCCAGACTTCAAGTTTGAAGGTAAACTTCTAGAAGTGTCATATATCAGTGTGTGAATGTGATATATCAAAAATAGGACTGTCCTTAATTGCACAAACTGGTTGTGGGCAGTGCAACTTGTTTTCCAGTTACTGTCAGACCCAGTTCTATCCATATTTAATGGGCATTAGTGTGTTTGTATTCAGGATTTGTTTTAAGATATCTGAGACTAAACTGCTTAATTGTATCTGTGTGGTAAATAGGAGCAAATATTGTGTCTGATGTAACATAAGGTATGCATACAACTGAATGTAACACTTTTGAGGAATTTTATTTATTGTCTGTAAATGTGATATCTGATGTAGATATGGGTAAGAGTCTATGCAACATTTCTTGATTTTTAGTCTTGTGTATTTATTTAGCTCAAGCAGTAAGACAGGGTATTTTAGTTTACTTGTGCCCTACTCTTAATTGGTTGTGCTGGGCTAGTATTCCACTTTATTGTTTGCTTGTTTTTAAATGAGAGCCACATGTGTCAGAAGCAATCCAACAAGTATTGTTTCTTCACAACTCATATTTCATTGGGATTCAGTCATCTTCAACCCTTTTTTTTTTTTTACAGCAGTGCTTGCTGACCCTGTCCCTTTGAAAATTTGGAAAGGTCAATAGCAATAGCATGTGTATTTCTATAGCGCTTATCAGTTAAGTGCTCTCTAAGCGGTTTACAGTATGTTAGCTAATTGCCCCAACAAGCTGGATACTCATTTTATCAACTTGCAGAAGACTATTGTATACTTGCCAAGCTAAAGCTGCAGTTGTATGCTGCTGGGAAAAACTTCCATTTTGTTGGATTTAATTTCTGGTAAATTATTAGGATCAGGTTGCAAAACTACTTCTGGGATTTTTTTTAAAGTAAGCTAATTATCTTGTTTCCTTCTTGGCAGAACCTAAGTTTGAAGAGGAACAGAAGTGATGTGATGCTGCGTGTACACCAAGCCACAATGTTGAGTCCCATTTGTTGAATAGGCCTGTGGTTGTGACTTCAATAAACAGTTCAATGTTTAAATCTATGAATTAAGGTTCTGAATTCAGTGGTGCCTATGGATGATACCTGTATTCAGTCATGTGTAACAACTTCTACAACAGAGGGCCTGATAAATATTTCAGTATAAGATAAAACCCAAACAGTTTGTTTTCCTAATAGGCAAGTCATTAATAACTGCTTGTTTATATTCTTTCTGGCAGAGAAGGTTAAGAACCTGATTGTTTATTGAAACACTGAATATGAACTACATTTGTTAAAATGGGATTGTTTAAACAGTTGAAACTATATATATAGTTCTAAAATTTTCTGTATATTCCAATGATTTACTATCACCTGGCAATCTTACAGAATGGAGACTTAATTGTGGAGCTGGGCACCAGATGACTTAAACTTAGTTGAACAATGAAAATATTACTGACATTTTTTTAAGCATCATCACTGCAATCATCAATCACAAAATAAGGTAGTTTATTTATAATACTGTCTAAGAGTTTGTTCTTTTAAAGCCACTCACTAGTATTAGATGTTGAAAAGGATTTCTTCTGAAGCAAGATATCTCTTCGTAAAATGTAGGGTTTAGAGGAAGATTTTAAAAAAAAAAGTGATACAAATACGTATTACTTCAGTGAACTTTCAACTGCAAAGAGAATGTCCATAATGCCGCAGAATATTCAAAAATTTAAATCTGTCTAGCCATCTCAGCAAGGACAGGTGATCTTCACCCTTTTCAGCCTGCACCTAAGGCCTACTGTGCTTCTGGCTCTCTTGTTCTCAGCAGTAGAGAAAGGAACAAGCCCTCCTCTAAGGAAAGCATCCTGTAGACCAAATCCAGGAGTGGAACCAAAAGTGATTCAGAGATCAAAAAGTCAAGGCTGCTTCTACAGTATAGTTCTATTAACAGACATCTGCCTGTAAAGCACTTCAGTTCCTTACAAGAAAGGGCATGTTGGCATTCTCCTCCTCCTTCACTAGTGGCATGAATAGTTTTAGTGCTTTGTGCTTCAGTGGTGGAGTGAAGAACAAACTCTCACTGACAGTGTTGAAACTCAGACTAAATTTGGGAGAAAAGCAAATAATTGATGGGATTAGCTGCTCAGGACTGTGCTTGCCATCCAGACAGCTGGCTTCTTGAAAACACTAGAATCCCTGCCAGATCAAGCCATAAGTCTATATAATAATCTTAATATCCTGTTTCCTAAGTGGCCAGCTAAATATCTGCAACAGTTATACAAAGGAGTACTGCCTCTAAATCTGGAGATAATATACAGCCATTGTGACAAAGGTCCTTCAGTAGTATCATCTTCCACTGATTTCTTCAATTTCTATTCATAGCTGTTGAGTTAGTGGATATTGCCCCATCTTGTGGCAGAAATGAGCTACTTTAGTCTGTATACTGGTATTACAGCAAAAAAACTGTCCACTTTTTCCAGTCTTCCTTTTCACTTTTGTTGTCTCCATAATAGCTGGCTGAAATGTGGCAACCAGAACTACAGTTCATTCTTTATTTTTCCTAGTTTAATACCTTTGCAGATACATTACCCAACTAGAAAGCCCTTTACAGTTGTACTCCCCCATTATCATCTTTTGGTAAAAAAAAAAAGGACTTTCAGATCAAGGTAACAGCTTGACAGTATTTTGTCCACTTAACAGTAATATCTTAACTGCCACTGGCTTTCTGTATATACCACTCTTCATATTTACAGAATAGAGTTGAGATGTTCTGTGCATCAGTTGATTGATTGGTGATCCTCAAAGAAGATATTCTTTTAAATAATGAAAGATTTTGTGTGCTTGAAATCCTGATTGGAGGAAATAAAACAAGAAAAGGGATAACTTAACATAATGCAGACATTTTCAATATCTGTTGAATATCAGTGAACAAGCAATAACCAGGGAAGTAACCCTACAATACTTAATATGGATCAAGGTATATTTTCTTCACATTATTTTGGTGTGTGTGGGGAAACTACCAAATACTTACATACAACAAAATGTTTATTGATTCTTTAAGATAGCAAACTGCAGAGCAATGAGAGCAAACTGCAGAATCCTTACGGGTATGTTGTTATAACTGCTAATCCATGAGCAACGTGTTTCGTTGCTCAGTGTATATTGGCTGCTGCTCCAATGTCTCCTAGATTTTGGGAGCCTTCTATTTCATTTAAGGATCTTACTCAAAAATTTTCTGTTGTGCTGAATCCACTATTATGTCCACAGACATCTGTCATGGCCACAAGGCATCCGCACAAAAAACTAATGAGGGGTCATATGAAAAAAACCTTCATGTTTCTAGATGTAGGATACCATTTGTGTCACATTGCAATATTAAGAAAGTTGTTGTAGCTATGCTCTCTCACCCTCTTACTTGGTAGATTTCTCAAGACAGATGTAATAAGTGAAAGAGGCAACTATAAGCTGTGCAAGGCTGTGAAAATGCATAATTTGCTTCTTGACTTCCAGAGGGTTGGCATTCACTATATAATGAAACCACTGCAGTATAGCAAGAACTCTGTTCTACAGCTGTAATATATAGAACTAGTAACAGAGTAACTTTGTTTCTGTACTTTATAATTTGACTTGAAATTTTATGGAATTGATTAAAACAGTTTCTTGTACAAAGAGCCCAAACAAAATTGAAAAATTGTACCCTAGCTTTCTTCCTGGCATGTTAGGGGTTTTGTTTAGCTGAAGAGAATACTTTTATATGGGGATGTAAAAGTATTACATTCCTCCCCACAGATCTGAATTGGCAAAAGATGCATTATATGATTGGATTGATGAGGTGACTCAACTTCTAGCTGTGTAATGTATAACTAGCATAACACAGGACTGGCATTGAGAGGTGGACTGGTCTTGGCACTACTGTATGGAGATGTAATACCCACCTTTTCATTTTCTGCAGGTTTGTACTTAGAGCTCTTCCTGCTAGTGAAACAAAAATGGGAAAGTATAATTGAAAGGAGACATTTAACTATTCATAAATCTTACATTTATGAATGTAGCCTGCCTTTTGTCTTCTCCTGTGTGTGTGTGTGTGTTTGTGTGCATGCGTCTGTGCCTTTAAGTCATTTGAATTAAAGCAAATCTGGTTCAAAGGGGAAAATAAGATTTGATCAAGTGTTTTGGAGGACATACCTACATGTTTGAAGATAACTAGTCATAACATTCCTGATTTGGGAACTTAAAATTCAAATTCATTTTGTGCAGCCATAACATTTGGAATGTTTCAAGAAACCTACAGTAAGTGAATTATAATTATGATAGATTTTGTAATGTCATGAAAATATTTGTTTTTAAGTATAAGTGGCTATATTACAGGAGTTTCAAATGTATGCAACACTGATTTGCCAACCCCAGGGCAAGAATAACTTTTGAATCTGGTTATTGGTCAAAAAACTGTTTGAGCTGTAGCCAGAAAATCTGAAGCACAGAAGGAAAAAGTTTGCCTTCCTCATTATCAATGAGATGACAACTGGTTAGTGAGCCATACTGAGTGCTGACTTACCATTCATCAGTGGATCCAAGGGGCCTACTGCAGTTGGGAATTAGCAGTTGGATTAAAGCCATAATGTGGAAGGCTTCCCCTTGTTGCATCTAGAGGTTTATAGTGAATATATTTACAAGTCTGATGGGAACAGTTCTTTTGCCAGCTACTCCTAAATGTATACATTATGGTCTAGGAAATGAAACACTATGATTAGTGCAAGCAATTCTCCAGTATTTTTTCTTAAAGAAGGAGAGTGCAACTTATTATAGTAAACTTTCCAGCTGTTCAGAAGTGGAATTTGCAAAAAGGAAGTAGCCATACTTACACTGAAGAATTTCCTTCTAGGAAAAAAAGAGAGAAATATTAAGGCTGTCGTCTTACCTCATGCAACCTAACTGCAGCATGTTCAAACTGTTGCTATTAGAACAGTAAGAACTAGAACAATTACTGGGGGAAAATAATCAAACATATCCAAATCTTTGAGTACTTTACATCTAGATGTGTTTTCATGTTTGATACTGACCAGATTGTTAAAAGGTGAAGACATATTATGGCAAAACAATTATTTTGATTCCTTCTCCCCAAAAAACAACTTGTCCTAGCATCCTTAAGTCATCTCAAGCCCTTTACGTCCTTCAATTGTGAAGCTATTATTAGTTTCAGAGCTTACCACATAGCTCTGGGCAAGCCACTTTTTCCAAATCCCCACCACTATCTTCAGTAGGATGTCATGTGGACAGAACAGAGTCTAAAATACACTTTGTATACCGTTTGTGATAGAAATTATTGAAAACATAGGCCCATTTGTGCCATTAGGAAATTACATAGTAGGGCAATGCCTTTATTACAGTCACCTAAAGCAATAAAAGTTAATGAGTAAATTTTCCAGTCTCTGAAGAAGTCTATGACAGGTTACACCTCCCCCCCCCGCCGATAAATTACCACTATGTAACCACACCTAAAAATTTTATTTAGTTAGTTTCAACTGGACTAAAAAATGCTAGACTTTCCTTTAATTGTTTTCAGGATGAATAATGGTCCTGTTTTGTGCATAACAATTCAGTTTCATTGCCTTCTGGTCCCTTATTCAGTATTTCCTGTAAGAGTATGTGCTCTGTAAAGCATAGAAACTTGTTCATGAGAACTTTTTTTGAGCTGAGATATTAATGTATGGTCCAGCAGAGGGAGCTAGCTAGCAAATTTCTCGATGGATTCCGGATAAAAAGTGCTACTCAAAGAAGCAAAAGAGGCTTCTATTTAAAAGGCTTCTATTTAAATACTGTGTATACCTATTTGATTTTTTTGGAACTTTAAACATACTACACAAGTCTGTGTCTGAGCATGAATCCATAAGATGCTGTGTTGTCTTGTCTCTATTGGTGGCTTTTTGTAATTAAAGTTAAATGGCAAAACCTGAAATAGTAGTGTTAAGTGCCACTTTCCTGTGCCCTTCAGCAGCATAGGAGTAACCTTTTTTGCATGTTCTAGTCTGACATAGTTCCAATAGCATCAGATGCAGAGAAACCATAATAACTGGGCAAATTGCAGGTCATTTACCATGTCACTATTATCACAGTCCCAGAAAGGTTAATTTGGCAGCTCTGCTGCAAAACTACATTATTTGCTGGTTGTGTTCTTTCTTACTACTGGCATCAAAGGGACATAGTCCAGACCATACAGTAGGAATATATAATTTCACTGTAGATAGATCCCTTACAGTACCTAGCAGAGGTATTCATTGCCCTTTGCAAAACAAATTCCATGATTTATTGTTACAACATTGAAATGAATTTAACTGCCATTGTTTGACTTGATGTGTATAAGGTGCTCAACAGTGTGAAGTTTTTAATGCTTGAATTGTTTGGATAAGTTCTTGGTCTTTGTGATGCTGGTTGTTCAGAAACAGATATATTTCATCTGAGATCATGTGGCACAACTCCACACAGCTGCATGCCATTCAATTACTTATGTGATTCCTGGAGATAATGTGTTGCAGTGTGTATGTCACAGCAAAGGGGGTAAAAACTCATGCAACCAATAAGTGTAAGTCTGTGTTTATTTATCTTTTGTGCCACAGTAAAAACATTTTGCACATTCAGAATACAAAGTAGTTTAACATACATCTCATGGTAACAATGCCAGTTCTAATGTGGAAAAATTGAAGGAGGTAATTTAGATTTGAATGGAATTTGAATATATCTGTATGAAAAAAATTCTAGGTACAGTGCTACAGTTTATAGTGAACATTCTAATTAAAATGTTGCTGTCTATAAAAGTTATGTAACTCTTAGGTAAAACTGAGGAAAAGTTGTGAAATTATTGTTGCTAGATTTTTATCCTGTATTAGGATTTGTGACATTGATCATGCTGTTTTAAAAGGCAGATGGGAAACATCAAGAACCCCTTATGCATGCTAGAATTTTTTTTATAAAATATTTTATTTTATTTTATTTCATTTATTTATTTGGCCAACCTTCTGCTACTCAAAACTCATTTTGTCTTTGCCTTGTATTTTCTGGTAGGGATGTGCTAACCATGCTCCTTAAATGTCTGCACTTCTGCTGACTCCTCTCACAGTTCACAAGTGAATACACATATGGCAACTTTTAGATTAACTGTAGAAACAAAGATTTACTTACTTGAAAAATAACCTTTCTTTTGTGCATAATATACACCAAGACCACAGGAAGCAATTATCAAAGCCACAATGACCACAGCAGCAATAATACCACTTACATTAAGGTCATCTGAAATTCAAAAGAAAACAAATATAGTTTTGCATGTAGAATGGCGGATGTAATTATTTCATACTGGGCACCTTGACAGAAAACAATATTAGCAATAGATTCATTCTCAAAACAGTTTTTAGAGCAAATCATTATTCATGGTATTGTATAGAGAAGATGCATCTTAGTGGCTAAGCTTACTGAGTAATTGTGTGCAAGCATCTTTTCTGTATCTTCATTTCCACCTTTTCAGTGAGACAATCACTGAGAACAGTAGGGATCTGTTTTACAAGACTGTTGCAAATATTGTAAGGCACTTTAAAGATTACAAATGGTATAGAAGTGGGATAGGCAAACTGGAACTGTCTAGACTGCAATTTTGGATCACAGTTTCCATAAAAATCCCAACCAGCAAAACCAATAGTAAAGAATGCTAGGAGTTGTAGTCCAAACTATCTGGAGGACACTTGGTTTTCTATTCAGAACATGTTTCCCATGTGCTTTCCAACCAGGGACTAATAAGATGTTTCAAGACATCAATCTCTCGATACATACTCTCTGCCTAGTATATGCAGGACAGATAAAGAAAGTTTATACCTGGACATACATCATCTAGTTCTGCAAGTTGATTCTGTTATTGCATTATTCAGAGCTTTAAACTGAAAAAAGAAAAAAAAACCTGCCAGAATCCTCTAGTCAGCATGACCACTGGCTGTGCTGGCTGGGGAGATTATGGGAATTAAAGTTGTAGATTGAAAGTAACTTTTTAAAGCTCTGGAATAACTGCACTATGGAAACTAAAGGGTGAACATTGTCTACTGCTTTAAAAGTAAGGGAGATAGCACCAGGCTAGAGTTCAAAAATGTGACCATGATCCCCAGCAGCCACATTCCTGACAATATGAATCTGACAAAGATCTTGATTACTGGGCATTTTGATGCAGAACATGCCTTTTAGATACTCTGTCTCCACCCTAAGTGGTTCAGGAGTTTGAAAGGCCAAAATCAACACTTTGAATTGAGGTCTGAAAAAGAAAGACAGTGAAATTGGTAATTGAAGTAATATATCCACTGATTAGCCTTCATTGGAGACCTAGCTACCATATCCCAAGATATTCAGAGTGCAGAAACAGATTCACTTTAAGGCACAAATCTCCACACATTTTGGCCCTCTCAGTTACTGAGTGTACAGTTTTGTTTTGTTTTGTTAGGTAGTTACACCCATTTTTAAGCAAGTTGCTTAAATATGTAGTGGCACCTGGGGTCCAGACATTTCTGTATGATTAAATGTATAATCCTGTTACTGAAACAGAAAGGTAGACATAACTGTAACCACTGAGCAGGGAACAACAGTACTTTTTGGACAGCATTGGGTAGACAGCTGCAGTTTTTATGCATATCTTATCTTATATGGTACGTTTTAAGATATTAAACATATTAAGAAACAGTTGCATCATATAGATATAATTGTTCCATGCAATTAGTTTAAAGGTGTTTCTTGAGACAGTCTTCAAATGTGCACTGAGTTTTTGCTAAAACCATTACCTTTTTAGGCATTTAAGTTGGAACTTAGTATCATGTCATTTTGTTTACTTCTGGGCTGTAGAACTAAAGCCTTTTTGTCATATGTGGAAAATATGTTCATCTGAAAGCTTATTGGTCTTATTTGTATTTGACATTTACCAACTTGCATTCGCTTCACAGGACATTTCTGAGGCTGTCCAATTTCATTGTGAGCTTCACAGTAATATTCTCCAGTGTCATTTTTTGAAACATAGTTGAATAGCTGGTTAAAAAGAAAGAAAGAAAAGCAAGACACACTATCCATTAATTATTCAAAGAGCATCAAAACTGATACACTGCCAAAATATCAAATTGTAATTTTTAAAAAATAATGAAGTACATTTAGATTGTCAAAATTCTCAAGAATATGAAATAGTTGATTTCTCTGGCATCTGGCCTAAAGCATAATAAGATAATTAGGTTTAATTTGGTGCTGGAGGAAGCCTACACAAAATTTGAGGTATAACAATATTTGACATGCTGCAGAAAATGGGATGTGTGGCATATGGCACAGTGAGAGAGGAAGAGATAAATAACTCATCCATTCATTAAATACATGTTCTTTTCATAATCAGAAATGTAAAAACAGCCGCTCTTTAGTGAAGAATTCTCTAGCTGTTTTGGCTTTCTCAGTTCTTGAGTGCATAATTTTCGCTCACATCAAAGTGACATTTTTCAGAATCCTATAACCTTTTACTATATAAAAATTGAGATTCTTTAAAAATGTACCATGTGAAAGGAAGGTGACAAAAACAATTACACTTCAGTAATAGTAGTAAGATATAATAATATGAGATGACAACATAAAATGTCATTAGAGTTAACACTTCTCAGATTAAATACCACAAACCAGCAAATGGAAAATGAATTTTAATAAAAACATTAAGAATTGTGTGAGGTTGACTGCTTTTTGTTTAGGTCAGATTCCAGTTCACTCAAAACTAATCATGTGACTTTTTATTACTTGAAGCTGGCCTCTCAAACATGACATGTCAACATGGGTCAGTACTGTCATAAACCTGTATTAGTGCACTATACTTTGGCACAGACATTGCTACTGTTGTCTTCATTGAGGAGTAATGGTCAGAGTGTCAGCAGGTCAACTTGTGTAATTAACTTATGGAGAGTTCAGCAAGCAGTCCTTAATCTAAAAATCATCCTGGACATCCAATTGACAATGGGCAAAATAAGTTATTAGCCATGGATTGCTTATGCATCAGAGCTAAGGATACTTGTACATACTACTTCAGCAAGAAAGCCTATGGCTTTGTTTTTTTCTGGTGTTGAGAGAAGTGAATATCTGGATTTTCCTCCATGTATCTGACTGGCTAAATTTTACTCTGTTCTTGTGCTGTTCCATCCTCAGTTATTTCCTTCCATGGATGAATCTGATAATTTTATTTGTGCTGAGTTATAAATAGGAAAATGAAAGAATCACTGTTTGGAGAATTTCTCATCATAGTACTACCTTAACTTTTTATGGTCCAAATGAAAAATGTTACAGAACAAATATTATCTTACCAGAGTTCCAGATGTAGTGTTCATAGTAAACGGTAATCTGTCTTTTTTAACTTCTCCCAACCTTGGACTCTCTGACAGAAGAACACCATTCCTATACCATCTGTACTTTGAAGCAGGAACACCTTCGCTTTCTTTACAGCGTAGTTCCACTACTGTCCCAGTCATAGCTGATATGGGCACTTCACAAACAGGAACAGCTGATGGAACTAGAAAATTGTATCTATGTAAAATAAAGATCTGTATGCCTAAACCTGTATATTTATTCATATTTGTTCACCTATACTAGGAATAGTACACACACAACTGCCATAGGCCCACTGAACCTCAAGGCCAGAGCAATGTTTAGGGAAATTAGTGCCTAGCTATTCTTAATTAAAGAACCAGCAAATGTAATCTAATTTTTAGCCAACTTCAGGCAAGATACTGATCCATTGAGAGTGCGCCACGTACATGTTTCTCCCACAGTTCCCAATAGAATATGATTTGAGTAGTTTTATCTATTTAAAAATGCTTAAAATTAGTTCTTCACTACTTCTGTATCAGTTTTAAAGTATCTTTACCATTAATATTTTTTTAAAAAAATATCCCTTACTAAAAGGGTGTGCTCATTTGAGAACAAAATATTGATATGACATGACATGTACTTCTAAAGGATTTTATTTTATGCAAAAAAAACATCTAGCACTCTTGTGTTCTATCTGTAATCAGAAAGCACATGAAGCTTTTAAAAAGTTTAGCTGCACTACTGAATCTAGCATAAATGTCAAATAATTGTGTTTATCCTCTTACCCAAAACTAAGAGAGTGATTTCAACTTCTCCTGCCTCTTGCCCATGTTCTGAAGGTGTGCTTATTTCACAACGGTATTTTCCAGAATCTTTTCTAGTTACATTTTTAAGCTGAATGCTTGAATGTCTAATTTCAGCTCGATCTTTAAAACTACCTGTAAAATAATAAAGGTAATTGGAGAGAGACAGCAAGAATGAAACTCTTTGAAGTCACATACTGGTTTGCTTTCCAAATGTATATGAGGATTAGGCAAAGGTGTTTCACTTATTATTAATGTTGGTTTGCACCCCCGTTTCTAAATAAATACACACACACACACACAAAACTTTCAGTGTAACATTTCAGATCATGTGTGCAACTCGGTGCCCACCAAGATGTATCCAACACTGCACAATTATAGCAGTTTGATACTACAAATCCAAAGATTCCATAGGTTGCAGTCATGGCAGTTAAAGTGGTATCAAACTGCAACAGTTGTGTTGGACTAAAACTTTCATCATCCATCACAGAAGCAGATCAGTGTAGCCTACCTTAAGAGGGTTATTATGGGGAAAGGAGAGCAGTAATTTAGCCTTGACATCTCTGGAGGAAATGTTGGATACAAATGTAACAAGAATAAAGGACTCCGTGTAAGTCTATGTAACATGGTTTCTCCATGCAATCTATGCTTGGAACAATTCACATAATGTGTACAAGCCATCAGCAGCATAAATATACAAAAATACTTATCTGCTATTTTCTTACCTTTAAAAGAACCCCCAAAGTATACAAATATAACATCTGCTCCTGAAATTTTTTTCCATTCAACTCTCGTATCACTTTGCTTCCTTGCATTGTGTTTACAGTTTAAATACACCTCTGCAGAGGAAAAAATGGATCATTGTTTTCTGTGTTGAATTGACATTTTATTACATTATATAATGCAAACTTAACTGTCATATTTTTAGAGCTGACTTTGGTAGAATAATTCTGTGAGCCAATTCTTAGTTTACATTATGCATTTGGGTACAGGTACGTGTGTATGAAGTTCATGTACTACTCAATATGTCGGAAGTGTACAAGCATTCTGTATTTGGTATGTGCTTCTCCATAATCCAAAAATCCAAAGTCCTTCATAATCACTGCTTCCAATATGACAGGAAGAACAAATATTTTATGCTGGCATAGGGAAAATTTTGGTTCACCAAATATTTTGTCCTAACAGCCACATCCAATAAGGGAATATAGGAATCATGAAGTCCACAATATCTTGAGGGTGAAATGTTCACCATCCTATTTTACATGAAGAGCACAAAACATAAAATGAGAACTACTCTTCAATTGATTGTGTTGGGTTTTTTTAAAAAAAAAGCTCAGGCAACATAAAAAGGTGAGTATCAAAAATGTCAATATATCATGACCACCAACCATTTCCAAGTCCTCATCTTGGTTTTCCCAATATCACTATTTACTCCTACATAGCACTGTTGCATTCTAGGAACTCACAGGAGGCATTTTATTCTTAATAGAGAAATTGGAGACCTCAATTGCAGTTGTTCCAATCTACAATCATAGAAAAAAATCCACTTCCCTGCATATCCACCAACATTTCACAGGGAAAAAAAAAGCAGGACATATTTGGTCAAGCAGTCAGAATATGGTCAAGATGACAAAAACTATTATTACTAGGAGACGCTAAAGCAGTTTGCTTTTGCCTAGGCCTGCACGGAAGTGAAAGATTCCACCCCATCCTCTTATCTCCCCTCAGATGAGTAAACTGAATGCAAACTACTTTTGCACCTAGAACTCAGTTTGCAGCAATTGAAGTGAGCTGAGCTCAAAGAGGAGAAAGAGAAAGCAGCTGAAAAAGTGGGAAAACAGGATTGACTAGAACGGTTCCTGCCAAATCAGGACAATTAGAAGGTATGCCCCGGTCAAACATGTTCTTCTCCTTTCTGTGCACACATGCAGGCCAAAGGCAGCTATAGCATATTAGTAAAGAATAAGTCTTGCTCTCCTTCATCCTGAAACCCGCCTCCCTGAACAACTCATTTTTTCTTGGACATCTACAACTCCTCATGCTTCATATGTTCAGAAGGAGATACAAATACGCTCATTTACCATATTAAACATTACAAAATAAGGGGAGAAGCAGTTTGATGGGTGGACTTGGCCAGGTATTATTTCATATTTATGAATGCCTGTAAACTATAGCAAAATACTTTATAAAAAGGACTTTTTAATGTTAGAAGGCATATATAATGTGCTCGCTGTGTTTTTAAATACCTCTCAGTCACTGATAATAAAATGCAATTCTAAATTGGTAGGAATACCCATCAGGCATGTTCTTCAACATTTGTTGTTTATAAAAGACACAATTTTAAAGCAATGTGCAATGGTGAAATATTATTCTGGTCCAAAAAACATTGTTGTGGTGGTGTGCCATGTGCCTTCAATTCATTTCTGACTTATGACACTCTAAGGCAAACCTATTATGGGGTTTTCTGGGACTGAGAGTCTAGAAACATAACCAATGTTAATACAGCAGACTTTTTGAAATCTGGTTTAGAAGTTCCCTAATGCAGACTGAACAGGACACATGATAGCTTTCTTGGCAGAAAAATCTTAGACAGCCTATTCAGAACAAAGCCTATTATATTCTGTGATATTTATTCCCAGGGAAGCCTATATAGGAGTAAAGCCATCATTCCCAGCGAGAAAGTTTTGGAGCAAGATTGCTGACATGGTGTAGTTTGAGTACTGGACTAGATTTAGTGTTGGACATGGAAACCACCAGATAACCTTGGGCATGTCACACATCCCAGGCTAAGCAGAAGGCAATTGCAAACCTCATCTCTGGCCAGGAAACCCTAGAATAGGGTTATCATAAGTTGGAGTCAACTTGAAGACATATAACACACATAGGCTGGGGTTGGGATTTTAACTACCCTAGACCTGTACCAGTGCTAACCATAATTAATTATTAGCAGGCTTTCAGGTAGTTTGTAAATAATTTTCCAACCATGGTTAGCATTGCCCATGCTTACAATAAGTACAGATAACACAAACCAAAATTAATGCAGTCAAGGATAAGGAACAGAATGCACATAAGTAAAAGTGCTATGAAGCACGTTCCTGAGGCTGACATCTGTTTTTCAAACCAAGGTTTGCAAAACAAAACAACAACTACAACATAACATTTGCAGTAAACCCAAAAGGAAAAAAACCAAGAGTTAGTCATGAAAGATCTCTTAAATAAATCAGTTATTGTAGAATTGCTCACCAAATTCAGAAATAAACAGAAGTGAGCATGATTAACAAGAGGGCTTCTTTGACAACGCTGGCACGCTATACTAGTTTGTTTTATTCTGGCATCAACTCAGGAAAGGGAAGTGCTGGGAAATGGGATAACAGTACGCACAGTATTTTAATGATACAGGAGTAAGCAACAAGTAAAGATATACAAAAAAAAAAATGTTGGGTGCGCAGATTTTTTCACACAGTGAAAAAATAAAAAGAGAAAACATTTGCTCACAAAATAACTGTGAAAAAGATATCTAAAACATATGATACTGCAATAAACAAAAGTTCTTTGGGTTTCACAAAGTTCTGGACAACCAAAGCTGCCCCATTGCTCTTATGTGTTGGGAATGTTTATTGTGGTGCCAGGATATGATGAATGAGGAGAATTTCCTGACATTAAAAGAAATGAAGTTACTTAACATGTTTCTTGGGTTGGACCAACTGACAATGCAAAGCAGGTTTGCTTTTGTTTTTCTGCTTTTCTTAGCTTCTGATTTTTCTTTAAGTCAAAGGGACTTTGCGGTTTCTGTCTCCATGGCACACATCAGTGGCATGGTTCTTAGCAGTTATTTTCCCCGAGATTGCTGAACTGAAGGGCAGCACATGGGCTTTACCTGGTAGCCAAGGGACCAAGAGCCATGGAAAGGCTTCACCATGTCACTCAGAAGAACATCACAGTAAGGGAGAGATTAACCTGCCCAAATATGTTGGCTGGAAGAGGCAGTGCAGAGAACTTGCTTCATCCACCCCATTGGACAGAATACCCATAAAAAGTTTGTACCTGAAAAATAGTGCCCAACTTTTTTCCCCTCGTCCCTCCCATTTCCCTTTCCTTTTGTGTCACCTCTTTTAAATTTTTAAGCCTGAAAGCAGGGAATATTTTAATATCAGCTTTGCCCTGTTCAATCAAGAACTCACTGTATACCTGTGATGGGACCTCTGCATGTTGTAGAAGATTCTGGAAGTAGATGTGCAGGCAGCATCTAAGCCTATAGGGCTTCACCATTGATCTGTATAAACTGAATCTAGAAAACACCCCACTTCCCTCTCAGCATTGCAAGAGAAGGCTGTTGGTGGTGGGTAGAGCAGGTTTGGATTCCTTCACAGCTGTGTTCACTAAGCTCTAGACTAAGGATTTCAGCTACATCATTCATTAGTATTATAATAATGAACAAGGCTCACCACCCTAATACCCCATATGCCAGTTTGGTGTAGTGGTTCGGGTTGGGCTAGGATTCTGGGAGGCCTGGGTTCAGTTCCATACTCAGCCATGGAAAGCCACGGAGTGCCCTTAGGTGAGTCACAGTCTCTCAGTGCAAAAGGTAGGCAATGGCAACCACCTGAACAAATATCGAAAATAAAACTCTACTGACAGGATCACCATAAGTCAGAGTTAACTTGAACACACAGAACAACTAAATTTATTGTATTTTTGCTAGTGTGATAGGCCAGGTGCCTGAATCTACCTATATTAATTTGTATAACAATGGGAAATATCTAAAGGTGTGCTTCCATGATAGAAGAAGCCCCTTAAATGAATTGAGAAGGAAGCAATTGAGAAGGAAGGAATATCAATTTCAGCTCTAGAGGGCTGTGAAACTGCCCAGAGTGAAGTTAGTGGTGGTATGGGTATGTGTGAGTGTGAAGAGAAGGATAAAGTCCTCTTCAGCCAGCACAAGGTATGTGTATGAGAATGGTTGACTTCCTCCTGGATCAGATTTTTCTGTCAGTGGATCTACACCGTTGGATTCTAGGCAATGTGTGAACAACAGTTAGGCACAGAGGATTGGGATCCAGGCTTAGAAACACTTAAAGTAGACCCAAAGATACTGTGGGGATTTAAATTAGTCATGGACTGAAATATCCTTTGATTTTTGTGTGTCTACTCCAAGTATGACCCAGTGGCTTCACACACACCCTAGACCACTTCTGTGACTCCTTAAACCCCTCGCCACCAGTTCCATCAAAGTTCTCCTCCATTTAAATTACTAATGACAGGATTGGGAGATAATTCTAAGCTTTTGCCATGGCAATATGGAACTTGCTCCAACAGGAAATCAGCCTGGCTCCATTGTTATTGCATTTTTGATGGATGACCAAAACTGTATTCATTCCATATGGCCCCTTTCAGTTTTTAAAACTGTATTTTAAAATTGGTTTTTAGAATTGTTTTAATCTGTTTAAATAATATATTTAATCTATTTTATTTTACATTGCTTTAGGAACCCTGCTGAGCCTAAATGAAATTAACAAATACTATAAATAACTAAAACTAAACTAAGTCAAGAAGAAAAACAATGTGATAGCTGTTTTTCTTTAAAAAAAATAGTTTGACTATTATAAAATTGGACTATTCAAATTCCATAAAAGATTTCTAAAAGCTCTTTACCGCATGCAGGGGGCTATGAAATAACAGAATAGTAGAGTTGGAAGGTACAGAAGAGCTGGCTAGCCCAACTTCCTATCAGTGCAAGAAATGTACAGCTAAAACATCTCTGACAAGATAGCCATCCAGACTCTCTTTAAAAGCCTCCAGTAAAGGAGAGTCCACCCCCTTCTAGGATAATCAGTTCCTCTGTCAAATAGCTTTTACCACCAGAGCGGTCGTTCTAATGTTCGGTCAGAATCTCTTTTTTCCTAAACTGAATCTATAAGTTCAGGTACTACTCTGTTGTTGTTTTATGTTTTCAAGTTATTTATGACCCTAAGATGAACCTATCATGGGTTTTCTTGGCAAGATTGATCCAGAGGGAGTTTGCCTTTGCTTCCCTCTGAGGATGAGAGAGTGTGACTAACACAAGATCATCCAGTGTGTTTCCATGGCCAAGCAGGCATTCAAACCATGATCTCCAGAGTCATAGCCCAATGCTCAAACTGCTATACCACACTGGCTCTCAACCCTGTGGAGTGGCAAAAAAAAAAACCCACTCTTGCTGCATCTTCCTTACAACAGAGCTTTGAAGATAGCTATTTTATCATATTTTAGTTTGCTCTTCTCCAGGCTAAACATAACCAGTTCCTGCAAATGTTCCTCATAAAGCTTCGTTACCAGAATATTTATTGTCTTGTCTGCCCTCTTTTAGACGCTTTCCAGCTTGTGGATGCCTACCCTGAATTAGAGTTCTAAAGGCCCATTTTCCCTGTCATGTCAAGGCACAGGAGGCAAGCATCGCCCACAGTTCAGAATATACGCTACCTGTGAACAGGAGAAAGAGCAAATAGCAGCGGATTCTACAAAGAAGGGTCTGACTCAACCTGAATATCCCAGGAAGTTAAAGCTGACCTTTAATATAGAGGAAAAATCTTTTGGATTGGGAAAATATGGCCATGCGCACCTTGTAATATAAACAAACCAATATTTAAAAAAAATGACAGGGGAAGAGATGGAAATCAGAGAGCTTGCAAGAGGAAAGTAGAAAAGCAGATATTTCAAGAGGGACAGGACTGAAAAAGAAAGAGAGGGAGAGTGGAGAGAAAGAAGCAAACCCTACCCCCAAATTTCTTTCCATCCAGCCCCAGCAAACTGAGGGTGTTATCTATATTATTTGTAGAAATGTTTTCTAAATAAGCAGCCAAAGTTCCATGATGGTTTCAACCATTAAGCGTATATATTTATGTTTCTCCCACTAAAATCAATTGGACATAAGAACTGTTCAAGTTTGGCTGGGTTATACATGGTGAAAATTCAAATGTGCACATAACTGAGCAACCAAAATCATTCACTCTCTACAGCCAATCACACTTTTGTGTAATAGCTTTTCTCTTCCTACAGCTATTGTTGTTATTTGCCATTACATTGACTTTGACTTATGGCAACCCTATGAATGAGAGAACTCCAGGATCCCTCATCATCAGCTGCTCTTCTGAGGTCTTGCACACTGAGGGCTTTGGCTTCCTTGATTGAATTAATCCCCCTCTAATCCAGTCTTCTTTTCCCAGGACTATTAGGTATACATGGATGCTCATACACATACCGTACCCTCAAATTCTCTTGCTTTAACAAGTTTGTTGTCTGTTTCTACGGTGATTCCATAGGCTTTGTAGTCTGCAAAGAAAAGAAAAAAAATCATTTTAAAGAAAAATTCCCATGCGCTATTCACTGAAAAACTTCGTATAAAAATGTTGCCGGCAATCATATAATCAATTTTTTTAGTTTCCTTTGCAGTCAGGAGGATTTTTAAATAAATTACTTACAAATATGATTGCAGCCTTTACATTTATTAGAAAAACAAATGTATATGTAAACTTATTTCAAGTCTCTTTGCCATTAAACTTATCTACAATGTTCTGTTAAACTGGGATGAAGAGAAGGTACATTTAGTTCTAGATTACGAATGCATCCTATCTCAGTGAAGAGACTTTCCATTCACCTACATCAATTTTCTTCTCACAGCTAAATAAGCTAGATTTTCTGTTAGGACTCACCTCAGCAACACCTATGCACTTTTCCTCATATGAATGCAACTGAGCTCCCCCCCAGTACAAGAAAGAAAAAAGAGAGATATAGAGTATCTACCTTTGCAGTCAAAGGGTAAAACATGTGGACCAGCTGGCTGTCAACTTTAGAAGGAAACAAAGAAGTGAGCATCCCACAATTGCCCTCTTCTTTGAATATTTTCTCTGAAATACCTAATGATGAAGCATTTCATACCTAGGAACTGGGCTAAATGCAGTCTAGATTGACTTGATATAAGAACTTTAGATAATTTCTCTTCATAAGACTGCTTAACTCTTTTGTGCTTAATTGAATCAATGCTTGGATTAGCCATCTTTAACTATTTGCATTGATTTCAGTGGAAGTTCAGTATAACTAACCTGGTCAGGATCCATCCTAATGTAGCTGGCCTATATACACCAGCTCTTAGCTTGCCTATAAACCTTTCAGGCATTTGTCTGGCTTCCCTTCTAGTCCTTTATTTTGTCCAGTGTTTTTTTTTAAAGTGTCTTATGCAGTTTATTTTCATAGCACTGAGGAACATAGGCAAAATAATTGTATGGGGGGGTACCTAGATTTGCCAAAATATGTATGACACCAGTATTTTTCTACCACTTTTGTCATTGATTGCAAGTACTCTGGATATTTTTCTTGAAATAATTTTCCATTTCCCATTTTCAAAATGAGGAGAAAACAAAGACATTTATGCAGACTGTTTTGGACTTGTCATCACTTAATGACATTTCTGAAGTAAGTGATGTGTGAATATATTCAAGAAGTCTGAAGGGAACTATTAAAAAATGTAACAGGAAGAAAAACATATCATATATGTCAATGAGACAGGGATAAGGAAGCTCAAATAGAATTTGGAAAGAACTAAACTTTGAGCAAACCTAAACTGAGGTGTGGGCAGGGAATACTGTTTCGGAAGATGGACTTCAAAGATCACTAAGCAAAGATCACTTCCATTCCACATGAGAATCAGAAATGTACCTAATCTAAATGGAAGGGATCCACTCATATAAGAAAGCTCTGCCTGATTTTGAGGGATTCCCCCTCACTTGTCACCTATACTACAGTACACTTAATTCAGCCATATTCTCCATATGTAGCATTGCCAGTGGCGGGGAGTTTAGCTGAGAGGAGGGGACAGGGAAGACTGCCTCCACTAGCTCCACTGCACCTAAACTTAGATCCAACCCACTGTGCACACCAGGGCTAGGCAACTGAAGCAGTTATAGGGATCAGTTTTGTGTCCCTAGAAATCTGGTTATGAAAACTGGAGGTTTTAAAAGCTGAACAGTGCTGGTGAGACTGTAGTCTTAAAGTGCATTGTTCCTGAAGGTTTCCAATCAAGGTAATTCACTCTTTGTTTTTGGCTAGAGAAAGTACAGCCAAGAAATCTGGAGAGTTTGAGAGCTACAAAAACAGCCTTGAAAGGTCACCATTTACTAGTGTATGAATAGAAAAACACACACATGTATACACCAAAGGTTTTTATTTATCTAATGAAGGTAAAGAACAGCACCACCACGCATCCAGCTCTCAAGATGCCTCCATCCTGTTCCTTCAGGATGTGGCCCAGGTTTGCACTTCAGCAATTTGTTTGACCTGCCAGATGATTGTGTTAACTGTCTGTTTACCATGTGGCTTTGCAAGAGTACAGAAGCACAGGAAAATCTGTCATTTACGACCCTGCAGTGGCAGAAAACAACTAGTTTCCATGATATCAAAGAAATTCTCTTTCTTCCAATATTGCTTTTAAATATTACAGTTTTGACAGTTAATACTGGGCTCTGTTTTTCTGAGGTTTAGCCAAGCAAGAATACCAACACTCAGTTTTGAAAGAAGTCTGAGAATTTTTGTTCCAGTCCTGTTGCCTTGGTAATGAATAGGGAAATAGGGGCTGGAGTATTTAAAATGACTTAGCCTCTCATAAACAATAGACTCCTGCCACTATAGTAAGAGCTTTATAGAGTTTATTTCCGTAGCAACAAAGTTGTTCAAAAGTTTGTGCATTTACAAAACCTAAAAATGCAAATGCTGTCTTTTTAGTGGCTGTTAATCTAAGGTGCCCAAAGTCGGTATTTTTATTTTTTTCAAAACATGCCATAAGATTTAGGGAAACTCTTTCACAATAAAAACTGTTTTTAGCAGAACAGCAGCAGACATGGATGCGGACATAGATACTTGAAACTAAGAAGTAACTTTTTAGATTACACCTTCAAGAATCCCCAAGTTAACATTGAAAAAAAAAAACACTTTTCCCAGCACTGGGTGTACATTATGGAATAGGGTGATAGGATGGATACAAAAAATCATAAGCAAAAGGAATCAGCACTATTCTGCAAATGCTTTAAGAGCAGGAAGAATATTATATAATAAAAGAGGTGGGCCTATAGAGGTCTTCATGCATTTGTTTGTGCAGGGTGTTGCATGGATATTGCATAGCTAGGACCACATCTTTGATTTTAGTTCCACACAACATACTACTGTGAAGGGTGAACAGATTTTCGTGAGCAGAAATCTCCTTCCATGACCAAGAGGCTCCCTGTGGATCCAACTGAAATAACATTTGGAAACCTATCATATTTCCCGCTTCCCATGTTTACTTTTAAGAAAAGGAATACACAAATGTCTTAAATAAATAGCAGGCTCGGTGTAAAGTAATGGGTAAGGGGGTGAGATGTGATTCAGCAAGCTGATTCCTAACCATGTTTTATGTAGCAAATGAAATCATGGCTCTGCCATAAACTCAGAAGCTGCCAGGGACTCCCCCACACCTGTAGTATAGCAAATAATAATGGCAATTTACTATAAGATCACACTTCATTGAAACACTGTGAAACTTGGAAGTACTATACAATTGTGAAGTATTAAAAGTTTATCCCATGGTGAAATTCATTTGTGTAAAGCTTCTGTGAAATAGAGAACCACCATTTTCATCCTTGTGCAACTTTCAAATTCAGTACTGTATTTGGTTCAGCTTCTTCAAGCCTACTCCAACTTTGCATAACCCACTGCAATTTTAACAGGCTATAGATTATACATTATTTTTGTTGTGATAAAGATGTTCATTTATATCCCACCTTTCTCTCAATAATGAGATTCAAGATGCCCTACAACATATTTAAAAATGATAGAAAACTTTCAATAAAAGTATAAATACAAAAGTTACTTAATAGACAAACAATGGATAAAGTTAAAAACATTAAAATTCACTAAAAGACTATCTGCAAACCATAAAACAGGACAGACCACTATTAAAGCTTATCTCAGTCAATTTCTAAAAGCATAATTTCGTAAGAATCTTTTAACTTGCTGGTGAAAGGACAGCAAAGGCAAAATTATCCTGGCCTCCTTAGCAAAGTCTGGGAGCCGCTACCAAGAATGCCCTCTCTCTTCTTCCTACTAAACAAGCCTGAGGTGATGGTAGAATAGAGAGAAGAGCCTTTGTTGAAAAATCTGAGGGCTCTATGGTCTTTCAAATAGCTTGGAGCCAAGCTATATAGGGCTTTATAGGTCACTAGCTCATTGAGTTATGCCCAGAAACAGAGTAGCAACCAGTTGAGCTGTTGCTGCAGAGGGTTTGTTATGTTCCCTATAGTCAGCCCCAGTTAGCAATCTGGCTGCAGTAATTTGGATCAACTGAAGTTTCTGAGCACTTTTCAAAGGCAACCCGATGTAGACCCCATTATACCTAATCCAAACAGTATGCAACCAAGGCATGTGCTACCTTGGACAGATCCAAGTTCTCCAGGTACAGGTGCAGATGGTACTTATTAACTGTGCAAATCCATTTCTGGTCACCAGAGAAACCTGGATCTTCAGGCTCAGCACAGAATTCCGGCGTACCCCAAACAATGAAGCTGCATTTTCAAAGGGAGTGTAAGCCCATCTAACACAGGCTGAATCCCTTTTTAATTGACCAGGAGCACCTCTATCTTGTCTGGATTAAGTTTCAATTTTTTTATCCTCATTCAGTCCATTACAGAGACCAGGCAATAGTTTAGTATAAAAAGAACTTCCTTGGAATTAGGCAGAAATGAATAATAGAGCTAGGTGTCACCAGCATACTGGTGACACATGACTCAAAAAATCCAGAAACTTCTCCCAGTGGTTCATGTATCTGTTAAGAGGCATAGGGGACAAGTCAGAACCTAGGGGACTCCACAGGCCAATTGCCAAGGAGTAGAATTCCCCCAGTAACACCTTCTGAGAGCTCCCAGGAAACAGCAGAGCCACTACAGAACAGTATCTCCAAGCCTCGTCCCAGTGAGATTGGCCAGAGCCATACCATGGTCAATGGTATTGAAAGCTGCCAAGAAGTCCAGCAGAACCAACAGGAACACACTTCCTCTATCCAGTTTCTCCACATAGATAATCTACTAAGGCAACCAAAGCTGTCTCCATCCCATAACCACAGCTGAAACCAGACTGAAATGGAGATAGATAATCTGCTTCATCCAGGAAATGGATTGCAAAATGGATAAGCTAACTTGTATGTTCAATAACCAAAATACGAGGAAAGTAAATCAGGAATGGGAGTATATTAAAAATATGGAAAGAAAAATGGGGGAGACTGATAATAATAGATATATAGACGGTATTTTTTTCTTCTTCTTCTCCTTCTCCTTCTCTCTCTTTTCTGTCCTTTTTTTCTTTATATAGGTTTTTATGGATTTAGTGTGAATAATTTAATAAAATTTGGGGCTGTTTATAACTTTAATACATTGTGTGAATTTTTGTCAGATAAGGAATTAACTACCTAGGATAATTAAGGAGATATATTATTTTTATTATCTTATTATTTTGAATGGATAATCTCATATTGTTTTTTTGTAAATGTATATGTATATTTTTTCTTTTTTTCTCTGTTTAATATATTTATATATAGAATTGTAGAGATAGTGGAAACTATGTTTTGGAATATAAATATATCCTTCAAACAAAATAAAAAAAGCAAGAAGTATTGTTCAAAAAACCTGAATTACTCTTCAACACAGAAAAAAGGAGTGGTGATCATGTGAAATATAAAACTAGGTTACAGTCATGGACTCTGCTTACTGATGTTGAAACTTAACAAAGGTCCCTAGAAGTGAAAGTCAGATTCTCAGAATTTTCCCTCTTTCATTTCTAGGGTGACTAGAGATGCAGCTCCAGATTGTACATCACATGCAAACACATTTTATAAATCCTTAACATTTGTTTTCATGAAAAATAGCTCTGTGACGCACAAAGAGAATATAAATATGTACCAGGTCCTAGAGGAAAAGAAAATCAACTGGGCAGTGGCAACAGAGGACTGTGCCAAACTATACAATATTGTCTTATCTAGCTTGGCCCTAAGTCTTGGATCACAGTCGTGCTTGAACTGGAAATGGGTGTGTAGTGTGAAAGCAGGGTTTGTTGACCTTTGGATTTTCTTCTTGGGAGTCATGCAGTACATCATAAAACTACAGTTTGTCCTCCACAGACACAGCAGAGTCCTAAACTGTGGTTGGCAGCATGATTAAACCTTTGACATTTTACAAAAAAATGATTTTTATCTTAGGAACAAAATGTGTTTGCAAAGATAACCTAACTTGCAATTTTTGATACACACGCATTAACCTTTCAAGTACATTTAAAACAAATAAACAAGCCACACATGGAAAGTGAATCAACACATGGTGGATGCAGATTACACAGGATAATAGTGAGGCGAACAGGAAAACACACAGTACAGTGTTGTGCTTTGTGTCAGATTCATTGGTTAACAGTGCTGCTTTTAAGTAGGATTAACATCTATTTTTCACTTCCCTTCCTTTAAACAAAACGAAGAGCCTGGCACTTCTAAAGGTGAATCTCTAGGGAAGCCCTCATTGCCATGCAAAAGTTTGCTCCAACTCTTTTACAAAGCCAGCAAAGTGGAAAAACCATTCACGGACCTTGCACACCGACCTAGGATGTTAAAAAAACAACAACCACTATGCTTGGTGGCTTTGTCAGCAAGAATTTAAAGTAGAGAAAGGCAGAAAATTTCATCATCTCTGGTGCTCAACAAAATTAGACAAAACCAACTACATGGAGAACTTTCTGAAGCATTCTTCCAGCTCCAGGGTGAGTCACTTACAAATATGGCTCATGATTCTAAACAAAGCAAGAAAGAATTACAGCACTGTAAATACTGTCAAGACTCAGGGAAGCATTAAAAATACCAGCTCATCATTTATGTAATCTTTTCAATGTACAGTGGCCTCCATAAATGGAAAACTGAGATCTAGAGTTAATAAACTGTTCTGAGCAACACAATATACCTAAAACGATGTCTACTAGACCACATCGGGGACTACTGGTATGACATTTCTTTAAATATGGGACACAATCTATGGCTGTACTATGTATAGACCTTTAAGACATCACAGTGACATTTCAGAAAAAAGTGAAGAATGTCCAAATCTCACTAGAGGTAGCGGCATTGAAATAATCGCACTATGTGACTGAATCAGCATATTGAAAACTTTTCGAAGCCCCATTACACCTGTTTTCTGAATTAACAGCAGGGGACCATTTCTGAGTTCATTTTTGGACATTCAGGAGGCTTGCAAAGTCTGTGACCTTCTCAGCAAAGTTACTACTCCTGAAAGTATCCAATAGTAGGGGGGAAAATAAACTTTTTTTCACCATTTTGAAAAAATAGCACCTGTCAAGGGGTGGTCACAAAAATGACCTAGAGATACATGAATCTCATGGCCCATGCTTCTGCCCACCCCTGTTTTAACTAAAAGGTATTTCCCTATCCCTTTAATGTTCACTATGGGAAAAGCTTTTGGTTTACAGGTAGAAAATTTATTTGATGTCATAGGAAAAATTCATCACCAAAAAAAGATATCTACATTATAAAAAAAGATTTTCTGTACTCCAAATAATATACATCTTCCCATCACACACCCTCCAACAGATGAAAAACAGGACATGTTTGGCTGAACTATATCACTGTGTGGTCAAAAAGATGCAGCCAGGCAACAAAAGGCAAAAGTTAGTAATGCAGAAGAATATACAAAACCACTATTTCAAGCAGCTTAATCCTGGAGAACAAAAATACATGTTTATACACAGAGTTTTAAAAGGGAAAGACTTAACCCTTTCCCTGCTCCTTTGCCCTCCTGAGTTAACTGAGTTGTAAACTACTACTGCATTTTGAACACAGTTTGAGATATTTGAAGTAAGTCAAGGATAAGAAAGGAAAGTGGGAGAAGGAGAAAGAAACTGGTATATTTTAAAAGCAGTTGATAAAGAAGGACAGCAGAGGATTAAGCACGACTGTTCTTGTCAGACTGAGACAGTTGGAGCGTATGCCACCTCATGCTCAGATACAGATACAGATACAGTCACTCTGTTGTGAGCCACCTTGAGTGGGTACAATATAATTAAATAAATAAATCTCAGACTTACCTCCTGCACAGGATTTCTGTGAGGATAAAAATGGGCAGATGAGTCATACATATCACCATAAACTCCTTGGGGGAAAGGTGGAATTCAAATCTAATCAATAAAGTGGCAAATGTATGAGAGTTTTGCAGAAAGGGAGAAATGCAACTGGGGCATCTTTTCAAGTATTCAAAGATTGTATTAAATTTTCTGATAAAAAAGTAAAGATGTAAAATATTTTCAGCAATGAAGTCAACATAAGACCACAAAAGTGGGGAATTTTTACAAAAACAGTATGTCTTGTTATTAATTAGTGTTCAGTGTGCGTTCTTATCAGAGGTCCAACATATTTCACCACACATTGTTTTCACAGCTGTGTGTTGCAGGTTCACATAGTTTTGTTCACCACATTGCTTGGGTGTGGTGTTTTTCTTCCATTTATTTTTATTTTCTTAGCATCTTATCTTCACTGAAGTTATACTTGTCACATAGAAAACAGAGCTATTAATTTTTATTTTTTATCAGGATCTTTACTGTGGGGTTCCATGTTGCTTTAGCTTTCAAAGCTCTGGCCAACTTACTTACTTACTTATTTAGTTATTGAATAATGAAAACCCTGAGTACTTTTCACAGTTTTCCTGAAGGGCATGAAGTGGAGTTTTTTTTTTTTAGCAAGTTTAGTGGAGATCAGCGGTTCTCAACCTGTGGGTTGTGACCCCTTTGGGGGTCGAACAACCCTTTCACAGGGGTCGCCTAAGACCATCGGAAAAATATGTATTTCTGATGGTCTTAGGCTCCGTTCCCTCCTTGGTGGTGGTGCGCAAGCATGAGCCACGTGCTCGTGTCCTCCTGCCCCCTTTGGCGGGAGCGCGTGCGGTTGCACGCACTCCTACCAAAGGGGGCAGGAGGACACGAGCGCGTGGTTCGCACTTGCGCACCACCGCTCCTGGGCCTTTTCCGCATGTTACCTTATCGCGGAGGTGGGGGGTGCCATTCGCGCAAGCAGGTTCTTGCGCGAGGCGCTCTCTTCGCTGCTCCTTCGTCCTGCAGCTGACTTCCTGCTCGCGCAACCGCCTCGCCCCGTCCCTTCCTTCCGCAGTGCAGCCTGGGAGATGTAGGCTGCGCTGGGGGAGGAAGTGCGACCAACGTGCCTGAGACGACATACCTCAGGGCAGGTAAGTGCGCGCAGGCCCCGGGAGCATTGTGCGAGTGTGCAGCATTTTCAGCTTAGAGTCGAAAATAAAAAAATTCATGT
Organism: Ctenosaura bakeri; assembly: GCA_948474755.1. Lineage (NCBI taxonomy): Eukaryota > Metazoa > Chordata > Lepidosauria > Squamata > Iguanidae > Ctenosaura > Ctenosaura bakeri. The sequence goes on along the minus strand of CAOLHI010000556.1, from coordinate 129,357 downwards.
TTTAGGCTCATGAGCGTCACATAAATGGGAGTGCGTCGTACGGACCGCCGCTCCCATTTACGCGACGCTCAAGGGGGCCCTCTCACAAAAGAAACTGCGTGCAAAAAGGGCTCTGCTGTGGCGACGCTGCTGAGCCCCCCCTGTCTTCCCTGGGTGGTGGTGCGCAACCGCGAGCCACGCGCTCACGTCCTCCTGCCCCCTGTTCAGAAGGGACTGAAATCGCTCCCTTTCTCCACTACAAGGACGGGCCAGCTTGGGGAGGCAGCGGCAGCACGGGGGGCAGGCCCTCTCCTCGCCATGGCCCCTGCCCCACTCACCACAGAGGGGGGTGCTGCGGAAGGGCCGGGGGGGCACAAGGCGGCACTTTTCCGGGGGGCGAGCTGCGCCCAGCGCAAAAGACAAGGGCGCTGGGATTCCTCCCCCCCTTGGCCAGGGTCGACACTCTGGAAACTTTTCCCACACTGCCCCCCCCAGTGGAAACGAGAGCGAAGCAGAAGCAGAGCCCGGGAGGGATTCTCAGAGTTTTTTCCCAGGGGAGACCCGCAGCTCCTCTTTCCCTCACTGCCTGCCCCCACCCCCCGTTCCTGGCTGGCGAGGCGGCCTTTGCCGGGCGGGGGGAGGCATTGTAAATAATAAATAAATAATTTTATGGTTGGGGGTCACCACAACATGAGGAACTGTATTAAAGGGTCGCAGCATTAGGAAAGTTGAGAACCAATGGTGCAGATGGTGGATGGTGTTAGTGAAAACTGGATGTTAATATTTCTCTTTCTTTTAAAGTCATGTACGTAAAGCCTAAACAGCAAAGAAAGGCTAAAGAACAACCAACCCAAGTTACTCAGCTTTGGCAGTAGATTTCTGGCATTGTTAGGTGGCTGGACCTTTGAGATGACTTCCAGCTCTATGATCCCATTATTCTAACTGTATACATTATGCCACAGGGTGGAAATAGTGCAATCATTCAGGTATTTTTGAACTGTAATTCCCAAAAGTCCTAGCCAATGGTGTGTAATGCTGGGAACTGCAGTCCAGCACCAACTGAAGGATCTTGCTATACTGTGTAATTTAGAAATGCAGCTGTAAAGGTAGAAGAATTCTTTCAGTACCTTGTGTCCATACCAATTTTGAGGGATCATACTGTGTCCCAGTCTTCCTCTAAATAACAAAGACAACAATTTTTCTTCTTCTTCTTTTTCCAAATGAAGGTTTTAACTTTCCTAAGAATAAGGCTTGTTTTTTGTTCCAGGCTACTGCTGAGTTACAAACAATAAACTGACCTCCTAAGACATTTTAATTGTTATTGTTAACCCATAGTAAGCCTTGCAGAAACAGGAATTCTATTCAAGTTTATCTTCAGTTGTGTCCTTGCACATCCCTAAAAATCCATGGACAAACCAGTGCCTTGGTAAAAGCATCAAAGGTCCCTGTTACCTGCTATGTTCAAGTAAACCAGGGGTAAGAATTAGGTATCTGCCCTTAGATGTTGTGGGAATGCAGCTCCCATCAGCCCCACCTGTACAGCAAGTAATGAGTTACACTTGGAGCTATAGTCCAACAACATCTGGACTCCTTTAACACTACACAGTTATAACACTTATGGAATTATGGGGAAGAGGCAGTAGAATTCTCCAGCTAAGAATTTGAAATACATCTCCCCAAACTGCAAATCCCAGGATTCCAGAGGAGGGAACTATGGAAGTTATACTAAAATTATATGTAATGTAAGATACCTCAAGGGTCACATGATTCCCATTCCAAAGTGAACCATGGAAGTGAAGGGTAGCATGAGAAGCAAGTTCAGCCTGATTTTTAGTAAGATTTACACTCAAAATTTTATATCATTCTTCAATACAGAAAGCACAGTAAATTGGCTCATTAGTGTATAGATCATTTATTAACTGAATTAACTAAATGACCGAGGTGTCACTAACCAGAACAGTATGTAAGTAAAATGAATGCTAGTACATATACTTAAATTAACCCAATCAATCATCACATTCATGCTGCCGAAATCCATACTATAATATAAACTATTTGTCCATCTGTTATGCTATACAAATACTTACCAAGCTGAGCATGTTATCTAATCGGAACAAAACGAAGACTACAGCAAGGTTTTGAATCCAGTCAACTATATCAGGTACCTCCTGGTCAAAGACTTTCAATGTCTACTTCATTTTATTATATGGTGCTCTTGAAACTATATGTATGACCTAATTTTGATCAAACATGGTGCTATGGTTATGCTGACATGAATGTAAATTGGGATGAATTAGCAAACTTCAGTTATGTTTAGACTCTAGGTTAGATCCATTTTGCATGCAACTGGAAACACCTTTCAAGTACTGCAGGTGTTAGCACCCACACTGTCATTTCATTCAAATTGTATGTGAAAAAATAAACTTTAACCCAGACAGTACCAGGCATTTATTCCTAGTACCGAATAAATGCCTTGTATGTTGTATTACTTATGTTGCATTACTTGTAAGCTGAAGTAGCAGGCAAACTCTTGATTAGTTGAAATACTAGAGAAGGTAGACTGGGCCTCTTAGTTCATCTCACTGCTACAGGACGGACACAGAAGTGTAGATAAAAAGATCTGGAATATTTGAAAGTCAAGTTGATCACAGAGGTAGGAATGGGGCAGGAGAAAACCTCTCCCTTGACCGAAAACTAAGAGCTTAATATGAACTACTGATTAGATTAGAATTTATTTTTAATTCCAGGTCTTCCAGACCAAAACAAAGCATTCTTATATTAGTGTTGTTGTTGTTGTTGTTGTTATTGGGTAACAATGTAATGTGAAAGTGTGCCAGCCCATTCTAATTGAGACAATGATGAATGACGAAGTGTTAAACTCATCTGCCCCAATGCTACAATTTTAATCTAGATGGGGTTCTCCATGCTTACTTCTGAATAAGGAAAAAAGTAGCTGCTAAGTATGTCTTCAAAGTAAGGTACAGAACCATAGAATTGGAGGAGACAACAAGGGCCATCAAATCCAAACCCCTTCCATGCAGGAATACACCATCAAAGCATTCCCGGCAGATGGCCATCCAGCCTCTGTTTAAAAACTTTCAAACAAGGAGACTCCACCACACTCCAAGGCAGCATATTCTACTGCCAAACAGCTCTGACCATCAGGAAGTTCTTGCTGAGGTTTAGAAGGAATCTCTTTTCCTGCCGTTTTAAGCCATTGCTCTGTGTCCAGGTCTCTGGAGCAGCAGAAAACAGGCTTGCTTCGGCCTTCATATGACATCCCTTCAAGCATTTAACCATAGCTATCATGTTGCCTCTTAACCTTCTCTTCTACAGACTAAACATACCCAGCTCTTTAAGCCTCTCCTCCAGGCCTTCTACCATTTTGGTTGCCCTCCTCTGGATACATTCCAGCTTGTCAACATCCTTCATGACCCTAAGTTCTTTTGATGTGAGAAACATCAAAAGAAGAGCCCTGCTCAATCAGACTGAAAACAACTCTAAACCAAAGATGGAAAAACACTGGCTTGTCATATGCTTTGCCCTAGAACTCCCAGAAACCCCAGGTAGCCTGACCAACAGCAAGAGACTGTGGGAGTTGTAGTCTAACACCTCTGGAAGGCCAAAGGTTCCCCACAGAATGCAGAAAGCAATCCTGTGACCCTCCAGATGTGTTGGGACTGCAACTTCCAACATTCCTTACCATGCTAACTACACTCGCTAGGGCTGCAGTCCAACAGCATTTGAAGAGGCACAGAATGTTCAGTCCTATATAGACCAAGGGTGGGAGATGTGCAATGCTCCAGATGTTCTTGGACTGTGACTATAATAGACCCCAGTCAGCAGAGCCAATGGTGAGTACAAAAATACCTTGAAAGTCCTATGTTCTTCTATCCTGATCTAGACCACTTTTCTGTTTCCAGCAGTAGACAGCCAGATACAGGGCACAGGAGCCAAAACCTTCTTCTGCTCCCCAGCAATTGGTATGTAAAGGAATGCTGCCTGCCTCAAACCATTAAGGTTGTCCTGAGCAGTAAAGTCTCTCATCTGCAGCCTTATTTGGACACGCCCTCTCACATAATTAACCATAATGCTATGGGAAAAAGCAGGGCCGTACCCCTGTTGGGCATCACCGCTGGCCTGCCTAGTCACCGCCCATGAATTGTAGGACTCATCTGTAGAAGCAGCCTTGCTCTATGCACAAAAGTCCTGCTCCCTATGACGTATGATCAATGTTTCCCATTGCATTTGTCTGGTATCAAACTTTTCTCCCAATGGGATTCACAGTGGATATTTTCTATTTGAAATGAAAGATTATGCAGCCCTCCAGATGTTGCTTAACTGCCTCTCCCAGCAGCCCTGTCCAGCACGACTAATAGTGAGAAGCCATAGCTCAACAATATCTACCTAGACCACCCAATTCCCATTCCTGCATATAAAGTGTGGAGAGCAGGGGGTGGGCATCCAATTAATCATTATGTTTATTATTAATTATATGAGAGTAAAACTCCAAAAAGGACTTAAGAGACAGTTTTGTCTTCTCAACAGAAACAAATATCTTCGAACATTTTGCAGAATTCTCTCTTTCACAGTACTGAACATTACAGTATATAATTTTATGTACTGGCCCGAGGAGAGGAGAGGAGAGGAGCTAGAGGATGTATCTTCTGAGCATTTCTTGTTTGTTGGAAAAGAGGTTCCCTGGTGACTATTTTCCTTGTTCAAGAAAAGGAAGGTGAAGAAATAAAAGTTGTTCAACTTTCAAACCTATCAATCAAGTCTTTCCTGCCGGTGGTCTGTAATTATCTACTGAGACAAGACCTAGCAGTTTAGTGACAAGAAGCATAAAGCAGACAAGCCAACCTAAAGTAGAGAGCACTAGCAGAAGTCAGTGCTTGAATTCCCTCAAGGGTTGAGGTAGTACTTGTATACTGAAAGAACTCAGAAGGACTCCCTGTGATCAACATCGATCTCTTATTCGTATCATTCTGGGAATGATAGGAATTGTGGTCAAAATACATCAGGAGGCCACCAGGTTGTGGGAAGCTGCTCAAAGGACATGGGAGAGAAACAGGGGGATTCTTTTACTCCTGGTGGAGGTGAAGAAAGTAAGAAACCACAGAAGTCTCCAGTTGCTCAAAAGGGTATCCTGTGCTTTGCTACCTTGCTTGAAAAGTGAGACTTGCAAAGGAGAGATCTGTGTGGTGGTCCCAAGTGTCTTGCATGCCAGAGGGCTAGGGATGCTCATTCCCTTCTGGTGAGCTGGCAAGGGGATGCTTAGTTGACGATTCATGAACTGGCATGAGCAGACTAGATGGCCCTTGGAGTGCCTTCCACCTCTAGAAGGATTCATGAATGTTTTTGGTAGCTGCATCTCATCAGATCATCTTATTTCCTCAAGAGCAGTCCTTAGGACCAAAATATATTTAGTAGTGTTCCTTTCAGCCTGCTCACAAACAGGAGAAATATGCAACTAACACATCATAAAATAAGAAATACAAAGTTTATAGGAATTAAGACTTAACACCTAGATCTTACACATGATTTCTCACAAGTAAGTGCCACTTTTTTTAATGCTGATTCCTAGAAGGGTTTTTAAAGAAGGCTGCACATGCCTTGCATTCAGAAATCCCACTTGAGACTGCAGCCAGAATTTACACCTCCAATAGTGCAGCAAAGTTGTGGTGCTTCTCTGTTCCATAAGCACCTCCCTGGAACCCATAGGCCATTTCCACACTACACTCTTATAGCGCGATGATTCCACTTTCAACCTCCTATGGAATCCTGGGGTTTGCAGTTTCGGGAGGGGCCACCTGGAAATGGCCTATAGCTTCACCCTTTATTCCAGGGCTCTCATTTCACAGAAAGCAGGAGTGTAACCTAAACAAATCATTCTTATGTCAGTAGCACTCAAAGAAATAGCTGTGCCAGTTTAAATGGTATGACTAGACTCACTTATGCCTTTTTATGCTAAAACACACTAACTGGGAGGAAGAAGTTCGCTTTTTCTGTTGTAGCCACTAGTTCAGCTTATGCTAGAAACTTCTGTTTCCCAGCTAGCCTCAAAGTTGTTGGTGGATTCCTTTATGTCTTCTCAGGTAGAGAAGTGACCTATTGTATTCAAGGGGTCTCTCATTCCTAAACAGGATGGACAAAAAGATCGCAGTTCTGCAATGAAAGCAATGCTGTTTTGGTTTTTGGTTTTTTTGAAACAGATACAATCCATATTGGGGAACTGAGTCCCAACACTGAAGAAAAGGTGGGACATAAATGAATAAAGGTTAAGAGGGGACATGATAGCCATGTTTAAATATTTGAAGGGATGCCATGTAGAGGAGGGAGAGGGCTTGTTTTCTGCTGCTCCAGAGACCAGGACAAGGAGCAATGGATTCAAGCTGCAGGAAAGGAGATTCCACCTGAACCTCAGGAAGAACTTCCTGACAGTCAGGGCTGTCCGGCAGTGGAAGATGCTGCCTCGGAGTGTAGTGGAGTCTCCTTCCTTGGAGGTTTTTAAGCAGAGGCTGGATGGCCATCTGTCAGGAGTGCTTTGAGGGTGTTCCTGCACGGCAGGGGGTTGGACTGGATGGCCCCTGGGGTCTCTTCCAACTCTACATTTCTGTGATTCTGTAATAGAAAAGTTAACCCAGGCTGCGGACGGAGAAAACTGTACTTTTTTGCACTACGATTCCCAGACTCCAACGACTGGTTCCATGAGACGCAATTCTGCCAAAACTGGGAAAGGTTAGCGTTTGGACCAGCCTCGCCCTTGGCCATACTGGCAGGGGGATTCCGAGCACTGTGGTCTAAAACCGTAACTTTAGCCAGCTCCAGTGGGGAAAAAAGGACCTGCCATCGCAACTACAGCCCTAGCGACGGCCTCTCCTCCCTTCCCATCCTACCGGTCGGAACCAAGCAGCAAACACAGCCGACCAAGAGTCTCAGGCCATTTCCGCACTAGGCTGTTATAGCGCGATGATTCCACTTTCAACCTCCTCTGGAATCCTGGGGTTTGCAGTTTCGGGAGGGGCCGGCCGGCCCCTCCCGAAACTGCAAACCCCAGGATTCCAGAGGAGGTTGAAAGTGGAATCATCGCGCTATAACAGCCTAGTGCGGAAAATGGCCTCAGTTTCCCCGTTGCCAGGAGTGACATCCGACCCTCCACCCCCCCCGGTCTCCCCATTGGGACGCTCGGCGGAGGTTCGTCCGGCCTCGCTAATGAAATCCAAACGAGCAGAGGTGGCCAGAAGGCGACCTCCGTTTCCTACTTGTCGAATGAAAGTACCGCCTAGTAGGAAGAGCGAACGAGAGCTGGAAGGAGCCAAGGGGGGGGGACCGTGAAAAAAAAGGACGAGGGAGCAGCCGGTCTCCTCGCCCGCGCGAGAGAGGAGGGAAGCAAAGGACGCGGCTCATGAGAGCGCCCCCGACAGCCGTGGCGTCGCCTCGGGCAAACCACGGAGATGCTCCCCGCCGCGGGAGGGCTTGGGGAGCCGGCGCGAGGGGCTTCCTCGTGAGGGGGCGTGTGCCTCCCCTCGCCCGCGGCCGAGGGAGGAGGGAGGGGGGACCTGGCGCGCGCCCTCGCCTCAGACGGAGACCCGCCGAGGCCATCTATCCCGAGAGGAAGCGCAAGCGGGAGGGAAGCGGGCGCGTCGACTTACAGCCAAGGGGCCCGAAGTGACAGCCGAGCAGCCGGAGGAGAAGGAAGAGGAGGAGGAGGCTGCGGCTCGCCATCTTCGCCGCGGCAACAGCTGCTTGGTTCGGACGCCTCCCTCCGCCCCCTCCCCCGGCAAAGGCAGAGCAGGGAGAGGCGGGGGCGCCGCCGCTCCAATTGGGGAGGGAAAGGCCCGCGGACGGGCGGGCTGAGGGACTCGCCGCAGCTGGAAGGGGGGGGATAACAATAAGAGCCCTCCTCGCCCAGCGGCTCCTCCCTTCCCCTTGGCTTCGGCACCTCGCGGGGAGGGGGGGAGTTCCTTCCTCACAGCCCGGGGTAAATGGGGAGGGGGGATATTTTCCGTTAGGTCTTCGGCACCGGGCGAGCCAATACGCACCGAGGGGAGGAGACTTGGAGGGAATTCAATTGGGGGAACGTGTTGGAGTAATTCAACTCCTACCCCTCGCTCCCCTTTGTATTGGGGATGAACGTTTCCTTCAGCTCCGAGGCGGCGGCGGCCAGTTTCTTGAAAGAAGGGGCCGGCCCGAAGCGATGTGGTTTCTATAGGAAACCAGCCGGAGCACACCTCCCGCTTTGCGGATTGGCCCGCCCGCTATTAACGGAGCCTGTCCGTCTTGCCCTCGTTTTTTTGGGGCTGGGAATTAGGCCTTGGTGCTCTCGGTCGTCCTCAGCTGGAGGAAAGCAAGTGGATCAGAGGGACTGACATTAAGGCCATTTCCACGCTAGGTTGCTATAGTGCTATTATTCCACTTTCAACATCCTACGGAATCCTGGGGTTTGCAGTTTAGTGCAAACCCCAGGATTCCATAGGATGTTGAAAGTGGAATAATAGCACTGTAACAAGCTAGTGTGGAAATGGCCCTGGTCTTCGGGATGTAGCTATACAGGGCAGATAAACTGAGGGGACTGGCCCACCATAAGAATTCTGACCCCCAGTGATTTTTTTCCTTTAGTTCTCAATTGCTGGTGTTGCCAGGAGAGATGGAAAAGCATTTGCAACATTTGATGTTTCTACGTTCCCTTAGTAACGCTACCTCTCCCTTTTTTTTTGTGAGGATGCCTAAATTCTCTCTCTTTAAGTGCTCAACTGAAGTTTTAAATTAGCACAATGCTAGAAATCAGAGGGTTTACAGAAAATTTTTATTGGGGAGGGCAGAATTCTTATTCTGACCACCTCCCAGCTGCACCCCTGGTTGATCTACAGCAGTTCAGACTACCAAAAAGAAAAAAAATATTGAGGCATAGATGTTGGTCCTGATTTTTTTGAATAAATAAATGAGGGGGACTGCACCTGCTGCAATATTCAGTTAAGATCCCTTTTAGAGATTAGGTAATCAGTTGAGCCCAGATTGATTGAACATACACATGCATGCGCACATATGAGTTTGACCTGAATCCACATCATGACTCAGAAATTCACATTTGCATGCTTTCCATTGGACTGTCATTGGGAAATTTCAAACAGCTATGGAGAAAAGGTTGTATCCATTTGATGAATTCCACTTGTACTCAATGAGGACATGATATTTGAGAAGCATCAGTTTGACAGAAGGGGATGGAATCTGTGGGAATAATTGTGTCTTTGAAAGGATCATAGAATCATAGAGTTGGAAGAGACCCCAAGGGCCATCTAGTCCAACCTCTGCTATGCAGGAACACCCATCAAAGCATTCCCAACAGATGGCCATCCAGTCTCTGCGTAAAAACCTCCAAAGCAGAAGACTCCACTACACTCTGAGGCAGCATATTCCACTGCCAGACAGCTCTGACCGCAGGAAGTATTTGACAAAGATCAAGCCTTGTCAAATTTCAGAATGAGCAGGAGGTTCTGTACAATAGCAAATTGGAGGCAAGAAGGCGTTCTTAAAAAGGATGCAGGATGCAGTTATACCTCTAGAGATACAGGATGCAGTTATACCCTTGGGGGGATGGGGAGGGGGAGAAAGTGCAATCAGAACAGAAGTGGCTACTTAAACTGCAAAAAAACAAAAAACGGGGAAAAAACAGAGAAGTTTGCCATTGGAGTGCTCCTCTTTGGTGTACATTGTTTGCTTCCTCTCCCCTTTCCATGGATTTGTGGGCAATTCCTGTGAAAACAGCATATGCCATGGAGAAGATGTCTGCACAGTTTCAGAAAGACAGATGTTGCAAGTAGTGGTTTATGACAGATGAAAAACAGCCGGAGTCTTCTTTGGTTTCTGTACCATTGGCAGAAGTGCAATAGGACAGCTGATGAGTGTAAAACATGCTGTCAGTGACTGAGCATCCAGCATTTTTCAACCAAGTACACAAAACTTCTCAGATCCCACAGACTCCAAGAAAACAGTTTTAATATTTCCACTCTTGACAAATAGTGAAAAGGACCAAATACTGGATCAGTCCTGTAATGTAATGTATACTTCAAAATCCAGTCCCAAAGCACTGTGACTGAGGAATCTTAACAATCTTGTTCACTGTGTTTAGAATCTGGAGCTCCCTGTTTCAAAACTAAGCTCCCACTCCACTGTTTTTGTTTTTGGTATGGAAAGTATGGGTAGAATGGGTACAAATGTATCAGCGTGTATAGATACACTATCTCTGTCTGTCCAAAACCAAATTATTTATGTATTTTCAAGCATGTTTGCATTTGGATGTGATCCTTTTCAAAGGTATTCTGCTTTGATTCAGATATCTCCCTCTAGCTGCCTGAATCAGCCCATTCAGTTCTGAGTCTTAAAGAGAGTGAGTAGTAAAACAAAAGACAAATATCCCTTCAACATTTGTAGAACGTGGAGAGAAGAAATATACGTGGACGTAAGTCCCAATGGACTGAATGGGACTTACTCCAACAAAGTTGGTGTAGTTTTGGCTCTCAAACAAAAGTTTACCACTCACGGTTCCCTGATTTGTACTCCTCACCCATTCTGTTAGTCTCCCAAGAGAAGCAGAAGAGATGGATTAGGGAGTGTTCCATGCCAGGAGAAATACAGTTCAGTTAGCTCTTAAGAGATCTGTTCTTGGACAGCAGCTACCTGTCCTTGCCAGACAAAGCAGGATGACAGGATAGTACATTGACTCCTATGCTAGATCTAAAGTAGTGATCTATTAATGGAAAATGGAAAATCTGTTTACTCTTCATGTTTAGAAAGACATTTTCTCTTACAATCTTAGATGCTTTAACAATAAAACTTTAAAAAAAAAAACAATAGCACTTTCTTAATGTTTCTATTAGTTTGCCTTAACTCTTCCTTTCTTGAACTGGATCTTTCACCACTTAAACAGTGTGCTTTTAAATATATTTTAGCATGAAAACTGGCAGTGGAATGGGTTGTACACACCAGAGGCAAACTGGGTTTCCTCTTGATAGTACAGTAAAATTTTGAATATTCAACATCTTTGTTTTATCATTAGCAGAATCCTTATGATCTCTGAATGAGTTTTGTATTTACACACTGAGATTAGACTGTCAGATCTCTTATAAGTTAATTGTTGAATGATCCCATGCATATATTTGTGCCTAAAGTCATTAGTCTTCCTTTGGCAATCTGAGAGCCCAGCTACATTGCAATCCTGTGTCTAATTCCAGTTAGTCCAGCATGCATAGTTTTACTCCCAAGATGTTAAGATTGCAGTTTTTCAGCACATTATTCCCTTCACTGATACAAGGTATTACAGGGTATTTACAGAAGTGAAAGGAGTACAAACAATCCCTGACTATCATCTTAGCTCCTTTTAATTTCCAATTCTGTTTCCAGTTGCATAAAGCAAGTAAGCTACAGCAGAACAGGAAGGGTTGGAAACAATGGAAGAATGAAATTGTACTCACTTTGAAGTTAATAACAGTATATATTGTCAAGAAAGAGAAATCACCTTTGATAAACTTGACATAATTGTAAAACAAAGCTACAAACCTAATCTTGTGGCTCCAGAAGTGAATGCTATTGAAAACAACAATTACGTTTGGACTGAAATGAAAATAATAAATATGTGTGTGGTGTGTGTACCATTTGCTGACCTTGCATTTAACTTTAAAGTCTGTCTTTACAGTCACTTGGTTTCAGGATCAAATAAAGTAAATTTCTGTTAAATGTCTCTTTCTGTGGATGAGGCATTAGTTATGATTTGCTTGTTATCACATATATATACTTTGTATCACCATTTTTCAGCCTATTGTTATATCCAAGTTCATACCTTTCTTTTATTTATTAAGTCATTTATACCAATACTACTCAGGCTATTTGATGTAGGAGACCAAGAACTGTTTTTCTCTCATTGTGCCATGGACTGGCATCATATTTGTACCCACTGGGTACAACTATTTATGCTTGTTTTGTTTTTTCTGTCCTAGAAGCTCACCAGAAACCAGCAGCCAATGGCTTAGGGACTGGTGCCAACCAAGAATCATCACTTTGAATAGCACTGATCTATACCATGCAGTTCAAACTCTTTCTTTTTATGTTTTTAAGCTGTTCTTTAATGTTTTAATTTTTATTTGCATTTTATCATAAGAAGCATTATTAGGAGGACATTTGTAAGGAGGGGTACCATGTGCTTATAATACCTCAATAATTTCTCTAGCTGCATTTTCCAAAGCCTAACCAAATAAGCATGGTTCTTACTGTGGTTTTATTCATGTCATCATGAGGTAGTTTTATTATACTACTAATTAAACTGCCATCTGTGGTACCAGCTGACCAGATCAAAGTCTCTAGGATCATGTTAATGTATATCCTGAGTTTTGGAGACATTTGGTATCTTTTAAATGACTCACCACCATGCTGTAGCAAATCATTTTAAATTAAATAGTAAACTACCTCTGCATTACCCTCTAGTGCCACCTCCTGCCTTAATGCTAGGACATACTTAATCTTGTCTATAAACCCTTGCCTTGCTTAGCATAGGCAGAGGACCAACAGATCTAAGGTCCATATAGATAGTGGGAATCTGCTATAGCGGTTTGAGTGTTGGACTATACTAGGAGACTTGGGTTTGAATTCCTGCTCACCCATGGAAATTCACTGGCTATGGTAAAATCAGCCTATGAAGTCCCTATGATACGATTGCCATAAATCTGACCTGACTTGAAGGCACACAAAAATAATAGTAGCTATATATTAAACACATCTATCAGAAGATATATATTAAACAGATATATATTTCTTTCTTAATAAAAATTAAGATAACTTTTTCTAAGCATTTGCTCATCTTTTAGAATTCTATTAATTAATATCAGCGCTATTTCAACTTCAATTATTAAGGAATTCTACTTCCATTTCAATGCAGTTCTACCCTTGTCAACTCACAGGAAATGTACAAGCTACATAGTAAGTAAGACCATATTCTGGCTGAGTTTCCAATGCCCAGGATCTTCACAACTCTTTGACATCTTCCACAGTTTTCCTTCTGCTCTAAAAATCTCTTTAGATTGCAGGCAATGACTCATACTCAAGCTTCTGCTGCGGGTAAGGCTGCTTCGGGAGTTTCCTAATGCTCTTTTTATATACAGCCTTCCACAGTTTGGCCTTGAGTGATCTCAGCTTCTTCGTCTTGCTGTTGCTCTTCAGCTACCTCATCCAGACTTCAGCCATAAGCTGTTTTCCTCTGAAGCTTTTTTCTTCTGTTTTCTGTCCCAGGCTGGCTCTAACCTTCTGTTCTCAAGTTCTGGGCTCCTTGCCTCTTGTCCTCACAGAGAACTCCTTGCCAGACCAGCAACCAATCACATACAAAGGAGTCAACTTTCCATAATCCCACCTGGCTAGAGATTCCACAGAAATCATTTTCAATAGAATGCTTTAAAACTCACATTTGCTCAGCATGAATTCCTTTTATCAAAATATATATCTATTAAACCTATCCACATGACATATTCTCACTCTCACAGTGAGAATGACCCATCCACATGCTGTAAGCCAGCTTCCATAAACAATGTATCCTCCCCTAGCTAACAGTATAGCAAAATGCATAATTCTTCTTTCACAACACATTAATATTACCCACAAAAATGGCTATATTTTAAACATTTCCTTTCATGATAAGGCACTTTCTTCAGAGCAGATATCTGGAGAGGAATATAAGTAAGTTAGAAATGAAAAGAAACAACCAGTTGCTTGTCCTGTGTATATCCTGCTTCAAGCATTACACATCTTGCTTTCTTCAACGTATGAACGAGGGATGCCTAGTCATGTCTTCCTCTATCATTGCTCTCTTCATGTGGAAAGCAAAACCTGTAATGGGAAGAGGTTCTTGTTCACGTGGAGGCTCTCCATACAAGGAAAAACTATAGAAAATCACATGGAAAGTTTCCACAGGCACAGGAACCTCTTCTCTATAGGTTTTTGTATCTGTGAGAAACTGAAATCATCAAATGGTTAAAGTAAAAGATCAATCAAAGCAAAATATTTTCAGAGAAATAAAAAAAACTAGTAATATATAGAGTTTACTTATATAATAGAAATACATAATAAAATATGTAAACATGGAAGTGAGAATTTGAAATAGCAGCACTCAAACTATTTGCACCCTGTAACTGAAAAGTGGACTCCTACAGGAGGAAGCACTAGAAAAAGAAAACACTTTAAAAAAACACGTTTTTTAAAAAGAAAGCCGCTAAAGATATCTCTTTCTTGTGGCTGTCTGTCAAAATCCTCATTACCTACTAACCTCAATTTATCTTTTTCCCTCAGGACTATTAAAGCCTTCAGATAGTCCCTCCTTTAAATACAATACACATTTTTCTTATGAATCATGAGGCAGCCGTAACAGATCTGGGATAAAAGTAATACTGTAATTCTGTGTGATCACATGCGACCAATCATCAGTTGCACTGCCTTCCAGTGTATTTGTCAGGCCAAATTCAAACTATTCATAAAACTTTGAATGACTTGGGGTAGAAAACATAAAGGAACATTTCCACTCATAGGCACCTGCTTGGACTCACAGATTAGGTCATCACTCTCAACCTCCTCTGGGTGCCTCCATTAAAAGAATCCAGGCAGACAGCTGCAAAAAGATTGTCTTATCATTTATTCCACTTATGGAATGCCTCACCACCTAGCACCTACACTGTTACCTTTAAAGTGCTGGGGATGCTTTCAGACTATAGAAACATAGCACTTTGATACTTCCCTTGAATTGCCATGGCAATATCTAATGGAATCCTAGGATATATAGTTTGGAAAGGCACTAGAACCGTTGTGATTGACATTTCTAAACACTGCTCATTAAACTGCAAATCCTAGAATTCCATAGGATATTGGTATGGTAATTAAAGTAAATTTTGTACCATAATTATGTCATGTGGAAGGACTCCAAATCAATAGTCTTCCTCCCTCCCAGATACATATCTTCCAACAGTACCGTCTTAATTAATCCACTGTCATCTCCACCTCCAACTTTCCTCTCTTCATCCTTGGCTTACTTCAGTTGCTGCTCACTGAGCTGAAAGTGCAAAAATAGTTTATTGCACTCTATTAACTCAGCGACGAGGAGAGGAAGGGCAGAATTTTGCCATTCCCTGTAGATTCTGGCAAAAGTAAACTGCTGCAGCCTGTGTATTCTTTTGTCTTTTTCACCACACTGTGACATTGCTTGGTCACAACTTGTCCTGGTTTCCATCTGTGAAATACAACGGGATACGTAGACATCTTCAACACTATTTATTTAGAGTATTAAAGTATTTATTTTAGAGTTTAGGGTATACCCCACCCTTTAGCCACAAAAGTCCTCTTGAGTTGTTTCGACAGTTCCTGTCATTGGCTTTTAATGTACATAAGAGTGAAACACAAGAAAAAGGGGATGGTAAAGTGAAAGTTAAATTCAGTAGTACCTGGCTGCTCTCCTTCCTCTTTTGAAGCCACAGCAATGGCGTTTGGAACACAGAAGGACAGTCTCTCATCAACCTTTATGGTTTTATGGAAGTTACTTCTCTTTCCCTCAGAGGCCATAGAAATTGCAGTTGAAATTGGGAGAGGGCTCTCATCAGCTGCAGAGACCAGAATTGATGGCGCTCTGTTTGGTTGTTCTCCGTTTTTCTCAGAGACTACATCAGTGGCAGTTGGAACATGAAGGGAGAGGCTCTCATCAGTTGCTGGAGCTAAGGCGGATATTATGGCTATCTTTTCCTGTGTATTTAATAGAATTACACAGCTGAAAGAGACCACAAGGGCTATGAAGTCCAAGCCCTGCCATGTAGGGATACACCATCAGAGCATTCCCAACAGATGGCCAGTCTCTGTTTAAAAACCTCCAAAGAGGAGCCCTCACCACATTTCAAGGCAGTGCATTCCACTGCCAAACTGCTCTTACCATCAGGAAGTTCCTCCTAATGTCTAGATAGAATCTCTTTTCCTGAAGTTTGAAGCCACTGCTCCATGTCCTAGTCTCTGTAGCAGCAGAAAACAGGCTTGTTCCATCCTCCATATGACACCCCCTCAAATATTTAAACACAGCTTTCGTGTTGGGAGTGCTCTGATGTGGGTTCTTGCATGGCAGAGGACTGGACTGGATGGTCCGTGTGGTCTCTTTGAAATCTATGATTCTATGACTTTTCTATGACTCTATGTTGCCTCTTCACCTTCTCTTCTTCAGGCTGAACATGTCCACCTCCCTGTGCCTCTCCTCATATGGCATGGTTTCCAGGCCTTATACCATTTTGGTTGCCCTCCTCTGGACACATTTCAGCTTGTCAATGTCCTTCCTGAACTGTGGTTCCCAGAACTGGACACAGTATTCCAAGTGAGGTCTTACCAGAGCAGAATAGAGTGGTACTATCACTTCCCTTGACTTAGACACTATACTCATGTTGATGTAGTCCAGAATCACATTGGCTTTCTTAACTGCTGCATCACACTGCTGACTCACACTCATCTTGCGGTCTACTAAGAATCCTAGATCCTTTTCACATGTACTGTAGTCAAGTAAGTTGCCACCCACCTTATATCTGTGCATTTCATTTTTTTCTGCAAAGGTGTAACACCTTCCATTTCTCCCTGTTGGAATTCATTTGCTAGGTTTGGCACAGCTCTCTAACCCGTCAAGATCATTTTGAATTCTGATCTTGTCCTCGGAGGTGTTAGTTACCCCTCCTAATTTGGTGTCATCTGCAAATTTAACAAGAATGACCTCTATTCCCTCATCCAGATCAAGATGTTGAATAGCACTGGGCCCAGGACAGAACATTGTGGCAGCCCACTAGTCACTTCTCTCTAAGGTGAAGAGGAACCATTGGTGAGCACCCTTTGGGTTTGGTTGGCCAACCACTTATAAATCCACCTAACAGTAGTGTTGTCTAGTCCGCATTTTACTAGCTTGTTCACAATAATATTATTGGGAACCTTGTCAAAAGCCTTACTGAAGTCAAGATATGCTATATCCACAACATTCCCTTCATCTATCAAGATAGTACCTCCTATTAAAAAAAAAGATAAAATTAATCTGGCATGACTCACTTTTGAGAAACTCATGTTGATGTGTAGTGATCACAGCATTCCTATCTAAGTGCTTATAGCCTGTCTGTTTCATGATCTGCTCTAGAACCTTTCCTAATACTCATGTCAGGCTGAGTGGGCAGTAATTGAGTCCTCTTTTTTCCCCTTTTTGAAGAAGTCTCTCAGTCTGCAGGGACTTCTCCTGTTCTCGAGGAATTTTCAAAAGATTATTGCCAAGAGTTCTGAGATTACTTCTGCTGGTTCTTTTAATACCTTTGGATTTAGTTCGTC
Source organism: Ctenosaura bakeri (assembly GCA_948474755.1). NCBI lineage: Eukaryota > Metazoa > Chordata > Lepidosauria > Squamata > Iguanidae > Ctenosaura > Ctenosaura bakeri. The sequence continues at coordinate 112,014 of CAOLHI010000556.1, read as the reverse complement.
TGGTCCTGGAGACCTGAATTCATTTTGAGTAGCCAACATTCCTGTATTACCTCTTTACCTGTGTTGTGCTACATTTCCCCTATCACATCATCTGTTCAATTTTCCCCAGGCAGAGCACTGTTTTCCTTTTGGGAGAAGACCAAAGCAAAGAAGGTATTGAGTAGTTCTGCCTTTTCTCTGTTCCCTGCTGTCATTTCACTATCCTATCCATGCAGAGACCCTACCATTTCCTTGTTTTTTGTTTTGCTACAGACATAACCAAAACTAAAACCAAAAAAGCTCAAAAACTTTATTCTTTTTAACCTGTCTAGCAAGCCTGAGCTCATTCTGTGCTTCAACTTTTCTGACTTTTTTCCTGCACTTGCTATTTATTTGAATTCGTCTTTGGTGATCTCCTTTTTCCATTTCTTGTACATGTCCCCTTTAAATCTTAGTTCCATTGAAAGTTATTTAGACATCCATCCTAGATTCTTTAAAAACCTCCCATTTTAATTCCTCATTTGAATTGTTAGAAATTGTGCTTTCAATATCTCACTTTTAAGAAACTCCCATTCATTATGAACTTCCTTCTATTTAAATATCCCTGACCACGGATCGCTCCCAGTATTTCACTAAGTTTACTGAAATCAACTTTCTTAAAGTCAGAGTGCATATCTGACTATGCTTGGCTTCCCTTTTCCTCTGTATACTAAACTCTAGGAGAACATGGTCACTTCCACCTAAAGATACTGCCACCTCCACACCTTTAACAAGATCATCACTGTTGATTAGGATGAGATCTAAAATAGCTGTCCTCCTTGTTCCACCTTCTGGACTATAAAATTGTCTGCAAGGGAAGTGAGAAATTTGTTGGACCCTATGCTCTTGGCAGAGTATGCTTAAAATGGAGAGAAATGTGTTGTCAGCATCACACTTTTTTTCCATCATTTTTACTGCAATTGAGAATGAACTTCCTGTGTCCTACAAAGGGTTTTGTTTTTTAAATAAAATGAAACAAAACAAAACAAGAAAATAGCTGGGACAAAAATTATCCTTTCAAATCAGCTTTCTTTAGCCATGAGGTACTTTTTGTCCACACATGTAATGGGACTCCATTTTTGCCCCATTACTCCATGATACCATTAATGCTAGGTCTTCCTGAAAATGAATAAAACCCTTTATGACTTGTTTCACTAGAAGGCTTTGGTTATTTTCAGTCAGAAATTTTTAGGATTTTTGGAGGGATGATTTTTAAAAATGCATTGAGGAATTTTACACTCTCTATCCAAAAAGGAGGTTAGCTTGTTTGAACAAATGTTCTGCCTCATGTTAGTATCTGGCTTTGGGCATTTAATTATTCTGGCATATTCTTTATTCTGCACTACAGGCAGTTCTGTGGACATGACCATTTTTATTTCCTGAAATGCACTGGGATTCCTCTGAAGCTAGCATACATTGCAAACGTCACTTAGGACCATTTTCTCTCTCTTTTTACTCCATCTGGACGCAGAACAGCTATGTTAGCTAAATATTCTGGATGGCTTTATCGGCAGTCTTCAATTCTCCAGCGGAAAATTCAGTTTTCTACAGACAGCACAATAAGTATTGCTATCTCAAACCAGTTTTGCAACGTTGAACCCATGCGCTAGAGTTGTCAAGAATGAAGACAAGAGGAATTAGTCTCACCAAATGTGGACACTTCTTGAAGAGCCACACTTTTATGTAGACCACAAGGAAGTGGCCCACTGTGGATTTCTTTGAGTAAGGTCCACCAAGATAAACCTCACAACCATTTTACATCACTTTTCCCACAGGCCATTTCTGCATTACACTGCTATAGTGCTACAATTCCACTTTCAACATCCTGTGGAATTCTGGGATTTGTAGTTTACTGGGGCCAAAGAGCTATCTGGCTGAGAATTCTAAAGGTTCCTCCCTAAACTACAAACCCCAGGATTCCACAGGATGTTGAAAGTGGAATAATAGCGCTATAACACTAATGCAGAAATGGCCCCACAGTCTGTTAATACGGATAAAGTAAGCCATTTCTGCACTAGACTGTTACAGCGCGATTATTCCACTTTCAACATCCTACTGGCCCCTTCCCTAAACTGCAAACCCCAGGATCCCATAGGATGTTGAAAGTGGAATAATCGCGCTGTAACAGTCTAGTGCGGAAATGGCCGTAGGGCCCCCCCCCCAGCTAAAAGGTGTTATGAAGGGGCTGCATGCGTGCGGCCCAAGAATCAACAGGAAGGCTTCCAATAACTGTACCGTTGTCTGTTATTGCTTCTGCTGAATTCCGTCGTATTGTCTTACTGCACAACAGTTGTCCGTGAAGCAGTGAGAAGTCGGCAAAACAAAAAGTTTAGGTCCCAGAACAGGACGGAAGGTTCGTGATTTTTTTCTCTTTTTTTCTTTCTTTCTTCTCTCGTTTTTGCCCTTCTTTACACCCATCACCAGGTAGGAAACATCTCACATACGGAGCGCAGCTTGACGGCAAACGAGGCGCTTTCCCGGAAACCAGGGAAAACTCTGTGGAGGTGGCCGCGGCGGAACGTTTCTGTCGCGGCTGCTGTTTCCGGGGGACGGCGAATGTCGATACTCCTGTTGAGCCGGATCTGGGGAAGGAGGCGAGGAGAAAAGAGCCAGCTGACCATGGGCTCTTGCTGGGCGGCTCGTGGATTGTGGCGGGGATGCAGCAGGAGTGAGTGCGCCAGGGAAGCCGGGGGAGGCTTCTGTGATTCATTTGGAGGGAGGGGCGTGCGACTTAACGGAGTCCCCATCTCCATTTGTTTAGTGGGTGATCACACGCCCCGTTTCATGATCTCTTGGTCCCTAGCTTAGTGTATTAAATGAAGACATTTTAAATGCTTGGTCTCCCTGAAAAATAACAATACGTGCCACGGTTGGCTGGCTGTTGATTTGTAATTGTTGGGGAAGGTTGCATGTGCGCAGGTTTGGTCCCCCCCGCCGCCTTGTTCAATGCTCTTTGTATCCTTTATGTTACCCTGGTCTTTAATAAAGGGTTTTGGGAGGGTGGACTCCAGGTTCTGTGCTCCTCTCCTCATCCTCCTGGAAGTTTTATAGTTGCAATCAGACTTGCGTTTGGGCCACTGTGCTGCTGGTAGTGGGGTCCTTGGCCAGTGGTAGAAGCTTGTAGTGTGTATACGCCTTCAAGTCACCTGTCGACGTATGGCAGCCCTGGCCATTTCCACACTGGACTGTTATAGCGTATTATTCCACTTTCAACATCCTATGGAATCTTGAGGTTTGCAGTTTAGGGTTTGCAGTTATCCTTTGAACCCCGGGATTCCATAGGATGTTGAAAGTGAATAATAGTGCTCTACCAGTCTAGTGTGGAAATGGCCCCCATGAATAACTTTGAGTTTTCTTGGGCAAGGAATACTGAGAGGTGATTTTGTTAAATCCTTTCTCTGACATTTAATGTGCTCAATACATTTTCTTTTGGTATGGCCTGATTTGTTTGACTGGGATATGTCAGTGCCTGAATAACACTGATACCCCCAAATTTGGCAGGAATCATCTGCTTTAAACAGCTGCCCTCCTTTCATTTCAGTTTTTTCAATTATATTTTCTCTAATTTTTTTAATTATAGAAGTCTCCATCGTGCCCACAGTGTGCTGAGCTATCTTTACTACCCTTACACACCAGTTTGCTAAAATCATCAGCGTTTGCTTCCAAGTGAGTGAGCTTTATCTCTTTTAAGAAACAGTAAGCTGTTTAATGAGACTTCTTTTATTTCCAGGGTTTGTTTCTACAGCTCCTGCTCCTCAACTGTCAACAGCTGAGATTGCTCAGATGCGCAATGAACTTTTCGCAAAAGAGAAAGAGAGACAATTATCCCTTTATCCACGAATTGAGAAGATTGAAGTGAAATATGTTGGCAAATCTCATCCAGGCACTTTGTTTATAATGAATAAAGGGTTTTCTACACCATATAGTTGTGCTATGCGTAAGTAAATAGAATAGAGGGTTGTAGTTACATAGTCTGAAATTTGCATGGTAAATCAGAAGATAAACAGTTCATGAGTTAATCTTAAATAAAGAAGGAAAATTTTGATGTGATAAACTGTGGCCCTTTAGTAAATACAGCTCACTGTCTTATGGTGCAAATCATTTCCCTTACCCCGTCATTCCTGCATCTCATTAGGATATCTCATAGACCAAAATACCTCTCTTCAAATTAATGTTTCACTTCTTATTGTGAGGTTATAAAAATCCCTTATCTTGGGTGTGCCCCCCAGATATTCTTGAATGGCAACTCCCATCAGTCTCAACCAGTTTCATTCCAATGACACTTGGGGGTCATATGTTCCCAGTTCCTTGTATATGATACATTAGCTCTTCCTCTTCTTGACCATTGTGATGAGTATGCTTGCTTGTCTCTTAAGTCCACATTGGCCCAGCAATTGTATAAGCTAAGAAGAAAAAGTTATATTCATCCCACCAGACTTTTCTGGAGCAGTACATGAACTGATTCCAAGAAAATTGTTTTTTTCCTTTGTCTTCTGTTAGGTTGAAAGGTTTTGAATTTTCAAAAATATCTGTTAGGGCATTGATGACAAAAGGTTGCTATTGCGCACTCCATTCTTATTTACTACTCTTTTTGAAGATCTAAATGGCAGTTTATATTGTCTGAGTGGTTATACTGCCGATTTATTAACTAAGTATTACAGTGATTTTTTTTTTATCTTTCTCATCCTTTACTAGATTTAAGTGAATGGCACTGTAAGAAATCTGTGCTTGCCCTTGTGAATGGGGAACTCTGGGATATGAACAAGCCTTTGACTCATTCTTGTGAAATTCAGTTCCTTACTTTCAAAGATGAAGATCCAGAGGAAGTAAACAAAGTATGTTTGTGCTGATTTTCTTCACAATGTTTTCAACGGACCAAATTTATCTCTTTGTTTTTATTACACTTTTCTTCTATAAAGCCTGAGGGATAGAAAGATCCAGGATTTAACCATTGTTAAATGCAGACACAGAAATTGGGTCAAAATCAATTGAAACATAATCATATTCCCTTTCTCCTTTATATATTCTCACAGAAACTAGTCTTCCTGGTTTTCTATTACTATTATTTAATCACATATTTCTGTAGTAAAATTGTATCCATTTTCCCAAAAATGATATAAAAAAACTCTTCTTATTCTGCAAACCTATGAGAAATAGAACACTTTAGTGAGATATTTCTTGCTCTTGTACACATGGCTCTCTTTTACAGGTTTCATATTTTGTGATATTTGCCGCTAGTCAAAGAAGATTCAGAAACTAATTTCAAATGAATAAGAATCATACTGTGTACAGTGTAACTTCTTTGTAACAGAAGCTGTATATGAAAACTCTAGTAGAGCAATGGAAAGTTACAAAGAAAACCAGGAGCGAGCTATTTTGAGTGTTTAAAGCTGTCTTTTCATTTGAATTGAACTGAACTGACTTTGGATAACTTCAGAATATTAAATAGGCATTTGAAATTCTCTGTTACAGGCTTATTGGCGTTCTTGTGCTATGCTCATGGGCTGTGTATTAGAACAGGCATTTAAAGATGAATACTCAGTCACCCTTGTTAGAGCTCCAGAAGTGCCAGGTATGTTCTTTCTTTACAGATTTTCATTGTCCTTAGCGAGATTCATATTGCAGCATATGCAGCTGCTGCTTGGATCTATTGAATTTATTTATTTTATTAGTAATGCAGTAGTAGATTTTCTGTATTTCTATAATTGCCATATTTGCTGGTGTATAAGATGCACCAGCATATAAGATGCATCCCATTTTAAAATGTTTTTTTTCTGGAGAAAAAAAAACCCTAGTTTTTTAAAAAATAGCATAACCTCTCCTGTCCCCTTTCCCCTCCAGTTTGCAGGGGAAGGGAAAGTAGGAAGCACCAGTGGTGGGGAAAGAAAGTTCCCAGGATCTTTCTTTCCCCTCTGGTTTGCAGGAAAATGGAAAGGAAGGCAATCTGAAAGGACAAGAAGAAAGTTGCACAAATTTTCTTTTCCCTCCTCTGGAGCACTCTTTTCTCTTTCCATTCAAAATAGAAGGCAAAGTGGGGGTGGGGGAAGCTGAAAGGGTTCCTTTCCCCCTCCACAGCTTCCTCTCACGTTCTAATGCATTTTGCCTTTGTCCTGAGAACTTGCACAGTGGCAAAATGCTTAGGAAAAAAAGACCCACTGGCATATAAGACACACCCTATTTTTAGAAGTTATTTTTCAGGAAAAAAAGGGTGTCTTATATGCTGGCAAATACAGTAATGGCTAGTTTGTGTAACTAATTTATAACTGTCTAGCTAGTTTAGTTATACAAATTAGCTAGATATAAATTAGTTGTATAACTAATTAGTTGTATAACTAATGGACATCTTATAGTATGTAATCCTGTAAGTTAATTCCAAGTTTAATAAGTTTAATCAAATGATTGCCCAGCTCTGATAACTTTGTGGGTGTGAGATAATTTCTTCCTATATTTATTTGCCTTGAATGTACAAAGAAGCCTGTATCAATTTGTGACAGCCATCCATCTCTTTCAATTTCTTATCTGTATTAAAGGACTTGTGATTTTGAAATACCATATTTGCCGACATATAAGACGCACCAGCGTATATGACGCACCCCATTTACATGCTGGCAAATACTGTTTGCGGGCATCTAAGACACACCGGCGCATAAGACGCACCCCATTTTCAAACAGTATTTTTCAGGGAAAAAAGTGAGTCTTAATTGCCAGCAAACAGGGTATTTACTTCATTTATGTTTTGCATATCTTCGAAGTAAGCTACAGAGTTCTCTGACAGCTCCTGTGTTAGAAATGTTCAAATCCAGAGCCTTCAGTCTATTCGCTTAAAGAAATAGTCAGGTTTTACTTTTATTTGTTATTTTTGAGCCATATGCCAGCTGAAGCTCTCAGAATGGTTTTCAGATTGAAGTAACATACAACAAAAACAAATTACAAAGTGCACAGAGAGGAATAAAACACCTGCATGAACAACACATGCAGGCTTGGACTGTAATGCTGTTCTGATTTACCATACATGGGAGTAAACTCTGCTGAACTCAATGAAACTTTAAGATAGATTTATTTAAATGTGTAATTTAAAAATCCAAAAGGCCTAAACATTTTTTTAAATTGTTACTTTCCATTGGAAGGATAATAAAAATAGCACAAAGTGAGTCTTCTTAAGCAAGGAGTCAGTGGCATCACTACAATGAAGTCATTTCTCCGGTTGTTGCCCACCTTATCTCAGAAGTTAGTGGAACTGAGCACAGGAAATGGAAGGCTGATCTTTGTACTTTTTTGGATAGATTCTATTCATTTCATATTTTGGCCTTTTTTTTGTAAGAAAGATCTTTCTGTTCTTGTGATTGTCCTTATTGCTTTCTTTTGTACCTTTTCTAATTCTGTGCTATCCTGACAGAGATGGGCCAAACAAAATAGGACATAATATTTTTCACATGGCTGCACAATCATTTTGTATAAGGGTATTTGAAATGTGATTCTGGGGAAGTGTTCTGTGGATACCATGGACTGCTAAAAAGACAGACAAATGGATTCTGAACTCTTTCTGGAAGCCAAGATGACTAATCTAATCCAAGACTGTTGTGCTTTGGACATATCATGAGTAGACATGACTCACTAGGAAAGACAATAATGGTTGGTAAGGGAGAAGGCAGTAGGGAAATAGGAAGATGCATTGCAGATGGATAGACTCAATCAAGGAAGACATTTCCTTGAATCTGCAAGACCTGACCAGGGTGGTTGATGATGGGGTGACTTGGAGGTTTCTCATTTATAGGATCACTGTAAGACAAAGGTGATTTCCTGGCAATTTAACAACTACAAATTTTGATACTATAGTAAGCAGCTTTGTGCAGATTCACTTTAGTATTGCTAGGTACTTTTGGTTCAGACTTTCAAATACCACTTGCACTTATTTCAAATATACTTTTTATTTTTCTGAATATTGACTCACTATGTAGTGATCTCTGGAGCTTTCTGCTATGATGTAGTCTTGGACAGCAGACTTGATGATTGGAAGCCAAATGAGGTAAGCATAATGATGATTCACTGGTCTATTTTAAGTGTGGCCTTTCTTTAGGGCAGAGTGTAGCCCCTCCAAGGACCACTGAAGAATGAAAGACATTTTCTTGCAAAAGAAAAAAAACTTTTTGCTCCAAAATACTCTAGAAGATGTGGAATCAATTCCACCATGGCCCCCTACCCTTTCACAATTGGTCATCCCTGATTTAGGGTCAGAGAATTGGCATACATTACAGAATGTGAGCGCCATTCATATTCTCCCAGACTTCTAATTTTAAATGTGCTGCATTTTCTAGGGTGGGGTGGGGTGGGAGAGACTTGTGACACTCTGGACATTGCTGCAAATCCCATCAGTCTTAGATAGCATAACCAATGATCAGGACTGAAGGGAGTTGCAATCTGGGAAAATCAGGAGGGCAGAGTTTCTCCGTCTCTTTTGTGTGGTCAAGAGTGGGTCACATTGACATACTTTGTGGTGAAGACAGATGAATTTGATACTCGGGTTCTTGTGGTGAATTGACTTGAGCACACCATCTGGATTACTATATGGATTAGAACACAGTTATCCTTTGGAATTAGCACTTCTCTAGATCTTCCAATGCAGTTTGCAGATGCAGTCAAAAAGGAAAAATAAAGATCTACAAGTTAAGGTGGGGTTTTTTTTTGTTTCTGTTTACATAGTTGTGAGCACTGCCTATATAATTCAAGATTACTGATCATCTGGGATGCAATCTTTTGAGGAACATTCAGACAGGCCCATCTTGTTGTATAATTAAATCCACTCACCTGCATAGACAACAGCACAGATAGGCAATAGCACAGTATTTGTTGTGTGCCCTCAAGTTCTTTCTGATTTATGGCAACCTTAACCATAACCTATTACAGGGTTTTCTGGGCCTGAGAGTGACCACCCAAGGTCACCCAGTGGTTTTCCATGGCCAAGCAGGGAATCAAACCCTGTTTTCCTTTTTGTGGTTGACTGTAGATTAAGCCAAATAATTTCCAGTCTGTGATGTAACTATAAAACATTTCAAGTAGAAGAAAAATGGTTACTATTTTGTATTTTTCCCTGTATAGTCATATTTAGGTAAGGTCTCACGGAAATAATGGATGTTTAGTTTGCAATGGTTAACCTAGCTCTTATTGCTTTCAGTGGGTATACTCTTAAGTTGGAATTAGTCTGGATCCAACCCATTGTGTATATGTTATAGTCTTTTGTTACCCTTAAGACAAGCAGAACCAAGGCTGTCCTAAGGTCACAGTAAGATGATGATTAACTATTGCAAGGCAGGAATTTAAGCCACCTGAGATACCTTAATTTTGTATTCCTTATTTGACCTTTTTGTATTTAGACCCATTAGTGTGGTTTTCTTCTGTTTCAAGGAAAGTCTTCATTCTTTTACGAAGGAGGTTCACCGACTGATTCACCAAGACCTTCCATTTGAAACCCTGGATGTTGATGCAAAAGTGGCACTTGAAATATTTCAGCATAACAAGTCAGTATTAACATATACAACAGATAGAAAATATTGCTTTAAAAGAGAATCAGATGAAATGCTGTTGGGGTTCACAGCATAGATTTTAGATACAATTTAGATTGAGCTTTAAAAGCAAATGCAATTTGTTGCGTTCATTTTCTCTGAGTTATTGCTCTGTGTAACTTTTTCTCACTTTTACCAGTAGGTGGCACTAGAATGTGTTATATGTAACAAAAGGACTATGGAACAAGTAGACATGTCCTGTTCAACCAATCAGTTGTACTTGTCATGAATACCTCTGAGAAAGCTGACATATAGGAGCTTATTTTCTGTGTAGCAAAACCATACCTCAGTATACTGAAAGAGCTGGAATGGGAAAAGTAAAAGGGGTATGTCTCATCTGAGAGTATCAATGTGCTCTATCTTGAATGTACAGGCGTATCTCTTTCTGTCATGGAAGCTACCTTTCTGTCAAGGTAGATTTTTACCTCCTGCTGCTTAGTCGGTTTTTTATGGATTTGGGTGATTAAAAAAAAAAGAACCCTTCCAGCTTCTATTAATCAAGGCTAGGCAGAAAGGAGGTTTAGGGGTCAATTTCTTCAAGAAAACCCTTGAGGCACTAGTGAGAAACATTAATCCCTTCAGATGTTATGGACCACAGCTCCCACAATAAATTGGCTATGCTGTCTGAGATTTCTGGGAATTAAAGCCAAAAGCATTGGAGGGCTACAGGTTCCCTTGTTCTGCTTTAGTAGAGAGAGAGCACAAGAATAAATAAATCCTATTGGGGCCAGCCCTTAGGAAGAAAAAAATAGCTCATATGGGCGGAGAGTGGAGTGGCACAGGGGATTCTAGCTAAATTGTATGCTTTGTGAAATTATGAGCCTTTTTTATTGTATTCAAGGTACAAACAGGATATGGTTGAAAAGAAAGCTTCACAAAATTCTGAAAGAATAGTAAAACTGCACAGGTGAGCAAATTGTGTCTTTCTTGTTTACAGCTGGGATTCTTTGTAACTTGTTGTACAGCTAGGATTCTTTGTAACTTCTCACTGAGTCAAAAATGGTTTGAACTTCTCTAGACACAAACAAACAAATGGTTTGGCAGCCTCTTGCTTTCTTCCCATTGTAGGGTTAGCAGATGAATGGGCAAAAAACTTCCGATGAGAAAAAGAAATTATGTTAGTTGACAGAATATCTACCCAAGTTGCACCAAATGTATGGTGAAAGGCTACAGGACCAGTTGAGCACTAGAATTCACGGGAGAAATTATCTGAACTCTTGGCCTCTGTTGTGATTCAAAACAAAATGAAATTGCTGGTTTAATGTTGAGCTAAATCTATTTTAATTCCACCCTTACTCCTTCTATATATTTATTGCTTCCATCCCAACAACCTTTTCCTATCCCTTGATGAAATGGTGCAAACATGTTCAAAAAAGAGATCATGTCCTGTGGACTTACCTCTTTCCCTTAGTAACCACATTCCTTTCTGGATGAAGTTTCTAATATACCTCTTTAGAAAATCATGCGGTGCAGAAGTGTGCTTTTGAATGTAGATGTGCTTTTTCTTTGCATGGGTTTTGCAGATGATGGTATTCTAGTATTACAAATTTTCAGTCTGTTGCCTTAGTAACAGGAATAGGTTCTTTTTCTTTCTCCTCCCCCTGTTTCAGTAGGTTTTAGAAACCATGCTGATTAACTGGTATAGAAGAATGTTTTTTATGAATATTCTTGTGTGACTTCCAGTGGCAAAAATTGAACCTAACGAATTTGGTTCAACACTGTTTTTAAAATGACCATACAAAGACTTATGTTACTCTTTTCTGTATTAAACAAGGAGCCTTTGATGTCTTTCATCACTGTAGATACCAGTGCCCACCTACAAATAGTTTTGTCCCATTTGTCTGAAGATATCATTATTTTCGTCTTGTTCCAGCTAAACAACTTTTGTAAAATTAGCTGGTAATTCTTCCAAAATAGACAACAGCCTGTATAAAATGCTGAAACTTGTGGGTCGTGTTGTTTTTAAGGTTAAGTTAAGTTAAGATTAGTTTTAGGGTAGGATCCCGTTAAAATAAGCTGTTCACACTAGCCCAAAAAAGGCTTAACATTTCTGCTGTTTGTGCATCAAGGTGCCAAGACCTCACTAGATAAGTGGAAGCCATGCCTTCTGAGTGGGAATTGCTACATTCATAATGGCAAGCAGTGGCAATGTTGTATTACTGTAATGGTGGGCTCTATTGCTTTATAAGCATTCAGTAGGATCTTGGACTTTGTTCTTGTTTCACTTCAGGAAGAGACAGTGATACTGTTTAGTGACCTTCTTAATTGTGGTACCTTATCCAACCAGTAGGATGGTGTAGACTTACTTGTTAGTCACTATTATCTTTTAGCTGCTAGATCTTTTCTATTTTCCAGGCTTCTAATGGTGTGTGCTTTTTGAACTGCTGGGCTGCAGTGATTTTTTTTTTTTTTTGCGAGGTGGGGGGCGGGGAATCCTGATAGTTCTTATTTATTTGAGTCTTCATGTTATGTGATCTTTGTGGTTCTGAACACAACTGGAATTTCATATGTTGAAGAGCAGCATAGAGGTAAATGAAAGCTATTTTAAAATTTGTAAGTACATAATCCATATTCAGTACTTGAAGGCTGGATCCAGAGTTTCACAAGCAGAGTTACAGATCTTAGCTCCTTGTTCTCCCTGTGGAGAGAAGAGAGATTATTATATCTCTTCTCCCAGCAGGAGTAACAAGGAGATGAGTTGGGCTACAGGGGAAGAGAGATTATTATATTTCCCTTGCTGTTGGCCAAAACTATTCTGGATTAACCTCTCTTCTTCAAAGAGGAGGATACTTTTGAATCCAACCCTTTTAAAATAATCAAAATACCGTTCATTTGATTTTTGGAAATCAAAATGCTGTCTAATACACATTTGGAACAGAGTCATATAATCAATTCCTTTTCATATGGGTTATAAGTTGTTTTTCCTCTTAAAAATGCTGGGCCGTCTTTGTTGTCTCCATGCATCACACATGGAATCTGCACTGGTGCAGAGTGTGTTGTTACAAACTTCCAGAGTTAGCTTTTTGGTGATGTTTCTCCTCACCCCTGACATAATAACTCAAGCACTGCAAGCTTAGTTTGGCTTTGTCCACAGCTCAGAAGCACATCTTCAGATTTCTCTCAGAGGATTTGTTTTTCTTTTCTCATATCAGTGTTTTTGCTCAGACAATCTATGTACGGTAGCTTCTACTCTTTGTCATTTATTTTCATCACTTTGCTGTGACTTTTTTTTTTTTTTTTTTTTGGACTCTGAGAACTACTTCAATTCTTAGAAGCCTGTATGTCCTTTACTATGCTCACTCTGTTAATGAGACCCTTGTCAAAAATCTGCAGAGACTGGGTGAATTTCTTCTTACTGGCTCTGTGGTGGCTTTCACCATCTTGGCATCTTCTGCTTCTGTGGCTGGTATCATCTTGAAATCTCCAGTGGGATTTTACCCCTCTGGAAGTGTAAAATTTATTGAAACAGTGAGTTAGTGCTTCGTTCTGATGTATGAATACTCAAGATCACTATGTGAAGTGTGACTCTTGGTTTATCTAGATTGTCTTGGATGTTATGGTTGGATCAAGGATGTAATCTGCAAAATCTTTGTATCATTCTAAGTGAATTTTTTTTAAAATGATGATTAAAGGTTTGACCCTCATAAATACTTTGTGTTTAATGCATTCTCCTTTTTATTAAATCTCATAGATAAATTGACTGTCCTTTGGTATGGATTTATTTGGCAGTTGGAAGAGTGTTTCCAGCTCCTGGATCTTTCATGAATCTTGTTTACCATGCTTGAAGTTAAGAAGTGTCTGAACAGTCATTGCCCTCAAAGTATCCCTAGTTTCTGCATTGATTCTATTATTTTCTCCTTGAAAGAGCTTGCTAAGCCACTGTTTGAACCTTTGGCTACAATTTTGCTTGGAATATTTATTGTTCAGTGTTGTTTTTTGCAGCAACTTATTTGTCTTGTGGGGCTATTGAGCATTGTGCCCTTTAAATAGATGTGCCTTCTTTAGTGTGACAGAAGGTTAAAGTTGTTTTTCCTGTCTAAACTACTTCTGTAATTTACCTATCTCAAGATGTTGTTTTGTGTGCTTTTTCTTATCTCTTTCTATTTTGTGGGAATATTCTATGCATCCATTGTCAGCACATCTTTGACTTTTTATATGAACAGGCCATCCTCTTTTCCTGAAACACAAGCATTCTGTTTCTTTGGACATCCCAAAGATCATCCTTTGTCATTACAACGCTTCTTTTGCTGTGTGATTAAAGATTATTTCCCTATCCAATGAATTTGTTATGTTTCCACTTCTTGCTCACCTGTGAAATCTTTCAGCAGAACCTGTGGCACCATATACAGCCTTTATGAATGACATACCCTTCTGCCAGAATTCAGTTGAGCATTAAGCTGGACTTAACCTTTGTCCACCACTACCAGTTGGGCACGAGGGTTGATGCAAATGCTGCATTTGTTTGGGGATATGCTCTGCTCAGTTTCTCCTATGTATGATACATAGAAATGAGGAAACTCAGGTTGCTCACCTTTAATTGTTGTTCTTCAGGTTGACATCTATGTAGTCAAACAGTAGCCTATCGTTATTTTAATTTTAATTTTGGCAATTGTGTGTGTTGCCTGAACATGTGGGTTGCTGGTGGGGAAATGGAAGAGGTTGTCCCCTCAAAAGTAGCTCTAGAATTTTTGAAAGATATGCTTTGTGTGGACAAAGATTCCATAGGTGTGAAAGCATAGTGGGGCATTTGAGGAACTGCTGTTAGAGGTAAGTACCTTCTCTTTTACACAGAAAATGACGTGCATAGTTCTTAGTCCTCCTGCATATAGAAATGCCTGTAAACAATATAAGTTTTTTTCCTTAGAAGCAGTTTTGAAAGCCATTAACTGCTCTACTTCTCACCAAATTGTGAAGAAATTGCACTAGTAAGGGAAATACTGTTATTAAGGAAAATGCCAACTTTAATATATTATGTTAATCTTTATGTGTTTTTGCTTTCAATCAGGTTTGGTAACTTTGTAGACATTAGTGAAGGTCCTCATATCCCCAGAACTAGCTTCTGTCACCAATACGAGGTGACAGGAGCTCATAATCTTCAAAGCAACCAATCAGAACTTATACGGAGATTCCAGGGTCTCTCTGTTCCAGTCGCTTTGAAGGTTAGTGATCCATTTATTGAACAATATTTATGATGAGTAGAGTGACCTGAAGACTTTCTGTTCCACCAAGCCCTCCCCGCGTGTGTGTGTGCGCGCGCGCGCACGCCTGTGTTTTATGACAGATCTCCAGCACTCTGGGTAATAGAAACGTGAGTAATTCCAAGTTAGCTAACAAGCCTCTCTCCTTTTTTTGAAGTGCAGTTATAACTTATTTCCCAGAATCAATAGATCATGTGGTCCTCTGAAGTCAATATTTGTGTATATTTTTACTGTATAACATTGAGAAAGGAAAAAGAACTGGTAGCTGGCCTGATTTTGCAAATTATCTTAGTGAGCCTCTGTATGCTGATTAATTTTGTTGTCAGCTGTCTTGCACTTTTTAAAGGGAAACGTGAAATAGGAATGTTCTAAATTGGAAAACCACATATGCCTTTCTAAATACAAATGCAAATTTGGTTTCATTTTTGGTTTATATAAAGCAGTTATATTACACTCTTCAGCTGGAACAGCTCCAAGAGTAGCTTGGAGCTCAATAAAATTAAGATGATCTCTGCCCACAGGTTTATTTAAAAGTACACGGCAACAAGGCAAATGGTCATAAGGAGGGAAAAGCAAAGCAATCAGATATAGGTGCTAGAGTGCTCACATCCTGCTTTTATGCCTTCCTCAGCCATATCTTTGTTCCCTGATGGAGTAGACTCCTAGACTAGATAGACCTTTGGCCTGATCCACTAGGGCCCTCCTTATGGTCTAGTTTTTAAAATGTAACATCCGAGATCTTCTGTGGTTGCTTTTTCCACAAAGAACAAACAATAGGACAAGACCTAGGTTCCTAGTTTCTGTAGAAGGGTTTCAGCAAAATTCCTCCTATCAAGTGTATCCCTGTAGTTTGTTTTAGAGATTAGAATGAAGCAAACAAGAAAGAAAGGTTTCTTCTACTTCTGAGATATTTTTAAAAATATATCAAAGATGTCACTCAGTATCAATACAGTTAAGAATGTTATCGTAGCGATTCTCTGTGTTTACGCGCGTGTTGGTATTATTGTTTTCTAAGACTCCTCAGGCTTTGGAGAGGCAGGATTTTAATATATTTAATAATAAATTGTCCGTGGTTGATGTGAAGTGAAATGGTCTGGTGGAAGTTCAGAGCCAGTTAGTCAAGGTTATAAAGATTTTCATCCTACATTGAGATGTAGGATCTTCTGTGCAGAAAATGCAGTTTCTTTTGTGAAAACTGCTGTTCTTTGCATACAAAAACCTGTGTCCTAATTTTGTGCAGACTTAAGTCCTGAAATGTGAAGATTCAGTCTAGTATTCTCCTTGTCAGGGTTTTCTTACATCCAAGAAACATGTTTTCCAGCCATTTTTCAAATATCTTTGGATACTCTTTCATCCTTACTTTGTATGTGTTAATGATTCATATAATTTTGTTGAATGTACTTTAGTGGTGAACTCATATAGAAATAATTTTAAATTGCCAATTTTAAATCAAACTTGAATAAAAATAATTTTAAATTTTAAATTATTTTAATTTTTTAACAAAACAAAAATCGTTTACACTTTATAGGTTGTCTGCTTGTAACAGTAGTTACCTCTGTTGTTTCTCCTGTATTGTAGGGAAGCACCCTAGCATTTCCTGTTGAAGTGAACTGCTAAGGCTGTTAAACAGCCCATGTGTGCATGCCGGAAAAGCACAAACTATGCAAAGAACTGAGAGAAATCTCTGTTTCTCTATATTTGGATAATTTTTGTAAAAGTGTTTGCTTGCACTTAAGAATGATTCTGAGTGTTTATTGTAACACTGAAATAATTGAAAACCTTGTTAAAAACAGCTCATGTCAGAGACCATCAAACTACAGTAGAGTCCTGGTTATCCAACCTAAACCGGCGGGCGCAGGGTCGGATAACTGAAATGTCGGATGACACAGAGCCCCGTGGCGGCCGCCATTTTGGAGGCGTGTCGGGGGCATGTCAGGGCGGACCTGGGGGCATGTCGGGGCGTGTCTGGGGGGCTCGGAAATGCCTGCAGCCACGCCCCCAGGCAGCCGTGACGGTTAATCCGGAGCGTCGGATAACTGCAGGTCGGATAACCGGGACTCTACTGTACCTGAGTATAAGAGTCATGATAAGAAGGCTGTTCTGTTACTACATGATTAATGAGACACTTTCATTTTCCAGCTTCATCATACTATATGGCACAAATTGCGGGAGAGGTCTCGGAAACTAGTAAGTCTGAACCTACAAAGACAAATCTTAAAGTTATGCAGCTTACTTTTTTGTCATAGGGAAAAAGTAGAGTAGAATTTTTATAGAAATATCAGCAACTTGAACTATGATTAGGTATCAGCCATCTCCTTGCTCTGGAATTCTGGATTTTTGATCTGGATCATAAGCATTGTATGTCACTGGGAGAATGGTTCTGTGGAATGCTTGGGAACACTCTGTTATGTTTCTTTGACCAGGCAGTAAAGTAGCACTTCTCTGGGTTGTTTGGCTGATTTCTGGTCTTTTTGAAGCCAGAGAGCTAAAATATGATAGCATGGTACTTCTTCCACACTTTGCTAACAGTGAGGTCATATTTCCCCTCAAAAGTGGTATTTATTAATTCTTAATGATGTGATGTAGGAATATTTACATATAAATTGATAAATTTCCTTTTCAAGAAAAGGGGAGCATCAGTCTCAGCCATTCTCATTGCCGTTTCTATAAAGGTTATAGTGGTATTTGGTACATATGTGAGCTTTTCATACCATATGCTATGTATGTATATTTTGCATTCCGCAATTCGGCAAAGTGCAGATATCTTGTTATGACTGGCTTATAGATACAGAAATGCCAAAGAGAAAATGAGAGGAAAGGCAGACAATATAAGTAAATATTTTGGAAAATTAAGTTGAAGGAATATTAAGCTGAAGGAAGAAGATATGATCAAGCTGGAACATGTCTAGAGTTAGCTGACCATCATGACAGAGTCTGGAAACTAATCTCTGTGAGGAATAGTTGAGGGAGTTTGGTATTTCTACCTGGAGAGGAGAAAATTGAGAAGTGATGAGACAGCTATCTTCAAATATTTGAAGGACTGTCATGGTATCTGTTGCTTCTTAGGATAGCAGCTGGACAAGTACATTCAAATTATAAGAAAGGAAGCTTTGACTAAATATTACAGACAAATGTCCTGACATCTTGGGAAATTATTCTCCTTTGTGGAATTCATTAAACAAAGATTGGATGTCTATGTGTCAAGGATACTTTAGCGATGGATTTCTGAACAAGAGGCTGGATTGGAGAGCCTGGGTATGCCTTCCAGCTATAAATATAGAGAACAGCTAAATTATAGCTGACTTTTACTAAACAGAAATTAATAACATTGGCAAAGTAATATTTACAGGAGATATTTTCAGGTAGATTTTGTTGGCAGGCTGTTTGTGTTTAATATTTTTATTTTTTGAAGAGTACATATACAACTCAAAATGTATACAAGCACAGACACTGTGTCAGTTCAGCATTAAATGGTACGTTTTAACCCATCTGTCAAGTGTTCTTGTTTGTGCAACTCTCCAAAGTCTCTTAACCAATGTTTATTTTGCAGTCCCAATTTGAATGTTAAGTGCAAACTTAACTTTAATCTCCCAGTGTTTACATTTTTCCAAAGAAGCATTGCAATTCTGCCATTAAATACTACAGTTTTGTCATTTACAAATCTTTGTGAGAAGTCACAGACTGATTTTTCATGTTGAGAATAGATGAGCTGATAATTAACAGATTGATTAATTTAAACACATAGTTTATGTGTTTTTACATGGATTTACCTGTTTAAATGAAGGAAGAAGCCTTATGGGAATGCATTTGAGGCTGGGATACAGTATGCATTTCAAGTAAAATATTTCTCATGTTTTTACAGGTCAGTGAAAATAGAAGAAAAGAAGAGAGAGAAAAAAATGACATCTCAAGTACTGAATCAATCTAAGTACTTCCAATTTGCACATGGGAAAAAAATACCGAATTAAACTGAGATTTTTTTTAAAACTATTGCTTCATCATTCAAATAATTTCCCCCAAGAAATATTTTAAACAAAGTTTCACAAACCTTCACAAACTCAGATGAGAAGAACAAGAAGAAGTTGTGTGTCCATGGTTTTTGTAATACCAAGGTCTGGAGGATGAAAGACCTTTGAACATGGCTATGAAAGAATGGCTGCAAGAGTGGCATAAAATCAGGCAAACTCTGACCTTACAAGTTTGTGACAATTCTATCTAAGGAAAATCATTAAAGTCATAATCTGTGTGTGGGTGTAGATTCAGCCATCCTGTCCTCAGTGACCCTAACGAAAGATTCCCATCCTCGCTGATTTTGTGTAGGATTGTTGAGTGTGGGCAAGTCCTCTTCCTGCATGTGCAAGTGGCCCCTGGCAACCCTGCTGTGCCATATGGTTGGAAAAATTGTGGCCCAAACTTAGATCAGTCGCTCCCTCCTTTGTTCTTATATATCACTGGTCATCAACTCCATTTCCATGTAAGAGTCTCTGAACTTTGGGATGCACTGCCAGATGGAGAAGCAGATGATAGTTCAGTAAACAATACAAGAGTTCTCTGATGCAGGACTGGCAGACTGAGTTGCCTGATGTAGTCTTTGGTGTCCTGGAATTAGACTAAATCTCAGTATGACAGAAGAAACTAGCAGTCACAGCCTATGTGGTTTAAATCATACGGGGAAATACAAAATATTGAGAGGGCTATCTGTCTTTATTTTTTTTTTTAAAAAAATAGGGTTTCTGGAGTGATTTGCCATGTTTTGATTCCCCTTCCTGGGCAGTTTTAAGCCTTTTGCAAATTAGGAAGTGAACCAGAAGTTATTCTAGCTTGAAAAAATAAAAGGCAATCTCTGATCCTAAAATATGGTTAAGTTGCTTCCTGCCCTTGGATATCTGCAACCCAGGGACCACACTTTCCACATCCTGATCAAGATCAATACAGAACAGCCTTGGACTAACTTTGACTTGTCAAAAAAAGAAATAGTTCATTTTGGATTCCTTTCCCAACCTTCTCTACATTTTTGTTAGATAATTACCTGTCATGTTTGTTACCTTGTAGTCGTATAGTATCTCCTCATGTGTTACCAGATGCTTACAGTATTTATGGGCCTAGGAAATTGCCTTGTACCAAGTCAGGCCATTGAGCTTTCTAAACCAGTATTGTTGACACTGACTGGCAGTGCCATTAGCAAGAGAAGCCAGGGATTGGATCTGGGATCTTCTGTATGTAAAGCATGTGCTTTGTCACTGAACTGTGCTGTCCCCTGCTTCCCTGGACAGCCAAGATATAGTTATTAAGCTACCTAGCCCTCTTTAGTATGAAAATTTGGCTACTTGTGGGATTGAATTTGATATCTAATGACTTGTTGAGACAAATTACCACTGTTGAATACCCTAGTCCCCTTCTGTTGAGACTGTTTTCAGCATCTGAAATCTTCCTATGCTTCCTGCATAGTTGTGGGACTGTGGGGCTTTCTGGCTGCTGGGACTTCAGACTATGGGAGATGAATATAGAGGTATAAAATTTCTGGAAACATAACATCAGTGGAATAGGAAAAGCTGACTTCTTTTTGGAGGGTGGGCTGAACTTTTGAAATATGTGATACTTAAGAAAAAACTCTACTCTTTCCTGCTTAACTTAAAAAGGATTCAGCATATCAGAGGCATCCACTGTTCATAACTATAGTCTCTATCTCAGTGAGTAGTTTTAAATACTTGAATAATGCAAATTTATTGCTTAGAAAGGTGTCTGAAAAAGCTGTAGATTCTAATTTTGTGCTTTCAGTTTGATTTTCATGAAGTTCAGAAAACACCAGATCTGTGTAAATTGAGAGAAGCTGCTTGTGTTTGCATTAGTTAGTTCCAGGATTGTTTAAAATTATGCATTTTCTTCGTTTATTTCATGCAGAATATGGAAAAAATAGCAAGTGAGAAGCAAGAGGAATGAGAAGGTATTGGTATAAAGGCCTTACTTTCATGTTGCAGGGACAATCTGGTTCACAAAACCTGATTGTTTCCTTTGACCATAATAAGTACAATATTCTGCTATTTTTGAAAGCACTGTCATACAATCAAGTCTTAAGATAGTATCTTGTTTTGTAAACTAGATGTATGCAGTAGATATATTATTGATTCTTGTTTACTCTTTTTCTCTGTCACCATCCTCTTTTTGGGAGGAGAAGGTCTTTATATGTCCAGTTAAGCACATGGATCACAAATGTTTCTGATTGTAATGTGCTTTGTTTGCATCTGCCAGTTCTTCTCCTTCATCTGAGGACATCTGTGCTGAGTCCTTTGGCTTACTCTGAATTGAACCTGAGTCCTGATTTTCTTACCTTTTGAGAGTAAACTTTCTCTTCTTTTGGTTGATCTATGTAAGTAAATAAATATAGATAGAGTCTGGAAACTACAGGGCTTTCATGATCATATTCTCTTGCTGTGCCTGTCCAAAATATAGCTTGTGCTACACCTTCAGTATTAGCTAGTGCAATGCATAGAATCTGATTTCTAGTGTGGCTTTTGAGGGTTCTTACAAGCTATATTGTCTGTTGTGGGTGTTACTTTATCTGGGATGGAATGGTTATAAGCAACCTCAGTGATACCAGATGCAGTCTGAGCTCTTAGCTAGAGCTTTAGTATATTTGTATGGACAACTACAGACAAAAAGTAATAGTAACCCAAACTAAAACAAATTGAGTGCCTTATTATGAGTACTGTAGCTATGGCTGCACTGTGGCTATGTGAATAACCTGTCCTAGTTTCTTTAGCTCTCAGGTAAACTCTTTGTCCCTTATTTGACCAAATCAGAATGGAAGCAGACCAGGTGGTCTCATGCACTTCATACAGTCAGCTTCTTATGCAATGGTTCTCTTAGAGTGCTGTGGAAATATGGCAGGAAATTTGTTTGGTCTCTGTTTGTTTTGGTGCCAGTAATGGCCTTCAGCTGATCAGGCAGATGCTTGATTAACATGTCTTGAAAAAGAAAACCCACACTTGATCAGATTAACAGGAGCAGTGACATTCAAGTTTTTCAGTTGTTCTAATGAAGATTTATTGATGAAGTGACTTAATTTTGTTAGAGGAAAACTAATCTGCTGTGGCAATCAGACCTCTGCATGAGGCAATTCTGTGACAGCTGATTTCCCTGCATCATAGTGACACATTTTGTGCTCTTTGCTTTCCTCCCACATAGTGGCAGGTATTTTCCATGTCAGTTCTGGGAATAAGCACTACACATTCTTAATGCTAACATGTAGGAGTCAGTCAGAGATAAAAACCCCTATCACGATTAGCATTAACAACGTGTGGTCTGTAGATGAAATCCTGGCGTGTAGATCCACCAAGTAAAGCCACTGGAATCTTTTCTTTGATTTTCCTGTAATACAGAAAGAACAATGAACTTTAGGCATTAGAGAATGAATGCATTCTGGCAAGAGGAAAAAAGTTCTTCAACCTTTATAAAATGCGGCTTTATGAAATGTGCTCTCAGGTAGTATACCCCACAGCAGCAGAATAAGGAGGTAGTGATTTTTCTTCCCGCTGCTAATCCCTGCATGCCCGTAGACTTCAGGAAGTCTCTGGAACAAAGTGAAGGTTGAGGTTGAAGTGGGGGGGAAGAAAATACTGTTCTTTGAAGAATCTCATTGTAGGAAATCAATTGTTAATGTTTATTTTCTTGGTGTTTTGTGCATTGGAATTTATGAAAAATAATTATTTTAATGGAATTAAACATCAAAGGATGCAGTCTTATACAGTGGACCCTCAGTATCTGCTAGGGTTGGTTACAGGATCCCCTGTGGATACCAAAATTTGTGAATGCTCAAGTTCCATTATGCATAATGGTGCAGTAAAGTGGTGTTCCTTATTTAAAATGGCAAGATCAAAGTTTGCTCCTTGGATTTTTTTTTAACATTTTCAACTTGTAGTGGGTTGAATCTGTGTATACAGAATCCATGGATATGAAAGGCTGATTGTATATTCTTACTTAAGAGTAAGTCCTGTTGAATTGATTGGTAGTTACTTTGGGGTACAACTGTATAGGATTGTATTGCACAGAAAGTCTGTAGAAAAAAAAAGAAAATATGCTATTAAACTGCTTAAAAAATATTGACAGGGTTTAAAAAGGTCTCTTGTAGGTTCTTGTATTAGAAATTCAACAGTGATCTGCAAAAATGCAGAATTAAGATTAAAGAGGTTTTCATTTTCTCCTTGGTAACATGAGTGTTTTCAGTAATACAATTGTTTTGTTACATTTGTATTCTTCTTCCAAGGAGGTTGAAAGAAAGCTGTAGACTTGCAACACAGTGGGTGTTATTCATGAGAATTTGAAACTGGATTTTCCATATCCATATTATGGGCCCTACATCTGCATGTACATCTGCATCTTGCAGACAAAATGAAATCAGTATTTCAAGTAGGGTGGCATGGCCTGAAGAAGGCAGGCATTTATTTTTCACCAGCACCATTACCTAGCCCATTTCTGATGTTTACTCAGGTTTCAAACTCAATTGTACAAAGCTGGACTAACTTGTCCTCAAACCTATCTAGATTTTTTTTAAATATGATTCATAGATATTTTTTTTATATGATCTTCTGGCTTGTAATCTGCTCTTGTACTGTTGTCAGCTGCAGTTCATGCTCTTTACAAATTTAGTTTGAGGTAAAATTTGTTTTCAGATGTTTCTGTTTAGGGAAGTGAATGAGACTGTATCTTTTTTCAGAGTACTCTTAATTCATAACTGAGGAGCATGAGGAAGTGAATGTCATGTTAAGATGTGGTAAGTTAATTTAAGTGATAAATGGAAATTACCTCTTCCTTTTTTTCTAAATTAAACCACCCAAACTTAGTCACATGGCAACAGATGCAGAGGCCGAGAAGCAGCCCTAAGAGAGTGTGAGGAAAATGGCCTTCTGTAAACAAATGCTTGCAGTACAATACAGCAATTGAAGTGAGAACAGAATAATACTATGAAGTCACAGTACAGATTCTAAGTTACTCCTGCCTTGAGTAAGCACAAGAAACCTTTTTTTTTTCCTCTTCCCTGTCTCCATATACCAATGACTTTGCCTCACGTTTCTTCCCAAGTAGAAAACAAATATGTTTTCTTCAGGTAGAGTGCATGGTCCTCATCCCACGTACCCCAGACACACAGTGATTCACTGCCTCAGAAAAAGGAAATGATCTGGACTTATATCAGAAAAACAAGGTGTCTTCAAATGTGTGTGATTATTCCACAGAAAGACAGTCATCTGTAGTATGTGGGTGGGGGCAATAGTAGGGCCACTGATGTGGCTTCCCATTGTGATGTTTCATACTGCTGAGGAAATTACACAGTTTAATCTCTTTCAGTTATGACTGTTAGTTAAAACCAGTTTTGCAGTTCACCTGTATATGCTGAGAGTATACATACATCCAGAGAGTGACCATGTCAGTGCCTGATTTTTGCATACATAAAAATGATGCCTGAGATTGATCTTTAAGTGTTGTGATTTTCCCTTTGGACCTACTGATATGAATGGAATTTATATAGCCATGAGCCACTTACCCTAATGATTTCAGTGGGATACAGGGGCAAATAACTTGGTTGTGGAGCAATTATGGTCTGAATTCCATCTCAAGTGTGCAGCTGAGAGGAAATTAGTCTTTAGCTAAAGTATAAGGGGCTAGTTGGTTACATTCTGTAGGATCTAGGCTTAAAATTGTTCCTCAGGTGTACCCCTCTAGACGGCAGTATACGTGCATGCTGCTTCAGGGAGGAATAAAATCTTGCTCACAAAAGTTAGTGTGACTGAGGAAAATATTCAACCTAGTCTTTGTATTGTCATAGTAGGATTACTAATTCTTCGGAGAAACAGCGTTTTTCCCAAGCACATACAGCAGAGATGGCCAACCATGACAGGCCAGTTTTTGTGTTCAAACTCCCCTGGTGGACTGCACTACTGAATTTTCAGCCAAAAATATTGCCTATTTTAAACAGAATTTTTTTCTGTATTTTTGTCCAATATTCCCTTTCCAATTTTTTGTGAGTGGGGGATTTTAAATATATGGCCAAGTGTAAACTGTTATGTTGTTGAGTGATTTTGAGGCATCTTGATTTTCAGGTACCTCACCCCTCATAGTTTAAATCAAGCGGATTTGGGGGAAGCCTATTGAGAAAGCCACAAGAAGAAGTTGGTAGGCCTGGGGACACAATTGCGGAGGACAAATTACTTCTCCCAATATTTTCATTAAACCTTAGTGATGAACTCTTACAAACACAACATCAGTTTAGAACTTCCCTCCATATGTTCAATAGAGTTTAAACCTATGTATTTGTGCACAGTATAGGTTGCAGCTGCTACTTGATCTTTTTTTACTCTTGATTATTTAGTATATTTTTGATAATTCCTGAGAATGCGGTTCAATTGCACAGGACTTTTGGTAGTCCAGTTTTGCCTAATTATCTAGCCTCTCCCTGCAGCCTCCTGGTTCTGGTGAATTTTTGAAACCTATGTTAGCATTACCTATCTCTCTCTATGTGTGAGTATGTGTTTTCAAGTTGCCTGTTGGCTATGCATTCCATAAGATTTTCTTAGGCAAGGAATGTTCAGAAGTGGGTTTGCCAGTTCCTTCCTCTGAAATATAGCCTACAGCACCTGCTATTTATTGGTTGTCTCCCATCCAAGTACTAACTAGGACTCACCTGCTTAGCTTCCAAGATAATAGAGGATCTGGTGCCTTTAACGTATTTATCTACAGCTATACGACATCACTTAGGGCCCTTTCATATTGCATAATTGCAGCACTATGATTCTACTTTAACTGTTATGGTTGTATCCTGTGGAATCCTGGGCTTTGTAGTTTGGGTAGACACCAGAGCTTTCTGGCTGAGAATTCTAAATGCCCTTCCCTAAACTGCCAATACCAGGGCTCCATAGGATGCAACTATGACACTTAAAGTGGAATCATAGTGCTATAATCATGCAGTGTGAAAGAACCCTTAGGCTAGGTAAATCCAATGCAGTATGACCCAGGGAACTGACATATTCTTTTATCCCAGGGATGGGGATGTGGTTCTCCAGAGGCTATTAGACAGCAATTCCCAGCTGCCCTAACCATTATAATCAGTTGTGAGGGATGCTAAGAACTTCAGCACAACAACATCTGGAGGGTTGCGTGATTTCTACCTCTCTTTATCTCCTTTCCCTGCAGCTTCCTATGTGCCCCCCGCAGATCTGCAGTGGAGAGCCTCCCAAAGCTAGGGGACTAATAGGGGCCACATGGGAGGGTTGTTCCACCAACTATGCCTATTTTAGTGGCTGAAGGAAACTTTTAGGTATAACTTCAATACCTTAAGGTAGATGCATGTTTAAAAAGAGACTCAAAACTTGCATTTTAATAGCTGTAACATATTTCTGTAGCTATCTGGTTTTAAAGCAATCTAAGTGACATTTTTGTAAAGTTTTGAGGTATAAATACATATTCTAAATAGGTGCAATTTTCAATTTTTTGAAAAAGAAATGTCTAGAAGTGGTTGATCACAATGGCTGTAAGGAGGATTGTCCTCAAGTCTTATAAAATCACTGGGAGAAGTTGTTTTCAAGTCCTAGTAATTAAGTCTCAAATCCCAACGCAAGTCAAATTAATTTCTGTGATCTTTAAGTAAAATGTGCTCTTAGGTAAGAGTCTTGAGCCTAAATGGCAGCAAACCAAGCAAAACTTGTAATATT
Organism: Ctenosaura bakeri; assembly: GCA_948474755.1. Classification (NCBI taxonomy): domain Eukaryota; kingdom Metazoa; phylum Chordata; class Lepidosauria; order Squamata; family Iguanidae; genus Ctenosaura; species Ctenosaura bakeri. Next base: position 85,536 of record CAOLHI010000556.1, on the reverse strand, counting down.
GTCCTTAAAAGGAGTAAGATATGTTGTATGATGCTGTTGACATACCCACATGTGTAGGTGTAAACCTAGCATTTAAGCATCAGAGAAGCTGCTGAGGTTTCTAATCATTTCTACTTTTAACAAGATTCTCTTGCTTTAAATTTTCCACCAGTCCTATCTACCTCCTTGAGTGTTCATATTGCTTTAAGAGTATTAGTGCTTATCTGGAAAGAAGTGGAGAATTTTAATCTCTGCTCCTTTCCTGTGACTTGTTCTTCAATCTGTTCTATAGTTCACTGCATATTACAATTTTACCATTTTTTTTCTTCTTAAAAAGGTTAACAAAACATGAATGCTCTTACCTGGTTGTTGAAGGCTGTTCCCACAAAGTTGTAAGCAGTCAGCCCAGAGGCCACAGACTTCCTTTTGTTTCACTTCATGCTAATCAAAAAGCATGCGATGGAGGTTCGTCTCCCCTCTCTTTCTTATCAGAGGGGGAGAGAGTGAGAACGTGAAAACTCACAAATAGAAAGAGACTTTAACAGAGACCTAGAAGTTGCTGGAATCAGCTACTCTACTTGATGCTGTGCTGTGCATCCTTGCGACAGAAGTTAGGCAAAGAAAATTAGCCCCGTACAAGCCTGAGACTTTTTTTTATAAGCCATGAAGTGACTCATCTCCTAGCTTTCAGTAAATCCCCTGCCCCCCTTTTCTTTTCTCAGAATATAAAGCTTGGTTCTCACTCTTTTTTTTTCTTTTTAGGATAAGAGAAAATTCCCATGTAATATTAAAAATGCACTATGTACTTTCTGTAGAGGATATGGTTTAAATGTCTATGTAGTTGTAATAATCCATGCAAATGACTGTTCACTTGTGGTCATGTGTTAATGCAGAAATTGATGAGATGAAATAGAAAGCTCAGATATAAAAGTTGCGTTTCTTGAAGCTGTTCAGAGTTGGAAAGGCATCTTCAGGTATACTGTCTCCTCTTTGTGATGAGGATGGAAGACACCTTATACTTGACTTGGTCCAGCTCTGTAGTTCCAAACGATTTTTGTCAGTCAAAGGAAATAAAACTTTTCTAGCCCAAGAAACCTGAGTGACATATAAGCAACATTTAATTTGCCAGTGCTGTTGAAGATAATAAGTGGAAATACATCTACAGGGCTCTTTCTTGCTCTTTCTAACTGTCTGAGTACAACTTTAACTTTATGTGAATACAGATAAAGTACAGCATTAAATGTCTATAGCCTAAAAATGTTCACCCCAAAGTCTATTTTGGTTCATGCTTTTCCTCATTTCTGCTTTTCAATAAGGCTGTAACTGTATGTGCACTTAACTGAGAATAGATCACACAGAATACAGTGAGGCTTGCTTACGGTATTTTATGTGCAAGGCTACACTTCGATGTGGCAAACAAAATTTGGAATAATATTAAAATCTGTTATATATCTTTAAAAATATCCAGTTTTTAGAAACTTACAGTGCAGCTCTGTTCAGTCTATTTAGAGGTTCAGTTGATTTCAGTAGTACTTGATATCAGGTAAGTGGCTGTGGGACTGCAGTCTGACTCATTTTGGTCTGCTGGAGACATTTCCTTCACTGGAGCCTTCCCATAGCATAGATCCTAATAGTGTCACATCTACTTGTCTCTGTTAAGGGTTTTACTGTGAAACTGAACTTTGACCTTGAAGCAATATGTTACTTTAGTAAATGATGCAGTAGTATTTTTAATGACTTGTGCAGAACATGCATTAAATCACCTGATTTCAAACTGTGTCATTATGAACTAGGAAGACCATGTATTGTAAAATCCATTGCAGCTAGAATCCAGAATATTAACAACACTGCTAAATCTTTAGGGACCTGATTTCTGTTGGCTGCTTGGTTTTGCAGTGTTGACCACAGTTTCAATAGCTAGGACATAACATTATTTAGAATGTAGAATTTAGAATGTAGTAACTTTATTTCAGCTTTATTTGTTTAACATTACCCTCCTTGAAATCTCAGGACAGAGTAGGATACACATGCTTTAACAGGCTGGGCTAAGTTTTGGAGTTCTGTTTGCCTAATTAAAGTTCCTGAAGCTGTAATAACTGTGTATTAAGTGGTAGCATATTATGAAAATAGACACATGCTAACTCTGTGCCAGTAGCCAACATAATATCATCAACAACTATAGTTTTAATAATTTTTTTATTTACATTCAAAAGGGATCTCGATTCCATACAATAATGCTTCATTATAATCAAAGGAGGAAAACAAACACAAAAGGAAGAAAAATAACCACATTAGTTGTCAGATTTTATAAAAACTGACCAAATATCCAAATATAAGTCCATTTGTAAATTTCATATATGCATTATTCTTTCAAATAATGTTTCAAGCATTGTTAGATCGTCTAGCCATTGGATCACAGGTAGAGAAAAATTATCTTTCCAGTTATCAATCTTTTAGCAGTAAAAAGGTCACAAAGAATCCATTTCCATTGGCCATTTGTTAATTTCCAAGAAACAAGTAAATAATTCAAAAGAATATACATGTCCCTGAATATCAAGAAACTTTCCAACTTTCCCAAAATGTAACTATAATGGGATAACTCCAAAACTTATATGTTACAGAAGCATCTCTGACAATTTGCTGATTTAGAAAGCCCTTTCTTGAATAGATGTGGTGACCAACACACCCCAAAGAGCATTTTCTGCTGAATAAGATGTAGTTGGAGATCTAGAGCCATACTAGTTATAAATGTTAAAATCGATGGCTATCTATTAGTCAGAACTAGATATTCCAATTCCCTATTCCATTCTTACTGTAAAACTTTCATGTCATATTTATTTATAGATAACAGGAATTTTTACAGATAGATAGATAGATAGATAGATAGATAGATAAATTTTTGGTTGGTATAGTTGGTTGCCCTCAATGTCTCTAATATTATATAATATTATATAATAGATGCACTTAAAGCTGCAAGGCCAAATCTGGATAGTGACAAAGTTTCCACTGTCGATATGGCCATTTAGGTGGTAGAGATAGTTTAAACTGCTCTTCTAAAACCAAAGAGATCAAAACTAATTATCATCATCAAATATTTGATTTAAGGTAACAATTCCATTGTCAGCTTATACCTTTCATTAAATTGGTTCTTTCCAATTTTCAAATGCGGATTCCCCTATGAAGTCAATTTGGCATGCCTGTATGAGTCAGATTGCAATTGATGAGACAATATTTGCCATGCAGTTCTAAATGGTATACCTCCATTTTTTTAAATAAAATGAGAACCAAGTACTGTCCGTTTGAATAGAGATGGCAAAAATGAAGGCTTCAAGGCTGACCATGGTGAATTACTTGCTTTAAGTAGATATGTCCAAAATTTAATTCAAGATTTAATTAAAGATTAATTCAAGATAATGGATATGCCCAATGGTATGTAAGAAGCCCTGAAACGCTGCACCCTCCCTCTTGGCCAGGAATTTGCATCCTTTTAATTGGAATGAGATGACCCTCCCAAAAATCTCCTGAAAATTTCATTTAGTTTTTGAAAATATTTACATGGTATAAGTAGATGAATTCCATTAATTACATAAAGAATGCTAGGTATAACATTCATTTTAACCATGTTTACCTTACCTACAGGCTCATATTTAAGCCTGCCCATATCTCTAAATCTTGTGTAGTGTCGTTTATCAGCTCAGTTAGATTAAAACTAACCAAGTGAAATAAATCCCTAGGGATAATTAAGTAATGAGTTTGGACAATATTGAAACTGCCATGTTTTAAATGTGCTAGAATCTGTCTTGCCTCCCACTGGCAGTATTTTTGACTTGGGTCAGTTAATTAAATACCCAGATATTTTACCAAAATTATTAATCAATTGCTTCAAAACAAGGATCAGCTGTTGGGGCTTTGAAGTGAACGACAAAAGATCATCTGCAAAAAGAACATTTTTACATTCTAAACTGGCTTACTCAAATCCATTAATTCTGGAATGTTGTCTAATAGCTAAGTATTCCAAGCACAAATTGAATATTCAAGGAAACAATGGACATGCAATAGTAATATTTATTTCTTACCACCTCTCCCTATGGATTGAGACTGAACAGCAGCTTAAAATGCAGCAACAAATAGACATGTAAAACAGTTAAAACCAGGAACACCAATGAAAAATACAAAATCTGTTAAAAGAGCATTAACGTCAGTTTAAATAGCATACCTATTAAAAACAATAATTTAAAAACTTGTAATTTAAAAACCATCTGGACAGGTCTGCCAGAAGAGGTTGGTCTTTAATGCTGTTTTAAACTTAGACAGCATATCGAGCTGTTGAATCTCTTCTGTCAGGTCATTCCACAATTTGGGGGTGGTTGTAGAAAAAAGTCTTCTGTTTACAGTTGCCAGCCTAGTCCTGGCTGACAGAAGACCTGAATTTAAAGGGTGGATTATATGGGAGAAGGCTATTGTAATTATAAATAAAGATAAACTTGAAAGCTTGAGAGAGGATGAAAATAAAAGACCGCTTATAAAAAAACCTGATTGCATACTGGCCTGATGCCAACCTGATGCCAGGCAATATGCCTGCCTAATTGTAATCAGGGTGAGAGGATGTCCAATAGATTTGACTGAGAATAATCCTCCTTTCAGGTGCACTGAGTGAAGCAATTGGAATGGCAGGCAGCCAAAGACTCCTCCTCTACCACAGATGTGGTTATGGCTAAGATCTCTGTTTTGATTGGATGAGATAAATAGGTAGGAGTTGAGATCTTTTAGGTAATTGGCTAAATGGGGGCTGAGGGGGTATAAAAAAGCTTTTTGAGGAACAAAGCACCAGGTTTGGCTTTCAGCAAAACTGGTCCACCTCTAGGCTGATAACCCAAACTGCTATGTGTGGTGAGATACTCTTTTCTTGATGATGCTTGTTATCTAGTAGTAAACAGAATGCTGGTGTAAAAATGACTGTAAACAACTATGCTAGAAGAGGGGGTGTAAATAACAAGTTCTTGTGAAAAGGTACATAGCTCTAAACAGAATAACCATGGGAAGAGCAATGCAGACTCTTTGGAGCATGGATGAGTTGAATCATGGGAAGTAGTGGTATAGGCCACGGAGCAAGATTGAAGAAAATGGATGTGACAGGTGATTGTAATCTGAATAATACTTTGAATGCTTATTATATATAACCTTGATTATCATACTGATTCCTATTCTGCAGTCTTAAAAGATTCAGAAGGAAAGAGGCAACAATCAGACATGCTTTATCAGGAAGTAGCCACTCTTAATTCAGTACTTGAATTACAAAGTCACTGGCAACAGTGGGTTCTCCTTTCGATTTGGTCTCTTTCAAATCACACTGACTTGATTTATTAAGAGCACCCCACAAAACAATTTGCTTGATTTAATTTCTGCCATTGAGAGCTATTGAATTTGGATGAATTTGGATGTTAGAAACACTTTCTTTCCATCACTACTTTGTTTTTCATCTTATCAACCACTTTAAGAAGCAGCCTAATGAACTCCATCTGCATTTTGTGGGGACAGAATAAAACGTTGTATTTGTCTGTTCACTGAAGCAACTAGCCAAAAAGGTTCATGGTGGAGCAGATTACAAATAGTTAATTTGATAGTCTCTGCCCTTGGGCTTCCAATCTAAATAATGTATGATACCCAAGGGTAAAAGTATGAGCAAGGAGAAGAGGAAAAATTAGGGTCAGCAGCAAATAAATTCCAACATATGGAGGTGTGCCTGCCTGCTCTCTCTTCTGCCTATGGCCAGAGCAGCAGCAATTGGAAGCTGGTGAAAAGCTTCTCAGCCAAGGGACAGACATGAAGGAGATGTGCCTGAGTGTGTGATGTTTAGTTTTTAATTGACTATTTCACAAATGGAATCTAGGAAGCTAAAGATTCCATGAGAATGGTTGTGACAGGTTAGGTTTTTTTTTTTTAGACACTTGCAGCCTAGCAAGCAGCAGTTGAGTAGATGACATTACTTGGCATGTAGAATAATGATGGAAGAAGCTTCTGCTACTAAATTTCTGTGTCAAATCACTGGTGGCACAGACGAAAAACCATGTGAAAAAGTGGTAACCTTGTATGTGAAATCATTTAGATAGGTGGCTGGCAGCAGTAGATATCTTCAAAACTTATGTTCAAAGTCTGAAGCTCAATTTTTTTCCTATTGAGTTGAGTCACCAAAAGCATATTCAGACAGTTATTTAGACGAGGTTCTTAGTGTGTAGACAAGGATTGGCCACCCTCATAATTGCGAGCTTGATCCAACTTCATCCTCCCTGGTGGTTGCTTTCAAGTTTTAAAAAAACCCACAAGAGATAATATCGGTTTCCAGCTGTGTCTCACTTGGCTGTAGGCTTTAGGTGGTTATTACTCGAGCTTCATCAGGAAATGAAAATCTGAGATGAGTGTGTCTAGCAAAAACCATGTTAACCAACTGTCCTATAACCATTTATCAGACTTGTAATTATGGTGAGGTGTTAAATATTAAAACTAGCAATTGGGAAGTGAATTTGTATCTATGGCCATTTCTGCACTACACTCTTATAGTGCGATTATTCCACTTTCAACATCCTATGGAAGCCTGGGGTTTGCAGTTGGGAGAGCAGCTAGCTCCTCCCTAGACTGTAAACCCCAGGATTCCATAGGATGTTGAAAGTGGAATAATCACACTATAAGAGTGTAGTGCAGAAATGGCCTCAGACCATTTGTTCAAAAAAATTGAGGGAAGAATTTGTTTTTCCCACTGTGGCTGACCCCTTTTTCCTCAGAGTTCCTTTACTTACAACAGATTCTAAGCAGTGTCTTAAGGTAAAGATTTTCCCTGCCCAGAGCTGAAGGGACAAGTTGAAGGGAAAATTTTCACGTGTTGAATTTCTTTCATAAATATATAAAAATGTACTCACACTCACTTTATCAGGAATCAAATGCCATCTCAGTTCTTCAGAAATAATCCATACAGTCTTGGGCCAAACTGGGTGTGACATGCGAGATATGTGATTACAGTTTCTCATGATTTTTATTCTGCTTATTAGCAGTCTCATAGTGCTGATTTGAAGATCAAGTTTCAAAGTTCTGGGCAGTGTGGGGGATTTAAACTTTTCTTCCCAGGTCCTTCCTCTAATTACTCCTATTCTCCTCTCTCTGTACTGTTGGTCCCACATATTTGTTGACTTAAAGTGCCTTTTTGGAGGAGGAATACTCTAAAATTGGCAAAAATTGAGACATATGAAGGTGGGATTATAAAGCAGGGGAAGAGAAAAGGAAAAGAAGGATTTTTGGTATTTGGGGCAAGTGTTTTCAAAATTTCATTCAGTTTTTCCCCCTGCTGTCCAAAACTCATAAGCAATGAGAAGGGAGCAGAGAAGGGAAATAATGGGTGGTGTTTTTCACTTTTGTTTTGGTAAGGCTTTTCGTATAATGCAGATTTAAGCATGAATTCAAATTTTATTGAATTTAAAAATTTAAAAAGTTGCTTCCCCTTTCAGAGTTAGTGCCAATTCAGTTAGATTTTTGAGGGGCTTCCTAATGATGGGTTAACCCATTCCCACTAGGTTTCTCATTGCTGCCTGGAACAAAAGGGAATGTGGGCACAGTTTTGCAGAAACGAAGAGAAGATATAGATTCCAGTTGCTGTATATGTCTTGCACAAACATTCAGTATGGAAGGGGAGTTACTTGGGAGGCCGCTAACTTCTACTAACACCTCATTCTGCCTATGTGTGACGTTGATAATCCATTCAGCTGAGTTATGTAAATCAGAAGATACAAAGTTTGGTGATTCTGTTTGTTGCCATAGTAGCAATTTATACTATATGTATTGGAACAGAAGCCTATAAACAGTAGTACTGGGCTATACCAAGAATGCCGAATAGCTAACTATTTTTTCCCCAGTCTTGTGGAGATCATCTTGGTGACCTGAATTTAGGGGAACAACAGGAGCTTCCTTGCCTGCTCTTTCATTGCTCGCTATAATGCCCTGCTATAATCTGTTGTTGTACAACATTTTGGCAAATCCTTTGAGGCATTCTACTGATTTACATAAACAAGTTCCAGTTATTAAGTGTATGAAACCGACAATTTAAATTTTCCTTCCAGTTTGGTTGAAGAAATAGATAAATCATGAGTTATTGAGCAAGAAACTAGGATCGAGCGCACCAGTAATGCATGCTCTGATGACAAATAGTATACAGGTCCATGACAAGATGGATGGAGAAAGAGAGAGACTAATAGAAAGCAAGAGGTCACACAGGAGCCCTGCATATATATGTGATGCTTCATCTCTAAGTGTCGCAGTTTGCTGAAGTGGCAGATGTCACTGAAGAACCAGTTCCTTTCATAACTGAGGAGGGGACCATCTGATGATTGGGGTTGCACTGTTGCCTCCCCTGTTGGTTTCAGGCATAATTCCTCTCTGCAGATGGCTACATTACAGTGTGGTAAAGGGAGGAAAACTGTATTTGATGCATATGCCAGCTGTGTTGCCCCATTCCTTGGTTATTTTGTGGCAGCTTTTCCTTACGATCATCAAAGGAAGAGGGCTGTTGATAAGAGGAGATTTTACTTTCTATTACACCATTACCTGTTCAGAAAACATTGCTGTTAAGACGTAGGGATTAGGTTTTGTTTTGTTTGAAAACTAGGAGCTGGGGAGCAACTTTTATTTCTTGAAAATAGCTGCCACAATTCCAGAGACCAACCATCTGGGGTGGCCTGTTCTTGTAAAGGAGCAAGTTCAGGGAGCTGGTCCTTGGAGCCAAGGCAAGAGCAGGGCTGTCATTCTTGTTCCCCTCATTTTAAACTTGGACCAAGTAGCAATGTCAGAACATGTTTTCCTAGAGCTGCCTCCACTCTAGTAGTCAATAGCCACTATCTGTTTACTGTTAAGATTTCATCTTCTCCCTATGACCATATCTGAAGTGACCAATGATTTAAGCTATCAGAAAGGATTAAGAAAGGTTAGGTAAGAGGTATATGAGGAATTCTAGTGCAAATTTACCTTATCTACCTTTTCTGTTGTGGTTTCATCTTTATTCAATGTAGTAATCTATGATTCCTATTATTTAGATCAATTCCATGATGGTCTTTGGCCTAAATATGTGATGGAAATATCCGTTGCCACCCTAGTGGGAAAAGAATGGGTGTGCATGTGATGATGTTACCATTCCTGGACCTCACGCCAGCTTTTGTTACCATTTGAGCAGAAGTTTGAAGGAACTTGTTTCCTGAAATTAATTCCTTTTTGTATCAAAAATATAATTAAAGTGTATTACAGTAACTAAACTCTTTTTGCAGCATGACTGTAACCTTCTGGAAAGTTGTAGAAATCATGAATGGGTGGATAGGAAAGTTTATTCATCTACCGTAGTACTCAATACGGCCAAACTTTCTATGAATGATCAAGTTACCAGCTTGGTGAGTTATTCTCTACTATCTGTGAAAGCAAGAGTGGGAGGGAGGCAGAAGGGAGGTGCATTCCACTATCTGGGAGCAATATAAGAGAAAGTCCTCTCCTGCATGCCTATCTAGCAGACCTCCTCAGGAAGTGATATCCTTGAGATGGCCTCTCCTGAAGAATGTAATAACCAAAACGCTAGTTAAAAACAGTCTGTGTCTATAAACATGGTTCTCAATTGGTGCAGAATTCACTTGTCTAGATGCTTTGGTGGGGCAAGGTGTTCCAAGCAAAGTATTCCAATTTTATATTAACTATTCTGGCTACCTCTTCACACCTGAGTCCAATGGAAAGTCTTGATTGTTGTTTTTGTTACTATTATGTGCCTTAGAGTGGACACCAATGTAAAGTGACCCTATTATAGGGTTTTCATGGCAAGTTTTATTCAGAGGAGGTTTGCCATTGCTTCCTCTAAATATAGCCTACAGCACTTGGTATTCTCTGGTGGCCTCCTTTTCAAGTACTAAGCAGCCCAGACTCGGCTTAGTTTCCCAGATGAGTTGTATTCCGGTGACTTCCAGTATGATACTTTTAATCATTAATACTTTGGGATGAGAGTACCAAATTGTTTTCAGCAGCCTACAAAGAGAGAGAAAGAAGAAGAGCCTTGCTGCATTTTGGCTCCCCACAACTGTCACCTGGAAATAGCCACTTGAATTTAAATGCTTCAAGTAATTAAAACACTTACATCCATATAATCCTGCCCAGCAGAATACTGTAATGAAGCAGATAATATAGTGGTGTCTGTTCCTAAACACTGAAGTTGGTAGATACCATGATTAGTAGTCACTCATTGGTTGATTTAATACTAGAGTGTAGGCTCAAGATTAGGTGGAGCTCTTGGGGTAGATGAGAACTAGGATGATATAGTGGTTTGAGAGTTGGATTATGACTCTGCAGACCAGGGCTTGAATCCCTGCTTGGCCATGGAAACCCCCTGGGTGGCCTTGGGCAAGTTGTGCTATCTCTACATGAGGGAGAGTCAAAGGAAAATCTCCTTCTGAACAAATCTTACCAAGAAATTTCTGTTTGCATTTTATAAAATGAATTTATAAAATGTATAAGATTTTATAAAATGAGGCATTTTATAAAAGAGAAAACATCTTTTTTTGACAAATGGATAACTTAAAAAGACTTCATGAAATTCTAAGATAATATTCCGTTAATAAAATCCCAAGAAGAAATGCACAAAGAAGGATTAGCATGTCATTGGCTTCTCCAAAGAAATGTGGAAAATTGAATTCAAATTAAATGGCTTTACATCTAAAACTTCAGATTTACAGACAACTATCTTACAAGAGAATACTAAATTGATTTCAAAAATCTATAAAGTCCTATTAAGACAAGATACTGAAGAAGAAAATTAAAATGTAAATGGTAAAATGGGCTCAAAATATAGGACATCAGATCAGTCTGGACTAATGGGAGAAAACTTGGAGTAAAAGATTGAAATACACTGCTAACCAAAGTATAAAAGAAAATATAAGAGGCACTATAGATAGATTGATGATGGGTAGTACCTATAGATGGTACCTCTCTCTAGACAAATTGTCCCAAGATGTATAAAACCTGTAATAACAGATGCTGGAAGTCACTGTGGAGAGAGGCTCCTTCTATCATATTAGGTAGTCATGTCACAAATTAAAACATTGGAAAGTAATTCACTTGATGATAGAGAAGATTCTAGATATCACCAGTCAAATGAAACCAGAAATGTATCTTTTAAGTATGATTGATGATAACCTGGAGAAAAATTATGGGAAAATTTTCTTTTATATGACAGCAGTAACAAGATTATTATTTGCAAAAAATTTGAAGTTGAATACACTTCTGACACTACGAGATGAATGGATTCTTAAACTATTGGATATGGCGATTATAGATAAACTGACAGTGTTAATAAGAGAAGGTCAGATAGAAAAGTTTGTTAAATACTGGGTTCCATTAATCAGATATCTCAGAAACACTTGCTCTGATCTGGATTGAAGCTTTACCTATAAAATAAACTTGATAGATGACTTTAGAGTTCAGATATGAACTAGAAAGAATTACAGAATAAGATTATCTGAGAACTGATTATAGTAGAGTCAAAGCAATTAAAATACAATATAATGCTCTTCTTTATATGGGAAATAGCAAAGACAGTAAGGGGGAATTCTTTGTATGTGTGTTCTATATATTATCTCTCTTCCTTCGTACTGTAATTTTTTAAAAAATCTGCTACTCTGAAGGAGTTGATTTTTAGAGAATGGAAGATGATAAGGAGACTTGTATGCTTACTGCTTATGTATCAGTGTTAACTTTTTTAAATTAAAATAAATTTTATTTAAAAAAAAATCCGTTTGCCTTAGGTTCACCATAAATTGGAAACTGCTTGAAGGCACATAACAACAACTTGGGGACAAGTGGGCCCCTCTTATCTGCATGTTATCAAACTTTCACTTGTCACTTTCTGATATAATGTGGAAGCGGGAGGGTTTATATTTGACAGAATGAGTTTTGAGTCTTTTTGGTAGTGTGGAACTGCATGGTAGACTAGGAATAATACTAATAGTCTCAATACTATTAGCAGGTACATATACGTCAGCATACATACGTATAACAGCTACAGGGGCCTTAAGCAGTCTTGGAACTGCAGGATGTGGAAAAGGAGAGTGCTGCATTACTTCCTATCATCTTCCTGACTGATGACAACGTGTCTAAATCTGCTATTTGTATATTCATTGGTAGAAAAGCAGGATTTTAGAAGGTTTATATAAGGATTTCACCCTTAATGCAAACAGCAGCAGGGGTGTGTATAGATTTTCAGTAGAATTATAGCATGGCAGGAAGCTATAGATGTGTCCTGCCATGCTGTTGTTCCAGTGCTACTTGTGCCTGCTGTTTAGAAGAAACCAGCAAAATTAATTACATTCATGTAATCAAGATCGCATCATGTTTTGTTCTAGTTGTGTCATTATTTGGATTCTGACCATTCTTTTTAGAACTTTAGCGTACAGCAGTGTTTTGTTCTCATTTATTACATACGTTTTTCAATTCGTAATAATGTTTATTATGAATATGGATCAAATGTTTAAACATTAGCCTCAAGGAGTACATTTGTTTTGTACGTAGCAAACTGGGAAAAGGTTAATTTGTTTCTGTCTGTAAAGATACAGAGAGGAAGGAAACTGAGCTCACATTTCCTGTAACAATAAAAAGTTTAGTTATATTTGGTACAACACAGAGCAGGTATCAGTTTTAAAGAAGGAGAAGCGTGGTCATGAAGACATTTTAATGTGAACCATGTAGGTGGGGAGATTTTAGCAGCTATGCACAATTTATTCAGAAATTTCCAAACAAGCCAGTCTTTGTTTGCTGATCACTGGGTCAGTAAAGTATAGGGGATTTTAAGTAATTCAGTTTAATCTCATTTTTCTTCTTCCCAGAAATCTATATACGAGGGTAATTTGCAAAGTGTTGATTTCTTTTCTAGCAAATTCCCCCCTACATTATAAAAATGAATTATTATCTTCATATTACTGTTGAACTCACTTATTTTGTTGTTGTTATTGTTGTTGTGTCCCTTCAACTCATTTCTGACTTAGGGAGACCGTAAGGTGATCCCATCACAGGGTTTTCTGGGGCTGAGTGTGTGTGACATACCCAAGGTCACTAATGGGTTTCCATGGCTGAGTGGGGAATCGAACCCTCATCTTCAGGGTCATTGTTCAATGCTGAAAACATTACACCATCCTGGTTCTCTAACTTATTTTAACTCCCTCTAAAAACAATCCCCCAAAAGTATTTACACTTCAGACAGTGTTTTTAAAAATGTGTAAATATGAGAAATACTTTTTGAGAAGTCATTCATGGTAAGTGTGTGCGTATGTGCCTTCAGGTCACCTGTTGACTTATGGCAGCCCCACGTGTTCCTTGGGCAAGGAATACTCAGTGGTGGTTTTCCCAATTCCTTCCTCTGAAATATAGCTTAGAGTACCTGGTATTTGTTGCTAGTGTCCCATCCAAGGACTAACCAGAGCTGACCTGCTTAGCTTCCAAGATCAAATGGGATTGAGTGCCTTTGGAGTATATATGCCTTCATATTACCTGTTGACTTACGGAAATCCCATGAATTCATAGGATTTTCTTATAGGATTTTCTTAGGCAAGCAATATTCAGAGGTGGTTTGGCCAGTTTCTTCCACTCATGTGTACTTACTGAATATTTAGTGGTCTGCCAAAAGAACCAGGGTCACCTAAATGGTGACAGGCCTCTATTTGAAGTAAGAAATATTGCAAGTCATAATAGTTTAAAGAATAGTGTCATCCAAATGTGTTGTGGTTAAATGCTAGTTCAGTGCAGACAGTGTACACGGATTAATAGTACACATTGATACAAAAGTATACCCAAGCTAGACTTTGCAACTGATTCACATTTGACTGGTTTGTGGGAAGAGCAGGGGAGAAAATTCAACTTATTTTCTAATTTCTTTATTTTTTTAGGTAGTTATTTTTATTTTTCAAGTTATCCAATCTTCCAGTTGTTTTCAGATTGGCCAAAGAATATCCCCCAGCACATGTTATCCCGCCAACTCCCTCCCCCCACCTTTTAAATGAGGCCAGTAGTATTGATAATGGAGAGGTGATCACTCTTTCCCTTCACTGTTGCTTACCACTAGTAAACCAGAAATTAAAGTTTCATTTCTTCTTGTAGAGATGTAATGAGGCAATTTTCACTGGGTAGACATAGATGAAATAGGGAAGTGGGCGAGTTGGACATCAGACACTGGGGGAAAAAAGAGATTATATGGGGGGGGGGAATCATAAGTTATAACAAAAATTATGGTATTTCCCACATACCAAATAGCTTTGTAAACTGTGTAACAGTGCATAGGAATTAAATGCATATTTTGCATGTCATCTTATAATGATTTGAACTTTAATAAATGCTAACGAGTTATGATTTCGCTGCAGACTTGCAGGATACTATCCACTTGAAATTCCTTCATCTATCTTGATTCAAAAGCCAAGATGACTAAATATGCTTTTCTCTGATGAAACACTGAACACTTGTATGGGTCAGCACATGTATCAAAGTTAAGAATAGATTTTAGTTTACAGCTGCAGATGCACCAAAACTGAGTACTGAAGTATACAAGGTGTACATGCCTTCTGCATGTACAATGTTTGTGAAGTATTAGCATTTCTTTTTCCACAATTCTACCATATCCCTTTCAGTACTTTCATAACCCCACCGCCAATCACTGGACCTTACAGTTTTGCTCTGCAGTGCATGGGCTCCCGACCCAACTCCCTGCTTGACCCAAACAGTACCTGCCTGCCTGGCTGTGAGGCTACTCTGGGAAACTTCCGTCAAACTGTTGTCAGCCTTTATCTTTCATCTCTAGTGCTCAGCCATCTGCATAACTTTGCAGCTCATTGCACCACTTTTGTACTCCATATAGGGCTGGCTTTAAAAGGTGCTCAGAAATTTCGGCAGATCCAAAATGCTCTGGTCATATAGTTGACTAGGACTATTTACAAGGTGGCTTTCTTGGTTATCAGTCTCTTTCCAGGCACAGTTCAAATTTATGATTAGTAAAGCCTATATGACTAGGGCTGAGATTGGCTGAAAGACTATATTCTCCTACAACACTCAATATGTTTGGGTGTGTATGTAGGAGAGGGCTACCTTGATTGCTCTCCTTGCTTCTGGGATTCCAGCCATGGAGGTAGGTTGGTCGATTTCCCTGGTGTTCCACTGGTAGACAAAAGTCTTTTTGCTTAAGTTGGCTTCTTGTAACTGATTGGCTGGAGAAAAGTTCTCTAAAAGGATAAGTGCTATGCTTCTTTGCAAATCAATGTGCTTTTAAATAGCTTTGAATTCAATTGTGGTTTAATAGTCTAATTTATTTAATTGTGTTTTCAAATTGCAGCCTTTTTTGTTTTTATACATGCTTTGGTTCCTTTTTTGGGAGAAAGGTGGATAAATTATAGAAACAAACAACTCTCCCTATCTTTTGTATTTCAAAAATATTAATATTTGCATGTCCCCCGCACCCCCGTGTGTGTGTTTGTGGTGTCTGTCATTCTCCCTACATATTCTTTGTTCTCTCCCTTTACTTCCTTAACAAAGAACGTTAGGCCACAGAAGATTAGAAAGCATTAACACATTTCTTAGAATTCTAGATTCTTCCTCTTTTTTTTGGAAGCTACCGTTAAAATTGTATGTCAGCTATGATTAATATAATACAAGTTAAGAGTATATATGTTCAGTTGGTCTTAAGCTTAACATGATTTATTCTTCATGCATCCTTTATTTTTACATTACTTCAGAGAGTTCTAACTGATTTGTTTTTGGGTACGGAATCTCTTATTCAACTGTACCATTATTTAATGTGAAAAAATTGCATCTGGTTTCACAGCACTCTGGACAGCAGGTTCACACATTATATAGCAGAAAACTTACATTTTCTTTCAAGAGTACACTTGACAGCATTGTGGCCAATCTGAGCTGCAGGTAACTACACAAGTCACAGATCTGCAAACACATGTTTGACATGTTCATGCATCACCCTCGCTAATTACATTCCATAATAGAGAATTTTCAGAACTGATTATTGACACTTGTAAAGCAAGGTGTGCAAATATAGTAATGGCAGCCAGTGTTCAGCCACCCAGTGGGCTACACTCCCAGTTGTCTGAGAAACAGCCAGAAAAAGAAACTAAAAGTAATCTGTGATTTTCATTCTCCCATTTCTGAAATGTTTTCCTTGTTAAGCAGATTATTTTGTGGCACTTGAGCCACAAAGCGAGGAAACTGATGTACCCAGTGTCTAGTAATGATATTGTACAGTGCTCACTTATCCTCTGTACATCCTTATGTTGTCTTGAATTTCTGGACTGGAGTCCTGATGGAGAGAGTTTAAGGGTATTGTTGTTGTATGCCTTCAACTTGTTTCCAGCTTATGGCAACCCTAAGGTGAATCTATCATGGGATTTTCTGAGGCTGAGAGTATGTGACACACCCAAGGTTCCCACTGGGTTTTCATGGTCGAGTGGAGAATCAAACTCTGGTCTCCAGGGTCATAGTCCAGTGCTGGCTCTGGGGCCACAGATATGCCCATGTTCCCTTAGCCCTGTATGACTTGAAGTCTGAAACATCTGAATCTTACAGTATTGCTAGTGGAATCAATCTGTGAGTTGACCAGTGCTTTCCTGTTGCTTACATCAATCTACCACAGGATGGGTGAGAAGCGGCCCTCTTGTGGTCCCAGTGGCAATTGCAAGGGGCTCCGCTTTTTAGGAAGGACACCAGAAAACCTATGCTGGGATGGAAAAGGCCACAACATTATTCGTTAACAGCTAAAGAGGCTTGACCCAGCATGAGTCTGAATCCAGACATTGGTCAACCCACTTGCTGGCTGATGGAAACCATTTCACCTGACTTGCTTTTTTGTCTTCACCCTTTATTTCCTTAAAGACATAAAGATACCTATGAATTGCATCTCTGAGTATTCCTTGCCTAAAAAACCGCAGAGGAATTCATAGGGTTGTCATAAGTCAACAGGAGACTTGGAGGTACATATACACATTTACCCTGAGCTGGACATGTTCTAGTTGCTTACTGGATATGGTTTGCACATGCAAAAGGCACCAAAGCTCTGATGAATTAAGTTAGCAGTGCAATCTAAACCACAGCACCCAAAGGCTACAGTCAGCTTCAGTATCCAGAGTTGCAGTGAGGGTAGGTAGGGAAGAAACTCCAAAATTGACTGATGGTTGGTGTGTTGAAGGCGCTGTTGTTATGCTTCAGCAGAGGACTGGGATGAAGCCTCCACTCCACTCCTGGAGCCCCCACCCCTACCTGCCGGCCAGACTCCATCTGATTGGCTGGTTTTTCTGCTTGTTCTCAGAGCTCACAGAGGTTGCATGGGCTTTTGGGAAAGAGAAAGTTAGAGGTGCCCAAAGAAAATGGTGCCTATTTGTGATCTGACTGCTGGTACAAGATAAAATGGGCTCCCCAATAAGTCAGGAATTCTTCTACCAAAACACCCCACTGTCCTTATGTTAGGTGAATACAGTGGAGGTTTTTGTGTGCCTCCAAGTTTCTTTTTATAGATTTGAAATCGCAACATGAGATACCCTTCAAATGTCTTGGTTTGGCATGGATGGCCCCCGTTAATTTTTTTGCCATTCCACTTTTTCAGCGGTTTGTACAATGTACTGGTTTCTTTTTCCTCCTCTCACTTTCATTCTTTAACAACTGCTTGTAACAAAATTTCAAGGAGTGGCTAGAGGTTATCTGGGACCATACCATCTAAGAAATCTAACAGACCTGTAGGTGGACTGTAATTAATCGCTTTTTAAAATCCTTTCTATCTATTCTAAGTCAAAATGTCTGAGTGGATGAATAACTACAGGTATGAAGAAAATACACAGATAACATAAAACTAGTCTATTATATACTTATAATGTCCCATTTCTTGTGCTTATTGATTTTTTTTAGCATACACTATTTAGGAGACACAAATGTACTTTACAGTGTGAATTTGCTGTTAGTGAATGCTCTCTCTTTTACCCAGATAGGTTTAGCTGGGAAAGCACCTATTGTCTTTCTGGACATTACAGCAACTAATACTGTCTATTGGTTATACCATGAATCATATCTTTCACTTCTGTTGAACTTTAGCAGAGCCACAGAAGCATAGGCAAAATGAAAGTGAAACTCCTAGGTATGGCATGCTGGTCATTTAAATTGCTTAGCCGTTAATGAGAAACCAGCTCAGAATCTAAATTTGCCCCTATGCATACATGTATAGCTAAGTCTCTGGAGAGAATGGAAAACTCCACATGATACCAAATGAAACTAAATGTAGTCATTGCTTGAAAGACAGCAGACTGACTTCCAGCATATCTTGAAATATAGAGTATCAGATTTTTTTTCCCTTTGAAAGGTTTCTTTATGTTAAAGAAAGAAAAACCCAAAAGTTGACTGATAATCTAATAAAACATTCTGCAAGGGGGAAAAAAAAGGTAAAAAAATTAACAATTGCATTGCATTGTCTGGAAATAAGTAGTCTGGCTTAAAAAAAAAAAACTTCTTTCAAGCTAGGTGCATGCTATATAGGAAGAAACATAAAAAGAGTATTCCAAATAGCAGAATTATAAATACTTTTGTTTATGAGGTGTTGGTGGGATCATCCCAGATTACAGTAAATTTGAAAACACCAAATTCTGGAAACCAAATTCTAGAAGCATCCCATACAATATTGAGATAAATATCCAACCAAATTCAATTTATCTCTAATAAGAGCATCGATAAACACATCTGCAGCTATGAAACATTTGGTGAGATTTATAAAGCCAATCTGCAAACATGGGTCAGGATCCACACTTAGTTGCAGTAGATCCATTGAAATCAAGGGGACATAAATCATTCATGATTTCAGTGGGTCTGCTCTCAACGTGACTATATCTGGATCCAGCCTACTCTTTGCAAGGCATAATGGAATCTCTCCCTTTAAAAAGTTTTGATTTTATATATCAGTAAATTAAATGAAAGTTTCACAGGCTGTTACCAGATCTCAAGTTGTAGTCCAGTCACTGAAATTTCTAGGTTATCAGTTATCCACTTTTGATGGCTTTGTATCTGAACCCATCACTGTATGCCTTCTATTTGTCAGCATAGGAAGGTCATAGTGGAAGGTTGCCTAGGAAATGACGCCACAAAAAAAAAAGCAGGCAGTGGGGAGGTAACAGCAAGTGGGCACCATGTTTGGCAAGGGCTGGGAATGTGCATCTTTAGGAATTCATGTCCCATTTGTTCCAGTCGGCATGGCCAATGGTCAGAGAGTATAGCAACAGTAATCCCAACACAATTTGAAAGGTCAGAGCTTGTCCTCCTTTGCTATCAGACCTGCTTGATCTTAATGAAAGGAGAAAGAACATCTTAGCATCCTTTTTGAGAGGCACACACATGGCAATGAAGAAGACTGAGTAAGTGCAGTAGAAAGATAGTTGGAGAAGTGTCTTCAAATGGGAGAGAGCTTTCTGTGTGAGTTGGGAGAGATACAGGAAAGGCAGTGGCAGAGCTTGAAGTGTGTGGAGGGAGGGTGGGAGGTGGGCGGGACCACTGTGCCCAGGGCCATGGCTGAAGTGTGGGGGGCGTGGCTACAGGCTGGGACGCCCCAAAAACATTGCCGCCTGGGGCAAATCAGCCTCTGCCCCCACATCCATCCATGACTAAAGAAAGGTTGGTTTGCTGAGGTGAGGCTTGAGTAAACTAAATGAACACTTGGAGATCCTGCTATCCTGTCTCTTAAGTTTCTCTCAAAAGCAGCTGATGAACCCATTTGGATCAGAAGTACATGTTGTCCCCTCTTCCCGCTTATGCTGCTGCTGTGGTGGTGGTGGTGGTGGTGGTGTCCCTTCAAGCCATTTCTGACTTATGGTGACCTTAAGAGGAGCCTATCATAGGGATTTCTGGAGCTGAGAGTGTGTGGTGCACCCAAGGTCATCCAGTGGCCAAGCAGTAAGTCAGACCCTGACCTCCAGGATTGTAGTCCAACATCAAACTATGACACCATGCTGGCTCCAATTCTCTTTATACACTTGACTTTCTTGATGTAAGTTTTCCCTCCTTGCTAGTTGTTTCTGGGCCAATGCAGCCCAGGAAATCATTTACGTCAGGAAAAAACAACTATGGAGAAAATGTTAACTCTCTCCCTCAACACTGTGGCCCTGATCTGAATTGCCGCCTCTTGCACCTGCTTCGAGATGGGGGATCCCCTATAGCCATTCTGAGTGAGTAAGCTATTCTCTACTCCTTTCCACCAGTTTCATTCTGTGGTCTGCCTCTTTTTTTCTCCTCTTCCCAGTTATCATTTTAATCTATTTATGTAAATGTAACATATTTAATTTGTTAAATTTTAATCTTCCTCTATCTTTCTGCTCCAGGGACAGTCTTACCAAGAGGCTAAGCTGAGAGAAAGTGTTGAATAGACCTCCTTCTTCTGCATCTCCGTTCACTCGTGTGAGGTCTATTCTTTCATGCCACTTCCCACAGGCTTTACCAGTTCATAATGCAGAAGAAACATAGTTCTGGAGTACAACACACACTTTCTTGCAGAACATCTTAGGTTCAATCCCTAGCTTCTGTGCTTAAGCAAAATTAGATAGCAAGAGAAACTTGAGAACAGCTGCCAATCAGAGTTGATAGCACTAGATTGGATGGATAGTCCCAAGATTTTCCTCCATTTGTTTTATCCCATTCATTGCTGGATTTGCACCAAAGCTAAGTAAGATGTAATTTAGGGCTTCAGATTATGAGGGATCTTTAAATAAATTTACTTTAAATAAACTCATTTGAAAATTAATTCATGACAAATACAAAATAAACCTCATATGAACACTCCAGGGTACTCTTAGTATCCGTATTAAACTGTAAGCATCTAATGGACATGCACACAGTTTCTTATATTTTTATTTATTGTACTTTACGATTCTGAGTAAACTGCTCTTGTTTTTTGAATTAGTGTAGGTGGGCTGAGTGTGAAATACGAATTTTGAATTTTCCATTTTAAGCTGTGATTTTATTGTGACACATAAAAATACCATTATTGAGTCAAAAAAGTTTATCTTGTGGATATGTTTATTTGAGAGACTGCCATGTGCAACGGTCATTTAGAGGGGAAGAATGTTGTTCTCACATGTAATAATTCTTTCCCCTTTTAGTATGTCATTATTTCTCTTCAAAATATGCTTAAATACTAGAGAGTTATGATAGTCATTCAGATCTCTAAATTTTAGACTCCTAGAAAAATCTTAGAAAAATATACAAAGATTGCAATTAGCAATTTTGCCCATGTATTCTATTTTTATCCTCTTTCTCTTTTATCTATGAAAACCCTTCTGTTGAATCTGACATCAATACCAGGAAAGATCCTAGAGCAGATCATTAAACAGTCAGTTTGTAATTATTTAGAAAGCAATGCCATAATCACTAAAAAGCCAGCATGGATTTCTCATAAGTCATGCCAGACTAATCTTATCTCTTTTTATGATAGGGTTACAAGCTTGATAGATGAAGGGAATGCTGTAGATGTAGCATATCTCAATTTCAGTAAGGCCTTCAACAAAGTTCCCCATGACATTCTTGCAAAGAAGCTAGTAAAATGCAATCTGGACAGGGCTACTGTTAGGTGGATTTGTAATTGATTGACTGACAGAACCCAAAGGGTGATCATGAATGGCTGCTTTTCATCCTGGAGAGAAGTGACTAGTGGGGTGCCACAGGGTTCTGTCTTGGGCCCAGTGCTATTCAACATCTTCATCAATGACTTGGATGAAGGAGTGGAGGGCATGCTGATCAAATCTGCAGATGATACCAAATTGGGAGGGGTTGCTAATACACCACAGGACAGGATCAAAATTCAAAATGACCTTGGCAGATTGGAGAGCTGGGCCCAAGCTAACAAAATGAATTTCAACAGAGATAAATGTAAGGTCCTGCACTTCGGCAGAAAAAATGGAATGCACAAATATAGGATGGGTGATGCATGGCTGGACAGCAGTACGTGTGAAAAGGATCTAGGAATCTTGGTAGATCACAAGCTGAACATGAGTCAGCAGTGTGATGCGGCAGCCAAGAAAGCCAACCCGATTCTTGGTTGCATCAATAGGAGTATGGTGTCTAGATCGAGGGAGGTGATGGTACCACTCTATTCTGCATTGGTTAGGCCTCATTTGGAATACTGTGTCCAGTTCTGGGCACCTCAATTCAAGGAGGATATCGACAAGCTGGAACGTGTCCAGGGGAGGGTGACCAAAATGGTGAAGGATCTGGAAGCCATGCCCTATGAGGAATAGCTTAGGGAGCTGGGTATGTTTAGTCTGTGGAAGAGAAGGTTAAGAGGGGACATGATAGCCATGTTTAAATATTTGAAGGGATGTCATGTTGAGGAGGGAGCAGGCTTGTTCTCTGCCGCTCCAGAGACTAGGATAAGGAGCAATGGATTCAAGCTGCAGGAAAGGAGATTCCACTTGAACCTCAGGAAGAACTTCCTGACGGTCAGAGCTGTCTGGCAGTGGAATATGCTGCCTCAGAGTGTGGTAGAGTCTCCTTCTTTGGAGGTTTTTAAGCAGAGGCTGGATGGCCATTGTTGGAAATGCTTTTATGGGTGTTCCTACATAGCAGGGAGTTGGACTCTATGACCTCTGGGGTCTCTTCCAACTCTATGATTCTATGTTTCTATGAATCATATGAAAATTCCTTGCACTAAGGATTAGAATGCAAAATAATGAATATATTTTAATGGACTTATATTTAGTTCTATTTTTAATGGCTGTTTCAACAGCATGGTGATTGTGGTATAGTGATAAATCTTGAAGTGGAAGAGATCATTATGACAGCTGCTTTAATGTCAGACCCAAGAAGAAATCATAATAATACCATCAGGATATCTACATATATCTTACCTATAGAAACAAACATTCTGGCTACTAGCTGTACTGTAAAACACAGATATGTGACATAAGCAAACAAGCTGCTAATAAAATATCACAAAATTTTGCAGGACATGACTTCAGTCCTGTGCAGTGTTATCTCTGTAACTTAAGTATATTGAACTCAAAAGTTGCTTACTTCTAATTGCGTAAGTTCAATGTTCAAAGGGATCTTGTAGCACCGTTGACACTAAGTAAAGTTAGTCTCAGTCTCAATATAAGATCCCTTTGTACACTGATAAAGACTATTTGGGTATGATTTTGAGTAAATTCAACTTGTAAGACACACTGAACTTTAACAAAATAACTTATGATGTTTGAAAAGCAGATTTTTTTCAGACCCTTTTACAAATGCAAAAAGTCTGTAAAGATATGGTACCATTCAAACTGGTTGTCTAAAGAAGGAAACCCACCAAAGAAAAGGAAAAGTATTCAGTCTCAGATTATCTTTCTTATGCTTTGACTTTTTCAAACTTTCTACCCTCAGGACACTTTTGAAGGAACTGAAAATTAGTAGGTCCGTAAGTCACAATACAGTACTATAGGGATGGACACAAAATGATGATGCAAATCTAGACACAGTTAACTGATAGGCGCATCATTCTACCTTAGCATCTAATTTCCCTTTGGAAACTGCCTCCTTATTTGAGGTAGAATTTGCAAATCCAAAGGCCCTAAGTAAGGAAGCTATGTTTTCCCTTCCTCTTCCATGTGCCTCTTATTACTTAGTATTCTTACTTATTCTTATCTCCTCACATACTCTTCCCTTCCATATTTAGCAGGTTCTTTATCCTCAACTACAATTTTCTTTCATCCTTCCTGAATCTTTCTCACTTTAATCGAGAAAATCTCCTCTTTCTTATATTCGTCCTCTCTGTTCCCAGACGATTATCACAGAGAAGATGCCTCTTCTGGCCTCTTTCCTTAAGCGGAGGGATATCTTCTTTTCTCTCTTCCTTCTGCACTTCTCAGTTTCCCAATTACCTTCACTCTTGTCAGTTCCACCTGATTTCCTTCTTCTCATCACAGGTAATTCCTAGTGCAACTACCCAGTGTTCTGGATGGACTTTGCCCTGGTTATTGATCAACCTATTCCTTCATTACACAGTGTGCACTCACCTTTCTGCAATAATGGCACATTCTATTGAACTGTCAGATATACAATCAGTTGCACATTGTCACCAACAACTATTAGGGTGGTGAAGCACAACCACTGTGTAAGTTCTCAAGTGGTGATTTACGCTATGCAAGCCCAGTGTCAGATCTTCATCCCATGCCCTATGAGGATAGCCATGCCCTATGAGGATAGACTTAGAGAGCTTGGTATGTTTAGTCTGCAGAAGAGAAGGTTAAGAGGGGACATGATAGCCATGTTTAAGTATTTGAAGGGATGCCATATAGAGGAAGGAGAGGGCTTGTTTTCTGCTGCTCCAGAGACCAGGACAAGGAGCAATGGATTCAAGCTGCAGGAAAGGAGATTCCACTTGAACCTCAGGAAGAACTTTCTGACGGCCAGAGCTGTCTGGCAGTGGAATATGCTGCCTCAGAGTGTGGTAGAGTCTCCTTCCTTGGAGGTTTTTAAGCAGAGGCTAGATGGCCATCTGTTGGGAGTGCTTTGAGGGTGTTCCTGCATGGCAGGGGGTTGGACTGGATGGCTCGTGTGGTCTCTTCCAGCTCTACATTTCTATGATTCTATGATTCATCCTTAGTTGTCTTTTGATCAACCCAGAAAGTCCCCAAAAACTTTATGTAGTGACACCCTCTTTGTCTGGGATTAGTGGAGAACAAGCTTATCATTTTTTTTTTGGTCAGTTTCGTGAGTGCTTTTATCCATTTGTTTTATTACTGGTGATTAATATTCACAACTCCAGTTTTTACAAAAATAAGCACAAAGCTGTAGTCAAACCAACTGTCTAGCTTGAACTGCTAAATTTCCAAATGTGGTATCAAAGACAAGAAGGATTTTCTCATTAACCTCCAAAATGTCTGCAAACACATTTGCAAATCTCCTTTGGTTTTCTGGAGGGGAAACACAATGTACGATACTTAATACTTGTCCTTCACATATTCATTTAAAAATTGGAGCAATTCATATCGTAGGTAATCTTGAAAAAGCAGGTCTTTTAACTTCATGGAGACAGAGAACTCCTGCATCTGGGCCAAACCTGCCATGAGGTTGCGGTATTTGTTTCTGTAGTTCTCTGAGTTCTCTTTTTAAAAAAGATACTCAGTTTTAGTTTCTGTTGTCCCTGTTTCCTAGCAGTTCCTGGCATCAGCTGCAACTTTTTATTTCCATATAAACACATGAGAACAAAAAGATCTTGAGGGGCAAGTATGCATCAAGAGCTCCTGAGAGACCTAAGAGTATCATTGGGGTAGCAGTTCCTTGGTCTTTCCCCTAGTGTAGGTTATCAGTTAGAATAGCCAAGACTGTCTCGGTACCGTGCCCTGGCCTGAAATCAGACTGAAGTGCATCTAGATAATCTGTTTCCTTCAAGAACATCTGAAGCTGCCTAGCCACCACGTATTCAGTCACCTGGCCCAAATATTAGTGACAGGGCAGTAGTTTTCACATACTTCTCAGTCCAAGGAGATCCTTTTCAGGAAAGGATGCAATACAGCCTCCTTCAAGGCACAAGGCACATTCCCCTGACAAAGTAAGGCATTTACCATCCTTTGGACACACCGAATCAATTTACATTTGCTAGATCTTGAGAGCCAAGATGGGTAAATCAAGACTACATGTGGTGAGATGGACTGATTCAAGTATCTTGTCTGCAACATCAGGCTCCAACAACTGAAACTGATACCAAGAAAATTAACAAGATGGTGCATTGGATACCTCCCTTGATTTTGCATCAAATTCTGAACAAATATAAACAACTTTCTGCTCTGCAACTTGGCAAATTTATCAGAGCAGGCAGCCAAGGGCTCTAATCCTGCTTTCTGAGCCTGACTCCAATAGGCTATTCACCACCTGGACAGTGCTTGACGGTGTGTTTGAGACAGAATAGCACAGTAAGTTGATTTTGCCATCTTCACTGCCATATAGTAGGCACAATGAAATATTTTTGAAAATTTTAATCTTAAATAATCTCCCACTGCTACTGCCAAACCAAACTTCCTAAGGAAGTGATCTGACCACAACAAACAGGTTGATGTACACACCCTAAAACTGAATCATCCTCCATCTGCCAATAGCAAAAACAAGTACACCTGCCATGTGTTAGATCAATGATATACTGAGAAAGATGCATGGTTGTCATGGTAGCCATGAAGTCCTGAGCAGGTTTTGGCAAGACAGTCCTCCAGAACCATAGTCCGGAGGTTCGCCAATACCACCACCGCCACCTCTGTCTAAAAGGGCTAGGGTCTTAAGTGTTGCCTCAGAACCACATAGTTTATGTATGGTAGTACAGTCCTCCCTCCTTATTTGCAGGTTTGACCTTCACAAACTTGATTATTTGTGAGGCGCCTGCTTGCTTTCCCCCCTTCTCCATTCCTATTCCAATATCTTTTGCCCAGGTATACATGTCTTCCTTCCATAGACCTGGCCAAAAGGCAAGCGAATGGCAGGATGCAGTCCCGCATGCCTGCCTTCTCCTGCCATGTTGCTGCCCCTCTTCCATTCACTTACCTGTTGTCTGTGAGCCTGGAAGGCAGTGTGCCTGGGAAAAATGCAAGTGAATGGGGGAGGGGAGGGGAGAAAGCATATGCATGTGTGGCTGACACCCCCTCACATTCACTTGCCTATCACCCGTGAGCCTAGAATGCAGCGTGGCTGGGTGATATGCAAGTAAATGGGGCAGAGAGGGGGAAGCACATGCACATGATGGTCGCTCTCTGCCATTCACTTGTCTATTGCTGTGAGCCTGGAAGCAGCGTGGCTGGGTGAAACACAAGTGAATTGAGGGGCGGGGGGAGCCCTGGAAGGGAATGAGGGGGAGTGCTCACTTGGGTGGGAGTTATTTGTGTGGTTTTTTTTTTAACTTTTCCAAGGGTTCTGCTCTCTAAATCCTCGTGAAAGTTGAGGGGCAACTGTACAGTCATTTTTTCCTTATCAGTAACTTCAGACAACTCAGGCTGATTCATTAGTTATAAAATAAACTGTACCTTTTATTATAGTAACATTAGAAATGAAGTATCTTGTGAAGGTTCATATTAAGTACAGTGTTATTACATTTACCAGTTTCAACTCCTGACAGTCTATAGCAATAACTTTCAGCCTTAGACACCAGTTCTCTGTATCTTTTTCTCAGATGCTTAAAAACAACTCAGCCTCCCTGCTCTGGCCAAGATCTCATTGAAAGTTCTCTTTACAAACAGATTCTCTGCCTTATGTATAATTCCTATCATCCATAAACCTGTCCCACACACATCACTGTGCTGGGTTTAAATCTTGAAGTTCTATTTCTGTTGTCGAGCAACCCACCATGAAGTTGCATTTGCATTCCAAATAGTTGACTTCCAAAACAACTTTGTCACAGCAGCATCCCTGTTCTGCCTCTTTGGCCCAACACAAGGTACAGACCCTCAAAGTCAGTGCTAGAATGGATGGTCTCCCTTGTGAGAGTAATAAAATCCTTATGGATGACAGCAGCTTCTCCCCCTCCCCCTGAGGCCCCAGTCTCAGTTGTTGTTGCATTGAGTACCCAGGTGGACAAAGCTGGGACAAGCTGACATCACCAAGCTCATCCGCCCAGGTCTCTGTAACACATATCAGGTCAGCCTGTTTCTCTA
The DNA here is from genome assembly GCA_948474755.1 of Ctenosaura bakeri. NCBI lineage: Eukaryota > Metazoa > Chordata > Lepidosauria > Squamata > Iguanidae > Ctenosaura > Ctenosaura bakeri. The sequence goes on along the minus strand of CAOLHI010000556.1, from coordinate 57,868 downwards.
CAACCAGATAGTGAACGATGGTTGTTTTATTACAGACTGACCTGGCTTTTAGCAGGAGCACCAGCAGAACAGAGGGTGGACTGACAGGCCACTCTGGATCTTGAGAGATGGGGGATGGACTGAAAAATAGGATAGTTTTAAAATCCCATCTTTCTCATACCTGGCCTGTCCATACCTCCCTTTGCCCAAGATTATATCAATAGGGGCAGTTCATTCTTCTACTCTCACCTGAGTGCACTCTCATCCATGCACATTTACAGACAAAACAAACACAGAAATACAAAACAACTGAAGCAAAATGTCAATGTAGCAGGTCAGACAAAGCAATCACAATAGTCACAGTATTCATCTGTCACCTGAGACATTCCAGTTTTTTCCCCAACCATTCCTGCCTCTCACCCAGGGATTCTGAAGTTGGACAGCACAGAGCCAGCCTACACTCTAGCTGTGGGAACCACTATGTTACCTGGTTCTCACCCAAAAACCGTTGTCCATTCTCCTACTAAGAAGAGGTACTGCTCTTGCCCATGTCTCCCCAAAGTGATGATGCATTGCTGTCACCCTTTCTTTTTTAAAAAAATTTATTTTATTAAATTACCAAATTATACAGGCAATCAGAAAAAAAAAGAGCAGACATAAATTACACAGTATTAATAATAACATGTCCATCTAAATGAAATCATATGAAAAAAGTGATAGAAATATAAAGAGAAAGCAAAAGACATGAAAAATAATAGAGAAAATAAAAGAGAATAGAAAAAACATCAACTCTATATATAAAATATACCATATCTATCCTGAGAGTAAATTTAATATTTATCTATACATTTAATATTTATCTGTCTATTAAAATCTCAACACTGCTTATATCCATCATCCTTAACCTCCAAAGCTATAAAAATATTTAACCAGATGTATTTAAGATATAGAGTATATTATCTTTATCGTTACTATTAAATCCTCATACAATAAAAATATCCTTCCAATTATCTTTCCATAATTTATTCATTGGAGCCCATTCCTTTACTATCTTATTTCTATCCATCTTCTCATTTAACATAGCGGTTAGCAGATCCATTTGAAACATTTCATACAATTTAATTAACCAATCTTTTTTCGTAGGAATGTCTGTATTTTTCCATTTTGAGGCATAAAGAATTCTTGCTGCCGTTACCATATACAATAATAACCTCCCATGTTCCTTTTGATATTGTACATTCACTACCTTAAACATATTTAATAAATATAACTCCGGATTACATAACAAATATATTCCTAATATTTGATTAATTTGATCATGAATAACATTCCAGTATTCTTTAGCCTTTTTACATTCCCACCATATATGAAAAAATGTCCCTACTTTCTCGCCACATTTCCAGAACTTATTAGGATAGTTTTCAGATGTTTTAGCAATTAATTGGGGTGTAATATACCATCTGAATTGCATTTTGTAAAAATTCTCTTTCAAATATGCACTTCTAGTAAATTTTATATTTCTAGTCCATAATTTTGTCCATTCAAATAAGTCAATAGAGTATCCCAGGTCTCGCGACCACTTAATCATATAATCCTTAATTACCTCATGCTCTAATTCTAATTTTAATAATATATGATAGATTTTTCCAATAATATGTTCCTTCCCAATTAAATATTGAATATCCAACTGTCTAACATTTGGGTTTTTTTCCTGTATCCCCTCATTAGATAAATCTATTTTGTACAGCTCATATAATCGTCTATATTGCAGCCAATTGTCTGGAAACCCTAATTCTTTTAATTCTTGCAATGGTTTTAATTCAAATTTCCCTACCCGTTTATATAATATGTCATCATAGGTCAACCAATTAATATTTCCAGGATTGACATCTTTGAGTAGGGCTTCATGTAAAGAAACCCATCTCGCCTTTTCCAAAAAAACTTTATTTTTATACATAGTCCAAACTTTTAATAATGATTTTCTAATTATATGTTTATTAAACTCCTTATCTTCTTGTGCTTTTTTATACCATAAATACCCGTGCCAACCAAACTTATTTGTGGCACCTTCAAGTGTAAGCAATCTGTTATTTTCTAAACTTATCCATTCAATAATCCATTTTAAGGCACATGATCTATAATATAACTTTAAATTTGGCAAAGCCAACCCACCTCTTTCTTTAGTATCGAATAATATTTTCCCTTTGATTCTAGACTTCGTACCTACCCAAAGAAAATTTTTAATTTTCATAGACCACATTTCAAAAAAATTTTCATTCTTTAAAATAGGTAAATTTTGGAATAAAAACATTAGCTTTGGAAGTACATTCATCTTAACAGAGGCAATTCGACCTAACAATGAAAGATTAAATTTTGACCATGTTTGTAGTTTATTTTCTATTGCCTTCCATGTCGGTATATAATTATTGTCAATCAAATCTAAATTATTATTTGTGATAACAATACCCAAATATTTAACTTTTTTTTACCATTTTTAAATTGGAAACTAGTTCTAAATTCTTATGTTCTTCTTTCTTCATATTTTTGGTCAAAATTGCAGTTTTGTCTTTATTTAATTTAAAACCCGAATTTTCTCCAAATTCCTTCATAATCTTCAATAATTTGACTATACTTTTCATAGGATCATGTAATATAATTATCAAATCGTCAGCGAAAGCTTTTAATTTAAATATCTCCTGCTTTTAATTTAAATATCTCCTGCTTAATTTGACATCCCCTTATTTCTATATCCTGCCTTATACGTCTGTTAAGTATTTCTAATGATAATATAAACAATAATGGGGAAATAGGACAGCCCTGTCTCATACCCTTTTCTATAACTAATTTATCGGACTTATAACCATTTATTATACCATAAGCGCTCTGGTTTTTATATATCGCCTCAATCCAATTTATAAATTTATTTCCTAAATTAATATTTTTCAATACTTCAATCATAAAATTCCAATTTAAGTTATCAAAAGCCTTTTCAGCATCTACAAATACTAAAGCCAGTCTGTCCAAATTATAATTGTGATATTCAATTAAATTTAATATTGTACGTACATTATCATTAATCTGCCGCTTGGGTAAAAATCCTGCCTGATATTGATGTATCCAATCAGTTAATATTCTTTTTAATCTAGTAGCCAATATTATAGTAAAAATTTTATAGTCGGTATTTAATAGAGATATGAGTCTGTAGTTGCTAATTTCTAATTTATCTTTTCCTTCTTTGGGTATTACTGAAATATTGGCTTCCCTCCATGAAGGTGGAATAACAATATTACCTTCCTTATTAACCATTTCTAAAAAGGTAATATTAATTCAAAAACTTTATAAAATACCGCTGTAAAGCCATCCGTTCCTGGTGCCTTCCCTAATTTTAACTTTCTTATAGCTATATTTACTTCTTGCATTGATGTTTTTTGATTCATTACCTTCCTTTTGTCCTCAGATATCATGGGAAACTTATCTTGCTTTAAATATTGTCTTATCTTCTCCTTCTCCTCTTCTCCTTTGTCTGGCCAAGAATATAAATTAGAAAAATATTTATAGAAATTTGACATAATCAAGCTCTGATTTGAGATCATTTGGCCATTTACTCTAATTTGAGTTATGTAACTTCTTTCTTTTTTCTTCCGTAATTTATACACTAACCACTTACTTATCTTGTTCCCAAATTCAAATTCTTTGTGTTTAATGAAATTTATTTTTCCCCATCTCTTCTAAGTTTAAAGCATTAATTTGATTTCGTATTATTTGAATATTATCTCTAGTTTTTTTTATTCATGGGATCCACTTTTAATTTGTCTTCTTTTTCTTTAAGTAAATTTTGAAGTTTTTCTTCTTTACATTTCTTTTGTTTTCTATATAAACATTCCTTTTGGATCAAGAGGCCTCTAATATAAGCTTTCATGGTATCCCAAACCATATAGGTTTGGGTATCTTTATTTAAATTATCTTTAAAAAAGTTTTTTAATTCTTCCTTAATCTCTTGCACTATTTTCTCATCTTTAAGCAAAAATTCTTTAAGTCTCCAAGAATAGTAGTTCCTTTTCCCACTAAATTCCATCAATATCGGCGAATGATCAGAAATCAATCTTGGTAAAATTTTGACATTTTTAACCAAATTAGCTAAACTTTTGGAAGTCCAAATCATATCTATTCTTGACCAACTCTGGTGCCTATCAGAATAATATGTATAATCTCGTTGCATTCCATATTTTAATCTCCAAACATCAATCGAATTTAGAGTATTAAGTCCCTCCTTAATATTTCGCGGCAGATTCCCATGTTTTACTTCTTGTTTTCTTTGCTTTGCTTGCTTCCTATCTATTTTAGGATCGATTACTCCGTTCCAGTCACCCATACAAATTATTTTTTGATATTCTGTTCCAATCATGTAATCTAGTATTGATCTATAGAATGCTTGTTTATTTGTCAACGGCGCATATATCCCTATTAACAAATTTTTTTCATTATGCCAACCCAATTCCACCATAATATACTCTCCTTTCTGATCTTTTTGAATTAATTTACTTTGAAATTTAGTGCTTATATATATAGCCACCCCTTTTTTCTTTTGTTTCTGATTACAAGATGTATAACAATTTCCTAATTTTTTGTTCACCAAATATTTACTATTCTTCTCCGTCAAATGAGTTTCCTGAATACATGCAATTCCTATTTTCTGCTTCTCTAAAAAATTAAATACCCTTTTCCTTTTGACCGGTCCATTCATTCCATTGACATTCCAGCAACAGGTAGATACGTCGATCATACTTGATTTCCATATACCGTCCACTTAGTATATTTTAAAGTTATTTCAATGTTGTTACAATTTGTTGGAGAGCTTTAAGCCCTCTCTCGGCCTCCTATGGAGCTGTACAATCTCCTTAGGAAGTGATGAGTTAATTTCTTGCGAGATGTCTATCAAGTCGGGTTCTTCCTCTTCTTTTTGGAAGCTTAACTGGTATTGTTCTTTAAGTTTCTCTTGTGATTTCCACCTTTCTTTACTCCGACATTCTTCTAGATGTGAGTCTCGTTCCTCTTCTTCCCGTAAATTTGCAAGAAAATCTTCAGCTTTTTCTGTTGTATCTATTATATATCCTTTAAATTTATATGAAAAAATTACTCCTTCTTCTCTCGCCCATTTATATTGTATCTGCCTTTCACGTAGCACTTGTGTTAGTTCAATATAGGATCTTCTTTTAGCCAGTACCTCGTACGGAATGTCCTTCAAAATCTTTATTTCATTCCCTTCAACAGTTATTTTATTTATGAAACTTTGCTGAGTTACTAGGTCTCTGACTCTCTCTCTTATGAAATGGAATGCCACATCTCTTGGCAGGTGCTGTCTCGTGGCGACTACGGAATTTACTCAATACAATTTATCAATTTCTAAGTCTAATTGTGCCACCTCCCAACCAATAAATTCGGCTAAAATTGGGACCACTGTTTCTGCCAAATTCTCCCTCGGCTGTTCCTTCAGACCTCGCAGTTTCACACATTTGGACCGAGTTCATACATCGATATTGAGTCACCCTTTCAATGTCAACCCCACAGAGGCTGGCTCTGCTTTAATTTCTGATCATCAATCAGGAAGGTGGAGATCTTGGATGTGGAGGAGTAGCTGATCCAAATCAGCAATCAGTCCTGGTCTTGCAAGAGCAGCCAGAACAGCCCCAGTTCTATGGGGAACAACAGCACCTCCACAGTGAAATTCAGCAGAGGTCTGATAGGAAACCTTCCTTTAGTTCTCTCCTTTCTTCTGCTGGCCTGGTTACAAACAACTGCAGTTGGTAAGGTGGTAAATTGCTTCCTCAATTTGTAACCCAGTCCAAAGGTCTCTGCAGAGATAGGAAAGTTATTAGAAGATGTTAACACATTTAGTTAACTGCTAATGGGCTAAGAAATCTAATACAATTGTATTTATGTTGGATCAGAAAAAAAATTAACCATTAAGTTTATGCAAAATTGCTATTTATATTTAGATTAAATGCTTTAGCAGAATAAAACAAAAAAAAAATGTCATCCATGATTTTATTTTGTCCTCCCTCTTGTTCCTATTATGAGTTTGGGAAAGAAGGAAGCAGCTGCATGAATTTTGGCAAACCCAATTTTTAATCACCGCACCAAGAGCACCTTTCTTCTTCTCTCTTATTGTCATCTTCTAACTCTTATTTCTTGATGATTCTCCCATTTAGATCCTAGCAAAAGTCCAGGAGTTCAGAGCTTCAAATTCTATTTTGAGGACAGATCATAGCATGACCATTGGGATTCTAAGAAGATTCCCCCCACCACTAAGATGCCCTTACTAGGTGCTGGTTAAAAATCTTTACTTGTAATTAACAAAACTATCATAGTCTAATAAATACAACAAAAACCAAAATCCACTTAACAGTGATACTTTTGTTTGGCCAAAATACATCTTGCAAGCTTGCAACGTTCCACTGGCTTTGTCATCAGGTAGAATTGTGAAAAATCATGCAGGAGAAGGGGGGAAAAAATGACAGTTACAGCCACAAGCCTACATTTTGTCTTAAGATGCTACTTCTTAAGATGGTCTAGAGGGATATCAGTACAGGCAGAGGCCACTCCCCTGTTTTTGGTCATGTGGGGACTGGGAAACAAGGGCACTAAAATCTAAGCAATCAAATTTCAAATCCATTACTGACAGAAATGTAATTGGTTATCATTTACATTTGTTAAACCACATGATACTAAAATTAATAGTTGGCACACATGCAAATACATTTTTAATTGTTCTAAATTATTAATCCCTATTGGGATACAGTAGGGTATATCTGAAACTGTTACTTTATTGAAATTCTTCTTCAGTTCTGAGGGAGAAAAATTCTTGTTTGGATTAAAACACATTTAACTAGTTGTTTTTATTTACATTTATACCACAACTCTCCTCCAATGAGCTCAAGGTAACATATATGGCTTTCCTTTTCCCCACTTTATTTTTTCAACAACACTGTGAGCTACTTTAATAGTGGATGACCCAAAGTTATACAGTGAGTTTCATGGTCTGGTCAGTTCTTAAACTTGGGTCTCCCAAGACTCCAACAATCTAACCATATTTTTCTTTACATCAAATAAACACATTTCAAATTTTTTTTAATAATGATCTCTTCTTTTGTTTAATCTAACAGGTTCGTGGCAATTCCTGTGTTTTTCATTTTGCAGGATAACTAAAATTAAACAGAATAATTAAGTCAGTTATCAATGATTTCACACAGACCCATTTCTGTGAATATTTACTTCAACTCTGGTGAAATCTAAATGGTCATTTTATTTGTGGACTAGGAACTTACTGGCACAGGATGTTTGCACTGATGTTTGTTTGAGACTATGGTCTAAATCCAGTGTCTGCTCTCAGCTAGAGTAGACCCATCAAGTCAATGAAACTTATATAAGTGTTGCCCTCATTCAGCAATCTACTTAATGTAGATTTAACTTTAAAGTACACTAGTGTATTTACCCAGCATTGCCCAGGATGTTATTTCCTCATAGGTAATACTTGCTAGAAGTACTTTAGGAATTACCTTATCTTACCTTAGGAGTTAGATGAAGTTGAAATACACAGATTTGAGATCCTGTGTTTCTAATTCTCCAAATTGTGTTGTCCAGTATGTGTAACTTTTCCCCATATTCCCCAATCCAATCTGTATTCAGAGTTATTAACATACAGAGGTTGGAGGGAATAGACTGTCCTCCTCCTTGTTGCTAGGCCTCATCTCCATAGCAACCAGCCTGAGACCCAAGAGCAACCTGGCTGAGAATTTTAAAGGCCCCTCCCTAAACTGCCAGCCCCAGGATTCCATAGTGTCTTCGTAGGCAGCCAATCATATGAGTTCTTCTTGCCTGACACAGCCAATCATACGAGGTCTTCACCTGCCTGACACAGACAAACTCTGACTTTTATGTATTAAATAAAAAAAATTGAAGTTCAAAATTTTCCATACCTTGGCTCAGTGATTAATCAGAATGGAAACTGTAGTCAAGAAATCAGAAAAAGAGCGGGAAGGGCAGTTATGAATGAACTAGACAAGATCCCCAAGTGTATGAATATTAGAAACAGGACTGTTCATGCCATTGTGTTTCTGATCTTTATGTATGGTTGTGAAAGCTGGACAGAAAGAGGATAGGAAGAGAATGAACTCATCTGAAATATAGCCCTGGAGGAGAGTTATGCAAAGAAGACAAATAATGAGTCCAAGAGCAAATCAAGCCTGAACTCTTCCTATAAAAGCCAAGATGACTAAACTTGGACATCCTTTGAACATATCGTGAGAAGATATGACTCATAAGAAAAAACAGTGATGCCTGGCAAGATAGAAGGCAGTAGGAAAAGAGGAAGACTTCATTATAAGTGGATAGACTCAATCAAGGAAGCCACATAACTGAATTTTCAGGACCTAAGCAGGGTGGTTGATAACAGGATGACTTGGAGGATTCATAGTCCCCATAAATTGAAGTCAGCTTATTGGCAATTAATAGCAACACATTGTTGGGGCCAGACAATTGGATTTAGGACAAAAAACTGCTTTGTAAAAGAGTTTGGCAAAAATTCAAGAAACTTAGGTATTAAGTAAGCAATCAGCTAGGAAGTATAACATTTGTTCTCTTTGATACTGCCTCTCATTTAATTAATAACTTAGTAAATTAATTCTGAAATTAAGTTTATGCTAAACATTCCAATTTAATTCAATAACTTTAGTTAAATATATGTAATTAAGTTGACTTTTTTGTTAGAAAAGTTCTCATTTCATGACTTTATTTTACTTAGTTAATTCCTGTCATTGAATGTGTATGTTCTATATCTCTGTATAAGATAAGAGAAGAAGATCTCAGCTAAGTTTGTATGATTTTTAATACTTCTTCCTTGGGTAAACAAACACTTTTCATAACAAGGCTAAATTTACAGACATGTTTATACAAGCTGTATGAAAGTCAGGTGTAATGGAAAATTCATTGATTAAACCATGAAGGTCATGACAGGCATATTTTTTTGCATTCATTCTTATGAAAATTAATACAGTGCAATAACTGTTAGTGATCACTATCCCTTTTAAGCAACACAGGAAAAAATCCATATTTAAGACACTCACTCAGTTCAGCAGGATGTTTTTCAAAAATTGGGAATACCTTATTGGTCCCTTCCACTCGGCTCACTGGGAAACAAAGTCTGAGGGCAGCAGTTCTTTGCATGGTAATCATTGTGATCGTATTTTTGACAAGTTCAATTTATATACCACCTTTCCTTCCAGGGGTCAAGGGAGCATTCACAGCATTCCTTCTTGCCACTTTATCCTCACAACATAGCTGCAAAGGAAAGTGATTGGCCCCATGTCACTATTGTTCGGTGGGGTCTTGAACCATGAACCAAGCCCATATCTGAAACTCTAATCACAACACCATGCTGGTTCTCTTTTATAAGAGCTGCACTCCCAACATCCCACCCCTGCATGGTAGATGAGGCATCTCTTGCTTTTCTTTAACATCGCAGACACTGCTTGATAATCCTTTGACTTTATGGCAGGAACATTGGTGTAAAAGCAGTGCTTCACATGGTCCTTTGCTGCATATTATGCAGCACCTGTCACTGGTTTTCCCAAGCCATCTGTGATGTTACAGATGCCTCTGAGTCATTTTTTCATTGTACCATAGGGGAGGGTTAGTGGAAGAATGTCGATGGGAAGCTGTGGTTGCAGTGGAAGCCTGAGAGTGACACTCTGTTCAGAAGGCTATACTACTCTTGGGCTTTCATTCCAATCTGCTAGGATCCATAACACTAACTGAGCACACTCTCCTATGTGCTCTTGTTTAGTCCAGGGAGAGGGAACTGAATGGTGGGACAAGTGGTGTTATGGAAATCGGAAAGGATCTGCTCTAGGCTGGGAGATACAATGGCCAATGAACTCATTTTTATTGTTGTTGTTGCTGAATCATATTTTATCCAAGCATTTTTCTTTTTGGTGGAGGAGGGGATCATTCATTCATTGGTTTGGTGAATGACTACTTTTTTATGCATTTTATTTTGTAAAGTTACTATTTGTTGTCTTCCAGAATGTTACGTACGTCATTTGGGGATTCATTCTGGATGAAATATCCTTTTTGAAACAAAATGAAACAAAACGAAAAACAAATAACAAAACAGAACTCTAATTCCCAGAACTTATAGCAGGGTTAAAGAGTGTTTTTTCAGGGGACAGGTGTCAGATTTTGGTGGGAAAGAGGAAGGGGATTTCAACATGAAGTGTACCATGCAGGTGAGAAGAGTAAGTACTCCTTCCGTATGCCACATTGGTAATCCTATTTTCTCTCTCCTGCACTATGGCTTGTGTTATGTGTTTGTATGGGTATGTGGGTACAATATATATAAAACATATCCATTTATTTAAAATTCTGTATTTTATCTTTAGCAAGCTTATGCTTTGTTGTGCAGATATGTGTCACTGACTTTTTTTAGCTAAAAAGTTTTCTGTGCTGAACATAAATTTGCCATTCTTCAATATTAAGACCCTTTCGAAGAAACACAATTATAATGTAGAATAAATTGTGATTTTAGTGCAATAGTATATTTAAAAGTTGTTGTTGTTGTTGTTGTTGTTGTGTGCCTTCAAGTTGCTTCTGTTTTATGTTAACCCTAAGGTGAACCTATCAAGGAGTTTTCTGTGCCTGAGTGTGTGTGACATGCCCAAGGTCATCCAGTGGGTTCATGGTCAAGTGGGGAATTGAACCCTGGTCTCCAGCGCCATAGTCTGATGTGCAAACTACTACACCATACTGGCTTTCTAAACCATGCTGCCTCTCTTATGTACCTGTGTATAGCCTTGTATAATCCAAGTAAGAGTGCTGTCATTTAAAAACTTTAGAAAATGACTGGCGCACTGAATCAGTGCATTTGATGTCTCCCATCCAGTGCAGGGTTCTGCCAGTCCTGCGATTTTTTGTCAACTCAAACAGACTGGTGGGGTCTTTTTGTGTGGTCCAGCACTGATACTTACTGCACTTATTTGGGGCTACTCACATCTGCTTCTTAATACTCTATGCTCATGGAGTGATCTCATCCCGAACTCAAATACTTACGGAGAATTTTCCTCTAGAACTAGTTGACTTAATAGTAACTCTGGCTCTATTCTGCTGGAGGTCATGAATTTGTCCTAGAAACTTCTCCAGAAATAGCAGTCTTAAGTTTATAATGACCATAAACAGGAATACAGTATGCATAAGGGAGGGACTTTGATGTAAATAGTCAAGTTTCCTTAAAAAGTAAAAGCAACTAAGAAGGGAAATGAGACTAGATCAGTGCTTTTCCAGAACAGATGTCTTTATTGGGAGGGTAAATCAATCAAACAAACAACCAACAGCAATTGACAAGAAAACTATTGAAAGCTGTCCCAGACATGGGTGTGGCAGAGGGAGAATGAAGAGTGAAGGAGGATTAAAGAAAAAGAGGAGAAGTGAAAAGGAGGATTAGAATAATAGAATCGTAGAGTTGGAAAAGACCACAAGGGCCATTGAGTCCAACCCCCTGCAGTGCAGGAATACATCTTCAAAGCATTTACAACAGATGGCCATCTAACCTCTGTTTAAAAACCTCCAAAGAAGGAGACTCCATCAGGCTTGCTTCATACTCCATATGAATCTCTTCAAATACTTAAACATAGCTATCAAGTTTTCTATCTCTTAGCCTACTCTTCTCCAGGCTAAACATACCCTTGCCAATATCCTTCCTGAACTGTGATGCCCAGAACTAAAAACACAGTATTCCAGGTGGGGTCTTACCAAACAGAATATAGGCCATTTCCGCACTAGGCTGTTATAGTGCTATTATTCCTCTTTCAGCATCCTATGGAATCCTGGGGCTTGCAGTTTAGGGAGGGGCCTTTGAGACCCCTCCCTAAACTGCAAATCCCAGGACTCCATAGGATATTGAAAGTGCAATAACCATGCTTTCACAGCCTAGTGTGGAAACAGCCAGAGTAGTACTATCACTCTATTAGAAAAAAGGTAGAAATAAGAGGGAAAAACATCTTATTCCTTTCCTTTCTTATATGTTTAAGGATCAAATCAAAAGGCGGAGGGGAGGTCCTTCATCTCAGGCTGAGATAGACACAGGATAATTTCTTCATCCATGATCATAAGGTTGCCAGGTCAGGATCATTCCAGGCCTTGAGATTTCTGGGCCAAAACCTGAGAGGTAGGGATGGTCCCTGGTAGTGTCATTAAGCATTTTGCATTACACAGCAACCACAGTTGCTCATAGCTTGTTATTCAAACACACACACATAGTAACATATTTTCCTGGTTGGAAATTTTGAACCACTGCCTGTTACCTGGAGCTGAGTCATGAAAACTGGAATTTAGGGTGATGCCCTGAGATCTGGAAACCCTAACAGTAAAGCTCTACCAGCCAAGGATCTTTAGATGAAAGTGTGTACAAAATGGATACCTAGTCAGCCCAGAAAACTTCCCCAGAAATCAGACTGCTTGTGGGGTCTCTTAGAGACTGAGGAGCCATACAGGCTGATCTCTAGGCTTCCTTGGAGTGTCCGCTGGAGAATTCTGGCAGTTGTACAAAAAAGTGACTTTCCTATATTCTGCCTAGCTCTCTCTGGCAACAGGATCCACAGTTTTAGAAAATTCACAAGAATAATGCTGCTTCCCTGCTAGACCATTTATCTTTTTTTTTTTTTAAAGTACTTTCCCACCATCTGCCTCTCTGATGCTATAACTTGTTGGGGGCAAGCAGATGTCAGGAAGTTCCCAAGTGTAGCACATAATTTTCCCAAGTTACACTTGTCAGGAAAGAAGCTGTAGATTAACAATTATTTTTCAGTGAATTGAAAGTGATATGACATAGTCACTCTTGCTTATGAGGTGTACACCCATTTTTTCCTTCCTCTCTCACACATGCTACATTCCTGTTTATGTCAGTAAATTAAAACCTGCTATTTCCAGGCAAGTTTTTGGGACAACTGCCTGTCCTCTAACTGAACAGAACTAGGGCTACTACCGGTCCCTGTAGTGCTAGAGGTAAATTCTCCCCATTCATTTTGGTTCTTGAAGGGATCACTCCATGAGCACAGGGAACTAGGATTCTCTTACAATGAAATAGGTATTGCAGGGATACTTAGGTAGTGCTTCAAAAAATCCTTTCAAAACCAGTGAGGAATCTCACCTTGTCCAAGCCATCATCTCTCAGACCAGCCTGTCTCACAAGATACTGGGGTAGGCAGGACTATGTACAACAAATTGAGCTCCATTGAAGAAAGACAGGAACTTTTTTTTAAAAGCAAAAACGGGAGACCATCAAATGGGGTCCATGAAGAAAAAGGAGACAAATTTCAGAATGCTAAAAAGATGATGTTTACTAAAAACTCTAAAACTCTGATGCTTTTTGGGCTATGCATGCTCTTTAGGCCTTCCTGATGGGGCTATTACATGCTTTAGAGAGCACCCAAAGAGGGCTAAGCAGCATTTATAGCCTGAAATGCACCAGGATTTTAAACAAATGAACACCATCTTTTTAACATCCTAAGAAGTGTTTCCTTTCTCTTCTAGGAATAAAAATTGAATTTTATTGCTGAACTTGTTCTGTCATATCTCCTATCTTTGTCTTTGTGTTATGCCCTACGTTACACTAAGGGTCTTTCCACACTACACTGTTATAGTGCTATTATTCAATTTTCAACCATTGATGTATTTAAATCTTTTGCTCCAAATCTCAAGTCAAGTCTCAAGTCTCTCAAGTCCATGCAAGATACTTTCAAGTCAAGTCTCAAATCAAGTCTCAAATCTGGAAGCCAACTTTATATTCCAACCTGTATTCCAGAATTTCTGGACAGAGTTGAGTAAAGTCATTTTTAACAATTTAAGTAGAGTCAGCCCTCTACTTCTGAGACTTTTCCCATCTGCAGCTTCTGAAGTGGGGAATAGGATTCTCTTTCCATTTGCAAAGCTGGAAGCATTTTCAGAAGTGGCAGTGATGTGTGTAAGTCTTTTATTCCAAGTCTCAAGTCAAGTTTCAAGTCTCTACTTTCAAGTCTCAAGTCCTTGAAGATATTTTCAAGTCAAATATCAACTCAAGTCTCAAGTCTGGGAGCCAACTTTATACCCCAACCTATATTCCAGAATTTCTGGACAGAGTCAAATAAAGTCAGTTTTAATAATTTAAGCAGAGTCAGCCTTCCACATTTGTAATTTTGCCATCTGCAGCTTCAGAAGTGGGGAATAGGATCCTTCTTACCAAAGCTGGAGACTTTTGTGCCAATGGGCATAAAAGAGTCTGCAGCTTTGGTAGTGGGGAATAGGATTTTTCTTACTTCCCACTTCTGAAGCTGGACGCTTTTTCAGAAGTGGGGAATAGGATTTTTCTTACTCCCCATTACTGAAGCTTCAAAAGCTTTAGAAGGAAGGATCCTTCCTCCTCAAGCTCATTGCCTAACCTATTTGCTGTTCCCCTCTGATAATTGTGCTCACATTTTGGACTTGAGAGGGATTGTCATGTGACAAGTAGGCAAAAAGAGATGGAAACATTGTTCAAAGTTGTAAGATTTCTGGATGAATATATTATGTTACTGAACCAAGGGCAGCAAGTCAATCACTAAAAATTTACAAGTCTCGAGTTGAGTCAAGTCAGTGCATCTTTTATTGCTGAGTCAAGTCACTGAAGCGACATAAGTCCGACTCAAGTCTACATTACTGCTTTCAACATCCTTGGAATCCTGAGTTTGTAGTTTATTGAGACCGAGGAGCTCTCTGGCTGAGAATTCTAAATGCCCTTCCCTACTCCAGGATTCCATAGGATGTTGAAAGTGAAATAATAGCACTCTCATAGTTTAGTGTGGAAATGGCCTGACACTGAAGTAGCTGAATATTGAGATGGTCTTACTGGAGTGATCATGCATACCTTACTATGTCCTTCAGGCAAATCTATACAAACAGAGACACTTAGTAACTTTGCATTGATAATAGTTTATCTAACTTTTATAGTTTTCTGAGTTTTCTTTTTGTTTTTGTTTTCCTTTTTCTAAGGCATTGATATTGTAACTATAATTGTATACATCTGATATCTGCTTCTCGATTGAAAGTGTGATCATTGTTATACTTATTTAACTATTTTTAATAAAAAAAATTGAAAGAAAGCAGGGAGGGTTGCTATTAAAAAGTCTCAAACCCCTTGCACCTTGCTGTTTGGTTAAAGTTAAAAGTCTAAGTACCAGATTAATGTGTCCTAAATCAATATACCCAAAATCTTTTTCTTAAATTAGATCTACCTTCCTAAATTGCTTATAGTTAAAATCAAAACCAGATTCCTCTGAATCAAAACTGCATCTTATTTATTAAAATAAATACAAAATAGTGAAAAACTGGGTTAACAAGAACTTTTTGTGTCACTTATGAAAGTATCTAGAATTCCTTTTATCTTGATATGGTTTTCTTTGTGATGGTAGTTAATTTATAGGAAAATGTAGTTTCTGTTGTTTACATACTTTTCTTTTTCTTAAACTGCACCTTCCAAAAAAGTATACAAAATAGACAATGAGTGTTTGTCTTTAAAGAGATAAATTCTGGAAGAATATTTGTGTTCATCTTTCATTGAAGGAAAAAACAAACCCTAGCTCATTAAAGACTAACAGATGCATTATGGTGTAAGTGCTCATAAACTAAATCCACTGTGCATTTGGTACAATGGGCCCACAAAAGTTTATGCCACAATAAACCAGTTAGTCTTCATAGGGTTTTTCTTCTAAGAAGTGTACCATCAAAAGCCTTCAAATTGGATTTAAATTGTACTGTTTCTGACTGAGATCCAATACATATAAGAGATGCACAAGATGCCTTCATGACATCTTTACAAAGCATGTGGCTTTCTTTTACATTGTTTTTAAAATTAAAAAAATAAAATAAAATGGATGCATGATTAATCTCTGGAAAAAGTCATTTCAGAAATTATTCATACTCAAAATTCCCTCGTATCTAGGGCATTTAACTAAGTTCCTATTTTACTCATCACAAATATTGACTCCTTAACACACATTTGTATTGTAACTATGGATGAAAAAATGATCCTCTGTTACAAAAGCACATTTCAAAAAATCAAGTCAATAGCATTCTGTCTTTTCCCTCCTCCCACTTCCTTCTGCATGAGGTGACTCAAGTTTTCTCAGCAGTCAAATATTCTGTTTCAGACTGGCTCCATCCCTGCAGCTGAGGAAGGGCCTGGCCTTCATTACCAACTGCCACTGATGTGGCCTCTTGTGGGAGAAGAGAGCAGGCAGGCATAGTTTCATTGTGGCTAGGAACAACAACTGATGCAAGACTCTCCCTCAATCCCAACTGCCACTGTTGTGGCCATGGAGGGAGAGAAGAACAGATAGTATCTGCTGGACTTAATTCCTTCCTCCACTGCCATCTCATTTCCTTAGGTGTCATGTCTTTTTAAGAGAGACAATGAGGTCTCCTTCTCTGGATGTCTTCAAAAAGAGGCTAGACAACTACCTGCTAGTGTTGTTTAGCTGGAGATCCTGCATTGATCAGGATGTTGGACTTGATGGCCTATGAGGCCCTTCCAGCTCTATGACTCTGATTCTATGACGCTGTAACCTTTGGAAACTTCAGTTAGAACAAATCAGGGCCAGTGAGAACAAATCAGGGTTTTAGACTCATTTTGGGTATTAGTGAATAACCGTAATTTTAATTTATGTCTCAACTGAGGTACTGAAGAACATGTAGGAGGTGGAGAATTTAGGGCAATAGGAATCTGTTCTTTAAATGTATTTATACTATAGAAAAAATGAGTAGCAACAGAGAACTTAAAAGGATTATTTTTCAAAAAAATGGAAAATAAATCAAATAGCTGATTCATATTTATTATTTATTTATTTATTTGTATCCCGCCTCTCCCGCGAACAACTTACAAATAGCATGCATTTCGAAACATTTCTATACATGCCCCCAACAAGCTGGGTACTCATTTTGCCGACCTGCGAAAGGATGGAAGGCTGAACCAACCTTGGAGCCAGACAGGATCGAACTCACAACCTTGTGGCTTGCAGTACTGGCATAGAACTGTGACAGTAGCAGACAGCAATGATAAAGCCAACTATAGGAATTTTATCATGTGAAAATATATTTTGTCAATTAAGTCATGCAATGCGTTCATGCAGCAGCAAGATCAGTGACAACATACTTTCTGTGGATTGATTCAGAATTTGGCTTGACAAATTGACCTGTTCTCCAGAATAATATTTCCACCATTCTCCTGCTCAATCCAAAAATGTTGATCTTGGCTGGGATTATAGTTCTTTGCAATTACATTCATGAAAGAACCAACGTGTAGTTTTAACAATTTTTTTCAACTGCAAAAAAGTCTTCAAGAATTGTGTGGTTTTTGAGACTATTCTGAGCCTTATTCTGTACAAAATTCACATGTGACTTTTTAATGAAGAAATGTTTTCTGTGCAGAAAATGGTGTAGATGGGGACTTATTATGTTCAAAATTTGCACATAGTTTTTTTTGTACACAAAACAGCATTTTATTCACAGAAAAATTACTATTGCACAGGAACATTATTTTCTGCACAGAAAATGGTATCATCTTTACAAAGAAACCATACATAAATTTTGATCAGAACAAGTCCTGAATTGTGAACCTGCTCATCACTCCAGATTCTCCTCATAATACTTTCCAAAGTTCAGGAAACACATTTTTGGTCATTTTCCATTTTTAAATAATATTCTTTCTATCCATAGTCTTGTCACACTCTGTATAGTAGGAATGGTGCAATTTTGGGGGATGGTGAGTGAACTGGACCTCTTTGAAATCACAATGGATTATCACTTACCCATGCCACTAAATTGGCCACAGTGGCAGTAAAACTCAGAAGTCATCATTCTCCTCACTTCTTTTTCTACATACCTAGTGGAATCATCAGTGGCAGAGAAATCTTCCCAGAGGCATCTATGTTATTCTGGTGTCTGGAACAACATCTCACCCATTAGAGACTCTCAGCAATACAATTTTTCTAGTTTATCCTTGAAACTGGGAAACTGTTCAGAATGCTTATAAAGTTTTTACCCTTAATTTTGACATGTCTCATATTGCAGAATCTCAGAACTATTTTGGCTAAACCATTTAATAATTGTTGGATATTTGGATGTAAATAGTTTTCAGGAATGTGGTATTTTAAATTAGAGACACCTCTACAAACAATGATACAATGTTATTATCTGAGTTACCATCTCAGCTTGGGAGCTGCCATCCCATTGACAAGAAGTGCACACATCGTAAGTGTATTCACAAAGCATGTACGTAATAGTAAGATTCCATAATTGGTAGAATTCCAACTTAGCTTTCATTTATACAAGTACTGCAGATTTGTTAAGATTGCAGGGAAGAGAAAAGTCTTGAAGTCAGTAGATCTTGCTAAGATTTCAACAGCTAAGTAGAGAGAAATGAAATAAGGATATTTCCCATTCTTCACTTTCCTTCCCAAGTCAAGCAAGTGTTTCTTTGCATTGTAATCTTGAGCTCAGCTCCGAGAATGAAAACTCTAATGCATATTTTAGAAAAGAACATTCAGAATTCCACAAGACTGTGCACATCAATTGTGCAGATGAAAATCTGCCACCAAGCCACAGAGTCAAACTGAAAAACTTCCATAGTGACTCACAGTGACTGGTCTAGTATCACTCCTCCCAAAAAGGCAATTTGTTGGTGACCAGAGTTCTGGTGTCGTTTTAGAGTTCTGGCTTTGATTTATATTGCATGGAAATGGCAGTATAGTGCAACCTATTTTTTTCTCTCAATTTTAAGATTGCTTCCACATTAGCCCAGTTTCTTTGGAACTGCCATAATTCTTTCTGTAGTAAATCCAGCTTATGCCATTGTCAACAGATCCCAGTTTGTTTTTTTGTTTTTTTTTAAATAAAAACTGTCTTTTTGAGGGAGGGATGCACACTGTTGGAGAGTACAATGCTATATTATGATCTGTGAGGTACTTTTGTTCTTGCTGGATAATATAATACTGTATTAACACTGTTGAATAATCAATATTATATTTAGTGTTGAGAGGAATCATTTAAATTTCACTTCCAGATGTTCCAAACTACAATTTACATCAATCCCAATTTAGCATGGCCAAAGTGGTTAGGGATGATGAGTGCTTATTTGCAGTATCTTGATGCATTTGGTTTGGCAAAGACTGCCTTAGCAGGTCAAAATAATTCTAACACAGAAGAGAGCTTAAACCCCACTCAATTAATAAGAACATACTAAAATAGCACCTAGTAGTTTGAGGAGGCCCAGACACAAGAGCATACTTTTGTTAATGTTCTGTAGCAACTAATAGGTAGAGCTATATACAGAATCTTCTGTCATGAGAGTAATTTATACCCATATTGAACAATAGGTTTTCAGAGGTGTCTGACTGCAGCTCTGCATTATTTCTGAATCAGTGTTTTTTGAGTTGACTTGGTACACTTTCCATATTTTTACCACACAAACCTTTATTATGGGAAAGATGGGCTGTTTGATGTTGTAAAATAATTTAAAAGATGGCAGAGAATGCACAGAAAAACTGTCTCCATACATATTGAGGGTATTTCAACAAACACTGAAGTTTTATTCCACAAAACAAATCTAATAATACTTGTTTCTTCTTGGAAATCCTGATATGTCACACAAATACCATCATATCTGGCATTCACAAGTAGCTTTCCTCTTCCAATTTTACTATATTCCTTTGGGTTCTTGAAGAGGCATAACATTATTGTGTTACCTAGCTTGGAGGTGTGATACATGATATGCTTAATAATAGTGCTGGAAGCTCAACCTCACTACATGACTTTGTTGCTCTTTTATTATTAACTACCCTTTTCTGTCCTTCTCTCTTCTGAAAGAAGGCACTTCATGACTAGCCTTAATTCAATGTTCCCTTTTTGTGAATCAGTTTTATCTTTACTATATGAACAAAGGTTGTGTGAGGTCAAAAGGAACGATAGTGAAACAAGAAGCACTTGGGCTATTAATGAAAACAATCTCTGTCACAAACATGACCAGTGAAAAAATTAGAAAGTCTATACTACATGATATTTGAACATGACAGAAAAGAAAGTTCTAATGAAGAATTGGAGACAATGTTTAGAATGCAGAGTGTAATGCCATAACCTAAGCTGCAACCCTTGATTCTGCCCAAGCTGTTTCTACCCCATTTGTCCAGCAAGGTGCTGCTAATTTTTGGGAAGTTCAGGAGTTTTCTTCAAACATATGTTTTGTATGGCATACATTCTTTATTTTGTGGGACTGCAGAACTGAAGCAGTGAAGGCTACATTTCATTGGAATCTGGAATCCCATACAGGGAAACAATTGAGACCAAATTGTAGGTCATGCTGAAGATATATATGGAAACTTTGTTCCCTGTGACTATGTAGTAACTAGTGTAGTAGACTAGTGAGATTTGCTGGAGTTTATTGGAAGCAGAAGGAAAGCAAACCAGAACACATTCTGAACAATGAACTGTTGGTACAAGACCTTCCCTAGAACAGAGAATACATGCTTATATACTTAAGGTAGGAGTTGTAGTTTGCGAGACAGAGATTTGTGATCCCCTATTTGACATGCTCTCTCAACAGCTGCCAGTTCCAGATTTCCTCCCTGCTACTGATGCTTGGCAGGAAGGAAGTACAAAGTACTAGAATAATCAAGAACATTTGTCACAGAGACAATGTGAACCAGTGCTAGAGGCTCAGAATATTTCTGCGTAAATGCATGTTTCAAACACACATTATACAGCTGTACATGTTGTGATAAATGTCATTAATACATACACGGAGCATAAACCTTCTCTGATGATAGCAGAACATTCAGAAAAGCTAAGTGGGAAAAGAATTAAAAAAAAAGGAGGCCAACTTTTTCTATGTCTGAGTTTGAGGAAGGCATAACAGTGGAGATGCTTTGCATAGATCTTTTGCAGAAACCAGTAAGTCCTCAACAGTGCATGCGCATGCATGCGCGCGCGCGCACACACACATACACACAGGCTTGCCTTTCTTTTCCACATTTACTGAACTTGAAGGCTGATTTTTCTTGTGCACCTCCTTGACCAACTATCACATCCCCCTTAGAGTCATGCCCCACAGTTAGACAACCATCGCACTGCACCACACTGGCTTTGGACTCTTTAGTAGAGCTCCCACAAGGAAACCAGGAGTCTCCCTTCTGGTTGACTAAACCACAGAGCAGCCTTGAAGTTCTGAAACTGTAAGACATTATGTGTCAGAGAGAGACTACGTGATGAATTAATGAATTAGTAACTATCAGACAGAAAAGAAATGAATATGTTCAGACATGAAGAGTTTGGGAAACCCCTTGAATGCACCCAAGTTTGGGAAATCCCATAGCCTATGGGTTTCCATTTAGTGGACACAAAGACTAAGGCCATTTCTGCATTACACTGTTATAGTGCTATTATTCCACTTTCAACATTCTGTGGAATTCTCACGTTTGTAGTTTAGTGAGGACAAAGAGCTCTCTGGCTGAGAATTCTAAATGTCACTTCCTAAACTGCAAACCTTAGGATTCCATAGATGTTAAAAGTGGAATAAGAGCACTATAACAGTGTAGTGTGGAAATGGCCAGAATCTTCTTTGTAGTGGCACCCATCCTGTGGAATGATCTCCTAATCTCCTATCTATAATATGCCAGGAATCAATATTGCCATGTTTTAGGTATTTATTGAAAACAGGTTTTCAAAAAGCCAGCCCTAGACTGCTCAGAAATTTCTTATATCTTGAATGATTGTAGATTTTGTGGGTAGGCTGTGTATGGGTTGTTGTTTTTTTGTGGGGGGGGAGTAATGGTGGTGCTATTCTTTTATTGTGTTGCAAATCAATACCAGATTTTGTGTAAATGAGAAGTAGTATAGAAATATTTATAACAAATAAACTACAGGCAATAGAATGTTCCATGCCTATTCTTAAGAAAAGAACCAGTGTGTTGTAGTGATTAAAATGTGACTTGGGACTTGGAAGATCCACATCCTACTTCCCACTGAGTCACAAAACTCATTGGGTAAATTTGGGCCAGTCACTTTTGCACATTTGCCTCATAAGATTGTTGTGAAGACAAAGTGGGGAAGATGAAAGCCACATATTCCGTCTTTAGCTGACCTGAGTAAAAGGCTGGATGGAAATGGTAGCACTCTATTCTGCTTTGGTTAGACCTCATCTGGAATACTGTGTCCAGTTTCAGGCACCTCATTTCAAGAAGAATATTGACAAGTTGGAGCATGTCTAAAGGAGAAGACCAAAACGGTGAAGGGTCTGGAAGCCATGCCCTGTGAGGAGTGGCTTAATGGATCTGGGTATGTTTAGTCTGCAGAAGAGAAGGTTAAGAGGGGACATGACAGCCATGTTTAAATATTTGAAGGGATGTCGTGTCGAGGAGGGAGCGGGCTTGTTTTCCACTGCTCCAGAGAGTAGGAGAAGGAGCAATGGATTCAAGCTGCAGAAAAAAATATTCCACTTGAACCTCAGGAAGAACTTCCTGATGGTCAGAGCTGTCCAGCAGTGGAATATGGTTCCTCAGAGTGTGGTAGAGTCTCCTTCTTTGGAGGTACTTAAGCAGAGGCTGGATGGCCATCTGTTGGGAGTGCTTTGATGGGTGTTCTTGCATAGCAGGGAGTTGGACTCGATGGCCCTTGTGGTGTCTTCCTGCTCTATGATCCTATGATTCTATGAAAGGACAAACATAACCCAACCAATCTGGCTCCAACTATCCTCAAATTGTTTCAAAGAATTAGAAAGATACAGAGGACAGTGCCTATGTGCTAAGCTACAATTCAGTATTAAACTATATTGGTTCATCATATATAAGAACTGGAGTAATGAAAAAAAAAATCATAACGAAAACCCCAGCTGGGACTATGGTTTACTTACATGTTGGGGATGATGGCATTTTCAAAAAGAAAACGGGAAAATAAGATGCATTTATAGAAAGGGCATACACTATTAATCTAAAACCTACATACCCCTTGAGAGCCCAGATTGACACATGTATAATCAGACATATGAATTCATGACCCATCCTCTTATTCAAGTGTGCATGGGACTGTAGTCTAATTCCATTGCTGTGAACTTGTGTTCCCATTTTGAGCAGAAATGTATTTTAAATGAAAATATGCATTCAGTAAACCAAGTCTGCTGTAGCTGTCTGTCTGGATTGCATGTCAGAAAGAAAGGCAGAGAAAGGATTTACTTTCAGACAGAATGAGTGTTTCCTGGGAGGATGCGATCTGTGAAAGGGGGGGAAATCCTTATATTTTAAAAGGATGCATTATTGCATAAGTAATGGATACTTCCAAATGCGACAAGATTTCCTGTACTACAGATGGGTTGTCAGTTGTGTCAACCCATGTGTGCCCAGGACTTGATTGGTTGTTTTTGTATGCTTGCACTGAGGAAAGAGAGCCTTAAATGTGCCCATTTACTTAAAGAAAGAAATAAGGACAGTCACATGAATATACTCCAAATAGTCTGCAGATGGCAGTAGCACCACATGTCACCCTAAAATCTCTTCAACCTGTATTTCTATTTTATTTTCTCTTTCCCTCTGTAATGGTAGCTATTTTATTTTGTTTTGCTTTGTTTTAAACCAAACCAATTCAACAACACTCAGTTTTTAAAATTTAGCTTGTCCACATGAATAAATACAATAACACATTCTAACATAAATTGATCAAGCAGGTTTAGTTGAACTTGTGAAAAAATCTACATATTTCACAAATAAATATGAATACTCTATTATACATGAAATATATTAACAATGTTGGCCAAGTTTCTAGAACTAAGTAGTGTCTCCTCACTTGGATCCCCCGATGCTGCTTTATTGGGCAGCAGTGGACAGATTGAAGCACACCAGACAGACATCTCTGCCCCCCTCTCCAGCAATCTCCAGTGCAACAATCAGAACCTGAATCTCTCTTACAATTGCACCTGGATCACATGCAAGATGTGGGTGGAGATGTGCTCAGATTTGCTAGGAGAAAAGACTTCCATCACGTGCAGCAGCTGCTGTCCAGTAAAGCAGAACTGGGAGACTTTTATAATCATGGCAATAATACCATAATCATGAACACACAGGAACTGTGAATATGAATCAGTTATGATGTGTACCTCTGGGTAACTATGACAGTGAATTCTAGCTGGAGCCATTTATTTCTTTGCTTATTTTTTTATTTCATGGATTATATTTTTTATTTTTTTATTTTTTTGTGGATGGGTTGAGATATCTTTAGATTTGGTAAACTTCTCTTTTTTAAAAAGCTATTAGGGAAAAATAGGGAAATAGGGATAGGGAAAAAGCTATTAGGGAAAAATCAGTCACTGGCTTGTGCTATGGTGAGTACCTGTACATTCCATCTCCTCTTCTCTCTGAGAAATGAATAGGATTAAAGTGTTTTCAGACCTATGAAGGTAAAATGATTATGTGAACATGGGATCAGCAAATTCCTGGCAGCCCAATTCTAAACATTTGTGGTGGTGTAATTACCTGAGATTCTGGCATAACACTGTGTTTTGTGATGTTGCAACGTTGAACCTCAGAGAAGTGTGTACTGTCTCTCTCAGTATTTGTCCTTTTAGAACTTAAAAGCCTCCTGAATTGATGCAAATTGCTCTTCTCTTCTGCAAGGGGTAGGTGTAGAGCAATATCCGTATTAATTTCATCTATGTGGAAAGTCTTTTGAAACTTTCTTGACAGCAGTTGCTTCCTGGATTTTTAAAAAAATCCTCTTAAAAGCCTTGTGAAATGCCAAAGTACACACCTACTCAGTGGAATCCTAATCCACTTTAGCTGTTCAAACAACATCAGCCTATCAAAGGATTTTAGATTTTTCAGAGGCTTTTCTATTGTATAGCAAGGCATCTATCCCTACAGGGGAGATGTATTCAGTACCTTGCTGAAATGCTGAAAATTCTGAAATGTCTACTATATATTGGACTTGACATACATTTTCCAAACCTATATGCATTTTTCTAACCTGCATGTGTTGCATTCACATATGTATCTGAAGCAGCAATGAAAAGATGACATATAAGCACCAGCTATATTATAATCTGGGAATGTGTTCTTTTCAATTCTTGCTGTGTTCTATAGAGTGAAGGATCTTGTTTTGGACACGTGTGCTACTTAATGAAGCAGCAGGTCATCAAAGTGCCCAGAGTTGTTACATGCATCACAGTGCATATCAGTTGCTACTGGCATTTTTGCCTGCTGCTGTTTCTGCGTAGATGGTCTAACTCGAATCAGATCAGAAAGGAGAAATATCCATGGGAGCTGATTACAGTAGAGTTGTGTCACTGAGAAGTAATTACCGCCCTCATGTTCAGGCCTGCTATATACTCTTGATACTAAAAAATATCAAGTATGATACAAAAAAAGATTCACAGTATTCATGGTTTAATTCAGACCTTTATTTGAAATGATTGGATGTGTGTAGCACATTGGGTTTTTACAAAATTATCAAGGAGTGTTTAGTAATTGGGCTTCTCATCCATTATACACATCTCTTCTAACTACACCTATATGTACTCATTTGCTTTAATATGCCCTCCAGCCACGTTGTTTTGACTAAACTCTGCTATCGTTTGGCCACATGTGTATCAGTTTTCATCTATGAAATGTTGGAGGGTACTTTTTAAAGCCTATGTTTCAAAGCTTCATTGTACTCTGCTCAAGTTACTCAGTAAAGAAGCCTTAAGTATGTCTGTAAACAGAGATATAGCTAGTACAAGATACAGTGCTGATAATAATGTCTCTCTGAGAGCAGGAATCTTCTCCTTCTCTTAGTCTTGAGGTGGGAGAAGAGGAAGAAGGGGACTACACCCCTCCCAAACTTGTGAGCATCACTTTGTAGTTTCTAGAAGGCTTGAGCTATTAAAGTACAGTCATCCTCCGCATTTGCTAGAGTTAGGGACACAGGACTCTCATGAAAGTGGAAAAAATTGTGAATAACTTTAGGCCCTCCCAAACCATGTTTAACACAAAAAAAAGTATGATCACCATCTTCAACCCACTGTGGATTCCTTTGAGGCACCAGGTTTCTTTCACAAGGCAGAAGTGGGTGGCCAGTGCGGCCTACTGTCACCTCTACTGCTGCCCCACACGATTTTTTATAGGGACTTGCGAGCCTCATTTGCAGTTTTTCAGTCTCACAAGGCTTGCAATCCCTATTAAAAATTGCATAGGGAGGCAGCAGAGGTGACAGCAAATAATCTGTGAATAATGAAATCTGCAAAAGTGAAACCTGCAAATGTGGAGGGCTGACTGTATATGATTTACACCTGGGAGGGATTTCCTTTGTTCTGGGGCTCATTCACATTATCTAATTATGGAGCTGTTATTCCATTTTAACTGCCATGGTTCCATTCTGTGGAATCCTGGGATCTGTAGTTTGATGAAGCAATGCAGCACTCTGGCTGCAGATTCTAAATGCCTCTCCCTATGAAACCAAGGCAGTTCAAGTGGAATCATAATGCTATAATTCTGTATTGTGAACAAGCCCCTGGTCTTGAGGTAGGGAAACACCAGTGCCTTGCCTAAGAGCCTGAAAAACTTATTTAGAGCTAAGAGAACAACACCTGTCCCAGAAATGAAGTGGGATATTAAACAAACAAAAAAGGAAGAAGGTACTTGGAAGAATGTGCCACACAGTAACAGAACTATCAAGAACCATGCTTCAACTTTGGAGTACACAATCGATTCCAAACTCTCTCCTTAGTCAGCAATTATGAGCAACAGGGACAACAACCTCATACCTCTGAAGCCATAGAAGCAACCTTGCAGGCTTCTATAGACAGAAGAGCTACTGCCTATTGTCAGAGAAAGAAGAGATGTATTGTGGCAGTTGGTGAGACCCTGTTGTAAGGAACAGAAGCAGTGGTGTATGGGCATGGTAAGAGGTTTTGTAAGGTAACAGGGTGGCTGACAAGACTCAATAGGCCACTGATCATTATACCTTCTTTCAGATCCATGTTGGAGCAAGTGATATGACAAGATATGGCAAGACATATTGCAGGGGACTATGAGGCTCTAAGTAGGAAGCTAAAAGTCCTTGGGATACAGTTTGTTTTCATCATTCCTTTCTGTTGAAGGACATGAACAACTTAAGATGGGTTGTACCTCATAGAAGACGGAAATAATGTATTTGCTAGAAGTTTTGCAAATTGAATCAGGAGAACTTTAAACGGAGTTACGGTACATTCATTCCATCATTCTAGAGGGAAAGGAGTTACACACTGTTTCTTTAAATCCACAGGTATAGAAGAACATCGTTCACAAAAAAAGTCTCCAAAAATTAATGATAGAGCCATTGATTTCAACATTTATAAATCCAAAAGAGAGACAGGAAAGAAGATGGTTGAAATGATTAACTTGTCCTTTATGTAGTGATCTAAAGAAAAAAATACTCTCTCTTTAAATTCTCTGTCTCATGAAAAGGCACTTTAACCATAGGGAAATAGGCTTATCTGTTGCAAACTTCTTGCCTTTCTTTTCCCATCAAAACTAATGAAATTAAAAATGAAAGTTAATGTAATGTCCATAAAGGGGATGTGAAACACTCACCCCCAAGCTCCTCTGAAGCATGCAATTATTTTAGGGATCACTTGCAGAGGGTTCTTCATTCCTGAATGGACATATTGCAGTCCTGATCCTGCTCATCTGGAGATCCTTCAAACCATCAGTGTATCAGAGAGTCCATGGCTTGACAGAGGGAGCCCCTCTGTCAGGTACAACAATTTGAGGTTTGTTATCTAATGGAAAAATGCTAGATCACATCTGCCATTAACCAAGGCAGGAACTGGAATCCATCGTGGGATTTATTGTACAGAGAAAAGAAGGAGCAAACCATCTTCTCTTCTGTACCCTGAATTTTCCCTACCATTCATCTCTGAATGACTCTGAGTTAGAGTTACAACTGAGAAAAAGACTTCTCTCTCTATTTTAGCCCCATAAGGCAAAAATATTACTTGGCTCATGTTTTTATAAAACACCTGAATACAACTTAGTGGACTAATATACAGAGCCTAGAAAAGTTACTTTTCTGGATAACTCCAGATCTGCCCAGCAAGCAGGACCCCTGGCTGTGTAACTATTATTAGCATTCAATTTTTTTTGGCGGGGTGAGGGGGTTGATTATCCCTAGGAAGCAGTTTCTATCTTCCACTTCTCTGCATTTTTCCAGAGATACAGCTGTGCAGGGCTAGGCTTTCTATAGCTTTGTAATAATAAAATAAATATACATCATGACTGGTAGTCACTGACAGCCTCAACTCATTGTCTGATGGATATAAGTTTGGGGAATAGGTCAAGGAAAATAGGTGTTTTGTGTGGGATTAGAGTAAGAGTAAGAATAGGACAGAGTAAGGTAAACTTTGGGTCTTTCCACACTACACTGTTATAGTGCTATTATTCCACTTTCAACATCTTGTGGAATTCTGGGGTTTGTAGTTTGCTGAGGCCAAAGAGCTCTCTGGCTTGGAATTTTAAATGCTTCCCCTAAACTGCAAATCCCAGGATTCCATGGAATGTTGAAAGTGGAATCATATCACTATAAGAGTGTGGTGCAGAAAAGCCCTTTGTCTTTTGGGTAAAGACTGGCTGAGCTTTCTGAGTGCTTGCTTGTGTGTTTTAGGTTTTGGGCTTTGCCTGGCCACATTGGTGCAAGAGGGCAGGGCTTCTGCTGAAAAGCATTGAGTTCTGAAAGGAAATGGAATACTGACTTGATAGCAAGTGGAGCTAGCAGCTAGTAATTCTCCTTACAGATGCTCCCCCTTTTCTGGATCTCACTTAAGAGGATGAGGAAAGCAGGGTTTTTTTTATGGGTGTCTCATAGGGAAGAGTGAGGGGGAAGCTTAAAATTCTGTATAAAATGAAGTAAAAATAAAAACAAAGGAAAATGGTACCGGGGGGGCAGGAAAACAAAGAGCCCTATGAAATTTCTTTTAAGTATGGACTTGAGCAGTGCAAGGTGTACTTCAGCTAGTGTTCTAAGGTAGGCTGGCATTCTGTTACAGTATACATGTTAATGTTATGTTATAATGGATGCAGGTACATGCTCTACTGCATGTCTGTAGGGTGTGTGCGGGGGGCTTGCTGTCACAATTCTCCTACCTGTAATTTGCATGCTCAGTTTACCCAAATAAATGGCTACCTGACTGGGGCTTATGTGCAAAGGTTCTGTGTGTTCCCTGCTGAAGGTACCAGCCTTTGCAAAATGCTGCTTCATGTAAAGCTTGTATTACTTATTCTAAAACTTACGTTTTGGTGTGCATAATCTTACTGAGAATGCCTGCATTATCTCTGTTCTTTTTAAGCAATTTTGTGGTACAACTTGTGTATAGGCTAATATATTTTGTATTTTTTTTTTGTTATTGTGGCCTGTGGCATGAAGACTGTACAAATCAACAGAGAGAAAGACTATTCATAACACACTTAAATAAAACGTTTGCTAGAATTTAACCGTCGGCATAAGGATGGAGGGGGATATTAAATGCTAGGCTGGCAGGATTTCTAGTTCAATGAAACCAGAGGGACTCTCACTCCCATCACTGTGTTCTTTTTCTCTCTGCAGAAATAAATAATCACATGCTAGTTCTGGAAAAGGTAATTGGCAAATAATTCTAACATCCTAGCCAATATTTAGCTCTTATTAAAGGAGATGCTTGAGGCCATCTATGGACTACTGCTGAATACATAACAGTTTCTGCAGTTTCCTAAACAGGCATTTGAAAAATAGAATACTAATGCAATGTAATGATAAAAAAATGGCTCTGAAAAATGACTAGATTGCAGCTCTCAAGAGTGAGATAAGCACGGCTGTCCATAGCATATCGGCAAGGGAGAGCTGATTGATTTTGCACCCTGCTTCTATGCACAATTTTTTCTGGCATCTTTTACTGATACTGCCTGACTCACTCTTCACAGACTTGCAGGAAAAACAACTATCCCAGCAAATGTATTGCAGTAGTGTCTAATCCCTGAGAACTGGGGACTTAAATTTTTGGGCAGGGACAGCATAAAGACACAATTCTAGTCAGCCTCTATACCTTTCAGTTGATAATGA
Source organism: Ctenosaura bakeri (assembly GCA_948474755.1). Classification (NCBI taxonomy): domain Eukaryota; kingdom Metazoa; phylum Chordata; class Lepidosauria; order Squamata; family Iguanidae; genus Ctenosaura; species Ctenosaura bakeri. The sequence goes on along the minus strand of CAOLHI010000556.1, from coordinate 27,742 downwards.
GTACACATGTACTACTACATGTTATAGCAGTTTGATATCCTTTTAACTGTTAACAGCTCTATTCTGGGATATCTTGGGATTTGTAGTTTGAAGTCTACATTCTCAGTAGACTGGCACTAGAACATTCTAGCAAATAATTTCACCTTTGAGACTAACTGAGAGAAAGAGGTTTGTAGCAGGTTTAGTATGCACCATCAGTCTATGCAAGCTTGTGATATAAACTCCTTTCTCCCAGTTAACCTCAAAGGTCTACAAGATTCCTTTCTATGCTGGTACAGACCAACATAGCTATGTCTTTGAATTCTAAGTACCTCAATAAACCCCAGATCCCAGGATTCCATAGGATGAAGCCATCACAGTTAAAGTGGTATCAAACCACTTCCACTGTACAGTATAGATACATTACAGCGTTCAATATAATTGCAATAAAGCTGGAGTGAAACATCCCTCCCACCAAACTCTAAGGGATCCCCCCCACTGCCAATTCAGGAGAAGGAGAAGAACTGCAGCTGTAGATTGTCGGAAAGCCCCTTGAAAGCTTGGTTCTGGGTCTTTGATATCCAGGCACTCATATAACCTGATTCTGAAGACTGAGAGTGAGCCATTCAGAAACCTTCTGACTTATTCTAGAGATGCAAGTATTTTGGCTGTTGCCACCTCTACCTTTCCTGCCATGGGCTCTGCTCCTCTTCTGTCTTTCTCCTGCTTTCTGGATGGAATGGGCTTTGCTTGAGTGAATTAGTGGGAACAGAGAGCTTTGGCTGTTGGGGTGTGTCAGGGTTGGTCAAGGGGAGGCAACACAAGTCAAGATGGCAGCAAGAAAAGTAATTTTGGACTTGAGAGAGCTGTTCACCCTAGCAGCAGCTTTCCATAGTAGCAAGAGGAAAAAGAGAAGAGCATACCCTCCAAAAACCCCCCAAATTGTGGGAAAGTCCCTGGGCTCCCGGCATACAGCCTGCCCTAGCAGACTCTCAGATTCAGAAGACCACCATGAACTGTCCTCACCATCTGCATTAAAACTACTGAGGTAGTTTAGATTGAGAAGCTGTGATTACTTCAAGGTGACCACACGAGCTTTATGAAGAAGCTGGGAGATATATGAATCTCATATATAATGTGTATTGAGCAAATGGGGTGGGTGTGAACATAGAGCTCATGGAATGATCATGAGTCTGAGAGGAAACTGCCATTCTGATCAGGGTCTGGTCACTTTTACATTAATGCACAGTATAATATTTATAATCATGCTGCACATACACACACAATATTATATTTATAATTTAGTTTTTTCCTCTTTTCCTAAATTCAATACAGTCCAGTTCAGTATAATCCAGAGTTTTCTCCGCAGTTCCTTTGGCTGTTGTTGGCTCTTGACTAGCAGTGAGCACTTTGAGCCTTGTTATCTCTCAGGGTAAAGTAGCACTCATTGCCACTGCTGTTAGTCCTGCAGCCTTGGGTTCTTGCTGAGAGTCTGCCCGTGTCCCGCATCACCTAACCCTGCTGGTTCCTCACTGACAACTCTTCCATCCCCCTGGGCAACACTATGATAGGTACAGTAGGCAACTCTGAATGAAGTTCAAATGCAGGATAGTCATCAGGCTGGGGTGTAGATTGACGCTCACTTAGGCTTCAGGTGACCATGGACTGCCTTCTGGCTTCCTTCCAATGCCTGCCTGGCATTGAAGACTAGATCATCACCCAAGATTGCAGTATATTCAAAGTTACTGTACACTGCAAAGGTCGAGTAACCTTTCCATACCTTGTACTGAACAGGGATGTGTACTGTTGGCAATTGCACTGGGGTGTTCTTAAGACCGTGACAGTAATCCTAAAGTGGTCATTAGGAGGCTTGGATACACATAGGAATGATGAGTAGCTGAAACTTGGGCTCCTGTGTCCCAGTAAACAAAACTGCTTTCCTGCCCCTCAGCCAACTGAGAACTATTCCAAGGTTGGGATTGACAGATGGTCCATTCACCTCACTGAGAGAATGCCGTAAGAGCTGTTCCAACTCAGTCAGGAAGCAGATCTCCTTTGCTGTGGAGGCCTTGCTCTTTGTCACCAAACATCCACTCCTTGCTGAAATGCATACACCAGATCTTGATAAGAGCTTCCAGGTTTTCAGGCAAGAACTCTGAAGCACTTCTGGGGGTGAGGCTTAGCTGTTGCCTTGCCAGTTCCACAGGTAAGTTGTTCATGTCCTCCAATGACATATTGGCTTCAACTGCTCTCAAATTTTTGAGAGCTGTAGTTGGAGTTCATGCATATTATTGAGAGCCGCAGGGACACTATAAAACACAAAAGCTCTCTGGAAGCTTACAACTCACAAAGAAAGCTTCAAAGTCACCCCATCTCTATAGACAGGATATCTTCTAGAATGAGCCACTTATGCAGGCTGTTCCCTCACAGAGAGCTCTAAGCAGTATAACTCACTGTCCTGCTTCTACAGCCAAGCTGGGCTAAACCACTAAGTTGCTCTGATGTAAAATCTTAATGTCTGCAGTGACCCAGAAATTAGCTGACTGTGCTCTGGTACCATGGCCAGTAGGTAGTGTCAATACTGCAGATGTTGTTTCACCACCATGTCTGTCAGAGCCAGGTTGACTGGTCACATCCTCCTGATCCAAAACCATTTCACCAGGGACAGATTTGCCATTTCTGACCTGTATTCTTGGAGGCTTTTCTTTTTCTTTATACACAGTTCTGGCCTTCCCTAGAAACACCACCTTTGTGTAACCAGGATAAAGCCTTTCATTTGATAATTAAAACTCCGTTAATGATTTATGGTAGCATGGTTCTGGATGGTTATAACCACTGAGAATCATTCAGTTGTGCCCAACTTTATAAGAAAATATAATATAATCTTTATTAAAACAACAAACAGAGAGTAAAGTATTTGATTTTATAAATGTGTCCAAGTTCAAACAGATCTTTAGATTATTTTTAAACAGATTCTTGTTTCTTTATAACATCATAAAGGCACAGGTCCAGCTCTTTCTTTCTCTCTTGCCCTTTCCACACACGGTCGAAGAAACGGCCGGAAACATGCTGAAATGGAGCTTACCTTAAACCGGGTAAGTCCATCGCCAGTGGAGCAGCATGTTTTCACTGCTCCACACTCATTGGCATCCTGCGGCGTCCTGCAGCGCCCAAAATGGCGGCTTACGACTGGTGGAGCCTCTCCACCAACCGGAGAAACTCACCAGCTGAAAATCCTGCCCCCAGCAGATCTGACACCCTTGTGCGCGCCTGCAAATCCACACCGGGTGCTGCGATGCGGCTGCACGGGGCTGCATGCCCCATGCCTTTTAAAAACCACATGAAAAGTGGTTTTCAAAAAGCACGCAGCGCCACCACTTCTGGTTGCCCTAGCGCGGATTGGGGTGTGAAACTACGCAAAAGTAGTCCGCCCCAATCCACTTTATGGTGTAGATGACCTCCGTCAGAGGTCGCTCTACACTGTTTTTTAACCCTTGTGTGGAAAGGGCCTCTGTCTCTCTCTCTTTCTCTCTCTCTCTCTCTCTCTCACACACACAAAAGAGCACTCTGGCTTCCCTCTTTGCCAAAGGCTATGTTACCAAATCTAGGCCACTCTCTTTGACCAGATTTAACAGGGGGGATTTTCTTCTGCCCTTTCTCTAGTCTTGAGAAAATACCCCTCCCATTCAGCTGTCCTCAACCGAATGAGAACTCCTCTGGCTGAAGGATTCACTCCTCACCTTGAACTTGAACAGTTTGACCATTCTGGAAAATTCTGTCTCTCCCCTCTCAAACCAGTGTGCCAACTATAAATACATTCTAAATCAGGCCTCCTCCCTCCTTCCCACTAAAAGGGCTGGGCTTTCCTATGGAGTGGCCATTGTTAGTTGCCTAGCAACCTGTCACTGGGTGGCTTTTCTACCACTCTGCCTGTACTCTGTCACACTTGCCTCTCTATATCCACCGTGCAGCAGCTTCCACAAGGGGAAAAATGCATCTTGGCTGAATTAACTCAGGGCAGACTATTCTGTTTTCCTTTCTAGAAGGGAAGAAAGAGAGTGAGTAGAACAGGATAGTTCATAGAGTGAAATCCTGAGCTAACTCTCCTCACAACTTCCACTTCCCAGTACAAGCCCATCAAATCTTCTCAGTTGACAAAGCAAGCCTCAGACTTGCACTTGCCTCCTTTCTTACTGTGCAAAGTGCACCTCTGTTGAAAACGAGTCCCACCTCTTCTCAGAGCAGCACTCTCTCTCTCTAAACCAAGGAGAGAGAGAGAGAGAGAAGAAAAACATTGCTGTTGGCTGCTGAAGCAAGCCTTCTCTTCCTGCTTCAGGAGCAGGCAGCCTCCCCTTTCTGGCAGAGAGCAGCTCCCTCCCCGCAGCAGACCACCATAAGAAGACAACAAAAGGAACACATACACTCCCTCCTTCCCTCCCTTTCCCTAGCAGCAAATCAGGCACTCTTGCCTGTGCCTCCCACTTTAAGATTAAAGGGAAAAAGCAAAAGGAAGAAAATGAAACCTTTGGTATCCAGTTGCCAGTGGTGATGCTTGCTACGAGCCAGCAAGGTGCATTCACATGCTTTTGCCACTCCTCTTAGAGGACAGACTGGGAGAAACTACACAGGAAGCAGTTCCCTAGCCTTTCAGCTTTCCTGAAAAGCAGTCTTGTGCACATAGACAGTTGCTGCTGCTGGCCAACCCTCCTCTTTGTGAGTGAACTGGCATTCCTCCACTCCCTCTTGTCTGAGGATGGGGAAAAAGTTCCCAACCAAGACAGGACAAGCAGCACTTCTGGGTATATGCTCTCCTGCATGAGGGAACTTCCCCACTTCAGAAGCCACACAAGTATTTGCAGCAATGGAAGTAAGCTGAGGACAAAGGGGGAAACTGGGAGAGGAAGAACATACCTGGACATTTTTGAAGCAGGGGAAAAGGTCAGTCAACATTAACTGAGACTGTTTTTGTTGAATTGGAAAAGTTGGGCTGTATGCTATTAGCTTCTGCCCCAGATTAAAAGTGAGCACTGAGGTCTTCTGGGCTCACTTTAAAGGGGTGGAACACAATATAACACAACACTTATTCCCTGTTTCTCTTCCTAGTCACTATTTTCCTCTGTGCCATTTACTTGTGAAGCATGTTATTTTGGGCAGCTTCCCTTATTGCAGTGAGTCTCCTCCTTACACTTTTGTTCCATTCATTTGTCTCTCTAAAATGACTCTTCTGGCACCTTGTAGTATATGGTATTACTCTCCTCTAGCAAAGCCAGATATTAAGCTTTTTTTTTTTTTTTTAAATGAAATCTGGCCACACAAGGAATCATAATGACATTTTGCTACAATAGTATCATCTATTTTCTGTTTCCTGTGATCATTGAAGATAGAGCAGATTTTTGAGATACATCTCAACAATCATGATTGCTACCACTTAAAAAAAAAGTGTAGGTTGTAAGAGAAATTGCTGGATGAAAGCTCACCTGGTGGTATGATTTAATTTCAGACATTCATTGCAGAACATCTGGGCAAAGTTGCTTGGTAAAGTGGAAGGCAGTAAGACCACATTATGGATGGATTAAGTCAGAAAAGGAAGCCATCACCCTTAATTTGCAAGACTTGAGCAGGGTTGTTAATAACAGATTGTCTCTCATTGCTGGGGTTGGCATAAGTTGAAGCTGACCTGATGACAAATAATGTTAATTCATTACATTACAAAGTACCACAGCTGAATATATTTTTCCACAACCAGGCTATGTATGTCACATCCCATTAAACTGTGGCCTGAGTTCATATGTTTGTAGATAAAAGAGAGAGAGAGAGCTGCCATTCAATATTTTGTATCAGCCCACACATTAAAGTCCTGCAGCTTTTCTGATCCCCATTTTTATCACCATTGAACTCATTAATAAAAGAGGCCAGTGAGACTGGGAAGTAAGTTCCATAGATCACAATGAGGCTTACCTCTGAGTAAAAACATGCTTATGTGTGCACTTTCCTATCAGTCAGAGATGGAGACTTTATACTTTCTAGATGTTGCTGGAAACCCCAGCACCTCTCACCATGCTGACTCATGTCTTATGTCATATGTATAAGTCATACATAGTCCTGTTACTATGTATAATATGGGTATCATCAGAACAACTGCATGGCACTCAATGCTATACCCATGTTAGAGATGGGTACCAGAAGTAGAGAAATGAACAATACTTTAATCCTGGGGCCCATTCACACTGCTAAATTATAGCACTGTTATTCTACTTCAACTCCTATGTTTTTTTAAAAAAAATATGGAATCCTTGGATTTTGACTTTGGGAAAAGAAATTTAGAATTCTCAGCCAGAGTGCTTGAGTACATCACCAAACTACAAGCTGAAGGATTCCACAGGATGGAACCATGGCAGTTAAAAGTAGAATAATAGGAATAAATATGTAATGTGAAATAGAAATACAGAGTGCTAGGCACATTTGTTTTACACAAGCTGATGTGACTGTGACTAGCCACTGGCTGAGGCTTATGAGAGATGCAGTCAAAACACAGGATGAGCACAGAAGGGACCTTTTCACACTACAAAACTATAGCACTGTGATTTCACTTTAACTGTCATTGCTGAATCCTATGGAATCAAGGCTGAGAATTCAAAATACTTCACAAAATGACAAATCTCAGAATTCCATAGGAAGTTGCCATGGCAGTTAATGTGGAAACATAGTACTATAATTCATAGTGTGACAGGGTCCCTGGTTGCCTATCCTGATTTGTCTAGCATTTATTGTTTCCTTAGTTGTAAAGCTAGTTTGAATTTTAATATGTGCAGTACCAAATTCTCACTGGATAAGTGTTTCTATTACCATTTCAAAATATATGTATCCCTCTGGAACAAGGGCCCCCAGGTGATATGTTCTTGTTATAGACATAGCAACAGCAGTGGTACTGGGAGCACTAGCATTCAGCCATGTGTTATGACAAGAGATGGAGGAATCCATGGGTTTTGCTTTCTTCTACATCCAAATGTTTCAAACATAGAATTCTTTCCCTTCTGAAAATGTGGTTTCTGAATTTTGATAAATTCTTAAAAAACTAATTGAAACAAACTTCTCCTTCTTTCACTCTTTCAGTAGAATTATTCCCAGCAGGTATATTTACTTGCCCTATCAGCATTAAAGACGAAGAGTCTCTGAGGGCCATTTCACACGATATAGGCCATTTCCTCATGAGACTGTTATAGTGCGATGATTCCACTTTCAACATCCTATGGAATCCTGGGGTTTGCAGCCCCTCCCTAAACTGCAAACCCCAGGATTCCATAGGATGTTGAAAGTGGAATCATCGCACTGTAACAGTCTCATTTGGAAATGGTCATAGTTATAGCACTATGATTCCACTTTAACAGCCATATCTCCATCCTCTGGAATCCTGGATCTGCAGTTCTGGAAAGAATATTTAGAGTGAGAGAGTTCTAGTACCTCACCCAGGTGTAAACCTCAGGATTCCATGGATACAGCAATGATAGATACAAATGGAATCGTAATTTTATACTTGTGTAGTAGAAAGGGCCCTGAGGAAAAACAAATGGCAACTATAATACAGCTTCACAAACATGACAGAATACATAGGGAGTCAAATTCAGACTTTTAGAAGTTAAGCACCCAAAACTCTTGCCTGGATGGATGAAGCCACTAGTTTCAGTTTCTTACACATCCAAATTTTAAAATCTCAGTTTCTTTCCACACTGAATGCGAAGATGTTCATGAATGTTGGTAAGCAATGCCAGTGGGAAAGTGTGACTGTATGAATTCCTGAGGTACATTCTAAATTGAAGGATAGGGTTATAGATCTGGAACACAGGAGACTTATTTGAGATTTCTGACAATCATGAAGAGCATGTGACTTCAAGGTCAGTATATGGGACAACTGACAAAATTGTGCATAGTTGTCTGTTATGGAGCAAAAATATAAAATTATACAACTGTGCACTGAATGGTGCAGAAAATTTGTCAGGCATCTCGTTCAAATCTGAGAGGAACTAGAAAAGATCATAGACCTTCAGAGAGGTGCTATGGTGACAAATGACATATAAAAGTTAAGAAAAATCACCAGCCACTCTTAACCGGCCCATTTCAGCTGAGCCACATCAGTTAACAATGAGATTTCTGTACCGGGATGCACCTGCCTTCTCTTAGGTTATAAATTCTTGACATAATCACATCAATATTCATCTTCTTGAGTGCGGTATAGAAGTCACTGTAATTATGAAAAGAGCCTATTGCTAATGACTTTTGTACTATATGATGAAAATGATCAATATTAACAGTTCAAATGAAAAATGCTAAGTGGAAAGCTCAGTTGCTAATGCAATATATGATAAGTCTTTCCAAATGGTACACTGTTTTCCTTTTATCCTTACTCACAGGGAGCACAAGGATAGCACTGCAAAGAGAGGGCAACCTAGAGTCTCATATACCACTTGTTATTTTAGTTACTCTTTTTTGTTTTTTTGAGGTGTCTGTGGAGTTCCGTTGAGTTGATTCCTCATACGTGCTGGTCCTCTGTGTCATGCATGAAACCTGGATACCACTTGAAGGGTTTCCACAGACATGTTGGATAACGGAGCTTCAAAGGATTGGGATTCATCTTCTGATGGTAGCAAAATAGATGAAGGCAGAAAGCAATCATTCCCAAATAAGGTGATAAATATTCAGCTCTGTAGGTTAGTAAGCTGATTAAAAAGGTAATGTAAAATTTTTTTAGTCCTTCAAGTTTATTTCTTTCCTACCTTAAGTGACTTTTTACAGGCTATAAAATAAGAAAGGAGAGTGAAAGTGGTGCCAAATGGTGTGGTTTTAAGAAATTATAAGGGGTATAAAGCAAAATCTGTAATTCATTTTTATATCTTTTGATAGCAAAATAATAAAATATGCTGTCTTATTTTGTTCAGGATTGCAAAGATAGTTTGTCATAATTTAAGTCCCATACAGAGATAGATAGATAGATAGATAGATAGATAGATAGATAGATAGATAGATAGATAGATGGAGTTTAAGTCCCATATATATATATATGTATGTATATATATATATATAATGTTTGCCCCACAAATTCAAGTGGGTAGAGCTTCTTCTGGACTGTACTACTCCATGCATCAGGTTAGAAATCACACAGCTGAACAAACACTCTCTGTGTACCCAGAAAAATACAGATGATGGATAAGTCACTTGTTTGAATGACAGTTCTCAGAATCCTCCAGCCAGGTTGGATGGTAGGCATTCTGACTGAAAGGAATTCTAGATGCTGTACTTTAAAAAAGTATTTTTCCATATTCCAGAAAAACTGCACATTAGGAAGAAGCTGAACTCCATTCTCTGTCAGGCTATTTTCTATATGCAGGGAGTTGTAATTATTTTAATTTACATGAGATGCATTCAAATATATGCTTTATTCCTTACACCCCCATCCTGCAATATGGCAAAGTTGGTAAGAAATATCACTTTATAAAACTGGGCACCTATGACTGTAAAAGCATGTGATAGCAGGACATTGACTGTAAGTGTGGGCTAAGTTGCGATGACCTCAGCATGGATGGGTCATAAGTTCAAGAGGATTAGATAGAAACCCCTGATGTTAATGGGTTTTGGATAATCCTCTCAATGACCCAACCTCCAAATATAATAGTAAGCAAAACTGCCCAGGTGAAGCAGGCGAGCACCCCTGCTGTGTGCACTTTTTACTGCACTTTGGATTTCTGTGGGTGACTTCCCCACTCACCTTAACCAACCAAGACAATAAGAGGCTGTCACAACTCCCACCAATGTTTTGTCACCTAACATTAAGACAATCAGCCTGTCCCAGGCCTCCTTTGTTTTCTCTTCCAGAACACAATTTAATTGCACCCCTTCAGGGTGGGAAATAGAGTATAAAAACCCCAGCTCTAGCCCAGGTAATTTGCTAGCCTTTGGGATTCATGCTGCACCCCAGACTCCCATTCCTCTGTGCTGCCCTCAAATTCTTGTTTGAGCCACTTTTCTGTGATCTTCAGTTTTAGGATTCAGTAAATATTATTCTTTCTACCCAATCTCTATCCAACCTGTCTTGCCCCATTTTCAGATAGCCTTGTGTGTTTCTTGAGAGTGTCTTGACTTCTTGTGTGCCTGTTAATTCCCAATAAAGCACCTTGTTTAATTTGTAGCTGGAGTAATCTCTTCAGTTAGTGCTGGTATACACGGGTGAGAAGACCCTGCTCTTACCCTCCTCTCATAGGTCTCCTTTGAGCTAATAATTCCTCAAATTATAAGGAGATGCTAGCACTGCTGGTGGACCTTAAGTTCCCCCACTTTTTATGGTAACAAGAAGCTTTACCATCTGATTCTGCTGAATATGCAACTAATAAAAAAAAACTTAATATTCTTCTGCATATATGATAAATGGCCTTATCCTTGGTTTCACCATTCATTTGCAGCACTTGCCTTGGCAAATCAGGTATGTTTTGCAACATTTCCAAACTTATCTACTGTGGCAGGAAGGGCCACATTTTAAAGGCCAGAAAATAAGCTCAATGAGAAACTCATTTTAATCTGTATTTCATTTGTATGGATAGCAGTGTTGATGAAGATTATACCTTTAAAAAGGCTATAATGTTAATTTAACTAAAGATTCCCTCTGCCCTACACTGCACTTTGGATTTGTGCTGGTGACTTAATAGATGTCTTCATTTAATGGCAATATTGCACTAATTGAAAATGGTACCTTGAAGTGCTGATGCGGCAGTTGTACTCCTGCTAACAACAATTACAGAGAAACTCAGACAAACAAGTCATAAAAAAAAGGGGGGGTGGTGGGTGGGCAGAGAGAGACAAATAATTCAGATTGCAAAAATACACTTCCCTGAAGTGTCCCTTTCAATCAAATCCTGACTCTTATAGAACATGAATTTTCCTCAGGGCTTTTTGCAATTGACAGTATCTGCTGACTATTCCTACACAAATGATGTCCATTTGCTCATGTGTTAACATTGCATTTAAGTGGATTGCTCCCATTAACAGTTACAGGAATTACTTGCATTAATCCTACAGCACAGTGCACAAAGGAGTTCTCACTGAACTCAACTGAAGAACTTGCTAGCAATACCAGTGCTGACCTCAAAGGCCACAGTTGCATTGCAGGAAAATGCAACCCCATTTTTCATTTCCTGTGGGGTGGGGGAACAAGTGGATAGCAGGCAGGCTGGCTTAAGGTGAAAGACTCACAAATAATGAAGAGAATATTTGGGATTATGGTGATATATTGGTGGAGTCATTCACATCAGTTGTATTGATATAGATAATTTATAGTGAAATGAACAATACACAAGTTCAGTATTAAATCTTTTTTTTTTTTTTTTACAAAAACAGCCTTCTACTTAGATAAAAACCAAAAATGACACTACTTTAAAAAAAAAGTGGAACTTGGGAGAAACTAGTCAGGAGTAATGCATTTGTTGCAGTCGTATTCCTTCAAGTCATTTCTGAGTTATGGCAACCCTACCACAGGGTTTTCTGGGGCTGAGAGTGTTTGATGTGCCCAAGGTCACCCAGTGGGGTTTTCATGGTTGAGTGAGGAATCAAATCCCAGGCTCTAGGGTTTGAGTCCAGCACTCAAACCACTAGACCATGCTGGCTCTCAACTAATGAGTTACTTGCAATCTGTTTTAAAATAAATGGTATAACTACATTACATTATGACTGTAGCCTAATAAACGATAATTTCATTATTTTAGAGGTATAGCTGGATTGAGTTAGTTTTGTGCTTTTGGCTACATTCCTGGTTAAGAGATGTGATTTCACTAAGTTGTGGAGAAGGACTATCAGATGGCTCTGGTACTGCCTTGTGCTCCATCATGGGGATTGAGACAACAAAGAGGCAAATAAGGGAAGAGTGTGTTTCGTACTGGAGACAGTGACTTTGGTGGCTTCATTCAGATTTCTAAAGAACTACTTTTTATTGTTGTTTTTTTTTTAAAAAAAAGGCAACTATTTTGGTAGCTTTTGAGAACTATTTTAGTTATGTTTGAAAAATGGAAAACCAAAAGGTTTATTTTTTTAAAAAAAAATGTAAGCAAAAACTGAGACGCCCCCAATAAAATCCACAGAAGAAAGCAAAGACATGGCTCAAGGTGTTCAACTTATGGATGTTTTTATTGGTAAGAAAACCCAGTTTTTTTCTGCCTTTATATGCTCTCAAAGGCCTTTTTCAGGGGCTATTTGAAATTTAATGTTAATGGCTAGCATTCAGTATTGCAGTTACGGATTTGTAAGTTACAGATCCATAAATACTCTATACTCAGAAAAACTATGTAGTTTTAAGACATGTTAATGTTCCATCTAGCCCACTTTAACAGCCAGCAGCTGGATCAGGTGAAGGACATCTGTTTAGTTGTTGATCAAGGCACAATGAGGATTATGTTTCCAACTCCCTCCCATCAGTGAATGAGGCTGCGACAATCAGCAACAGGAAAACCTAGCTGCAGCCTCATTCGCTGGTGGGAGGAGGTTGGAAATGTCGTCCTCCATGTGCTCTGATCAGCAGTTGAACCAGTGGCATACCAAGACTCAACAGCATCTAGGGCAAGCATTGAAGTTGTGCCCATAGGTGCTGCTACTCTTGCTCCACCACCACACATGGCCAGGAAGGACCCTGGCAGGGGTGGGGCAACGGTGGGGGTGGGGCGAGTGACTGCAGGGTGAGTGGGACAAGCTGTGGCAGGGCAAGTGGTAGTGGGGAGCAGGGCGAGCAGTGGTGGTTGGGGTGAGTGGGGTGGGTGGAGGGCAGGGCGAGTGGCAGCAGGAGGGCAGGCAGGGGGAGTCCTTTTTTTGCATCCCCTGGCATTGGCCAGTTGCCTCACCCTAGATACACCTCTGAGCTGAACTGACTTCCTTCACCTGGCTCCTGGCTATTAAGTGAACTTCTAGTGGTGATGGTGAGAAAGGTCAGGCCAGGAGACATTACTTAAGCATACAAAACTAAGTCACCAATACAGAATATTGACAAATATTATTGCTTTTGTCTGGTAAATAGTGTGAGAGTTTCAGCTTCAGAAATTTCTGAAATTAAATTTCAAATAGCCCTTGAAGAAGGCTTTTGAGAGCATATAACGGTTGAAACATGCTAGACTTTTCTACCAATAAAAACATCAAGCAGTTGAGCAGCTTGAGATATTGCTTGGTTTCTTCTATTATAAGCTACTTTCTAGGATCTTGGAACTATAACTGTGAATAATTACTTTTAAAAAGTAACTTTCCAAGCTTTCAACAAGAGGAGATAAAAACAGCAGGCAATGAAGAAAGACCAGTAATAAAAATAAGAAGGCCTTTCCATGGCAGGAGGCCAAAGAGAAGGAAGTAAATGGTCCTTTGTGAGAAGGGAGCTTATGTCTATGCCAATCATCATGTCTCAGATATTGGCAGTGCACAGAAAAAGGACCTGACCTCCCAAAGAGCTTCAAAACCTAGAGGTCTATATATCCTTCAGATAACCTGACCACAAACCTTTTCAGGCTTTAAAGGTCAAACCTTCTTTCGTTTGATATCTTTTCTTTTTCTCTGCTCCCTTATTCTTTTGAATTGTCCACTTACCTATATTTCAGCTAGCTTTCTAAGAACACCAGATTGCCTCTGACAAGGCTGAATATCACACATCAAATGTAATAAATCCAAAGTTTAAGGAGTCATACACCTTTATGGTCCATAAGGCAACAGGCTTTCCTTGAATTTATGTATTGGTTCTCCTATTCATTATGCTATTTGATAGAGAATCACTATTTTATCTTTCTCATAGCCATAAACGTATAATGTGTACTTACACGTATAATGCTGATGTCTTTTCCTTCTGTTTTAGATTATTCTCCTTGAGAAGCTTTGAGAGAGGAATAAAACAGAAGGACAGGTGAGGAGAGATAAATCCTGCAAGTAAGAGGAAAATTTTTAAACAAATAAAGAATGCAATGAATTATGAAAGGAGGGCGCAGCCATCAGAGACTATATCTGGCCTTGGTCTTTTCTGCTGGGTATGTCTACAAAGAAGAAATAGTCACTATTATCTGAAATAAAATTCAGAAACTTATATTAGATTATGGATTTTTTGCTGGTTGCAAATCAGCTCTTCTACCTCCCTCCTTCTCTAGAAATATGTCTGAAGAATATACTCAATGGGTGCATTTTATCTTGAAATGACATATGTAAATTCTTCCCCTTCCTTTTTAGCTTTCTTTTCTTTTCACTGATGCAAATCTTCAAGGACTCACTAAATCCTGACCATGGTATCTTTCTCTGCCCTTAAGACAGATGACATGGTTTATCTGCTCTGGTGGATAACCTAAAATTCAGACATTATTTACCATTTACATTTTATGTAGAAAACACAATTTTTGTTTTTCTTTCTTTCTTTTATAAAAAAAGAAAAAACCTTTAGGACTAAGCATATTTTGTTTCTGCTATTCTTAGCTTTCTGCTGGTCTGTTCTAATAAATTGCTTCACATAGTGGGATATGTCTGGAAATATATTTTAAATCTAAAATCTTATTTCTTGCCAAATGTAGCAAAGGATATACATATTTTTTTTTACCAAACTGCAGAATTGTTCAGTTTCCATGGGGTCACCCTGTATAGATGTCTTCCAGAGAAATATTGCTGTAAGCATATGATTAAAAAAAGTAAAAAGTAAGGAATGTCTAAAAATTATTAAACATTCCTCAGGACAATAACTGATTTTAAGCACCCCCACCCCCGCCAAGAATTAGAAGGAGCCGGATTGTTTTGCTCAAATTATACTGAAAAATACAGAAAACAAAGTTCTTTACATCTTTGTTTTGTCAGTGATTTATGTGCCATGATTATGTTTGCTCCATACCATTCCATTTTTAAAAAACTGTAAACAAGGCAATCCAGCCTGAAGAACTGGAGTGATCTTACAGGAGAGCCTCTAACATATTCAAAGCCTTGCTTAGCTTTTGCAGAACAGAAATAAATTTTCCTGTCTTCTATTTGCCTGTTTTGGATAGAACTATTCCACTGCAAACAGTCTAAGGGCAATTATTCAGCCTAGTTCCAGGACTGCAATAAATTTTTCATCTTCTTGAAGGTATGTTTTCAGTATTCTAGACGCTGGATCTTGCTAATCTAAAGTCTCTTTGAATTCATCCATGCCACATCCCTGTTCTCCCTCATCCACCCAGACATCAGTATTCTGACGTCTGATACTTTAGACCTACAGTTTCCACAGCAGCTATGCTGAACTTGGAACGTTGGCTGGTGGGTTCTGGCAGTTGTAGTCCAAAATGTAACTTTTCAAAGTTCTGCACCTAAGAAGGGGTTGTGAAGATGGGTTTCCCCTTCCATGACTGGACCTTTCTCTCCATAAGGGAGTTTTAGTCTATCTTCTGCTTCCTGGGGCCCATAGGATTGCACAGTAAATGCTGTAGAAATCTGTAGAGTTTAAATCAGAGGTGGGCAATTGCAGAAGGAGCAAATGTTACCGCTGAGAATCTCTGATAGGCCACAGTGCTTCAAAAATGACTGAAAATAAATTCTGGTTTATATTTCTTGCATTTTTGGGGCTTTGGATGTGATCGGAGGCAGATAATTCACAAATATGCAACTGCTGGAGGCCTCAAATGAGTGACATATTGACCCATTTTGGTAATTGTGAACCTGCATGAAAACTTTGGGGGTCTGTATGAGGTTTAATCCCATTCTTCAAATAGCTTTGGTACCTTGGATAGCTCCTTTAAAATTCAGACTAGAACACAGAGTACTTGACTGCTCAACCTACATGGGGCCTACGTGCAAAACAGTGGCAGAATGGAAGACAAATAGATAGATACAGTCCATGAGACACAATGTTTCAAGACGTTAATCCATATCAACCCAAATGAACTGTATTGGAGCTTACCATTTCAATTTCAGTTTCAACTTTGAAGCAGATAGGGTAATTAATGGATAATCACTGTGCTCAATGTGTCTCATGTTAGAGTAGTCTCTCCTACACAGCAGTTTGTTTGCAGAAAATATCAGGTATGAAAACTTCATCATGGAATCAGATCACAACTATTTATAGAATCATAGAATTATAGAATCATAGAGTTGGAAGAGACCCCAGGGGCCATCAAGTCCAACCCCCTGCTATGCAAGAACACCCATCAAAGCATTCTTAACAGATGGTCATCCAGCCTCTGCTTAAAAACCTCCAAAGAAGGAGATTCTACCACACTCCGAGGCAGCATATTCCACTGCCAGACAGCTCTGACCATCAGGAAGTTCTTCCTGAGGTTCAAGTGGGATCTCCTTTCCTGCAGCTTGAATCCATTGCTGCTTGTCCTAGTCTTGTGCTACTGCATGTGGTCAAAGGAGGAATGAGAGGTTTATGTAAAATTATGATTTGGGTCCACTTCCATAATTCACTTTCTAAAAATATGAACTTGCTTAGTAAGTTGGCTCAATGGCCTTTTTGTAGAGAATGCAATTGGCAGTTGTTATGACTATTTGACTGTCTGGATTGTACATTTCATCACATATTTATTACCATTGCTTTCCTGACTGCTTTTCAATAAGGGAGTTGGCACTTCATCAGAATCCTTAGCTCTTAGAAAGTTCTATCGTGTTTTGTTTGATTTAAATCTTTTGGATAAATTGTACTCTTCTGTGCCCTGAGGACAAGATATTATGCCTCTACAGATAAGTCTGGTTGAATTCCAATTTTTCTCTTGGGTGTAAGGAAACCGATTGCCTTGTAGAAGAATAGAATATTTTCTGCCCAGGCCTGTTGCTTATCTAACATGCCACTTGGTTGTCATGCTATTTTGCACCCACCCTTGACTTTAAGTAATATGTTTGGAAGATGGCTTCTATCAAGATCTGTTGACATGTCATTAGAAAATGGGATCATAGGGCATACTCCCTTTTCTGTCAAAACTGACAGCTTCAGCTCAGTGGACTTTTTTCAAATGTTTGAGTTACAGGCATCAGAGAGACAGGCAGGGAAAGAGAGATCAGTGAAAAATACAGAGAGACTAAGAAACAGTGATGAGAGAAAAGGCACTGTAGATTAATGCATGGAAATAACAGTATTTTCAAGACAGTTTAGGATTGTTCCAGTATTTATCCAGGAATCTTTTCTGACTTTGAAGTTCCTGCATATGAAAGAAAATGATAAATATTATAGATGAAATCATGAATGCAGGATGATTTGAAAATGCAAACCACTTCTTTAGAAACAATCTCTTTTTCTATCTGTTTTATATCTATCCATCCATAGAAATGAAAAATATTAAGTACATGTTTTTAGAAACTGATTGTAATATATATGAGAGGACACTAGAATAAAGAAGAAGATTATTTTGCAGTTCAGTAATGATTATCTTTTGAAATCTTTACCTATGGCAGTTCACATAAGGATGCAGTGATAATGGTTAACTAAGGCAGAATTTTGACTCCACTTGGTTGGATGTTCAATTGAAATTCATGCAACTTGGCTACAGTTTACACATATGAACTTCACTAAATTTCTCCCTGTGATGATATATATCGGTCAACAATGAGGAGAAATTAGGTTGGGCTAGTTTAATGCTAGGGACACTGGCAGAGATTGATAGAGGTATGGTGGTTGGAGGGAATGCAGATTTAATCATTGAAAATCAGCTACATTATATGTAAACAGTCACATTAACATTTCTCTGTGTGTCTGTGTTGACTTCAACATCTTCCTTCCTTCCTTCCTTTTGTACCCTGATCTACAGGTGAATAATCTCTTGGGAGTAGTTTACATACCAAAAAGCAGAAGTCCCTGCCCTTGGCCTGACAACCAAAACACAAAATGAAAGGGAAAAGGAGCACTTGAGTCCCTTCTTAGAAGAACTGACTCCAGATCATTTCTGGGCATGATACAAAGTGCTAGCTATGTTCTATAAACCCCTGTGTGGTTTTGGACCACCTCAGGTCAAGAATTGTATTTTTCTATGTAAGCTTGCCAAGGCTCTAAGATCTTCAGAGAAGGCCTTTTTTTTTGGTTCCATCACCTTTGCAGGCATGTATGGTAGGAATACAGGTGGCTGCTTCATAGTCTTTGGAACTTCCTCTGTAGGAAGGCTAGGAAGGCTTCTTCTCTGCTTTCCTTCCATCAGCAAGTGAAAGCCTTTCTATTTTGACAGGCTTTTAGGAACTGACTGCAAGGCTTTTGTTGTGGTGGAAGAACAAGTGCAGATACAGAAAATTGAACTGAATAAGGACCACTTTATTTAACCTAGAACCTAATGAATTGTATTGAACCTGGAAAGGAGCAAATGGTAGGAAGAAACCAAGTGAGGCGGGCATCAGTCCTCGACTTCCTCCCCAGCCTTGCTCCAGGCAAACCACTTGAGCCCTGAGAGCAACTCAATAAATGGGTTGCTCTTGGCCATCTACTGGCAAACCTGAGGAGTCCCATCCCCAAGCCACAGGATTTAAGTGAGGGTGAAACCCCCAGCCCAGCACCAAGGGTAGTCTCCTTCTTCATCCCCATGGGTCCCAAGACCCAAAGAGCCAGTTCCAGAAATCACTCTTTCAGCAAAAGAGTGCCAAGGTGTTCATCATAACTCTTATTTTCTTCTCCTACCACCTGCCATAGACAAGGGACAAATGTCTGATTAGTCCCTTTCCCCCATGAGACTGACCAATAGCACCCTCAATTCCTGTTGCAAATCTCCCAGGAATAACGTATTATTTTCCTCCGATAAATAGATGCTGTCAGCTCTGTAGAGCAGGGCTTTCCAAACGGTGTGTCATGACACATTAGTGTGTCACCTGTAGTGTGTTGGTGTGTTGCCTTCTCGGCTAAGAAGGCTCCTCCCCCAAGCCTGGCCCATTGCTGTCACTGTTGTTGGGGCCCTCCCCCAGCAAGAGTGATGGCAGTGATCAGGACGGGTGGGAGGGGGCTGCCTTCCCCCATCCTAGATAGGCCTCTGGGTACTGCACATTCCTGATCAGTTGGAAAGAATGGAATTGAATGTGAAAAGCCACAGGAGCTCTGTAGGTGTGTACCATGAGCGATTCTTGGTGAAGATGATGTTTGTAATGAGCAAAATGTAGCAGCTGTAGAGGAAACTGCTCAAGAATCAAGTGTTAAATGGTCTGTATTAGTACATAAGTCAGCTTAACCTCCAGTTTGCTAGTAAAACTGAATTACTGTGTCGTGAAATGATGTGTGTCTAAAAAATGTGTCACCAACATGAAAAGTTTGGAAAGCTCTGCTGTAGAGCTTGAGGCACTGAAAAATTACAGTGGGATGTGGGAAAAAGTGACCCAAATTCCTACTGAAGGCATTTGAATCTCCCTATTTATCCTCCTACAGGCTGTATCAATGCATCGGGAATAACTCTCACCCTGCCAGACTTGGTGAGGCAAAATGGGTGACCACATCAATATTATTCCTGGATGCCTATTCGGTATGACCCAAAGGTCCTGCAGAGCCTGGATAAAGGCCTTGCCCTTCAACAAACCCAGGTCATTCCCTTCCAGATGAAAATGACTAAGATATGAGGAGGAAGTCCCTTCTATTCCCCAAACAGCAGAGACAACAAACCAAGCCAATGTAGGCCTCTTTTCATGAGCCACTCTACTATGGCCTTGTCACTCAGCTGAACACCAAAATGGCAATTCTGGGCCTGGCACACTGCCCAGTAAACCATACAGATCAAGACCCACCACTTCTCCAGATAAAACTTAGAATTGGAAAAAAGAGAATATTAGTAAACAGAACATTATAGTTCAAAACTTGAGAGGTCAGACATATTTCTTATGTGCCAAGGATCTCCAGTGCTCAATATTCTGCACTGATCCCACACCCATACCCATGGCAAATGTCATAGAAGCAGCCCTAATCTGAAGTGCTTGAGTCCTAGATTTAGCCCTCTGATTTAGTTCTGAAGGTGTGGCTATATGAGCAGCCAGTGCAGCCTGAAAGCAGTTTGCTAGGCAACCAGAATAGCACCTCTGGAGAGAAACCCAACCCAGTAGTGTGTGGGGTGGCTTATGGCTGAAAGAAAAAGTTATATAAAGCCAAGCACCTGTGGATATTTTCATTCCTCCTGTTAGTAGGCCATCACTTTACACACTTTGACAAGGTTTAATTGGTGAAATATGATTGGCAGAATAATTGACAGAATATATTAATTGGCATAAATATAAAATATACCGTTCTATAGCGTTTACGAGATTCTCACAAAATGGCTGATTGTCTTAACTCCTCTCCCTCTGACCAAGCCAGCTTCCTTTTGTTCCCACACCTGTCCAACAATTACAGAGGTATCAGGACTACCATTAGCCCTTTGTCACCTAACACTAAGACCATTAGTTCATTCCAAACCTCATTGTCAACTCTCTGGACTTCATTGTTTGCTTTGCCAGAGAGCCATTAATACATTCACCCTCCAGGCAGAAAAAGAGTATTTAAAGCCCACTTTTTGGCCAGTCAGCTCACAGTATACCAATTGCTGGTCATCACTCTGATGCTCTGATTTCTGATTGTGTACTGTCCTTAGACTAAGTGAGCAAAGATAGGTCTTCTGCTGCAGTGCCCCATGCTGTATGGGTCGGGATCTGCATTATAGTGTGCTTGATTTTTTACTCTTTTTCGTGGATTTGCTTGAAATAATTTTAATTCCCTGGATAATGTAATTGCATTTTAAGTTTTTGTATGTTTTCACTTAAGTCTTCATAAGTACTTCATATCTTTAATTGTTTTAATTCTTCTAAATTGCCTTCAGTCCCTGTTTTGGAGAAAAGATGGGACCTAAATGAATTAATAACAATAATGGGTGGAGCAGGAAAAGACATTTTGCAAAAGAAAACCAAAATACTTAGGTACATATTATTAAAGTTATAAGGCTCATATAAAAACAAATTTTAAAATAGCTAAAGTGCTATAATGCACCTAGAAATTGTTAGTCTTCCCATGAGGACCTCCTGGATTAGAAACCACTTAATAAAAGGATGAGCAAAAAATTGCTGACCTATAAGCTGAGTTTATAGGGTGGCTTTCTTTGTATCTCTCTCACCTATAGCCCAGTGGAATGCATGTGGGACAAAAGTTTGAGGAGAGGCAAATCCTAATGGAGCTGTCTTTTCTGAAGGGCTGATGTGATGTCCTTGCTTTTCTTTCTCACTTTCTTTTTCAGCCTAGTTCCTTCATGTTGTGAATGTACTTCCATAGTAATACAGAGAATAAACAAGTTCCTCACCTTAATTCAGAATCGTTTGACATGCTCTGCGAGACTGTCCATACAGAAAGCAGCATTGTATAGGTGAAAAAAACCAACAAGGGATCATATTGAATCTGGAACCTGCTCTAGTAAATGTAGAGTAACATGTCATAGGAAATCCCACTGCTTCTGTGGGATTCTGATGATGTGTTTTTCATTGTGTGTGAAGATACAAATAAAATTTATTGTTTTAAAATGACAAGCAAGAAATGGCAACAGTGTCAGTAGTTCATTGCTTTCAGATTACGAGGAATATTAGCACTCTTTTAGACTTCAGACACTGAAGGTTGTTAAATGTTCCATCTTTTTTTAAACTATGCCACAATGAACGTATTAAGAAATATTAAGTAAAATTAAATCATATTGATAAAAGCAAGATGCCTGCAACTATAAGATAAGGTCAACAGAGTAGATCTAAAAAAATTTCCTTAACTTACTCTGATTTTTCTTTCTCTGAACAAATATTTCTGCTGAGCATCAACGCAATGTGAAGTCAGCTACCTACTTTTCAGCCAAAAGGAAGAGCTACTGGTGTCTAAACTGGACAGATTCAGCAAAGCAACACATACTTGATGTAACTAAAAAGGAAGATGCAGATGAGACAGGAGTGGCATGCAATTATTCAAAACTGAACTTCAAAATAAGATTGCTTCTCTGGGAGAAGTATTAATCAAAGTAACTGTATAATGGTGTTGCACAGTAATGACTGAAGCTGGTTCTTTTTGTTTTTTGCTCCAAGCATGCTTAATTACATGAGACACTAGCTAAAAGCCTTTCATCAAACTGAAGAAGAGCTGCCAAAACCTACATTTAAGAGTTGACCCACAGATGAAAAATTCTCATTAATATAAAAAGGAGGAAGCGGTGGGGGTAGAGGGAAGGAATGTGGCAGCACCTTTAAGAATAACTGTCTTTTATTTTAGCACTAGCATATTTACCCTGCGTTGCCCGGGATTTTATTTTCCTCTTGAGAACTCATCCAACTGTCTTCTCCAGTACCTGTAACTTTTCCCTATATTTCCCAATGCAATCTGTATTCAGAGTTATTTACATAGACAGTTTGGGTTCCTGAGGGAATACACTGTTCTCTTCCTTGCTGCTAGGCCTTGTCTTCATAGCAACCAGTCTATTCCAGTACCTGTAATTTATCCCCATATTCCCCAATCCAATCTGTATTCATAGTTGTTAGCATACAGAGATTGGATTCCTGCAGGAATACACTGTCCTCCTCCTTGCTGCTAGGTATCGTCTCCATAGAAACTGACTTGTTCCAGTACATGTAACTTTTCCCCATAGTCCCCAATCCAGTCTGTGTTGTTTGGCAACATTGATGTACTGGCTTTTGGTTTTTTTTGCATTCTGTTGATTTGTGCAATGGCTTTATGTTTTTCTGGAAGCATTTTTTGTTTTTAATTTCAACTTTAAGATTCCTCACATGTGGAACCCACATAATCTACTATGCGAGATGAGAAGACCTTGTAACTATGTTGTGTATGTCACTTAAATTTTTCTCACATATGCCTCCCAAATGTTTTCTGGCATCCTTATTGATGGCAGGCCTCATTTCCATAGCAACCGGCCTGAAGCCCAGGAGCTCTGGGCTGAGAATTCTAAAAGCCCCTCCCTAAACTGCCAACCCCAGGATTCTATAGAATCAATGATATGAGATCTTTGACTGCCTGACGCAGACAGACAAACTCACAGACAAACTTTGACTTTTATATAGTAGATGAGCTTTTGTGGATATAAACCCATTTCTTCAGTACTTCAGAGTGATTTTAAAATCTCAGGTATAAAGCATATTTATATAGTTGTGGGAGCGGGATAGAATGCAATAAGATTCAGAAAGATGTAAATCATGTCTTTTGCCCTAAATTTTCGAAGGGCTGGGTGAAGTGATATAAGTCTTTCAGGTGTTTATAATGGTCTGTTAGTGTTGATATGTGAAAAGTCAGTTTCCCTGAGTTCAAAACTCTATCTGTGAAGATTCCCCCTTTTTATGTGTGCGGTAGCAATGACTCTTGTATTAATATGAAGCATTGTTTTTGTTCATACCTCTGGTAATGGATTGGAATTTGTGGATATAATTCACTCCAGCTGTTTCTCTTTCTAGTTTTAGTTTGTAATTTCCTTGTTCAAGGACCTGTGAATCCCTTACTGTATGCCCAGGAAGGCTGAAATACACTGCAACTTGTTTTTGCCATTTCTAATGTCAGATCATAGAATCACAGAATTGGAAGAAACCACAATGGCCATTGAGTCCAACTTGCTGCCAAGTGGGAACACACACTCAATGCATCTCCAGCAAATAGCCATCTAGCCTCTATTTAAAAACCTCCAAAAAAGGTGACTCCACCACACCACGAGGCAGTATATTCCACTGTCAAATAGCTTTTATCATCAGGAAGTTCTTCCTGATATTTAGGTGAAATCTATTTTCCTGTAGTTTGAATCCATTGCTCCATGTCCTAGTCTCTAGAGCAGCAGAAAACAAGCTTGTTCCATCTTCAACATGACATCCCTTCAAATATTTAAAGATGACTATCATGTCACCTCTTAACCTTCTTTTCATCAGGCGAAACATACCTGGCTCCCGAAGCCACTCCTCATAGGGCATGGTTTCCAGACCCTTCACCATTTTGGTTGCCCTCTTTTGGACACGTTCCAGCTTGTCAATATCTTTCTTGAATTGTGGTGCCCAGAACGGGAAACAATATTCTAGGTGAGGTCTAACCAAAGCAGAATAGACTGGTATTATTACTTCCCTTGATCCTGACACTATACTCCTATTGATGCAGCCCGGAATCATATCGGCTTTTTTAGCTGCTGCTTCACACTGCTTCTTCATGTTCAGCTTGTGGTTGACTAAGACTCCTAGATCTCTTTCACATATACTATTTTCAAGCCAGGTAACACCTGTTCTCCATCTGTGCATTTCATTCTTTCTTCCTAAATGTAGTACCCTACATTTCTCCCTGTTAAAATGCATTTTGTTAGTTTTGGCCCAGCTTTCTAATCTGTCAAGGTTATTTTGAATTCTGATCCTGTCCTCTGGGGTATTAGCTATCTCTCCTAATTTTGTGTCATCTGCAAATTTGATGAACATGCCCTCTATTTCATCATCCAAATCATTGATAAAGAAGTTGAATAGCACTGGGGCCAGGACAGAAGCCTGTGGTGCCCCACTAATCAGTTCTTTCCAGGATGAAGAGGAGCCATTGGAGTGAACACCCATTGTCTTCAGCTAGTGAGCCAATTATAAAGCCACCTAACAGTAGCTTTGTCTAACCCACATTTTACTATCTTTTTTGCCTATTTATTTTTTTACTCAGATACTGTCCTATTTGTCTGACATAAAATGTAGAGGGATATTCCTGGCATAGGATGGCATATATCACATTGGAGGAAAAGCAAGTAAATGTACCGCTGATTTTGGAAGTGATGTTATTTGCCCCTGTAATATTGCTCCCACAGTAGACGTGGGCACAGACTGTGTTACAGCCCTATGTACCCCCCAAAACTGATACAGTTTAATTGGCAATATTATCTAATTGGCGCTACAGTAATTGGCATTGATATAAAATAAAACCTGATGTGTCTGGAAAGTCAAGTTGGAAGGAGAAAAATTACTGACTGTAAAGGTGAGAAGGCAAGGCAGGTCAGCCACACACCCTCCTAGGTGGAACTGAAGTCATTGTCAGGCAGATTGCAAGGCAACTCTAGAGACAATAGGCTTATGCTAAGAGCTGGACATCTTGGAGCAGAAAAAAGGAAGTTATCACCAAACTGTGATTGTTCTAACTCTGATTCCTCACACCTAGATGTTTCCCTGTTTTGTCTTCCCAACCTCTCCACAATACAGAGCTATTATGACAGCTATTACCCCTTTGTCACTTAAACACTAAGAGCATCAACTTTTTCTGGACATTATTGTTTTTGTTGCAACTCCCATTGTCCACTCTGCAGAGAGACCAATTCACACCCATACCTATAGGGTATATTTTGGGTATAAGAACCCTAGATTTTGAGCAGTCTCTTGCAGTCTCTTGACTTCCTGAATACTATGCTGTCCGCTTGATTCCTGAATGAGAACTGTCTTTAAGTGCCCAACTAAGCCACATTGCAGGTTTTCTTCCCTTCCCTCTGGATCAGTAATTATCACCCAAATTCTAAAAGTCCTCTATCCATAAATTTCCTCCCTTTACCTTCGGTTAGTCCTTTTGTGAATGCATGAGGGTTTGGATCTTTTGCATGCATGTGTGATCCTTTCAATAAAATAAATATTGAGTTTACAGTTTTGAATTCTCTGGATGGTTCTTTCCTGCGTGATCTCATAAACATTAGTGGAAAGATCTCGTTAAGTTACCTCCTTTCACAGGCTTCCTTATTTTTAGGTAATTAATTCCCCATTGTCAGATGGAGGTACTGGCATTGTGTGTGGACCCCTGACTCACCCATGTTTTAGGGTAAAAACTGGGCATCTGAGTTTGTGGCAGGGTCTTGTCCCTGTGTTACCAACCATATTGTGTATATAAATTGTAAGTTGTTTAAGATTTGGAGGCTCTCTGTAGGCCAATAAAAGCATGTTTCCCAGAGTTTGTGAGAGAGCTGTGTAATTCTCTAGAACAGGTTGCAGATCATTGAGGCTTGATTGCAGAAAAGTCCATCTGAGTACTCTCTCTCTCTCTCTATCACACACAACACGTTCTCTTTTTCTCTCTCTGTATGTGTGTGTGTTTAATGATGCAATCCTGGATCCATATTCAAAAATATACTGTTCTTCCAGTCCATCTATTTTCACACTTGGTCAGAGTTTGGGAAAGTTACTTTTTGGACTATAACTCCCTGAATCCCAAGCCACAGTGGCCAGTGATCTAAACTCTAAACTGCAACCTTTTGGAACTGCCAGATACTTTGTACAAAGAATATTTCTATCTAGTATCATCTGTAGAAGTGGTTATCATGTGCAGGTGAAAGTTTCACACAGAACTTTGTGTGCAGTTAGTATGATGATTTGCTGAGTATTCTCAACACCATGATAAAGGTCAAGCATGCCACAGTCTGTACAAGTTGTTGAACTTCAGATGATTGCCTCTGCACATGGCACAGTGGGCTATATAGTAGTAGGATCAGCAGTTGTCATGCCGGGGCAGTGGTGAGAATCAGCAATAGAATCAATATAGCTTATTCATATGGGCACACAATCTGCCACAACTAGTTGTCATTCATCTTAAACAATACAAAATCACATTTAAGACTAGGTTGAAATAGTTATTCTGAAACCCAAGCTATACAGAACACTGGTATTAAGTATCAGTTGAAATGATAAAAAAGGAAATGAAGATTGGTAATTCCAATGTTAGTAGATGATGAATCCACTCCAAGTTTAGCCTGAATTTTATCCCCCCAAAATAGATGAAGCACCATGGATAACAACTTTAGTGTTTGAACTAAAACTTACAACAGATTAGCCATCCTATAACATTGGAGCCACTAGCCTTCACTGTAAGTTGTTATTTGCTGTGAAATGCCCAGTATGCCCAGTAGAATAGACAATTTTAGTCTGCTGCTTCAAAGAGAACAACAGTCCTTTGGGAGAAGATTCCTCTATTGGGTGCCATCCCTGAAAAGTCCCTCTCATTAGAAGCCATCTGACTGACATTTCTGGAGCAGGGCCTCAGGATAGGATCTTAGCAGATGGTAAAGATCATGAAAGAAAAGACAACCTTTGAGCATCCGATGCTTATGAAGTGGAACTGTTGTTATAAATCTTTTACATCAATCATCTTAGTTTCTGTCTGTTAAATGGCCCCTAGGAACCACTGGCAGTCCTCTGACCTTCTCTGTCCTAGTGGTGTAAGAGAAACATTACTGTGTTTGCCTTTTTGGGGAAAAAAGGTGAATTGTGAAAGCTTCAGAAAATATCAGGGGGATCTTAAGGCGGCTAAATGAGATTCTGATTATAGTCTCTGCCCTTCCAGTGCTTGGAAATTATGTGAAAAATCAAGTACATTTGCTAAACTTTAAGACAGTTTTTTCCACCTCATGAAGAAACGATAAAGGGGACAAACAAAGCATTTTATGGTACTTTGCCAGCGTGACTGCCTGGAGGTAACTGTTCCATTGGAAGAACATTATCCATCTGTTGGCACTTTCAAGAACAAACATGAGTAATGGTGGGACAATTACTGAGTTTGAAGAGAACTGTGAAATACCTGCTGAAAGTGTACGCAGGAGGCCAAACTCTGGAATAATGGCTAATGGGTCCAAAAAGAAGTTGTCATTATGGAAGCGACCAGTGATGTGGAAGGAAATAATACTTAAAATTTAATAATCATTCAACAACTTTGCCAGCTGCTTCTTGGAAAAATGAAATCACAAATACCAAGTGATTGAGATTACATCTGTGTAGAATGCTGAGATACAACCAAAGTCTTTCTTCCCTCTTCTCCAGAACAGGTGGTGAACACCATGTGCTGACAGACAGTTAAACTTGCTCTTTGGCA